>CM035807.1:8379696-8979696 GCA_020466095.1 Chlorops oryzae | reverse complement strand
AAATATAAAAGGCTCTCCAAGCCCGAACCAAAACCAATGCATGGGGAAATCTTTTCTCTTAATAATCCACCATAATTTCCTAAGCTCGTATAAAATACACAAAATCGTTTTTTTATTTTCGGTTCGCTTTTCTTTTCACCTTCGTAATTTCCGTGAAAAAAGATTTACAAAAAAAAATCAAACATAAAAAAAAATTCCCAAAAAATACTTAGAAACGCGCCCCGAAACTCTCTGAAATCCTTTTAAACTTCTTAAATATTTGCTCCACTTTAAAATTCTGCCTGTGATGAGAGCTTTACATTAAAACACGTGCCACGATTTTCGACCGTAAAGAGTTAGGTTCGCTGACGTTACGCAGTTTTTTTTTTTTTTTTTAATTTCAATGATTTAAAAGAACATCTCATTACTTTTTCATTTGCTGAGAATTTAAGTAAATACAAAACTCGCTTTATTATAAATATGAGAGTCATAGTGTAAGTAGAAGAGTCCTGCCAACGCATAAGTAAATCCATTTGGTTCCAAAAATAGCAACGAAAATATACGTACGTATAAGTAGCAGAAAGCGAAGACACTTTATATACATAAATCGTAACGCTTTAAAGTGATTCCTAGAACGCAAAAAAGGCTTAGAAAAATGAAAAGAATGAGCTCCGGGGCGTATGCCACACTTTCCACACAGTCCAAACAAAGGCTAAGTGCCTTTAACCATTTTTTGGCTTAAGACCATCCCGGTCACTTTTTCTTCTTTTTTCTTTTAAGGTCACAATAGAATATTCGACAAAGGCAACACGTGTTGTATTAAGAATTTCATGTTTTTGTTTTTCTTCGACTACAAATTCGTTGTTGGCTTTATGTTGGCATGGTTTCATAACAGAAAAGGATATGAGAAAACGCAATTTGTTGCTGGATTTTAAAGTTAAGCAATAAAAGGCTTAATGGTGAGCCATTGAAGCTGGATCGTTTGAATTGCAAATTTTAATAAAAAAAGAAAAAAAAAATCCTTAAATAAAACCGTCTCTGAATTCGTTCAAAATTCTTCTCGATACGCATATCCTTTTCTTTTTGGTGAGGAAGAGTTAGACAGTGGCAAGGTTATGGTTTCTTTATCATATTAAAGAGTTGGATTACTTTTTTTTTTTTGTATATCCTTTAAAGAAAAAGTTGACGCCGCTTGAAATTTCTTCCAACTGAGAGCACACAAAGAAAAGCGAAATTTTCAATTTAACCAAAATTAAATAAACGTGGTAAATCACGAAATGCCAAAAGCAAATGTTCGTGTACAGTTTGCAATCCTTCGTTGAGTTGCTTTTTTTTTTCTTCTTCCATTTCTCGTTTCGACTTTTCCTTAAAGTTTAGTGATTAAATATTTGCAGACCAAATGTACCGCAGTCTATTTTACTTGATCATACAAAATTCTTAGGCATGTTTGAGATATTCAGTGTTCGAAAAGATTCCTGTTTTCGAGTTCAAAAAAAAGGACTCTTCATACGCACGTGTCGATGTGAAATTGATAAAAAAATTTTATCACCAGTACCCCAAGGGGCAATTTCAATGTCTTTCAGTACTTATTCTCGAGAAAATTTCGTTGAGAAGGTCAATATTTTATTATTATAATTTCTCCTTAGACAAATTGAAACGAATGAACTCTTTGGAGTCTTTCGCGTAGCAACGAACGTCACAACAATCAAGGCTGATGGCTATATGGCGGGTTCCCTATAGATTTTTGGCTTATTAATTGAGTTCAAGCCAAGCCAAGAATTTTTGGATCCCTTTGATTAATTTAGATTTTCATTTCCGTCATAGATAGAAGAGTCCCAATTTCAAGTCCGAGCATCATTTAGGGACTACTTTTCATACTATTTTTTTCTACTAAGGAAATAGTACTCGTCTTTTCATGGACAAACTAGAATGGACTGATTGAGTTAGACTCAAAATGCCGAACTGTTGTACCAACTCGATCTACGTTCCCTTTTATTTTTCATCTTTTTCCCCTTTAAATAATGTAGATGCTCCTTACATCGTAGTGAATAAGATCCCCAATTGAAGTCCGGGTCCCAGAAGTTCAATTATTAAAAGAACGAAAATACCTCGAACCAAAATACTATTTAATTCATGATTTTTGAGGTCCTCTAGTCTGATTGTGGGATCCTTTTTCGTCAAGACTTTGAGAAATAAACCAACAAATCTAAAGTTTCTTCAATTCCTTTCAAGTAATCTTAAAGAATTTTAGATCATAAAGTACCCTAAGTTTTCTGTCAGTGTTTCTTCCACACACACAAAACGAAAGAGCCCAACAAAATGTAAGCTTTCTCTACAAAGTTCCACAGAAAACGTAGCATCGTAAGCCTTTTTAATGTTCACGCAAAGCATCTTACCACAAAGCGCACAGAACAGAAACGACGACGACGACGAGAGGACGATGGCTTCAATAGAACACTGACAACAATGACAACATTGTGTGCGTTTCCGCTTCCGGTCAAAAGATAGCTTCGTATGTTTTCCTACAAACTTCCTGTTAGAGCGCGTACACTGTACATAGTTGTGTGTGCTAGAACGTTAATAAAATGGCAAATAATTTTATACCCAAAGAAACTATTTCTCTTCGACGTCAAAAAGTTATAGAGTGCAATGTCCACTTTTATATCAGCGAAAGCTATTGTCATTGTTTCCAACCAGCATCGCTCGCCACCATCCAACGCGCACTCTCATATAACAGAATAAAGTACCTACTTGTATTTAACAGTATTTGTATCCTTATTGTCTGGGAATTGACATAAGAGTTTTTGTTCCACATCTATACGCTATACGCTGTATAATTTATTATTTTATTTACCCGCAATTGTTGGTTGAGTCTACAGAAGCTTAACGAAATTGTAGCGGAACGTTTGCGCTTTCCTTGTATCCTTTTTTTCTTTTTCTTTCGTATAAGGAATGAAAATGTTTTCCTGGGAAATCCTTAAGGTTTGAAATTTAATTTTGTTCTTCGTTGCTCTTAAGAGCCTTTCAAGTGATGGAGAGATTAAAGGTAAAGTGACTTGTAAGGCTTCAAAGATGATGGGAAGGAAAACTACACTAATGAACAAATCGTTATTTTTGAATTTCTCAGGTTAGGTAAAACTGGACGGTCACTAAGACCAGACATAGAACCAACGGTTCCGTAGCCATACCAGTGTAGTTCTTAAACCAGGCTGTCGATAAGGTTGGGTTTGAGGGCTCAATGGTTACCGGAACATGCTGGTCCTCCTCACGAAGTTAAGGAGAGTAGACAGATTATACTCCGTCATACAGCTTTCGCCGCGCCCGCCGGTAGTCGTCGTCACGCGTCCTACCGACGATTGGGTAGATATCCCTACCCGCTTCACTTCATCTTTCTCCATCTGTTTTTTAAGAAACCCGTGTCCGAGGGTGGGGCCCTTACAGCTAGATCCTACCCGGAGGCCAGATAGAGCTGGTTTTTTAAGGAGATTTTACTCCTCCATCACTCCCCGTTTGGCTGGCTTTTGACAGTCATTGCTTGGCTTCTCCGTAAGGAGCCCAAGTTGGCCGGGTTGAATTTCTCAGGAGAGAGATCTCAAAGAATTTTTCCGATGGATCTAGCCCAAGCCCATCTAATCGAACTCGAATTTCTTCTTTAAGCTTTTAACTTAACTGTGCACGAATATTGATTTTTATTGAATTATTTTTCCTTTTATTGATTTTAAAATGCGTTCATGTTTAAATTACACGATAATGCTTTGTATAGACCACCTTCCGCTAATCCACAAAAGCACATCTTACATAGATCTATGTATATCTTTTAGTTACTGTAAAAATGAAAATAAAAAAATTGAAATTCACTTTTTGTTGTTGCCCTTTGAGCTGCTTGCATTTTCACTAAAGTATATAAAATTTATATTATTCTTGCGCACTGCTATTTTGAAGTTACGAATAATCGTAGTTGGCTTTTCGGCTGCTATCCGTAGCATAGTTCCACTACTATTTTCTCTTTCGCTCCTTTGCTATTTCCATGCAGCACGTCCGTATACAAAAAAGACGTTGCTTACTTTGAAATAAATTTTGAAATTTCCATCTACTTACCATCCAATTCAGGTGGAAACTTGCCAGGAGAAGATAATCTCATTAGAGTTGCAAGATCCTGAAAAGGATAACGAAAGCGTTAGCTATGAAGAAGGGACTGCAATACCAACTGAGCTAGTTTCATTAACGGACGTAAAGACACTCGATAATGAAGAACCATTGGAATTATTCAGCGAAACAACGCAAGACAACGATAATGACGAAGAAGACCATGAAGACAACGATGACGATGACGATGAAGAGGATGATGAGGAGGAAGATGCCGCTTCGATTGTGACAGTGCATGCAAACAATGAGAAGTTATATCTACGCACCGATGATGGTGAAGAATTTTCATTAGACGATTTGGACACGAGCAGCATGTTCGGACCGTCGTCCCTCGAGAGTGTTTCATCATCGACGACGAAAGTAACGATGAAACCAGCACCGCTAACATTACACCAAACGCTGGCAAAGGAAGTTTTAGTAGAGCCAGCAGCAACAGCTGGAAGTACAAGCACGAGCAGCGGCAGCAGTACAGCAGCACAAACAATAGTTGAGGTAGTAAATCCTGTTATAACCGGTGAGGGATATGTTAAGCATATTATCGTGGGACGAGCTGAAAAGTGTCAGTATCCGTCTTTCGATGCGGACGACGACGACGATGATGATAATGATGATGAGGGTGACGACGACGATGACGATGATGCAACTGACTCTTTAAAATACGACACAAGTGCCAAGGCAGAAGATTATGCCGGTATTGGCATGCAACATGATATAGAAAATGTTGAGGATAATGATGACGAGGATGACGAGGACGACGATGACGAGGATGAAAACTTAGCAACAACGACAGGAGGCGTTTTCCGTAGTGAAACTTTTGTTTTTCCAGCGTCAGCTGCATTAGAAACAATGTCAGCAGCAGCAACATTCGAGCAACAACCTCAAGAGGAACTTTCATTAAATGCGAAAATGAAAAATGTACTGGAGGAGTTGCTTGAGAACGAGCGGGTGAAATTGAATTTACAGAAAAGCCTGGAAGACGATGTTGAAAGCGAGCCGCCAGCGTACGGAGATTATAATGACGACGACGAAGTGGACTGTGGGAATGCGGTGGGTGCAAGCATAAGCAGCAGATTAGTTATCAGAAGCAACGATAATAATGGTAATCAGGAATTACTAAACGAATTAATAAGGGATAGCAATAAAAATACGATTAGTAAACTAGCGTCAACGATGGCTGCTAGTGAAGATGACGACGACGAGGAAGACGATGATGATGGAGGGGACGGCGATGGAGAGATGAGATGACGATGACGATGAGGACGAGGATGATGTAGATAGTGAAAGCGATAGCGATAGTGATACCGATGACGATGCAGATGATACGGATGATGAGGCAGCTAGTTTAACTTACGTTGACGGCTGTCAGGTTATTGAAAATCCAAACGTTGGTACCCCGCTTCAGAAATCTGGCACTTATACGACAATGAAGGAAGCTGCCGCTGATATGTTGCGAGCTGAAAAGGCTGCAGCCGATAGAGCAGCAATACAGCTAGTCGAAGAGGAAATCAAGGTACGAAAAGCACTTTTTGAAATGGAACAAGAAGCGGCTGAAGCTATAAGGGCTCCTAAAGAAAATGTTCAAATCACCCAAAAAGATCTTCAAGAACATTTAGAGGAAGTCGCAATAAAACCATTGATGAAGCTTAAAGGAAAACTAAATGAACAAGCACAGACTGGTGGACGAGATGCTCTAAAGAAGTTGAAAACTTCTACAGAACAGAATGTTGTCAAAGAGGCATATGAAGGTACAAAAGCAACCAGTTCAAATGTTAAGAGCTCACCAGTTAGAGAGCTTAAAAAGGCTGTAGCTAAGAAATCGAATGTATCCAAGACTGATCAGGACCTCGAGCATACCGTTGAGAAGCTACAAGCCGAACAAAGAAAACTCGAAGAAATAACAAAACAACTGCGTAGATCGGTTGAAAATCTTTTGGATGATAACGTTCCAATCGATGGTGAATTTGGCGTGAACTCGCAAACAACGGCAGTAGGCAGGATCGCCGACTGTAAGTCGTCATGTTCATGAAGTGAAAATAACGCCGAACATCGTTGGCGGTAAGACAACACAGCGTACAATTGTTACTGAAGTAATCAAGCGTAGCAGCAGTGATTTATCATCACCGTCAGTCGTCGTCGTCAGTCCAGGGTCACATCGTCATCATCATAAATTAGAGCATGTTGATTCGGGTGAAGAGCTCTTTAATAGATTATTATACAGCGGTGGCAGGCGAAAGCAAATATTTGATGAGCAAACTGGTGAAACAACAACGACAACAACAACAACCGACTCCGGCCCGGATGGCAGTACTGTTGTAAAGACAATAACAACAACAACGGCGAACGTTAAAACAAGTGGTATACCCAGAGCGCTGATTACCACAACCACCACCTCCGACGACGACTGCGACGAAACACTTGAATTCACTGACAATGCGGCCGATGTAACAGAAATGTTGACATCAGCAGCAGCAGCAGCAGCGGTAGCAGCAACTGGTAGCAATCTTGCCGCCGGCAGCAGTAAATTGCCAATTCCCAAAACACCAAATAATAAAAATGGCAAACAGCATCAACAGCAAAATAAACAGGGCTCTAGTAACAGTAAGCGTAAAGGTAAAAATGGCAAAAAATAAATATTGGAATAAGGAAAAACCTCACATATTATAAACATGCATGTGTATGTATAAATATGAGTGTGACTATGTATTTATGGATGTGTGAACGCGTGCAAGAACTCTCTTCACGCCTAGACCGGAAACGATGCTTTGAGTGTTGCAGAATCAATTTATGGCGCTTTGAGAATAAGTGCTGTTTCAGTTAATTTGCGGATCGTAGAGGAAAAAATTTCTATGTTTTTTTTTTGTTCTCACTCAATCAAGAGTTTCACTCAATTGTGAGTTGTGTTTTGTTTTTTTTTTCCCCGGAAGGTTTCTCAACAGCAGTTTTTGGGATGTTCGTACAAAACAAATCAGCTATTAGTGAGCAATAGGAGATTTTTTAAAATCTATTTATCTTGTTTTTTTTTATTTATCTTTTTTATTTATTTCTTAAATATTTTTTAAATATTTTTCTAATATTTTTAAATATTTTTCTTATATTTTTTATATTTTTTTTTACATTTTTTATATTTTTTTTATTTTTTTATTTTTTTTATTTTTTTTATTTTCTAATTAACGAATCAAAAGCCATTGAGCTGATTGATTTTGTCGAATCTTTTCCGTCTACCCATCCTTAAAAATTTTTCGTCATTCAAAAAGTTGAAGGACAATTTACGGCTCTTTATTTAATGTGAGCAGTGTCAGAATGTGGTGGATAACGAGAACATTAAATGCAACTATAAAATCCTCTCATTAGGTTCTTTCTTTCGGACCCAAGATATATGAAAACATCCCATTCATTTTACAAAATTAAACTCCATGTCGTTATTAACAGCACTTTATAATCTTAAAAGCCTGCATATGTTCTAACACTCTGGCAGAGATCGATCCATTATAAAAAAAAAAAAATCAATAAATAAACAAAGTTTCATTTACTCGTTTTAAATAAAATTTTTTGTTTGCGGATTATTTTCCTTTAACTAAAATTTAAATTTAATATTTATTTTCGCCATTTTAATGCATTTTATTGATTTTCTTTAAACACAAAATTAGGCTAAGAAATGAAACGCAAAACAAAAACCCTCCCCTTGTGTAGTGATGCTGTTAAAAAGCCTATATAAAATGTCCACATGCTATCATCACAGTGTCTTCTACAAACTAGTGGCGTCCAACGTTGAAAGGCCTTAACGTAAAATTGGATTTACGTCGCAAAATACTATTTAATTTAATGTTAAAAAAATCAAATTTTTTCCGTACATTATTCCCCGGAAATGAGTGACAAAAGAGTCAAAATAAAATAAATAGAAGCGGGAGAATAACATCGAAATAATTTCTGTGTAATGAATATTGAGCAAGTTTTTTGAATACTTCTATCCGGGGAATACTTTATCTATAATATATTTTTATCGCACATTAACATCAAATTAATTGTTTTTTTTTTACCATAGAAAGATATCAGATAAATTTATTAAATTAAAATTGTATCACTTTTGAGGTGTATGTACAATATTTCTATATTAATTTTGTTTTTAAACATTTAAGTATATTATATTTTGTGTCCTTTTGAGTCCAGCATTCCGTTCTTTGAATTTTACTGTAGTTTCTATATTCGCAATAAATTTCAATTTTTATGCAATAACTTTAAGCTAAGCTAGTTGAACTATGCACTATATATATATATATATATATTATATATATATTATATATATATTTATATATATATTATATATATATATATTATATATATATTTATATTATATATATTATATATATATATAGTAGAGAAAAAACTGTGACGAAAAAAAAATGTTTTCGCACAAAACAAGAGAAAAGAAACTTACCGCAAAAATTTTAGTATTTACAGATCAATGTAAATTGTACTTTCTAAGCGAAGCGTAAGTACGTTTACAAAATGTTAAAATGTAAGTCGATATATATTTTTTCTCTTATTTTTTAAAAATCTTAATATCGAATGATAATGTCGATGTAAGGTATGTAATTTGAATATTTGATTGTGTAATAAAACTGGAATATTTCGTATAAAATTTGCTCTCGCAGTAAGATTTGTGGGTCCCGAATTTTTTTTAAAGCTATAATCTGATTGTGAGACGGCATCAAATGCAGATAATTTGAGAAAATTTTGGTTTTCATGGTACGTAAAAATTTTCCAGGTAAGACAATTAATGAAATTACGAGTACATTAAAGTATTAATGCATTTTTTCACAACATTTATTTTCAGAAGTCAATCGAGTAGAACAAATTGCACGTAAGTTTTTAGGCGTTAAGTAATTTTATTATTTTTATTTCTGTATATCACGAATTTAAAAATTTATAAATAAATTTATTAATAAATGGACAAATAGATAAATATATAAATAAATAACACTAAATAGCTAAATAAATAAATTAATAATTACATAGATAAATCAATCAATCACACAATCACTTAATTAATCAATCAACCAATCAATCAATCAATAAATCAATCAATTAAATAATCAATCAATAAATCAATTAATAAATCAATTAATAATTCAATTTATAAATCAATCAACCAAACAATCAATCAATTATTCAATCAACCAATCAATAAATCAATGAATAAATCAATCAATAAATCAATCAATAATCAATCTATAAATCAATCAATAAATCAATCAAATCAGTAATTCAATCAAATCAATAATCAATCAATCAATTAAAAAATTATTATTAAAATTTATTAATTGATTAATCAATCGGTCAATCAATCAAGCAAACAATAATCAATTAATAAATCAATCAATCAATTAATCAATCAACCAATCAATCAACCAATCAATCAACCAATCAATCAAACAATTAATTTATCAATCCATAAATCAATTAATCAATAAAAAAATCAATCAATTATTTAATTAATTAATCAATCAATCAATTAATAATCAAATCAATAAATCAATCAATCAATCAAAAAACTAATCAATTAATTAATCAATAAATCAGTCAATCATTTAATAAGTTAATAAATTAATCAATTAATAAACCAATAAAAAATATTATGGAGAAATAAATTATGCCTACAGTTACCAAGCGCGGTGTGAATATCCATTCCAGAGAAAGCAACAAATTTTCCGTGAATTGCTTTGAACAAATTATCTGCTTTCTTTCAGAATAAGTGGTTGGTTTAAGTTTATTTTTATGAATTTTTTATTTTTATAATTTTCTTCACTGCTACCGCAAATTGTTAATGGTTTCCATTAGCATTTGGATTCTAAAAATAACCATTTCCAATTCCCAATCGTATCAAATAAAGGAACAGGAAAATTTATGATTAAAAAAGTTGCATATGTTCTTCTAAATAATAAGTAATTCCCTCAAGCTATCAGAAATGATTTTTTTTTTTTTTCTCAGAAAAAATTCTTCTTAAAGACTCTGTGCTTCGTCTTAATTTTGAATAAGAATTCATATTTTTTAAGAATTCCTGGCAGAATTGAGGTAACTCTGATGATGCAAATTTATTTCGAATATCATCTCCTATGCAATTCCGAATAAATAAAAAATTTATAAACTCAAGAATACACAAAAAAGAAAAGAAGAAAAACGTACAATAATGAGTAATAAGGAAATCGAGAGAACAAAAAGAAAAGAAGAGAAAAAAAATTAGGTACCAAAGCCGAAGGCATTTTCGAAGCTTAAAAATTATACTTTATACATCGTAATATTCCCAATGTAAAATGAGAAGAAGGAAGATAATAAGCGGATGTATTGCATAACATAGACATAAATCATTCAACACAGGAAAAGTAAAGGAATATATGTACATTGTACATACATACGTTTCCGATGCCAAAGTAAGTAAATTTTCAAGAATCGTAAATACGTTGATGCGAAGCTTTAGTATTTGGAGCGTTCACATGAGCCAAACAGAGCATACAAATAAGCAAACAAAACAAGAAAGAAAGAATAAATTTGCATTGTGTAGGCGACACACACACACACACACTGCTCACTTGCCAAAAGTACTCCACACATTACTTCATTTTATGTCTCAAATGCCTTCCGCTTTTCTTGAAAGTTTTTTTTTGAGTTTTTTTTTCTGTTAATGTAAAATATCGTTAGAGAGCCCTTTATTGTCCGACAAGAGATCAAAGATGCATGTCTCAATGTGTTTCCAATTTTTTTTCTTTCTTTCTTTTTTTGTTTACGTGTGTGTTTCTGCGTTTGTTGGGTGCTGATGACGATCATACGGGTTCATGGTTTTCCAAGCCAGAGAGAAGAATCATTGTGTCAATCATAAATTTTAAGCCAACGGAATCGGTCTGTTATGCGTTTCAAAGCATATGAAATCGATTTTTCCGTATATGGGTACCTATGTGTGTTAAGACAAAAGCTTCGACGAGTCTATTCTAAGGGTGTACATATGTATGTATATATGAATGTAAAAGTCCTCGTCCAGTTTAGCTACAGATGTTGTATTCCACATGCTGAGACATACATAAACTTAATTACTGAAATCGAAAGGAAATGATAGAAGACACAAGCAGAATGAATAACGGTATTCCATATACATCAGAAAAGGCAGTTTATATTTTCGGGCCTTCATGGGTAGTGAGCATGATTGATATTGAAACAATTTCGGGAATAAAGCACGCACTCATGTTCTCCGTATAAATGTAATAAAAAATTCAATTGCCTTGGTCGTTTGAAGTGATTTCCTAACATACTTAAGGAACTGGGAGTCCCTATTTTCTTTCATTTCAATGATAAATGATTCAAGGATGCTTTTAAAATCACTTCACAAGTACTCAATTTATGTGAGTGACACTATAGAATATTTATTTTTTTTTTTTCAATTAAAAGAGAAGTGCACATGATGGGAAAATTTATGCCAACATTATTATTAAGAATTTTTTTATTCGTACATAAAAATTCTCTACTCGAATGAAAATTCGTCCGGTAGGAAGTGAATTTCGAAATCGAGGAATTTAACTGCACATTGTAGAACCTAACCGAGCAACAAGCGAGAATTTCGACTCCGTTCATGCCACATTTAATGAAGACAAATGAACAATAATTTTGTGTGCAGCAAAATGTTAAGTGCGGTAAGTATTTACTACTGAATTTGCATATCCTGAGAGCGCTGAGAGATGAAATCTGAAATTTGAATGCTTAACTGCACTTTCTGCGGATGATTTTTGTAATAAGTAAGTAGCATCTTCATCGAGCGAAGCACATCACATTAATCAAAAACCCATTTTGTTGCCAACGGGAGGAAAATTGGAGTTGAAAAAGTTGCACAGCACGAACATTTGCTGCAATATTATTTCAGCCATCATGTTTTTTTGTGAATTCAATATCATTAATAATAAGCCACCAGCGTGTGTACTGAAAATAAGTTGAGATAATCATTCGAATTGAAGACATTTTAAAAAGTTGTTTACTTCATAGAAACTCTTTGATTGTGATTTTGTTGTTTTCTTATTCGCAGTAATAGAACTTTGACAGTTTGACAAAGTGGCAACTCTCATCAGTACGCGAGTGATCGGCTGTGAATAAAGGTCGCGGTGAACGATGATTGTGCAAAAACGGATTAAAAACGTTGAACTTTGGAAGAAATCGTATGAAATGTAGTGGAAATAGTGAAATTTAGTGAAAGTAGTGCATATAAACACATAAACATACAAGTTATGCCATCGAAAAAGTAATTCGTTGAATAAAAGTGCCAAGCGCTATGCATAAAAAACATTTTGCGCATTCTCTCATTGTCCTCGATGACTTTCAAGACATAAGTACTCAAAAGAGTGTAAGAGAAGCGGTAAGTGGATCTTTTTATTTATATATTTGGCCTGTTCTATCGTCAAGGGAGTTGCAACGAGCAGTTTTCGGGGACCTGCTCTCTTTGATAGGTGTTCATAGAAAGTACATACTTATGTATGTATGTATAGCACGATTACAATGATTTGCCGTGTGTGATATCTTTATTTATATATGAATTCATGTTTATTTCATTTAATTTATGATTTTATGCAATGCTCCCCTGAAAAAAAAAACTTTTTAACCCTTTGCTGCATAATACCTATTTAATGGTAAGTGGAGAAAGATTTTTTCTTAAAGTAAATGGTTTTATTAACCCTTTACTGCATCATACGTTCAATATTTAGAAAAAATTTTTCTCGCAAAAATTGGTTTTATTAACCCTCTACTACACGATATATTAAATAAGTGGGAACTTTTTCGCAATAAATGGTTTTATTAACCCTTTACTGCATGATACGTTCAATAATTGGGAAAATATTTTTTTTCTCGCAATAAATGGTTTTATTAACCCTTTACTACACGATATATTAAATTAATTGGGAATTTTTTTTCGCAATAAATGGTTTTATTAACCCCTTACTGCACGATATATTAAATAAGTGCAGATTTTCTGCAATAAATGGTTTTTAACCCTTTCCTGCTTGATACGTTCAATAATTGGGAAAAATATTTTTTTTTCGCAATAAATGGTTTTCTTAACCCTTTTCTGCATGATATATTAAATAGGTGTGAATTTGTTCGCAATAAATGGTTTTGTTAACCCTTTACTGCACGATATTTAAATTAGTGGGAGTTTTTTTTCGCAATAAATGATTTTATTAACCCTTTACTGCACGATATTTAAATAAGTGCATGTTTTCTTCGAATTAAATGGTTTTATTAACCCCTTACTGAACGATATATTAAAAAAACGGTGTATTTTTTCGCAATAAATAGTTTTATTAACCCTTTACGGCACGGTAAAATATTTTTTTCGCAGCAATAATTTAGCCATTTTTCATTAAAAGTTATCTAAGTTTCCGCGTTTTTGGCAGACGATATTTGGCTTCATATGCGATAAAACGGTTAAGAAACTCCGTACCCATCCTTCCGAACGAGAAATTGTTATGCCGAGACGATTTCTGTGCATTGAATTTTTGTATACCAAAGGCAATGGGGTTAGTTTGTTATTCAAGACCCCTTCCCTCCAAAATACTATAAATCATTAAAAAAAAAAAACACGAGACCATAATCACGAAAGGTTCTATATCGGCCGAATACTGTATGAATTTACGCAAAATCAATATCTAAGGGTCATCCCTTCATTCAATATTCCGAATTCATATGGATAATTTCAATTGAAGCAAAGAACTACTTTAAAAGATTCTTTTGAATCCGCTTTAAAGGCAAAGAATTCACAATATAGAAAATAAAAAACTTACAAATAAACTTTCTTTCTTAATGCCCTCTCTCCCTAGAAATCCGTAGATAGAGCAATGGAGTCGTAGAGTTTTCTTGTGGCGATTATTCAAATTGCAAATGTAAGCACTGCAGACATGCCTGCAATATTAAAATCATCTCGGCTTTTGCATAGATCCCATCCATATATATGTATATATACTTTATTTCTTGCGTGCACTTCTTATCCCTTCAGCTACCTCGCCTCCTCTGTAGTCGTCGTCGTCGTCGTCGTCCTCGCCGACTTCCAATGCAAGGATTATCTGTTTTCAAATCAAATTTAAACGGAATGCAATTTTCAATCCAAAGTAAAACTTGAAGGAAAACTCTTAGAGCGGCACTTTTTAAGAATACCTAAAATGGAGCAGAGCGCCATCGGCCAGCATCGGAATTGAGAAAATGAATCGCATTTGGCAGTAGTGAACCCATAGTGCATTGAAACGTAAATCGTAAATTGCTCGAACTAAATCTAACTTGTGCAAAGAAATGCATTAGATTTCGAATTTGGAGAGTCAGCCGGACTTGTTGAGGATTAGCTCATTCAATTTATTTACCTTAAGTTAGTTTTAAGGAATCTATTTCGATTTTCTCTGCCCCAGACTGGTTGAAAATTTAAGTGGACTGGAATTCCATAATTGTCAGTTGCATTGAAATTGCCCTCCGTACTTTATTGCTTTTGCAAGTTTTTTTTTTTTTTTTATTATTTTTTTCTTTAAATCTTTAACCAAGGATCCAAACGCTGCCTGTTGCTGAACGCATTCGAATGCACTCGAAGAACTTTCACTCGAATATCCAGGGAGCATTTGTGTGTCGGAGCCTTATTGCGCATGCGTTTCCCCATTTCTCCTTTCGGCAGTGTTTTCGTTGCCTGGAATTTGAACTGTACCTGCTGCATTCCCCTACATTTTGTTCTTATCCTTTCACGTATCCGTAAGTTATTCTTTGTGTGTGCGTATCTTTTTCGTATACCGTGATTATCCTTATTATCCGGCTTCAATAACTCAGCATGAAGCTAAGAGCCCAACGGTGTGGTGCGGTGTGCTTTTTATTTTCACCTAACTGGTAAGTACACTCTTGTTTTTCTTCTTCTTTTGTTGTTGTTGTTTCTTCTTTGAGACATGGGTCGTGATATTGATTGTTCGTAGAAATGTAGGTGTATGCGTTACGGAGAACTGAACATTTGCATTATTTGGAGTTATCTTTTCATTTTTCGTCGGCTTTGCACTTTTTTCTCGCACTTCGGTTTTGTTTTCGACTTTTGTTCTGAGATTTTGGGACAACAATTGGGATGATTACGCCATGCGTTTTCACTACCGATTTCTCGAGATCCACTTCACTGTGGTTAAGTCGTGTATTATAAAGTTACTTGCATGTTCTTTCTATTTTTATTATTTCCTTTGAAGTTGCTAACTGCAAATGGCAAAGTGTATGAAAAACTTAAAAAAAAAATGGCATGAAATTTTTGGTTCGTCTTTCGAAAGGCTTCTGTAGCACTGGTCAATGGGGAATGAATTCTTAAGCCCAGATAAGATTATTGAAGGTTGTTTTTCTTTTGAAATCCGGAATTGTGGGACTTGGGATATGGACAAAGTTGAACAGTTAAGCGTTTGCCGTTAGCAAAAAGCTACAAACTCAAATTCGGAGCAGTTAGAAGTTAGTCGATCCTCACTGAATCACATGTGTAAAATGGTTTTTCATGGGCCTGATTGAGATTCATTTTGTCCCATTTGAAATACTCAAGTGTGCTTAAGATTCTTTAACTTATTGTATCTTCATTGCACTAAGGCCCGTTTGCTACTATTGTGATTAAAATTCTCGTTCCGAAAAATGAAAATTTCCACATTTTGAGAGAGATATTTTCGTGACGATAAACTTTAACCGGAACAGTAGCAAATAGGTTTAAAAATGTGAGGTATGTTCCCGTACTGCACGAAACGGCCCAAAATTCCCCCTTTTTTTTTAAATTTCATACAGTTTTGAAAAAATTAGGCAGTTTTGGGCAGTAGGGGAACAGGACTGTAATATAAACACACGTGATATACAATTCAGCAAAATAACGCATCCAGGTGGAAAAAAACAAAGTGTTTTGAAGACCTTTGTTATGGGCGCTTTTGAGTCAGAAATCATAGTGTTCTATTGGTCGAAGAAGCCAATGGAAGCTCGCCTTTGATCCGCTAGGACTTCAATGCCATTGACGGCTTTATATTTATACACAGAGCAAACGATACCACATAAAATGGAAGAAAAACAATAAGATTTCTATTCTCTAAAGCAAGTTCGGCGGGTTCGATCCCTGCTCCAGCGGGCGTCGATTATTATTATTTTTGTTTTTTTTTTTTACATTTACATTATTTAAAAAACTGAGAAATAAAAGATTTTACCAAATTTTTATAATTAAAAAATATAAAAAAAGATTCTATAGGAATATCTTGAAAGTACTTGGGTGCGTGACGTTTTGGAAGGCGCGATGAAAGCAACTTATTTATTTATTGGTTGGCAACTTACTTTCTGCTCCCCGTATTTTTTCCTTTAGATTTTAATTACCTGTTCCATATTACAAATCAAAGTGCAAAAAAAAAAAACTGGTTTGTCTTTTTAAACTATGGAATGAATAAGGAATTCATATACTTTTTTAAATCAATAAGTCATGCTTTTAATATTAAAAAGGCTTCTTCTTAAAGCGATATTCTTCCAATAAGGATATCTTATCAAAACGTCATTTTTATAAGAATGTCACATAATTTGATTGATATGGTCACCTTATTATTTGACTATATCAAGAAGTTTTCCATATTCTTCAACAGAAATACATGAAATATATTAGGATATCTATTAAAAGGTTTCAATAAGATTTTCTCTATGCATTCAAAGAGTTTTCTGTATGGAAAAAGCACATCGTTCATATATTAGGTGTAGTAAAAAGAAATCCATCATTTTTGCATAAAATTGAGGGCTTTATTTAAGATAGTTAGAATGACCCGATTTACGTCAAATATGCGCCGTTTTGTTCGATAACTTGTTGCCATTTTAAAGTAATTTCATTATGCCTCTCTCATAGAACCCTCGTTCCTATTAGCAAAAAATTGAGACAGTCGAATTTCAGAAGCCTCTCTTGAAGCGAATGTTTCACCAGCAAAATTGTTCGCCATGGACAGGAACAGATGGTAATCACTTGGTGCCAGGTCCGGACTATAAGGTGGATGCAGAAGAACCTCCCAACCAAACTCCGGAGCTTCTGGCGAGTCACTATCGATGTGTGTGGCCTGGCGTTGTCCTGATGGAACACAATTCCTCTCCTATTGGCCAAAGCTGGCCGCTTATGGGCGATTGCTTCCTTCAGACGGTCCAATTGTTGACAGTAGAGTTCCGAGTTAAGAGTTTTGCCGTATGGGAGCAGCTCATAGTGATAATTCCTGCCAATCCACCAAACACACAGCAAAACCTTCCTGGCCGCAACCTGGCTTGGACCGTTTCTGCCGGTTACCGTGTTTCGACCACGACCGTTTTCGCTCGCGTTGTCGTAAGTGACCCACTTTTCATCACCAGTCACCAACCGCTTCAGAAATGGGTTCGATTTTGTTGCGGTTCAGCAGCGATTGCAGATGGAAATTCGGTCTATGAGGTTTTTTTGCGTTAACTCTGTGGACCCATAATCGAGCTTCTTTGTGTATATTATTCCAATGGTTCCAAACGGTTTTTTTGTGCAATTTTAGCTCTTTTGCAATCGAAAAAGTGCTAACATGACGGTCGGACTCATAATTTCCATATTTTATCGACATTTTCGACAATTGGCCTTCCAGTGGTGGGCATCCTTGACATCGAAGTTACCGGAACGGAATCGACGAAACCCAAATTGCGCATGATTGGCTGTTACAGTATCAGGTCCTAAACGTATTCACATTTTCAGCCGCCTGGCTTGCGTTTTCTCCCTTATCGAAGAAAAACTGTAAAATGTAGCGAATTTTCTTTTGCTGATGTCCATCTTTGACAAGCCTTCAAACAAAACTGAATCAATCAATCAAAAAAGTGTCAAAAAAGCTTTTTTAGTAGGAACTGTCATCTTTTAATGCCCCCTAGGGAACAGATCGGACTTATACAACGCGAGATGCAGATAAATAACGCCATCTATTGGAAAAATAATGGATTTCTTTTTACTACACCTAAAGTTTAAAAAAGATTTTCTCTATAAAATCGCTCAATAAGGGGATCTTATCGATTTTATGTGCTCATATTTTTCGGTGTGTAATCAGAGACAGAGTAATACCTGAAATTGCTAACCCATTCTTTAATTACATTTTTATTTGATTCTTTCAAAAAACATGTTTTTCGCATAATTTAACGCATCAATGGACCTGCTCCGCAATCAAAACACAACGTTTTTCATTCAGAGAAAAATTGTTTTTATTTCTCGTGAAACAAATATAAAAACATCAAATATAAATAAAAATAGAAAGAAAAAAAAAAAAACATAATGCAATTGCAGCAACAGTCACGAAGATAAACAGTTGTTCCATAAATTATTGCCACTCACAGCGAATCGTGTCTCTGCTCGTCCCTCTGTCTGTTTGTCTGGCTTTCGTCGAATATTCCATCAGCCACTGGTTTCAATGAAGTTCTGCTGCTGGGAAAAAAAGTTTGAAGCGCTGATGGAAACAAAAAAAAAAAAAATCAAAAAACATCCAAACTTGATGTATGCAAATTGACTGCAAGACATTTCCGAGGAAATATCGCTGGAAGCATGAATTTCGGTCCTCACACACATATGCTCGGTTCAATGTGGTCCGGTCGCATTCAAAATTAAATAATGCATTCGTCGAACGAAAATTTTCGGTTGCGTTTTCATTGCATTTGTGAAGGATTTTTTTTTCTTTCGTTTTTTCTCTTTTACTTAAACCTGCTGGGCAAAAAGAGCATTTTTGAATGATAATAACCGAACCGCTTTTATTAAGTTTTATGAAAATGTGAAAGAGCGTGGAAATGCTGATTGGTTCATAGCGTCATAAATGTTTTTCTCTCTCTCAAATTTCACTCGAGGGAAAAATTATTTTGAGCTCATTTCGATATGAATTTTGTAGATTGAATCGAATAATGCGATTTTTTTAGTTAGAAAAGTCCTTTGGGGATTCAAAGAAATGGCTTTGCCTGGTCTGAACAAAAAGGCCTACTTCAAAATGGGTGAATTCAAAAAATCGAAAATATAGACAATCGGATTTAAGGACAAAAAAAACCTCCATAAGTGACTGATACACAATTTCCAAACTATAGTTTGATATCATGTATCAGTCACTTTAGAGTTCTTCTTTTTTGAAATATTTTTGTATGATTTTCTACATCCCAGGAAGACCCTGATAGTTTATTGTTTTATGTGATGATATAGGTACACGTGGTGCTTCCATCACAGTTTCACAAGATACGAAGGTTCCACTGCGATCCACAAATGACAGTGCACCCATTTTGCCTCGTCAGTGGGCATGGACCGAACCGGCGAACCTGGGTCGAGTTCCGGTGATATCCTCACCTCAAAGATACCAAAGCCCCCACGATACTCCCCGAGGGCCTGTACCCAAACGGACGCGCAGAATGCTTAAATGAGTTCTAGGGCTTGCGGTTCCCGTGGTAACATTTTAACGTCGAGATAACTGTGTACTAGACCAAAACTAATTGTAGTTCATACGGTCAAAACTTCGTGCATATACCAAGAAGATTACACACTGCCAATTTGACCCCATTCCCGAGCATGTATTGGTGGAAATTTGTCCAGTGTGTGCGGGTTTGCCAAGCCCGAAAATTATGACCGATTCCCACTGCGGGGCCCGGGAAGTCCCAAGTATGAAATGATAAAAGGCCTAAAAATAGCTCAAAAATTCGGATAGAGGCTCTACAGAGACCGTTTTTGATCTAAATAATGCTCGAAAATTTTTCAAATTTCCATAAGAAATCTTTCAAAAGTAACGGGACTAAATATAGGGCTGCTTAAATGGTCATTTAAAGTCTAAAAAAAATCGAAGATCTGTGTTTCTATTCTTCAAACCTATGATCCAAATATTTCTCTTTTAAAATGGTTGGAGCCCAAGCCCGATAAAAAGAAACACAATCAATCGAAGATTATTTGACAAAGCCCGGTACTCTAGACGATAGCTTGAAGCTGTGGGTGGGTTGGCCCATTGAACAAGCCCATGGCTATGGAAAATCACTCATTTGACCCTCAACCACCCTCTCTCACTCACACAACAAGCGTAGGTGGGATCATCTTTTTCTATGTTCCGTTAACTCCTGGTGGAACATAGGGCTTCAGATACTTCCATAGAAATTGTGAAGATTGACTGAAAGACCGACCGAGAGTAAAATCTAATCTTCTGGTGGTTACATTCAGATGACCAAACTATTCTACAGAAAAAAGAGCGAAAAGTTTGTCACATAAGATACCTTTATTCAGCGAAATTATTCGCATTCGGTAGTCAAAAAAAAAAAACTTCCAAGTATTCTCCGTTTTTACCCTCGCTCGCAAGATACTCACAAGAAAATATCAAACGAATTTCTGTAGGTGTGTGACCCCATTTCTGTCATATCCTCTTCACATACTTAAAAAAATGTTTTAAAACTGCTGAGTTTCAAATTCTACTACCTTTTTATAAGTGCAGCGACTGAAAGCAGTTTTATTGCTTCATGAAAATTTTTTCGACAGAAAACCGACTTTACGTCGAGTAATAGAAATCAGAATACTTGAAATAAATGACAAAAAGAACCTGCTCCGGTAACGTTGAAATGCATTAAAATAGCTTCATGGACACGCTGCAACGAATGTTCCCAAGTCGCCGGCTTGTCGTACACTCTTCGAAAGAAAGAAAAATCAAATATATACATACATATAATAAAAAATATAGAAAAATCCTAGACAATGAGAGTGCAGCTGACAACGTCAAAATTAAGGACCTCAACGAAATGTGAAAAATGTGAGGAAAAAGAAAAAAGATTCAGAGAAATAGAGAGAAAGAAGGAGAGAGAGCTAAAAACAAGCATCTGTAAAACATATAAATTGGTCTATCAAATATTTCCGACAGTTTTCTAATCCGATTTTTCACTTGCCTCTCGTCATCGTTACTTCTTTTATTGCACATTTCCATTCGACGGGGAGCCACCCAAAAAATTTAAAATGTGTGTCTTGCGAAGCTTAGCGCTTGAGTGCATCCTATGAGCTTATTTATACTTGCAATTTTATTCTTTCACTTTTGAATTTTGCTGCAAATTTACTTACTGACAGCTTGCAGCATACATATGTGTACATATGATATATGCGAGCGAGGCTCTTAGATCTCTGCCAAGGATACTGCCAGCTGACACTGGCACTTGCACTGCGATTGCGATTGCCAATGTTACAACTCCTGCTACTGCTGCTACTTCCACTGGCGTGGAACGACTACGCAAATTGGATTCAAATGCAGCTTAAACTACTTGCCTAAATCCACCATTATCTATGATGCAAACAATGAACGAGTGTCATATGTGCTTAAAGATATATGTATGTATGTAGAATCCAGATGACAAAATCTGTTGGCGGATGCGTAACTTCAGATTTGGGCAACTTCTTTTTTCCTTCTTCCACTTCTTCGTCGTCTTACTTTGTGTATGATAATGTGCTTATTTTTAAAACTAAAAGCATCATTCATCTAAGTGCAAGTTTGATTTGGAATTGCTTTCGAGTGCTTGTGCATTTATCCTTGTTCAAAGGACGAAAAAGAAAGTTAAATATATTTTTAGCTTATTTGGAAATTTTTTTTTTTGGAAAATGAATTTTTTTTCGCATTCGAAGCAAATCTCAGAGCTTTACTTGTCACAATAGATACGCTCTTAGAATGTCGCATGTATAAAGTCCTGAAAAAGGACAATGATTAGGTCTGGAAAAGTTGATTGAAGATAACTGATAAATAACTTTTTCTGAATATAAAAAGCCTTCAATGATTCTGTCATTTAAAGTCTAGTCTGCCAATGATATTCTAGCCATCCGAAGAAGATCTAAACAGTTATTTTTCTTAAAATATGAAAAAAAAGCATCATTTATGTATGTATGTATGTATATTGTGATGAGCATAAGGCCTACAATGGCATGTCGGGTCCAACGCACCGTTCTTGTACGAGAAACTTGGAAAGAAAATTCTATTTTAAGGGGCTCTCTCCTGTTCTGTCAGAAATGAAACCGAAATGAAAAACTTCGTATAAAAAACACTGGAAAATTTCTGATTCATTTCTTAAGCGTTTTTTATATGAAGTTTTTCAATTCTGACAGATCTGGAGAGAGCCCCTTAGTCATAAGATCCCCTATTATTAAATTAGCGAATACTTGTCACTGATTTGAGGATGGAACTCCAAGCTTCTACTACAGTCCAACTAGCATCCGACTACTCGCAATAATACCAGGACTGCTCCCTTTTAATTTGCCAATCAATGCATTAAGTCTTCTTTTCAATATTGAGTTTTCATTGTCAAATGACCACCCCCACGTCTCACTTCTCCACGAAAAGACCACCTATAGTAAATTAGGGTTCAATCGTACTACTCAATCGAATGTTTTTAACTATACTTCTAGTTGCTCAAGGTCTATTCAATCGTCATATATAAATCACTCTACCTTTCAGCTAGTCAAGTTCCGAGTAACTTCAAAGTAATTTTTTTTGATAATTCCTTTATCACAATGGACATATTGGTCTAAGTGCGCCCTAGAGGCGGCCCATCTAACCTAACATTCTAACTTCTGGAGGGTTCTTTTAAACATGACATCAAAAAATTGAAGCTCTAGTAACTCAAGAAAGGTTTTAAGAAGTAACAGCGAAAGGACCTAATAACTCTTCCTATTAAATTAGAGAATACTAGTCAATCTTTCGAGAATAGCTATCAATTATTTTAACTTCCGTCCATTGAAAGTAATTCAAATCAATAATCGTTTAAGCAAGTCAAACAATCCTCTGAAACATTGCATCTTTCCTACAATTATAGTTTCAATAGGTCTCCCCCCGGACTAGTAATTTGAGCCATACTTTACTATATACTTACACTGACTACAATGGACACGAGAACTCGTTACTTGTTGCGAAAAACGATTTTCAACTGTTGAATCGATTTATGTTTCTCTTTGCGACGATTCCAATACAGAAATTGTTGCACAATTCCCCCTTCTAAATTTTTTTGTTTTTTGCTTTATTTTCATTTTCTGTGTGGCATTATTCAATGTTGCAACAGTAGGAAAGCGCGCTCGACTAGTCATAATGATATTGTTTCCTCTTTTGTGGGCCAACTGAGTGTGGTGTGTTCGTATTCAACACCAGGCGATATTATTATAATTGGCAATAAGCCAGGACATGTATAACAAGAAAGCAACATGCAGAGCCAATGCTTTTTTGCCGGTTGTTGATTACCACCCTGTCCGACGACAGAGAGCAGAGCCAATGAGTCCTGTTCAGTTCTGTTCCGTTCTGGTCGGTTTGAGCTAAAAAAAAAAGAAAGAAAAAAAAAAGAAGAGAAAAAGTCATTAAAGCAAAAAGAATGAAAAGAAATTGAACAAAACGCAGCACAAAAGTGTTGAAAAATGAAATTTTCGTTGACGTTGTGCTAAGTAGACAGGGGACAGGAAGTGAAAGGGAAATGAAGCTGTTATTAAATTGACGAAAAGGAAATGTAACCAACAATTTTTTTTTTTTTGATATTTTTGAATCAATAATTTCTTCGATAGTTATCAGAAGCTTACCTACATATTAAATGTTAACAATTTATATGAGATTGAATTGTATGATTAAAAAATATGATTGAGTGAATGAATTGAATTGAAGGATTCGTTACTTTAAAAGAGATTGATATGAAGGATAAAATTATACAAAAATTATTGTATTTGCACTCATTTGAATCAGCAAGGATAATCCTTGGTTTTATAGTCAGTCCCTTTTTTCCATTTAGCACTCAAAAGTAATTAATTTGTAGCAGGGACAAGCCATAAAGGATCTGAGGCGAAAATTTTTTCACCGAAATAATAATAAGGATGATCTGTTTGACAGACCGTTCAAAGCTTTCGAATCATTCACAGTTTCCATAGTTTCCGAGTATCGATAATTTTTAGAACATTTACCAGTGGGAAACAGTAAGTATCCAGGAAAATCATGAGACTATAAGGATTTTTGTATGAGTTTTATTTTTTATTTAAATATTTAGGGAATCTTAATTCCAATTAATGTGCCGATTTTTGAACTGAACTCAATTTTTGGACTCTGATGCTGACAATTATGATCGTCTTGATCGATTTTTGTCCCAATTTTATTCTTCTCCGATATCTTTTTGACAATATGCGACGATAATGTGAGCCCTCAACAGTGATTGTGGAAATTTCTTTCTCTATAATTTACTGACATTATGCGCCCAACTTTCCCATAAGCCAAGGTCATGAATCTTTCTTAAATAAATTCTTCTGAATGAATATCGTACGAAACCGTTTTTTATGAGCTTATTCTGAGCGCGTTCTTTATTGTTTTAAATAACATTTTATAAGCCTTAAAACAACAACAACAACAACACCCTTGTATAAATTAATAGTTAACAATAATGAAACGAGAAATATAATAAAAAGGGTAATGCCAAACGTAAGCGCTAAGCTTAAGTTGAGTTTTTGCTAGCACAAACAATCCTTTATGCTATACGGCCAACTAGCTATTAACATACACACATACATACAAACATATAATCGTCCATGCGTGCCGGGTCTGCTGATGAAGCGATGCAGTTGGGCAGACATTCAGCCTGGCACAGGTGCAGTCTAAATATGACAGACTCCTGTGGCCATGCACAATTCATGCATACGACATTTTTCATTTTTTTTTTTTTTTTTTGTCGTCTTTTAAAGCTTTTACCACTTTTTGCACAGTCCTGGGACTCGAAAGAACTCAACTCGCTTCGTAAATCTATGGCGCTTTGCGACCAGTATTAACAGTGTTCAACTATACACACGACGTGCCGGGAACGACGTTCGCAATGGCGGACATCGTTTAAATTGGTTGAGAATGGAATTTGTGCGTCATTTAACGGCCATTTTTGTTGGTGTTTGCAGCAATTTTTTTGTTTGTTTCTTGCTAGTTGTTTTAATTGAAATTATATGTCCTATAACGCTAGCTTTTTATGAAGATTTTTTCCACGTTTTGTTAGTTGTTAGTTTCTGCATGCTGTAGGGATAGATGGTATGGAATAAAAATTTTTTGTTGCATACTTTTCGGATAATTTTTTTCCTTTTTCTTTTGGAAATATTAGAGAAAAATGGAAAATTTAAAAAACCTTTCAACGATAAAATCAATAAAAATAAAATAGATTTTATTCATATTTCCATCAAATTCAGGCTCCTTCCACTCTACTTACGCTTTAATATATTTTCGAAAGTAATGCCGAGCATATTTTTAAATCAAAGCATTGCGTTTTTGTCATATTTTTCATACTTCTAGTATTACATATGACGCTCTACATTTGCGTCAATGTGCATTTGCTATTGCTGTCAGCTGCAGAATGGCCAAAGCTGTTGCCAGATGACACTTTAGTTCGCTTTTATAAGATTTTTTTGAAGTTAGTTAAATTTTTTTTTCTTTTCGCCCCTTTTGTCTTCCCTTCACTTCACAACACTTTGATATCACAAGACCATAGCGGTGCTTATGTATATAAAACATGCACAAAATTTCACCAGCACTGAAAAAATAGCTTACAAGGAAATAACGAAGGGAGCTTTACATAAATGTGCTACACAGAGCAATGGGCGAGGTAAAGGAAGAGAGAGCGTGGGACCGAAAAATAGAGAAAAAAAAGCCACATGCAACCGACATTCCATTGCTATTCAACATTCTCCTTTGCTCCCTAAGGTGCGAAATTTCTAGGATAATTATACGTACACAAACTAAAGTGTTATCTCAATGGTTTTTGTTGTTATTTTTGTTATTGTTATTGTTATTTTCTCTCTGGAGTCATTTTTAAAATTTTTGTTGTATTTTTGTTTTATTTTTGTTGTTGTTTCTCTCCCCTCGCCAACCCATTGCGCTTGGCCGCTTCTCATGTATGAATGGACTTGACGTTTTAGCGAATAAGACCGCAGGATTACATAGAAATACATTGAAATTTTGCTGCTTTGCAAAGGATTTGAGCCGCAGTGAAGTGTGCTTTATTAGCTCAAAATGGAATATAATAGTATATGAAAAGCCATCGCATGCCAGTGTCATGCAACAAAATGTGCAGCATAGCAATATGAAAGACAATATATGTACATTATTCGAATTCGGTTTTGGTCCTTGTTTAAGAATAAAACGTCATCGAGTGTCATCTTTTGTGTCTACTTGCTTGTCTGCGGCTTAACAACAACTTCAAGGCCGTATTGCATTGCCTGAAGATGACATGATTAGGATTTAAGTTCTTGAGATTGTAAATTCTACGGTTGGTTCCTTTTGTGATGGATCTGAAATTTTGTCATGACAACTCATTCTTGTAATGTGCATTTTGTCGGTTGGGTTCTCATAAATAGTTGAATAGAATAGAAATTGCTCATAGCGCAGGATTGCGTCATAGAATAATTATGTAAAGCAATAGAGTTATTTCAGAGTGGTATTATATCAGGAAATCATTCAAAAATAGTGGTTGAATCTTTTACGAGATGAAAAGTTAAAGGCTTTCGTCCTGTTTTGTGATAAAATTTTAGATGTTAATAATTTATTAATACCACTTAAAGTCCGATCAAACATTTGGAGTTCTGGGAGGCACATTTATAAGTCAAAAGTGTCTTTTATGACTTCTATATCGAAGAAGAAGCTCTTATTATGGGGTCGTTGAAGAGTCTGAAATGAATGTGTCTTAATTCTTGGGAAGGCGATTTGTATGAGCCATCCTTTTTACACCAAATTTGCCGCCATAAGAATCAAATTATGGAGGTATTTCTTAAAAATCTCTTACTCATTTCATACTATCAATCTAAAAATGTACCCTTTTATTCTAGTTCGACTGGGTAGTATAGGAAGTAAGACTACTATCACTGCTACAAATATCACATTGACTGATATAACTGCTACTGATACTTACTTTTACAATCATGATGGCCACTCCTACTACATTTTTCTCCAAGAACAATTCTTAGCTACCAGAAACACTGTTAATTGGGACCCTGTAACGTTCCTTCTATAATTGTACATCTATAGGCAATTTTCGCTGGCTAGTGATTCATTGGTGGCTTTCTTATGTCATTAGAGCAACTTGTTCTCAATAGTTTATTCACAGTATATCCACTACAACAACTGAAATGTAACGATTTCATACTAGTATAACGAACTACCCCCTCCCTACCTCTAACAGTTTTGCTGCCACTACTACTTTTAATGGTAACTAAATCTCTGACTACTTTTCCCCACAATTAATGTTTATTCCCATTGTCGTTAGGTAAAATAATTCGTGTTATTCTCTATTTATATAACAGGTTGGCTGATAAGTCCCCGGTCTGACACATAGATGGCGTCGCTAGTATTAAATGCATATTATTTTTATATAGTGGCAACCTTCAAATGATTCGTGTCAAAATTTGACGTCTGTAAGGCAATTAGTTTGTGAGATAGAGCGTCTTTTGTGAAGCAACTTTTGTTATTGTGAAAAAAATGGAAAAAAAGGAATTTCGTGTTTTGATAAAATACTGTTTTCTGAAGGGAAAAAATACAGTGGAAGCAAAAACTTGGCTTGATAAGGAGTTTCCGGACTCTGCCCCAGGAAAATCAACAATAATTGATTGGTATGCAAAATTCAAGCGTGGTGAAATGAGCACGGAGGACGGTGAACGCAGTGGACGCCCGAAAGAGGTGGTTACCGACGAAAACATCAAAAAAATTCACAAAATGATTTTGAATGACCGTAAAATGAAGTTGATCGAGATAGCAGAGGCCTTAAAGATATCAAAGGAACGTGTTGGTCATATCATTCATCAATATTTGAATATGAAAAAGCTCTGTGCAAAATGGGTGCCGCGCGAGCTCACATTTGACCAAAAACAACAACGTGTTGATGATTCTGAGCGGTGTTTGCAGCTGTTAACTCGCAATACACCCGAGTTTTTGCGTCGATATGTGACAATGGATGAAACATGGCTCTATCACTACACTCCTGAGTCCAATCGACAGTCGGCTGAGTGGACAGCGATCGGTGAACCGTCTCCGAAGCGTGGAAAGACTCAAAAGTCCGCTGGCAAAGTAATGGCCTCTGTTTTTTGGGATGGGCATGGAATAATTTTTATCGATTATCTTGAGAAGGGAAAAACCATCAACAGTGACTATTATATGTCGTTATTGGAGCGTTTGAAGGTCGAAATCGCAGCAAAACGGCCCCATATGAAGAAGAAAAAAGTGTTGTTCCACCAAGACAACGCACCGTGCCACAAGCCATTGAGAACGATAGCAAAAATTCATGAATTAGGCTTCGAATTGCTTCCCCACCCACCGTATTCTCCAGATCTGGCCCCCAGCGACTTTTTCTTGTTCTCAGACCTCAAAAGGATGCTCGCAGGGAAAAAATTTGGCTGCAATGAAGAGGTGATCGCCGAAACTGAGGCCTATTTTGAGGCAAAACCGAAGGTGTACTACCAAAATGGTATCAAAAAATTGGAAGGTCGTTATAATCGTTGTATCGCTCTTGAAGGGAACTATGTTGAATAATAAAAACGAATTTTGACAAAAAAATGTGTTTTTCTTTGTTAGACCGGGGACTTATCAGCCAACCTGTTATTCCTTCCGCACGGTTGCATAGTGATTTTAAATGTATTTATATCTCAAATAAGCCTTAACTTTGTTAGGATTCGTCGTGGGACAGGATCCATGTTGCCTTTTCTATAGGAAAAGGATTCACACGGTTAATTAATTCCAACAATTTTGAGTCACTTTTCATAGGCGGGGGATTGTTAAAGGTAATCGAGGACAGAATAAATAAAAAATTACTGCTAACCCTTAAATCTGCCGGTGGCCTTAACTGCGACAAGAAGTGCGCCGCAAACTATGCTTTAGATAGAGAAAACACATTCCCATTATTAATGATTTTTTCAATTAATTATCAATAAGAAACAATTTTGTGAGCTATACTTGTTGGCAGATGTTTGGGTTTTTTCTAATCGAAAGCTCGACTGGAACATGAACGATTGCTCAATTGTTTCGACCAATTACTTTCAATATGTTGCGAAATGTTCTTTTTCAATAGGAAATTATTACACTCATACGAACAACAAACGAACTTAATAAATTATTTCCTATGCATATGTTGCCGTGCGTATATGGAAAGTCAAAATAAAAAATTAAGACTAATTGACTACATAAATAATTTTGCTTTTCCACCATAAAAATTCAATGGAATCGAGCGAAATTTCTACAAGTACCGAAATTACGAATCAGAACACAATATGTTGGGATGAGACTGTTGCTCTTATGTTTAGGTAAATAGATACCCTGAAATGTTTATAGTTGTACGCACACACACACACACACACATACGCGCGCCCACATTTCTACGTGCCCATTTCTATAGGTATGTAGATATGTGGTTGTACTTCTGATACTCAATAGAATGCCTACGAAATGGCACACATGTGAATGTTAAACAAAAAGCAAACGTGGGAGAGAGGAAAAAAGTAAATAAATGAAAAGAGACCCGGCAGGAAATGTCACTAGTGTATCTATACTCTTTCACTACTGACCGCGTCGACAGTACTACTGACCAGCTATACCCGCCCAATGCTTTGCGCTATAGACATTTAACATTGAATTGTCATTGCATGTCTACATGTAGACCCAGTAGGAGAAGTGAGAGGGGGAGTGGAGAAGGGTGGAAAGAGGGATAGGGGATTGAAATCATATTTGAATTTTTATGAAGGTCTTTCTATTGAGGCCGGTTGGAGGGGGTGGCATTTCCTGCATTGTGCCTCCATCAGGCCCCAAACGCCGAAATGATTCGCTGCGCCACTGTGTAGACCAGGGCTCTCCAAACTCAGGTTCTTGAGCCACTGGTGGCTCAATGGTGTCCGAAAATTGGCTCACTCACCATTTAAAAATTGAAATAGTAGGTTAACAATTTCGATTCGGCAAAGCCAAGCATCGATATTTTCTGTGCATTAATATTTTTTCGACATCGCTAATTCGACTTTACTTTAGGCATATCGAAAAATATTGAAAAAATCAAAATATGAGTTTTTTATTCATAGGTACAGAAGTGGCTCAATCGCAGAAAATTGAGCCACCAACTTGACTCAGCAAAGAAAAAGTTTGGAGAGCCCTGGTGTAGACCAAAGAACTAATGACGAGCTTAAGACGAGCTATTATATAGACAAAAGGAGTACTCTTTCGCTAATACCGACGAATAGACAAAGTCATAACGAATAACTTGTTTGGAGACACGTTGTCGACATGGTCAATAGAGATAAACTATACATTTCGACAGTATAACTTTTCTAGTGCTACCGCTTGGAAAAGCTGTTGACTTTTGAACTAGTTCACTTGTCTATTACTGACGACAGTATAGACATGGCGCCATATGGCCACTGGATTCCTGCAGGGGAAAAACAAAATGCTCATACACATGCACATACATATACATATATATATATATATACAAATTAAGGAAACCAAAAGCACTCGAAAAGCTTCTCTTTAAGCCATGTCACTGTTAACAATTTTGATAAAAATTAAGGTCTTGTCGTGCTCGTGCGTGTGCGTGTACGCTTAAGCAACGTGAATATGGCCTATGGAAGCAATATTCATATACTCAGAGTAATGTTTCAACAATAAACTCAAGTGATAGCAATGCGAGCGAGTGAGCGAGTGTATGGCATATGCATTGCGAGGACAATGGGAACGCTAAACAAGTGACTTTACTGCTGATGTGGTGGGTGAGATGTGGGAGACATGGGCTCAAATTGCCACTAACTGCGATGTGTTCATTTATTTGTGCATGCGTGCTTGTGTGTACATTCCAACATATCGTATGGGATCGTATGGAAATCACAAAGGGAAATTTCATGTGCAAAATGGCTTAACTGGTAGCAGTGTTACACTTGCGACACATTAAATAGATTATTTTGTAATTTGTGCTCGAGACGAAGAAAAAAAAAGGAACGAGCCATTGTATGCCATTTTGCTTGTGACATTTATTGTAAAAATCAACTCGGGAAGCGGTTTATAATTGAAAAATTCTAAAAAATAAAGGGGGAAATGTAACGGCACGCTTTCAAGAGAATAGGTAGGCTTCATTTCAAAGGAAAAACGTATCTATTTGAAAATAAATTCGAATAAAATGGAAGCAGTTAAGCGATCAAATGAACCGAAACAGTTCATGGGATGATGTTTTCGAACCGAAGAAGAGGAAAAAAAGAGTTCAATAAAAGAAACGTTGATTGACAATGCGCTTGTAAATGTGAGAAAAGGGTTAAAAAAAAGAGGAAAACCAGGCCGATAGCTGGAAGCAGTAAAACCTGAACTGAAATAATAAATTAGAAAGGGTGTTATAGTCAGGTGAACCTCAAAATACAATACCCGAAACAGATATACGCTTAGATATATACTTATGTACATATTTTTGAATATTTTTTTAAACAGGCCCAAAGAACACGAACATTAAGACCCATACTTGAGGTTTTATGGCGAGTTTCGATCAATAATTTCCGCCCTTTTGGGAATGACGATTGTAAATTTTTTGAAATTGTAATCCAAAATTCATTGAAATATTTCAAAAATTAAGTTATGTGCCATAACCTTTTCCTGGAGTTATCCTTAACCCTTTCATGTCATTTGTTGCTTATAGGCAACATTGCATATTTCTGTCGATAACTCCTCGAAATATCAATATTTTTACAATCGGCTTTTTGTTATCACTAATAGACATCTGCGAGCACTAGTTTGTGATGTTTCATGACGATAGCTTAACATGTGTTCATTTGACAACTAGCTAAAGTTGCTTAAAAACTGGTGAAAAAAAAGTGACAAAAGTAAGCTTTGAAAAAGTTAAATAAAAAGTAAACTGACTTCTATTTCTTTATGCAAAGTGATTTATTTTATAAATAACAAGTAAGAAACTGAAATAAAATTTACAAAACAAAATTTTTTGGAATATTGTGATTCCAGGAATTTTATGAACCCAATGTTGCTTATAAGCAACATTTGTCCAAAGTAACAATTTTGTTTTTATACCCGACACACTGTGTGTCGAGGGTATATTGCGTTTGTTGGGTTGTGTGTAACCAGGAGATTCGATTTAGACATGTCCGTCCGTCTGTCTGTCTGTCCGTCTGTCCGTCTGTCTGTCTGTTTGTATACAGTTATCTTATCGAAGGAGTTGAGCTATCTTGACAAAATTTGGTATGCGTGCTCACGGGGACATGAGTAAGAACAAGTTCGAGAATGGACCCGATCGGACCATTTTTAGGGGTACCTCCAGTACTAGGGTCTGTTACGAAAATCACAAAAACTGCTCTAAAATCGAAGTTTTTCATGATATTTTGATGAAATTTGATATTTGAACATATTTAAAGGCAAGTAATACGATTTCAAAAAATTGGAAAAGTGGGCGTGGCATAAGGGCGTTTTTCAAAAAATTGTCTCCTACTCCCGAAATACCAATGGGACTTGAACAAAAATTGGCACGTATACTTCCTTGATAGCCAATAACGTCCTTCGATCGGACCATTATTAAGGGTACCTCTAGTACTAGGGTCTGTCACAAAAATCCCAAAAATGCCTCAAAATCAGACTTTATTGAAATATTTCAATGAAACTTAGAATTTGACCGTATATATAAGGGTCCGATTAGAACTCAAAAAAAATTTGAAAAGTGGGCGTGGCAAAAGAGCGGTTTTCATTTAGAAATTTAACAAAAGTCGGTATATGTTCAATGAGCTTTTCGTCGTCCAAACGTAATGAACCGATCAATGAGAGAATTTTTATGACTAAAGAGCAATTATACATGGCACTTGACCACTTGACAATTTTTAAAAGGACATTTGGGGCCCTGACTCACGCTAACTTATGAAACTTCATCCAAACATTTCAAATAATTCAGGTTTCAGAACAATTTTTGTGATTGTCATAACAGACCCTAGTACTTGATGTTCCCTTATAAAAGGGTCCGATCTGGTCCTTTCACAAATTTCCCCCAGAATACGCATACCAAATTTCATCAACAGAGTTCAACTCTTTCAATAAGGATACTGCATGCAGAAAGACAGACGGACAGGCCGACGGATATGTCTCAAGAAAGCTCAACTTCTTCAAGGAAAAAACCGAAAACGGACAGACGGACATGGCTAAATCGAATCTCCTGGTGACGCAGATCATTTCTATATGCTCTTTGAATGGTCTATCTGTAATTGTCCTGGATGTTTCACATGTACGCACAAACGCAATATACCTTCGACACAAAATGTGACGCATCAAACAGGACTGAAATGGACTTCGTAAACAGTCCCGTTGTCGTATATCTTCACAGACTTGACAAAAAATTGAAAAGAAAATAACAACAAGAACTGAACGAAAGTAATTGAAAAAAGGAGGAGAAACAAATCACTAGGAGAGTAAGCAATGCCACATGAGAAGAATATATAGTGTCGAGTGTCATGGATGATCCGACAGAAACCAGACGAAACACATAAGATGAATCAGGAAAGAAAAAAATATTAGATTGTTTCTATGAATAGGCTGCCCTCTCGCCTTGTATCGTTATGTACCTAGCTTAAAATCTCTCGTCTTGTCATGTCTCAGTCATTAAAGACAAGAGACTTGATCTCGAGACACGAGAGAATCTCGTCTCGCTGTAAAAGACTGCCTTCAATTTAAGAATTTTTAAAGAAATTTTTTCATGGCTTTTGAGAAATCTAAAAAAAATTCAAAATCTTCATCTCCATAATTGACTCGTATACTTCCTTTTCCTGTTTCCGGTTTTTTCTTTTTCTTTCTTGTGTCTGAAAGCGAAGCATAAAGTCCAACTAGTAGTGTACTTAATTGATAGGCCTTTGGGCGTGGCCCTTTTCACAGTAGCGGATCAACTGTTACGCATTTTTCATCAAAGTCATTCAGTAGCAAAGCCTCTTGTCTTTCCGGAGCAGTTTCGCATCGACAAACGTCATTCAATTTGATGTATGAACGTGTAGACGCAGACGAAGAACTTCATCCACTTTTGCGCTTAGCTTTCTCTTCACTTACTTTACTGACCAAAAACTCGAGCGAACTCTGGACATGCATCCGTTTTTGAGAATTCCTTCTGGATTGTTTTGACATCATTTCGTTTCACGAACATAGTTCGTTGGTATGGTAAGAATCAACAGTAAAAAAAAACAAAACACAAAACAGAGAAGCAAAAATTTCAAACTCCATGAACGCACATAAATGCTTAAGGTAAGATCCGTAAAAGAGATGGTCATGCAGATTACGAGAAATTTCCGGAATAAATTTTCCTCGCTTGCATTTGATGGTGTGTCTCTTCGACCACAAGTGCCTTTCAGAGTCTTTGGTTTAAGCAAGAATTGCTTGACATACGGATGAATTCGAGTAAAGTGGTTTGTGGTGTAGCATGATACACTTTTCAGCTCAAGGACTTTTACTTTGCGTAAAGGGCAAAATTCATTGTGCTTATGTATTTTTTTTTTTGCACTCCCTCTCCCTTTTTTGTTTGAGTATTTCTCTTTATTTATCTACTCTATTGTATTTCTTTTTCGTTTGAAAAATATTTCGATAGTAGGGGTAAAAAAAAAAACACATTTCGAGAGCTGTCAAATATTGATGAAGTGCCAATTATATTTTGTGCATGAAATAAAGCGTCCTTCAATTTGACTTGAATTTGTTATTCTTGGAGTTGGCTTTCGAGATTACAAGATTTGTGGATTTGATGTTAAGAATTTGCCTGATTCAAGAAGTTCATTTAGCGGATGGTGCCCTACAGTAATCCCGAATAGTCTCTATGTACTTCGTGCCTAGTTAAGGAAGTAAAAATTGTCACTGAAAATGAAACTCTTTCACCCTACTTACTTTTAAAATAGACCCTTTGTGGTCAAACGGATGCCTAAAATGGAATTTGTTACTAGTTCGGGACACTTTCGGTTGCGTATTTTTAAAACTTTTCGTTCATTCTAAAAATATTAGGTGTAGTAAAAAGAAATCCATTATTTTTGCATTAAATTGAGGGCTTTATTTCAGATAGTTAGAATGACCCGATTTAGGTCAAATATGCGCCGTTTTGTTCGATAACTTGTTGCCATTTTAAAGGTAATTTCATTATGCCTCTCTCATAGAAGCCCTCGTTCCTATTAGCAAAAAATTGAGACAGTCGAATTTCAGAAGCCTCTCTTGAAGCGAATGTTTCACCAGCAAAAATTTTCGCCATGGACAGGAACAGATGGTAATCACTTAGTGCCAGGTCCGGACTATAAGGTGGATGCAGAAGAACCTCCCAACCAAACTCCCGGAGCTTCTGGCGAGTCACTATCGACGTGTGTGGCCTGGCGTTGTCCTGATGGAACACAATTCCTCTCCTATTGGCCAAAGCTGGCCGCTTATGGGCGATTGCTTCCTTCAGACGGTCCAATTCTTGACAGTAGAGTTCCGAGTTAAGAGTTTTGCCGTATGGGAGCAGCTCATAGTAGATGATTCCCTGCCAATCCCACCAAACACACAGCAAAACCTTCCTGGCCGTCAATCCTGGCTTGGCCACCGTTTCCGCCGGTTCACCGTGTTTCGACCACGACCGTTTTTGCTTGACGTTGTCGTAAGTGACCCACTTTTCATCACCAGTCACCAACCGCTTCAGAAATGGGTCGATTTTGTTGCGGTTCAGCAGCGATTCGCAGATGGAAATTCGGTCTATGAGGTTTTTTTGCATTAACTCGTGTGGCACCCATACATCGAGCTTCTTTGTGTATCCAGCCTTATTCAAATGGTTCCAAACGGTTTTTGTGCAATCTTTAGCTCTTTTGCAATCGAAACAGTGCTAACATGACGGTCGGACTCGATAATTTCCATGATTTTATCGACATTTTCGACAATTGGCCTTCCAGTGCGTGGTGCATCCTTGACATCGAAGTTACCGGAACGGAATCGACGAAACCAAAATTGCGCATGATTGGCTGTTACAGTATCAGGTCCATAAACGCTATTCACATTTTCAGCCGCCTGGCTTGCGTTTTCTCCCTTATCGAAGAAAAACTGTAAAATGTAGCGAATTTTCTCTTTGCTGATGTCCATCTTTGACAAGCTCTCAAACAAAACTGAATCAATCAATCAAAAAAGTGTCAAAAAAGCTTTTTTAGTAGGAACTGTCATCTTTCTAATGCCCCCTAGCGGAACACGAGCGGACTTATACAACGCGAGATGCAGATAAATAACGCCATCTATTGGAAAAATAATGGATTTCTTTTTACTACACCTAATATAATCGATTCTTTTTTCATTTCATTTCATTTATTTCGTCTATGATATTTCATCGTACAGACTTGCTTAAACTTAAATTATAAGTAAATATAAAATTAAGGAAAATGAAAAATAAAAATAATTTTCCAAAACTAAAACTATTTAAACAATTTACGTAACTAAGGTATTCACAATTGCTTTAAGCTTATCTTTCGAGACAGTAAAATCAACAGCACTATTAGAGGAAATAACATTATAGGCAGTCAAAGATCTTTTAAGGGGAGAATTTAGAGCATAGTTTGTGCGCGAGAAGCCATTATAAAACAACTCTAATTGCCGAAGATTTCTAATTGGTACATTAAGAGAAATAAGTTGCAAAAGATGCATACAATCAATTCTGCCACAGATTATATCAGAAATAAACATTATTGACAGGATTTTTCTTCGTATTTCAAGGAATTTAATATCTATAAGCATACATCGAGTCCGATATGGTGGCAACTGTGTACCAAAATTAAGAGAGCGCAAAGCAAAACGGGTGAATGTCTTTTGCACTCTTTCAACGCGATTAATGTGCACTTGGTAAAAAGGACTCCAAATCACTGAGGCGAATTCAAATTAAAAGTTATTTTAATTTTCCAAGGAAGAAAAAAAAGGAAAGCCATTGTATGCCATTTTGCTTGGAAATTGAAAAATAACCGGGAACTTTATTTGAAAAATTTAAAAAATGGGGGAAATGTAACGGCAGTTTCAAAAATGGTAGGCTTCTTTAAAAAAACTATCTATTTGAAAATAAATTAATAAAAGGAAATTAAGGTCAAATGCCAAACGTTAGGGCGTGTTTTCGAACCAAAAGAAAAAAAAGGTTCAAAAAAGAAAAACAAGCCTTGTAAATGGAAAAGGGGTTTAAAAAAGAAAACACCATCGGGAAGCGGTTAAAATTGAAAAATAAAAAATAAGAAATGTAACGGCACGCTTTCAAGAAATAGGTAGGCTTCATTTCAAAGGAAAAACGTATCTATTTGAAAATAAATTCGAATAAAATGGAAGCAGTTAAGCGATCAAATGAACCGAAACATTCATGGGCTGATGTTTTCGAACCGAAGAAGAGGAAAAAAAGAGTTCAATAAAAGAAACGTTGATTGACAATGCGCTTGTAAATGTGAGAAAAGGGTTAAAAAAAAAGAGGAAAACCAGGCCGATAGCTGGAAGCAGTAAAACCTGAACTGAAATAATAAATTAGAAAGGGTGTTATAGTCAGGTGAACCTCAAAATACAATACCCGAAACAGATATACGCTTAGATATATACTTATGTACATATTTTTGAATATTTCGTTTTAATACAGGCCAAGAACACGAACATTAAGACACATATTTGAGGTTTTATGGCGAGTTTCGTTCAATAATTTAATGGAAACCGCCCTTTTGGGAATGACGATTCTAAAATTCTTTGAAATAAGGGCCTAATCCAAAAGGGTTCATTGTAAGATATTTCAAGACACTGGAGTTATCATTAACCTAATGAATCGGATTCCTACAGTGATGTAGGGTTTTATCTATTAAAGAGCAATCATACATGAACTTGACCACTTGACAAATCCCTTTAAAAGGACATTGGGGCCCTGACTCACGCTTCCTTAGTCGGCAAGACCCTTTATCCAAATATTTTAACTAATTCAGGTTTCAAAACAGTTTTTGTGATTGTCATAACAGACCCTAGTACTTGATGTTCCCTTATAAAAGTGTCCGATTTGGTCCTTTCACAATTTTCCCCAGAATACGCATACCAAATTTCATCAACAGAGTTCAACTCTTTCAATAAGGATACTGCATGCAGAAAGACAGACGGACAGGCCGACGGATATGATGAAAGCTCAACTTCTTCAAGGAAAAAACCGAAAACGGACAGACGACATGGCTAAATCGAATCTCCTGGTGACGCAGATCATTTCTATATGCTCTTTGAATGGTCTATCTGTAATTGTCCTGGATGTTTCACATGTACGCACAAACGCAATATACCTTCGACACAGAATGTGACGCATCAAACAGGACTGAAATGGACTTCGTAAACAGTCCCGTTGTCGTATAGCTTCACAGACTTGACAAAAAATTGAAAAGAAAATTACAACAAGAACTGAACGAAAGTAATTGAAAAAAGGAGGAGAAACAAATCACTAGGAGAGTAAGCAATGCCACATGAGAAGAATATGTAGTGTCGAGTGTCATGGATGATCCGACAGAAACCAGACGAAACACATAAGATGAATCAGGAAAGAAAAAAAGATTAGATTGTTTCTATGAATAGGCTGCCCTATCGCCTTGTATCGTTATGTACCTAGCTTAAAATCTCTCGTCTTGTCATGTCTCAGTCATTAAAGACAAGAGACTTGATCTCGAGACACGAGAGAATCTCGTCTCGCTGAAAAAGACTGCCTTCAATTTAAGAATTTTTAAAGAAATTTTTTCATGGCTTTTGAGAAATCTAAAAAAAATTCAAAATCTTCATCTCCATAATTGACTCGTATACTTCCTTTTCCTGTTTCCTGTTTTTTTTTTTTTTTTTCTTCTTGTGTCTGAAAGCGAAGCATAAAGTCCAACTAGTAGTGTACTTAATTGATAGGCCTTTGGGCGTGGCCCTTTTCACAGTAGCGGATCAACTTTTACGCATTTTTCATCAAAGTCATTCAGTAGCAAAGCCTCTTGTCTTTCCGGAGCAGTTTCGCATCGACAAACGTCATTCAATTTGATGTATGAACGTGTAGACGCAGACGAAGAACTTCATCCACTTTTCCGCTTAACTTTCTCTTCACTTACTTTACTGACCGAAAACTCGAGCGAACTCTGGACATGCATCCGTTTTTGAGAATTCCTTCTGGATTGTTTTGACATCATTTCGTTGCACGAACATAGTTCGTTGGTATGCTAAGAATCAACAGTAAAAAAACAAAACACAAAACAGAGAAGCAAAAATTTCAAACTCCATGAACGCACATAAATGCTTAAGGTAAGATCCGTAAAAGAGATGGTCATGCAGATTACGAGAAATTTCCGGAATAAATTTTCCTCGCTTGCATTTGATGGTGTGTCTCTTCGACCACAAGTGCCTTTCAGAGTCTTTGGTTTAAGCAAGAATTGCTTGACATACGGATGAATTCGAGTAAAGTGGTTTGTGGTGTAGCATGATACACTTTTCAGCTCAAGGACTTTTACTTTGCGTAAAGGGAAAATTCATTGTGCTTATGTATTTTTTTTTTGCACTCCCTCTCCCTTTTTTGTTTTTTTGGGGTATTTCTCTTTATTTATCTACTCTATTGTATTTCTTTTTCGTTTGAAAAATATTTCGATAGTAGGGGTAAAAAAAAAAACACATTTCGAGAGCTGTCAAATATTGATGAAGTGCCAATTATATTTTGTGCATGAAATAAAGCGTCCTTCAATTTGACTTGAATTTGTTATTCTTGGAGTTGGCTTTCGAGATTACAAGATTTGTGGATTTGATGTAAAGAATTTTGCCTGAATCAAGAAGTTCATTTAGCGGATGGTGCCCTACAGTAATCCCGAATAGTCTCTATGTACTTCGTGCCTAGTTAAGGACGTAAAAATTGTCACTGAAAATGAAACTCTTTCACCCTACTTACTTTTAAAATAGACCCTTTGTGGTCAACCGGATGCCTAAAATGGCATTTGTTAATAGTTCGGGACACTTTCGGTTGCGTATTTTTAAAACTTTTCGTTCATTCTAAAAATATTAGGTGTAGTAAAAAGAAATCCATTATTTTTGCATTAAATTGAGGGCTTTATTTCAGATAGTTAGAATGACCCGATTTAGGTCAAATATGCGCCGTTTTGTTCGATAACTTGTTGCCATTTTAAAGGTAATTTCATTATGCCTCTCTCATAGAAGCCCTCGTTCCTATTAGCAAAAAATTGAGACAGTCGAATTTCAGAAGCCTCTCTTGAAGCGAATGTTTCACCAGCAAAAATTTTCGCCATGGACAGGAACAGATGGTAATCACTTAGTGCCAGGTCCGGACTATAAGGTGGATGCAGAAGAACCTCCCAACCAAACTCCCGGAGCTTCTGGCGAGTCACTATCGACGTGTGTGGCCTGGCGTTGTCCTGATGGAACACAATTCCTCTCCTATTGGCCAAAGCTGGCCGCTTATGGGCGATTGCTTCCTTCAGACGGTCCAATTCTTGACAGTAGAGTTCCGAGTTAAGAGTTTTGCCGTATGGGAGCAGCTCATAGTAGATGATTCCCTGCCAATCCCACCAAACACACAGCAAAACCTTCCTGGCCGTCAATCCTGGCTTGGCCACCGTTTCCGCCGGTTCACCGTGTTTCGACCACGACCGTTTTTGCTTGACGTTGTCGTAAGTGACCCACTTTTCATCACCAGTCACCAACCGCTTCAGAAATGGGTCGATTTTGTTGCGGTTCAGCAGCGATTCGCAGATGGAAATTCGGTCTATGAGGTTTTTTTGCATTAACTCGTGTGGCACCCATACATCGAGCTTCTTTGTGTATCCAGCCTTATTCAAATGGTTCCAAACGGTTTTTGTGCAATCTTTAGCTCTTTTGCAATCGAAACAGTGCTAACATGACGGTCGGACTCGATAATTTCCATGATTTTTATCGACATTTTCGACAATTGGCCTTCCAGTGCGTGGTGCATCCTTGACATCGAAGTTACCGGAACGGAATCGACGAAACCAAAATTGCGCATGATTGGCTGTTACAGTATCAGGTCCATAAACGCTATTCACATTTTCAGCCGCCTGGCTTGCGTTTTCTCCCTTATCGAAGAAAAACTGTAAAATGTAGCGAATTTTCTCTTTGCTGATGTCCATCTTTGACAAGCTCTCAAACAAAACTGAATCAATCAATCAAAAAAGTGTCAAAAAAGCTTTTTTAGTAGGAACTGTCATCTTTCTAATGCCCCCTAGCGGAACACGAGCGGACTTATACAACGCGAGATGCAGATAAATAACGCCATCTATTGGAAAAATAATGGATTTCTTTTTACTACACCTAATATAATCGATTCTTTTTTCATTTCATTTCATTTATTTCGTCTATGATATTTCATCGTACAGACTTGCTTAAACTTAAATTATAAGTAAATATAAAATTAAGGAAAATGAAAAATAAAAATAATTTTCCAAAACTAAAACTATTTAAACAATTTACGTAACTAAGGTATTCACAATTGCTTTAAGCTTATCTTTCGAGACAGTAAAATCAACAGCACTATTAGAGGAAATAACATTATAGGCAGTCAAAGATCTTTTAAGGGGAGAATTTAGAGCATAGTTTGTGCGCGAGAAGCCATTATAAAACAACTCTAATTGCCGAAGATTTCTAATTGGTACATTAAGAGAAATAAGTTGCAAAAGATGCATACAATCAATTCTGCCACAGATTATATCAGAAATAAACATTATTGACAGGATTTTTCTTCGTATTTCAAGGAATTTAATATCTATAAGCATACATCGAGTCCGATATGGTGGCAACTGTGTACCAAAATTAAGAGAGCGCAAAGCAAAACGGGTGAATGTCTTTTGCACTCTTTCAACGCGATTAATGTGCACTTGGTAAAAAGGACTCCAAATCACTGAGGCGTATTCGAGCTTCAATCTAACTAGAGAAATATAGAGACTTTTGAGCGTATATGGATCCCTAAAATGAAAACTATTTCTTCTGATAAATGCAAGCATCGCATAACATTTTGGAATAATATAGTTTAGATGGTTTACAAAAGTAAATTTTGAGTCGAATACCACTCCGAGGTCCTTAAAAATCTCAACTTTACTAAGAACATAATCCTTTAGTAAGTAAGAGGAATTTATTGGGCAATTTGATTTTGTGAAGGTGGCAAAAGCACATTTCTTTACGTTAAGAAAGAGATGGTTTTGATCACAAAAATTTAATATTTGATTTATATCCGACTGTATTAAAAGAGCATCATTAAAATTATTCAATTTACGGAAAATTTTTAGGTCATCTGCATATAACAAGCACTCAGAGTGATTAATAACTTTAGTTATATCATTAATAAAAAGAGAAAATAGCAGGGGGCCAAGTATACTTCCTTGAGGCACTCCCGAGGATGCTACGAAAGGTTTAGAGAAAGCGTTCTCAATACACACGTAACAAGTTCTATCGCATAGGTATGTTACAAGCCATCGCAGAAAGTGGGAGTGGAAACCTATTTTGTAGAGCTTAAATATCAATAATTTGTGGGAAACTTTATCGAAAGCTTTCGAGAAGTCAGTGTAGACAACATCTACTTGGCAACCATTTGAAAAAGCTGAAATGCAATACTCAGTAAACAACGCAAGATTTGTCATAGTTGATCTACCAGGAAAAAATCCATGCTGGCGAGAAGTTATAACATTTTTAACGGCAAAGAACATTTTATCTTTCACAACGGACTCGAATAACTTACTGATATTCGTTAGTTTAGATATGGGTCTATAATTTTCCACATTATTTTTATTGCCAGATTTAAAGATAGGATTAATAAAAGCAACTTTCCAATCTTTGATAAACTCACCACAAGACAAGGACTTATTGAGTATTATTTTTAACGGAGACACGATATTATACAAACAGTTTTTTAGGATAGACCCAGAGAAACCATCATTATCGATTTTATTCGAGACTTTTAAGTTAGCAATGCCAACTTGAATGTCATTTTCTGATCATGTCAATGCACCGAAACTCAAGCTTTCATTATTGGCAGAAAAATTGCAAGCTTCATTGAAACCTTCAATTTCAGGTTCAAAGTTCGATTTGAAAAAATCGGCAAACAAATCCGCAGATTCAATTGCAGAATTTGAGTTTCTCGAACGAAAAAAGAGAGATTTTGGGATATTAGAACTTTTTCTTCTAGAGTTAATAAAACGCCAGAAATCCTTAGGATTCGTTTTAATACTAGCTTCAAATTTAGAGACGTAGCGTCTATATAGGAACTTATTTAAAAAGTTGAACTCACGCATGTAGTGTCTGTATAGATTGAAAAAGGCTAGGTTTTTAGATATCAAATATTTTTTATAAAAATTTTTCCGAAGATTTTTTAAGTACCTTAAGGCAGGAGTCGACCACGGCGTCGAATAAAATTTACAGCGGAAACGAGGTGTACATTCATGTATAAAGCTTAATAATTTTTCTTTAAAATGTTTGAATGCAGCAGCAGTATTTAACGAATTCAATTCAGAATTCCAATTAATGCTGTTGATTTTTAATGATTGATTAGGCTTTGGCCTAAATTTGATTGGATTCTCATAGAAGAAAAATTGCAAAACATGACTGATCCATTTTTGAGGGGCCTTAGTGCAGTTCTTTTTAGAGAAAGGTCCTCTAAATTATTTTGGTCATTGGTGTAAGGCTGTGCAGCCCAACAAGACACCTGGCACAATTTTTCCAATTTTTCATATGTATGTGTTCTTGAGCGGGTCATATGCACTGAAACAAATTTTTTTTGAAGCTTATAATAGCAATAAACTATAAATTCTATCAAATCCTTTTCCATGATTCTTTTGTTACTTGCTTCCGTATCAAGCATTGAGTATGGAAAAATATATTTTCTAAAAAAAAAAGAAAAGTATTTTTACACGGTCATTAATTTTTAACGTGTAGGCAAAAACTGAGCGTGAGAAGTTATTTCGTTCGCTGTATAGCTAACTGAGAGAATTTTCTCATTTACGGCCTTAAGGGACTGGAAAAAAAAATAGTTGCAGAGAGAATCCGTTAAATGGAGAAAACAAGTCTCTAATAATGTAGCAAAAAATCCTTGATAAGATTCGGTGTAGAGAGAATTTCGTCTTCACGGAGTTCGTTTTAGCGAGTTTCGACCAGTGCTGTCGTTTTCAATTTTCGTTAAGTAGCATAGTTGCTTTTTTTTAGTATTATTTTGGGGCATTTTGTAGTAATTTTAGGAAATCAAATAAAATGGGTTGGAAATATAATATTTAACGAATGCACTTCTCTTAAAAACTATTTCCTGGATGGAACATGAATGGTACTACTGTATCCGAGTAAATTTTACGAAATTTAAAAAAAAAGAAACAAAGAATATTGTATAGCTGCCTTTTTTCATTTTTGAGAAAACATTTTTGACGGATACTTGTAATCTACTATACAGATCTGCATTTTTAGAGAAATGTAGTAAAATTTCAATTTTAGTAGTATAGTAGTAAGGGTGATGAAATTGTAGTAAAATACTACAATTGTAGTAATTCCGACAGCACTGGTTTCGACTGTATATGAAAGAGTAGGTACTGCGCTAAGCAGCACTGGTGCAAGCTAAGAGACGTTTTATCAGGTCATTTTATTGTCTTTTGAGGTTATCTTATCTTATCTTTCCTAGGCATTACAATAAGTATGTTTGTGCGTTTAATATTTTAATTTGTAGAAAATCCACTAAAAACCTCCCAATTACTGTGATCAATACAATCAGTATCAATAGACCAAGCATCAACGCGGCTGTTGAAACTTTTTTTGAAGCAATTTTCTCGAATTCACTGATAAATATTTAGTTGTCTGTAAAATTGTCGTTATCATTCCAATTAAACGCACTCAATAGGGCATTTGTCGGTTATGAGAAAACGATTTAAGCACAAAATTGCCTTGGCATATTGATGGCCAAGCAGAGCAATAAGCGCAGTACTTGAACGTTGCTCCACTACCCTTGTAATCATTTTCGTGGTCATAACGAGCAAGCTTTCTTATGAGGGTGCAAAGTTGCGACAATATCTTTCGATATTTTTTGCAGAAGAAAAGAGAGAAAAAAAAAAACACAGGAAAATGTGTCACAAGAATTCCTCGCAGCATAAAACTCGAAAGCAACGTTCAACATTTCTTGCCATTGCGAAGATGCTGCGCTGCTGCCGCTGTGACAATGAGTTTTTGATTACATTAATATTTCTTGTTCGGAAATATTTTCAAGGAACTCTGCTCGATATTTTTTTTTTATATAAGACTTTTCTGATAAATTCGTAAACATATTGATGCGAGATCTATGTTCGCATTTATTTGTTGCAGATGCATCTGATAAGGAACATTGACTGAATAGCTGAAAATTTATTCTGCACGCAGAATTCGATCACGTTCAATGTAAATTGTTTTTTTTCTCTTTTTGGATTTCGATTCCTTTTCTTTTGCGGAAAACAAGCAGGAATCTCAATTCATATGGGTATGAGGAGTGATTGGCCTAAAATTGTAAAATTGGAACATATTTTTATGATTATGTTTAATGTTAGAATTTTACGGGTCCTTTTAAGTATTTTCCAAAAATGCGGACTTCAATTATTGTTTTTTTTGTCGCATCCCTTGTGAGACTTCAATATGCCAACGTTAATAGCCAAGTTGACTTTGAAAAGCTTTTTATAAAATGCTGAATGAGACTTCTTGTCCCTGAGGAGAGTCGTTGGAAAGGAACAGATTTAAATGATTTGCATGAAAGCAAGTCTTATTTTGAGCTGAAAAATGGAACTGGACAATGAGAAAATATTTGCTTTGAATTTTTGTTTGTTTGTCAAAATTAAGATTAAAATTTAATTTGTACATTTGAAATGAAAATACACACACCCGGAACTTGGAACCCAGAATTGTTCAGATCATCTGATATTATTATCTTAAGGTCTTTTGTCAGAAGCACAAAGGAACAATTGAAAGCTTTTATAAAAAACAAAATAGCTTCCTTAAAAAGTGATAAGTTAGTTGAAATGGCCTTCATAGCTAGAAGCTGAAAAATGTGACTATTTTCTGGAAAGCATAAAAAATTATTAAAAGAAATTGGGGGCTTTCCTTTAAATTATAGCAGGGGTCTTCCCTTAAACTTGTATTTGCCTCGAAAACTTTGAAAACTCGTGAACTCAAGAAGGCTTAGAAAATAATGAACGAAGTTTAGTATGAAAAATTTTACATTTTTCCGCTTTTTCGATCTTTTCACGTTTAAGGAAATACCTCAAATATTTGTGTCGAAAACCTCGAAATTTCGTAAATCAAGCAGAAGAATGAATAATATATATAGTATGAATAATTTTGCACTTTCTCAATTTTTCAATCTTTTCACTTGTAAGAGAATATCCTTACAGAAAATCATTTTAAAAAACCTTCGTAAAAAAAATACAACGTATACGTATTTTTAATCACTCATACGTCGTGTATTACATGCACGCTAGTTTTTTGCGCTCATCACCACTAATGTTGGATAAGTGCATCAATGCACACATGTTATTTATTGTGTACTCGCATAAACTATTTCTAAAAGTGGATCATTTGATTCGATGAAGGACATTATTGTATCAGACGTTTAAGGAGCAGGATTCAAGCTCGTATACCAACTTGTGTTCTACTGTCATTTGAATTGTATCTATCATATCCGCGTCGCCCGAAATCATCTTGAAAAATTTCATCTAAGTAGGTAGCTGAATTATTCCATATGAAAACTGTCTACTCATTGACAGAAAAAAGGTATAGACAGAACGACTAACATAAGGGATATGGATTAAGTGGGATGCCTCTGATTATTTTCTGTACATCTTTTATATGGATTCTCGAGTTGCATTGATATTCTGTGATATATTAAACAAATTCAAATTAATTCCTTTAAACAATTTTTCTTTCCTGAAGGGAAAGGAAGGCTCTTAAGATATGTCATTTCAAATGTGAATAATTTAAAGTCTTCAGTTGGCACTCAAACATCAGTTCTTCTTACTCTGAGACATACTTACATGTGAACTTTTCCCTCAGTCATTGACCAAGGTAATTGTGATGCTAACAGGCTTTCAAATCTTTCTTCGAACTAAAACATTATGCAAATGCAATATTAGATCCTTTCAAGTTTTACTTACATATTTACATATAAGCGAATATACCGTTATATACACATATTTATCATATGTCATTCTGTGTTAGGACGAGAAAATTGTGTTTTTGCGTTTAACAAAGTGTACGTGTCATGCATTCATTGATCAAAGTTTTTACTCCTTCTCGAAACCACACAATATTTCGACTTTGCGAAAATATTGTTGAGCGGTTGACTGGAATGTACGCTTGTAAATATTTGCGTTGACTTTCAAAAGTCGTGCATGTAACATGCTCACAGCAAAACTCACGGAAGAGGTTGAAATATATTTTCAATTTGTATTTCCTTTCCATGTTCTTTTTTATTTATTTTATTTTTATTTATTTATTTTCTTATATTTTTTTTTTAATTTTTGGTGAACGCGTAAATTTGTCTCAGTCAAGGTTGAAGCTAGCTATAGGTAAACCCAGAGCAGGTAAGCATGCTGTTGCACGTACACCGAGAGAAATAAGAACTGTTAAATCAACCACTTAGAACAGTTAAAGTAAGAGTGGTCAAATAAACTGTATTCCCCGTTAAATGGACTGGAAAAGGAAGTCAAATCAACAGTTGAAAAATAGTTACTTTTTATGTTCAAATTCGCTTTCGTTCACTTAGACGTATAAGTTCGCATTCTGATCAACTGTCTCCGGAGTTTTCAATAGCTCAGTTGTTTAAGCTGTGAGTTGACCGTCGTGAGCTTCGGGGTTCTATCCCTGCTGGCGGCGGGAATTTTTCTTGATTTTTTTTTTAATTACAGTTTTTTTTTTTTTTGTTCAGAGTGTAGTTGTTTTTTAAGGCAAAAATTTTCTCCTAAATTTTTAAGATTTTAATTTATTTAGTTTTTTTTTAATGGTTCATTTTCAAGCAAAAAATTTTGGGAGTGAAACAATTCCTTAAGCACGTTCCCCAAAACTTGAGCAACCATAAGCTCAAGTGAGCATTTTGACCAACAAATTAAATTCGTTCGTTTAGCGTAATGGTTAAGACGTTCGCCCAGCGAAGTGGAAGTCAGCGGTTCAAGGCTCGGCCGAGGCGAGAAAATTTAAAGAGATGAAAGAGAAAAAGATTTAAATAGAAACAAATAAATAAAGAAAAAATATAATAATTTAATAAAAAATAAAAAAAAATATTAATAAAAGAAGGTAAAAAAAAAGTCAAAGCAAAAAATAAATTTTTTTTTCCCAGTCGCTGGTGACAGTTGATTTAACCCCGAGACAGTTATATCAACCATCAGGTAGTTATATCCCTATTGACTGTGTTTGTACTGTTGAATCGACCGCTACTACACATAAGCTAAGAATTAACGGTGAACTCGGTTATTTTAACCTGCTTTTTCAGTTAATATAACTACCTTTTTCTCTCGGTGTACGGTGGACTTGGCATTCCATCTTTTTTCTTTCCTCCATGGCAATATATGGGTTAACTTGTGTACCATGGAAGATAGTTCTTTCAAGCTTTAACTGTATACACATATTTGTATTTGGGTACATATATACCTAAGTACGTATACCTATATATTTTGGGAAACTTCTGAAAGTGAATGGCAGCTTATTTAAAATAACTTAAAAGTTACTTTTTCTCTCTCGGTAAAAGCGAAAAATGTCTTCTCTCTTTTGTTTGTGATGCTCCAATGATAAAAGTGCGGAAAAGTTTAAGTCCACTGGGAAATTCCGCTAGTATTCATCTCGCTAGCAACACCTCACATGTTGACGGGAAAATTATAAAAATTTTTTTATTATTTATTTTTGTGTCCTTTTAAAACTGAACCAGCATAAGGATGTACGTTTGTTATCATGCATGTGTGTGCTTGTGTATATGTGTGTGTGTCGCATGAAACTTCCTCGGAATTTTAGTTTCGTCTGTTTTCCGAGATAATGACTTGAGTTTGCGTGTCATTAAAGTGTGACTACTCTGCTTGAAAAAGGCCAAATGAGTAAACATTTAAAGTTTAATATTTTCGTGCGCTCGTTTGCTTGGTGAGATTCTTTATGCGACTGCGAACGTTTTACAACACATTTAAATGGGCGGCAACAAGCGTTAAAAGCATGAAAATGAAGCCCGAGATTTAAAGTTTACTAAGCATAAATAATTTTGCTTTGCATTTTACGGAATTCGAGTTTTCCATGAAGGGAGGGTATAGAGGAATGCCAATGTGAGAGATAAAGTCTGCTTGCTATCCTCACCTATTTTAAAATTTTGTTGACCCACGATGAGCTCAGGTGTTGAATGAAGCAAACATATATGGATAGCTTTAAAAGTTCTCGCCGATTTGAGCTCCATCGCTGGATAAACATAATTAAGAAACATAATTTTTTTCTTTCACATTTAACCCTCTAAGTCCTGGCTCTGTCTCTAGACGGACTTTTTTCGAACAAATTACCAAAAAAAAAAAAATGATAAAAATAATTTCAGATTCGTGTTTTTCTACCCAAAATAAGTCATATCTGAGCTTTTCATTGACAAAAAAAAAAATTGTGGCATTAGAGGGTTAAGGGTGTCTTTTGTTATGAGAAGAACAAAAAGCAAGCCAGGCTCTGCTTAGTTCATTACATTCCAGCCTTATCAACTAACAATTGATTTTCGAAAGAACTTATCAAAAAATTGAACCGCCTTCAGTCCCATTCAGCTTATGCGATTATACTATTGAAGGACATTTCTTATAAAAAGAATCTTTGAAGTAGATTGTAGATACTGTTGCCAGTTTGTAAGGGAGTAAATCTCCCTCAATATCGGTCCAGGTGTGTCACCCTTGTTGGCAGCCAACCAACCATATTCCCTGAATGCCTCAAAATAAGATTAAGTCTTCAAAAAAACTTGAATCCATATAAATTCCCCTAAAGTCTTCTCTTTTTCAAGGATCTCGTAAAGTTCAGAAGGTACCCGTAATATAAGCTAGACTCCCCCAAATTTCGACAGTGATAGTAGATCCGACTTTTCATAATAGAATCACATGCTTATATGAAAAAGGCTTCAAAAGGACTTAGAAAATTTGCCTTTTTTATTCTGTTTGTCCTTTGGTGAGTTTTCTTGGGTGAGTATCATCGAGACTGTGATATTTTTGATGGTAAGTCCCAATTTTTTTAAACCTAAACGTGTCTACTGATCAAGGACAATAATTTAGTAATCGACTTATTTCACATTTTAAACGTTTCCTTTCTTATAGTTAGCCTCAAATTGTTTAATATTAGTGGATACATTCGTCGAGTGGGCTATAAATAGTGGGAAGTATTTTTCCAATGATTTTTTAATACTTAAAATTTTATAAATTAAAAGAGTCTATTAACTTCTGAGTCTTCCATCTCATTTGTTATGCACATAAATTCTTCTGCTGTTCAAGTGCAATACATATATACAAGATCAAAATTTTATTCACATTTAATGGCCGGTCGTTCTATTTTATTGACAAAAGAAACGACCGCTAAAAAAATTGACTAATTTTAAAATTTTCGTTGAATTTTGATTAAAAATTGTTGTCGAAAGCTACTGAAATCAACTGAAGTTTTAGCTATTGATCTTTTCTTTAAGCGATTTTTAATTCAATAAAATTTGGCCATTAGGAAATAATTTTGTGGTAATGTAATTTCTTCAAACAAAAGGCTATTTATTGACTTAACATCGGGTAAGAGAAACATCCAGCTCGAATTCATAAATGAAAATTCAATCGAATGCAATGATGAAATTCCATTATTTATATTCCCCTATGTACATTGCAATGATAAGTAAATGTTGGGAAGCGATTCGATTGAATAACTGGGCAAATATGCTTACCTGTGTCTGCGCTACTGTGCAGGCGCACAACCCTCCGGGTCATAGCAAATATTTTCATATAACTCAATTAGAGAAATTAAATCATTTTGGAGCTCATGACGGAAAATGGCTAACATATCTTGTCTATATTTGCAAAGTTGTAAGAAAACAGAAGCGGGTATTTCAGATTCTTGCAGCAAGGGAAACATGAAAAATTAGATTCAATGAGAAATATTTCAAACGAGACCAAAATAAATTTTAAATTTCTCTGGTGAAATGTGCTCATAAGGAATTAGGTTTTTGAATGACCACATTTTGAGGTATATGAATGAAATCCAGCAAAGAAGAGAAAGTTGAATGGCTAACCAAATTAATGTGATTTTATTTAGGGCTAGACACTGCTATTTACAAGGTTACAGGCAACGAGGACGTCCGAAACAGCGTTGGATTGACACAGTAAAATGGGAACTCTAGGACTGTAGGACTTACCGCGGAGGCTGCAACCCCGATAGGACAAAATGGAGGAATTGGTCGTGTTTTGCGGACCCCAGCATATGATAGGACTTTTAACACTTCAGAGGAGAAGAAGTATAAAATGTAAAGCGCAGTACGATGGGTAGGTCTTGCCTTTTCGTTATTCCGATTTATCAGTTTTGTGGTACGCACTTCAAAGTGATGGAATCAATGCTTCAAGAAGAAGAGATTCGGTCACAAACGGACAGACGGATAGAAATATGGGTGTTTCTTTAAGAATTCTGGTCGGTCAAAGATCACTTAAATGTAAGAACTTCTCTCTTCATCTAAAAAGATCTCACTACTTCTGCTTTCCAAAGCACTAAAGGCTTATAGGTGTCAAGATCGTTCTCGTAGGCTGTCTACTTTTACTTTCCAAAGCACCTTAAGCTTACAGGTGTCAAGATCGATCACTTAGGCTGTCTACTTCTACTTTCGAAAACACCTTAGGCTTATAGCTTTCAAGATCGTTCTCGTAGACTATCTACTTCTGCTTTTTAAAGCACCATCATTTTGGAGCTCCGGACTGAAAATGGCTAATATATTAGGTGTAGTAAAAAGAAATCCATTATTTTTGCATTAAATTGAGGGCTTTATTTAAGATAGTTCGAATGACTCGATTTAGGTCAAATATGCGCCGTTTTGTTCGATAACTTGTTGCCATTTTAAAGGTAATTTCATTATGCCTCTCTCATAGAAGCCCTCGTTCCTATTAGCAAAAAATTGAGACAGTCGAATTTCAGAAGACTCTCTTGAAGCGAATGTTTCACCAGCAAAATTGTTCGCCATGGACAGGAACAGATGGTAATCACTTGGTGCCAGGTCCGGACTATAAGGTGGATGCAGAAGAACCTCCCAACCAAACTCCCGGAGCTTCTGGCGAGTCACTATCGATGTGTGTGGCCTGGCGTTGTCCTGATGGAACACAATTCCTCTCCTATTGGCCAAAGCTGGCCGCTTATGGGCGATTGCTTCCTTCAGACGGTCCAATTGTTGACAGTAGAGTTCCGAGTTAAGAGTTTTGCCGTATGGGAGCAGCTCATAGTAGATAATTCCCTGCCAATCCCACCAAACACACAGCAAAACCTTCCTGGCCGTCAATCCTGGCTTGGCCACCGTTTCCGCCGGTTCACCGTGTTTCGACCACGACCGTTTTCGCTTGACGTTGTCGTAAGTGACCCACTTTTCATCACCAGTCACCAACCGCTTCAGAAATGGGTCGATTTTGTTGCGGTTCAGCAGCGATTCGCAGATGGAAATTCGGTCTATGAGGTTTTTTTGCGTTAACTCGTGTGGCACCCATACATCGAGCTTCTTTGTGTATCCAGCCTTATTCAAAATGGTTCCAAACTGGTTTTTTGTGCAATCTTTAGCTCTTTTACAATCGAAAAATGGCTATTATGACGGTGACTCGATAAATTCCATGATTTTATGGACATTTTCGAAATTTCAATGAGCTGGTGAAATCCTTGACTTAAGTTACCGGATGACGAATTCGACGAAACCAAAATTGCGCATGATTGGCTGTTGAGTAATCTGGTCCATAAATGCTATTCACATTTTCTGCCCCTGGCTTGCGCGTATATCCCCCGTGATCGAAGCAAAATTTTAAAATGTAGCGAATTTTCTATTAATCCATCTTTGACAAGCTCTCAACGAAAAGGAAATCTTCTATCAAAAAGTGTCAAAAAAAGCTTTTTTAGCGGGTATGTCATCTTTCTAAGCCCTAGCGGAACACGATCGGACCTATACAACGCGAGATGCATTAAATAACGCCATATTGGAAAATTAATGGATTTCTGTTAACTGTCCTAATATCTTAGGTATATTTGCAAAGTTGAAGAACATTTTGAGCGGTATTTCAAGATTCTAGCAAAGGGAAAATTGAAAAAAATTAATTCAATTGAAATTTTTCAGACGACCTAATTTAAATTTTAGATTTCTCTGGGTGAAACTCATAAGGAATTGGTTTTTGAATGACCACATTTGAGGTATATGTAGGACACCAGAAGAGGAACCCCGTTGAATGGCAACCAAATAAATGTGATTTTATTTAGGGCCCCACACTGCTATTTAAAGGTTACAGGCTACGAGGACGTCCGAAGTAAGTTGTTGAACAGTAATGGGTAGGTCTTGCCTTTTTGTTATTCAGATTTATCAGTTTTGTGGTATGCACTTCAAAGTGATGGAATCAATGCTTCAAGAAGAAGAGATTCGGTCACAAACGGACAGACGGATAGAAATATGGGTGTTTCTTTAAGAATTCTGGTGGGTCAAAGATCACTTAAATGTTAGAACTTATCTCTTCATCTAAAAAGATCCCACTACTTCTGCTTTCCAAAGCACTAAAGGCTTATAGGTGTGAAGATCGTTCTCGTAGGCTGTCTACTTTTACTTTCCAAAGCACCTTAAGCTTACAGGTGTCAAGATCGATCACTTAGGCTGTTTACTTCTACTTTCGAAAACACCTAAGGCTTATAGCTTTCAAGACCGTTCTCGTAGACTATCTACTTCTGCTTTCCAAAGCACCATAGCTTTCGAAATTTATCCCGTAGATTATCTCTTTCAACCTGACTAATTGTCTTAGTGGAGCTATTAAAAGGTCGTGTCATCTATTTGGATGCCAAAACTTATCTCTAACATTTGTTGAGAAAGATAAAAACAAATGCGCCTACCAAGGCAATTGGACTTCCCGAAATATTTATGTTAATTTGTTTTTCTTACCTTGACCCATATTTGAATAAATATTTGGTTTGGCCTCTCTTTAAAGAAAAAGTTTCTCAAATTAAGAGCGACAAAACGAAAACAAGCAAACAACTTAAAAAAAAATAAAATAAAAATAAATCGATTTTTGTCCATTTAAGGTCGTATGTATACAAAAGTTCAAAAGTTCATTTAAATCTGAATGAAATTTTTTCTATTAGCCGTCGTCTTAAGTGGGCTTAAGTTGTCACCAATTTGGTAGGTTCGAATTTATTTATTTTTTTTTTTGTTTTATTTCTTCTTCTACGTGGTTTTCCCCACAAAGTATTGGTGATATGAATTAATGTCAAATTATTGCGTGGATATCAACTGATATTTCATATCTCTGTAGGCTTTTCACTTTTATTTTATGCTCATTCTGCCTTGCTCGAAGGTGTTTTTATTGTTGTTTTTTTGTATTTCAAGACCTTGAAAATGTGTATCTTTCACTTAAGCTGTGACATATTTCGTTGTGTTTGTTTTGGTCGTGATATACCAACGTAAGGGCCGACTAGAGCGCGGAGCGAGTTCGTTATTGTTTTCTTCTTCTTTGGGAAATTGCTTCACAAGTGTCTGATTTTGATGTAAATTGTTAAAATGCTGCTTTGAAAAATGTGCTCTTGAGGGAAATTAATTAAAGATTTGACGGGTTTTGGATGTAAATTTCAAATGACAATTGATTATCTGGATTTAAATTGGATACGACTTTTGACTTTCAGGGCAGACAAGCGAGATTTTTTGGGAAGCTATCAATTGCAGTCACATTGATCATTATGATCACAGTCAGTGCTGGATAAGCTTTGGGACTCTCAATAGGATCTTTTTCATAGAAAAAAAATATTTCTTCAAAAAAGGCCTCCTGCTAGCCTGACCATCATCCCTGATTCGCTCAAAGATCAAGCAATATCCTTTACATGGCGAAGCTCTATTTTTCCTGAACAAAAAAAAAAAAAAAAAAACTCCTCTGAGCTCATTTAAAATGAAGAAATTTAAATTTTTCACATAAAATTTTTAATTAAATTTACAAAAAAAAAGAATTTTTCTTTTTCGAAAGGAACAACATTTTAAGTGGGCTACGAAATTTCATTGAATTACTCCAAAGAAATCGTTTTAACAAAGAAGCAAAAAAAAAAATATAGAAAAAAAATAACAATAAAAAAATAGGTACTTAATTTTGATCAGTCGTTGTCGCGCAACCAGTTCTCGAGATGGTCTTCGCCCCACTTTAGTATCTGCGGAAAATCGAAGCTGGCAAATAAGCAGCGCCAGGAGCACGAGGTGCTGCAGGAGCCTGAACTTGAGCCGGCGAAGCGAAGTTAAGAACCGGAGCAACGCCACCGTTATGTGATTGCGATTTTCCACCCAGTTGGTCGTATTGCGACTGAATGGCACGTTGAGCATTGGCAGCGTCTTCCGGAGTACGATACTTGACGAAATGAACTTCTGGTCGCTGCTGATTGCTTGTACCGATGGAATTGAGCTTTTGTGCCAATTCACCGATGTCCGCTTGTTTGTTGAGCACATAAATGGCTGTTCGCTGATCGGAAATATGTTTGGCCAATTGAAGTGCAGCACGTTCGACGGACCTGTCCTCGGGTCCTTTGATAAAGATTACACGTAAATTCTTTTTGATTGAACTGACAGCATCTTGAATATTTCCGGCATCTTCGAACTCGTGCTGCGGTGCTGTGTAGCTATAGAATTCCTTATTGTATTCCGATTGAGGTGCCGAATAGGAATTGCTTGGACCAAATGAACCACCAGAGCCAGGAGCAAATGATAATCCTTCATTGGAATGCGCGACAGGCTGATAATTATAGCCCAGCTGATCGGCGCAAACAACAGCGATTAAGGATAAAACCTGAAATTATATCACAATTTTAAACACTTCTGTATACATTTATATATGTTGATATTCCTTTTTTTTTTTTTTTTTTTTTTTGGAGCTTCCAACTTACGATGAACACGCGCATTTTCAAAATATTTGCAAACGATGTATCTCAACGGTATGATTTTAATAATATGTGAACTCCAATTCTGCGAACACTAATATTTATACCGAATAGTTTCGCGATTTTTTTGGCATTGTCTTTGGATATTTTTGAATTTTTATTAATTTTGCTATTTTCGATTTTCTGCTGATTTTCGTGATTCATCAAAATCGGCGCCAAATTGGCGATTTGACACAACATTTTGAATAATCAAAGACCGCCTTCCTGAAGATAAGTTTCAGCAGTTGTCGCCTTTCATGAGCGTTGTCAACAACAAATAATCGTATCGATTGGGGTTTTTTTTTTTTGGGGGGCTCTTAAATCGTTTTGTAAGTATGGTAAGCTGGCAATTTTTTAAGCTCATCTTTCAATTTCACTTTTAAATTTTCAAATTTTTTCCATTCGATCTCCTTTGAAGTCGATTTTCTCACAAGAGTGACACAAAAAAAAAACAAAATGTTCGATAGTACAGTTGAGATCGATGTGAAGTTAAAGCGATCATTTTTTATAACGAACAGCTTACAGGGATACAACACTATCAAACGGATATAAGCAAGCACTCGTCGGTTATAAGCACTTTTATCTAGATCGTCCTTAAATTTAATAGCTAGGTCAATTTCAAGCAAAACTGTCCTAAGGCTCACACCCGTCTTAGCCATTCTGTGCAGATAATAGTGGTATTCACGCAGCTGTGGAAATTGAAGTGTGCGCATTTTGCACAAGCAAATTTTGCCCTTTTGTATGAACGACCCTGCGAAGAACGTGTGCAAAACTTGTGCGATAACATGGCGAAAATTTTGCCCATTAAAATCGAAGTGCAACATTTTCCCGGCCGCGGAATTTTTTTCCCATACAAACAAATTTGCACAAACTCAAAATTTGCGAGGGTGCAAAAATTGCACACCTGCTTGAATCCCACTATTATGTAATTTTATAGCTTAAATGTCGTCAAAAGTTTTCGAAATTTCAAATCCTTGAGAATCACATCCTTTTTTGAAAATATTTTAAGCTTAAACCTAAAAAAAGAATTGAGTTTGTCGGGTGTGAAAAAATGGATCAAATTGCAGCGAACGCTGGGCAATAGTTGAAATGAAAGTTCATGAAAAAGTCGAATGTATGAACCTCTAAATACGGGCATGAAATATTTTATAAATATTTTTTAACCACAATTGATTCGAAGTGTATGTAAACATTTGTTTGACGTCAAAAAAAAAAAATTCAAATGCCTGCATAAAAGATGAAGATAAAAATGTCTCTTTGCACACTCGCTGTGACAGCTGGATATGTAAAACAGCGAAAGGGAAAAAAATAAAATGACATTTAATGTGGAATATCTAATTTCAATGATCTTCGCTCGACGTTTTACGGCCAAAAAACAAAACACAAATAAACTAATATGTGAATACCAAAAAAATCCCAATGACTAATCGTGGAGACCAGCTTATGCTAAATTGATAATGAAATCGATATTTTGAAGGTCATCGAAAGAATTTGTAACAGTTTACAAAACAGTTTTCAATTTTGGACGTCAAATCTTGAGCCGGATCATTGGGTTTTGTGTTTTAAAAACCGGTAGGATCGAATATGATTTAAAGATTAGGCTTAGATTTTAAATGTAACGTATTTTCTTTTTAATAGTTTTATATATACCAAGGAATTATTCATGCTTTTATCCGTAACATAAAAAATTATCAATGAAAATTGTGGGCGGAAAAAATTGAGCCATTAGAACTAGGAGCTCTTATAGTAGTAGTAGTAGTAGTAGTAGTAGTGTTGGTTTATTTAGCAATATTTTGCTATTAACATTGTCTATCAATTTACAAATATTATCCATCACATCATTCATAGTTCTCCTTGACAAACTTGACAACTTTTGTTTTAAATCTAACTACATTCCGTTCATTTTTCACATCGTTTGGCAAACTATTAAATAAATTTAACCCTCTGCACATTAAACTGTTTTGCGCTGCAAAGTATATATATATATATCTAGAGGAGTTTATTATACTTATGTGTGAGAAAATAGCCTTTAAGAAATCTGAAAATATAGAATACAAAGCAGTTCCAAACAGGGATGATTGTAGTTGCCGTTGGGTGTATTTTTTTCCTATTGGCGTCCTTTTAAAATCCATATAGTGTTGCGAATCCTTTATAGTTCCATCAAAAAATATATAATAAATTTAAGGACACAAATAATATGTTCTCACTAGGCCGGGTTTTGGGTTATCGGCGTAATCTATGCTTACAAATGTCAAAACAAACATATTAAAAAAATCATCTAATCCGAAAATATACCCTGGGTTAACATTTAACTCTAAGGTTAGCGCAGAGTTGCATTTGAAATTTTCAGTTTAATTTGCTAACACCGAGTACAAAAACCGGGTAAAAATTTAATACGCCACTGGCAAACTTCATTAGATTAAGGGTTTGTAAAGCGAATTTTAGCAGGAGTTCAAAGGAAATTTTATTTTGCAGGAGGTGCAGGAAAAATGCTATTTCCAATAATGCGTGTGCATGAGCATGCCATTGCTGCATTTAGATCTGAACTTGATCTCAACATTTTTAATGATACTCTTGTACTCGTCTTATTTGCTATGAACGGAATATAATAATTCCTTTTACTTAACAAATAAATTATAGAAATCATATATATAGACATCGAAGCTTAAATGAAAAGAAAATTTAATGTATTTTACTTGATTGAGAAAGAAAAGTATGCCCCCGTAGTACCAAGTACTTTAAAAAAGTACTCAATAGTTTTTACAACACTGTTATCTTCCTTTTTTCAACTGTTATACTCAGCTGTCATGTAGCTCACGCGCAGGAAATATTCAATTTTTCGAACTCGTGCGTCTGCGTGAGCATGCAGGAAGTTGATTGAACGTGGTTTCATATGTTTTTATTTGTTGAACGTTTGCAGGAATTCACGTTACGCAGCTCCTGCGCTATTGGAATTCTGGCTTAATGCGAGTAGTCGCAATATGAATTTTCACCACTTGGGAAGTAGTGCAGAAATAGTCAACTTTCCGGATGGGTCATATGCCGTTAGTAAACCTTAACTCGCTCGGAGCTCATATGAACGCTTTGAGTTAAAGTATCAAGTTAAAAATTTTATCCCTATACTGAGAAAATAGCAGAAAAAGAGAAACTTTTTACCACAAAAATGGGTTACTTTATATTTGTATTTTGTCAGTAACGATTGCAGATTGACTTCGACGCCCATAGGTATTGGTATTTTGTTAATGTAAATTAATAGAGCTTAATTGATCTTTTCGAAGTATACGTAATATATTCGTATGATAAAATCACTAGAAACCAAACTCCTTAAGCCTAAACTTTTTTTTGAAGTTGGTTCAGAAAGCTCCTATTAAATAGCCAACCAGAAAATTTTTCCAAAATGCGGTCTGCATGTCTAATACTCATTTTGATTCTTGACTCAATACGAAAGTGACTCGGTGTACGTCTATGCATACGGCGGAAGCTTTAGTTTTTTATCTCAACAAATTTCTGAATATATTATACATCGAACTTAAAAGAGAAAAAATGATATTACTTTTTGAAAAACCAGTACCAAAGTACTTAAAAAATTTCAATTTTTTGTTTTTTCCATTTTTTGTTATATTTGCAGCTGTCAGAGTCACGCAGGAAATATTAATTTTTAATCGAATAATGCAGGAAGAAACGTCTTCCATATATTAATTAATAATGTAATTTGAGAATTCACGTTAGACTGCGCAAAGAATTGCTAAGCAGTAGTCAAAATTTTACCACTTAATCAAAATAGTCCAACTTTCCGACATATGACCTAAGTCATTACCTCCTTGGAGCATCAAAATTTATAAATGTATCAATCTAAAAATTTCTACATCCCCTCTACGGAGAAAATGAAATAAAAGAGACTTTCTTTATAAATTTTACAGTATTTTTTCTTAGACAATACTCGACCCCATTGCATCCTTTATTCCAATCAAAAATAGGCTTAATTAATGCATACATTGCTAACTGAATTCAAATTAAAAAGCCGAGGAACAGTCGAATGTTCTTATATGCTTTGAACGTTTGGCTGTCCCGAACAGCCTTAGTTAAGGAATTTTTGACAAAACATTTTCTAATAGGAAGACTGAAAGATAATATCATAGTAAAGTATACGACAGAGGAAAGGAAAAGCCTCTATTATCAACACCATTACCACTTTTTAAAGCCTGAATTGTAATAAGTCCATAAACATAAATGCTATATAGACAAGGGCGTATCCAGAACTTCAGTTGGGGAAGGGCAAGATGCAAATAATTTTTTCTATATGTTCATAGGTGTTGTCACATGTACGCAAAGGTTTCCGTTTATCTTCTGAAAACTGATTTTGGAGGCCTTGTCTCATTTTTTGATACTCCTAGAAAACTCTTTTGCGGTGTATAATGAGAAAAAATATTTAGAGGGGGCGGCTGCCTTTCCCTGCCCTAATGTAAATACGCCATGTATATAGATATCTTAAAGAATTTTCAAATTAAAATATAATTTTCAATTAAATCGTTACAAAAACTAATTCTCTTCATTTACAAATATATTTATTTTTTTCAAAGTCCACTTCATTTGAAATAATTTCGAATTGTTTTAAATTTCAAACATTTTATGGTGGCTTCCATTATCAACGGCTTTGCAAGTGCTTGTTATGGTAGTTCTTGAATTTCATTGAAAGGGAAAAGTGCTGCTTTGACAAAATGTTATAAAATCCAATGTTTTGAGGTCAGTCTGAAAATGTACGGTCGAATGGACCGAATGATTTAAACTTTTCATTTAAATAAATTTTACAAAGTATGCCATTCCGGGCGACACTCTCGAATATGCCGACAAAAAATTGTTTTCTGGTATCAAATTTCAGATTAAATTTATTTTTATATTGCTTAACGATACCATTAAATTGACCGCAAAAATGCTTACCCACAAAATAGGCGAGCGTATACAATGTATAGAGTGCAGTGCCGGCTCAAAATCATAATATATGTTAAGGCGCACTAGCAATGGGCACCATCGAAGCAAAAAAAGATAAAAAATTCAATTCTAGATCAAAGTAGATTATTCAATCGATTAGAAGGGCAGATGTATGCTCTTAAAGAATTTTTGGTCGCCGTGGTCCCCTCAATGTATCCGATGTCTCTTTGTGAAAACAACAAAAAAAAATTTGAATATCAGTCAGAAGAGCGGAGCCAAGCGCACTTAAAAAGGTGGGTTCAAACAAGAAGTTAAAATTTTTTTAAATTATTTTTTTGTAAATACTTAAGGCCCCTTAAATCCTTCAATTCAGCACTGGTGCAATGTTAGGCATTGGCAATGACATTTTCATGTTCACGCAGAAATTGAAGGATTCAACTTTATGCAAATTTAAACTCTTTATTCAAACGCTAGGGTTGCCTTTTTTATTTAAATTTTATCTTAATCGAAAGGGCAAATCTTTAAGAACAAAAACTTTGGCTTCCAGAATTTAAAGGAGTTAAAGTTTTTATATTCTAATCCTTGGTTTTTTTTTTTGTCTTAGAGGCTTCGAAAATCATTTTTAGTGAAAATTTCTCTGAAGCTCAAATTGAAAACTCTTTTGTCCTTTGAATTTTCCGAAAGCTGTCCATATCAAGCTTCATGAAGATTTTCAAATTGTTTCCAATTTACAAAGGCTTGAACCTTGATATGACATGATTAAAAATTTCCACGAAACCACAAACCGCAGCCATTAATCAAAGATTATCAGCTCGTATTAATCACGTAAATATCTGTTCGCATTAATATATCGAATTACTGATTAAAAAGATATTTCTCGCGATAAAAAAATTTTCAGTTCGAGGAAAAATATTCAACAAAGAAATTTTAATCAACAGTTTTCATTTACCACAAAGTGTTCTATTTTAAACGTAAACCTTTATTACAATATATGACAATCATATCGACTCTGTTCTATCTAGCAACGGATGTGACTATTTGAGAAACAGTTCTGTTTTTGTCGCGTCCGTATGTCTTTTATTGGTTCTTTGACCTCAATAGAATTTTTGACTGATATAAAATCCGAATAAACTGCACGAAATTAATGACCTATTCCTGCATTTAAATCTTATAATTATACATGATCGAATCACGTTCAAATGTAACTAGTTCTCTCATGGGAAGGGGCTATAAATCAGTGACGGCCAAACCTATACGAAAACATTCATAATTGTGTGTGTGATTGCGCTATCGACTTCGCTGTGAGCTACTCTGATTTGCATGGACGAACCCTGCAGGAACCCTGTCCGCACATGATCCAATGTCTACAATGAGTCAATAGGTATAGTTCATCTCTGTCGACCATGTCAACAAGAAGTCTAGATATTTAATTTTTGTAATTTTTTGCTGCAGTGAATGCGTTTAAGTTTGTTTTTTTACACACACGAAAGCAGCCGACGGTTTTCGCACAAATCGGTACACGCTATACCCCAGTAGTTAGCGGAGCCACCACAACACTAGCGATTTCACTAGTCACTGGGTGTCGGGGATCGGTCCCTTTCCTATCCAAGACGCTGGCGAATTTAACATTACGATCTCATTGCCGGGGACAGGTCGTCCTTTTATGCGCCACCTTTAACCAGTCATTTCGCTAGCGAAAAGAGGCAGGAAAATGGCCTAGCACCAGCGACACTGAGAAAAAAGAAAAATTTCATTTTTTGTTTTGAATTTTTTTAAATTTATTTATTTTATTAAAATTTTCTCGCCTCCACCGAGGCTTGAACCGCTGACCACCAGATCGCTGGGCGAACGCCTTAACTATTACGCTAAAACGAACGAATTTAATTTCTTGGTCAAAATGCTCACTTGAGTTTAGCGTTGCTCAGATTTTGGGAAACGTATTTAACGAATTTTTTCACTCCAAAAAATTGTTTACTTGAAAATGAACCATTAAAAAAAAAAAAATAATAATAAAACCTTAAAAATTTAGGGGAAAATGTTTGTCTTCCAAAATAACTGAACTATGAACAAAAAAAAAAAAAAACTCTAATTTATAAAAAAAGTAAAAAATTTAGGAAAAATTCTCGCCGCCCGCAAGGATTGAACCCCGAACCTCCCGGCTATCGAGTCATAGTTTCAACCACTGCGCTATTGAACGCTTGACGGCCAAATGATCAGAATGCGACCTAAAAGCAGACAACAGCAAAAACAATCATACGCAGCGAATAGGGAAATGTGAGCTGAGGCCTATCTACTCTTTCAGGTTCATGTGGTAGGTGAAATGGCTAGTCATCAAGGACTGGCACTTTGGCATGTCACAAATATCGGGGGCGACCTATTGACTACTGGGACGTGTGCGTTCGCTGCGTCGGCAGAATTCGGTCTTTCAAGCACATGTGCAAGGAAAATCGAATTTGGGCCGACACTGCTATAAATCCAGAACTATGGATAACTATAATTATAGTTTAAATATAGAGCATCTTGAAAAGGTCCTTCATAATATCACATTAGTTAATGAAGTTGAAAAGTTTAACACGAAAATAGTTCTGACATTGTCGTCCATGGCTACCAAATTTCATCAATTTTCATTGTAAGGTGATTTCGTTGCTTTTCTATTTCACCCTCTCTAATCAAATAGTAAAAATGTGCTCTCTAATTATATTTTCAACAGAATAAGCTTAGAAGATTTAAATATATAACAACCAATAAAATTTTTCATTGATAAACTTCTTAATGAAATACCAATGAAAGTTGGATCTGCGACCGTTGGATATTTGCATAATCAATCGTTTGGGGAATAGGAACATAAATCAAACGATAAGCGAAAAGTTTTTTTAAATTTTATTTCTTGATATACATACCTACCTATTATTTATGAATCCATTAAGAGATTATCGACTGTTCACATTAATTTTGGAAATATGTTGTTTTAGAAGCCGCAATGAAAATCGGTTAAGTTTCTTAACTATTTGATATATTTAGTTTGGAAGTAGAGCAGTGGTGGAACGCCACAGTTGGTACAAAAACTTATGGCATACATAGTGTGACTGTAGGCTATCAAGCCTTTTCGAATAAAGTGGTTCCAAAATGAGCCGAATATATCCATTGATTCCATTTAGTTTCCTTTGGCAGCACCAAATGGTCTTACTATCACAATAAACCCACTCGCATTTAATTCTTTTGAACCTTCTTCGACCTTGCCCAGCGATTAGTTTAATTTAAATCATATATTTCACAAATAGTTGATAACTTTCTGAAAAATTAAACTTTTTCATATACTTATTTACATACTTTCAAATATAATTCGTGCAAGAATGTTGACCTCACGACGGTCCGCAACAGATTGAATGTAGGTACGTCAAAGACGCAGTGCAGAAAGCCCAGATGCAAACGATCGAATTTCGTATGAAGAAACGCGAAACGATTATGTGTATATTAATGGCTTTGTCAATATCGATAATTTTTAATAATTTATTTATTTGTATAATTTCATGTATACGGTTTCAGAATTATCAATACTTCATAAATTTCAGTGGATGGCGCCACTCATCTACTCATGGTAGTATTCAATTTTATAAGTATCTGTTGTGATGATAACAAAATTCGACCCAAAATATATGAGCGCGTGTTTCTGAAAAACAAAAAACAACAAAAAAATGATTATTCATGATTTCGGACAGATTTTTGGAACGGTTTAAATAATTAATAAATTTTAGAGGTTAATTGGATTATGATCGCCATGGTTGAGGATTGTCGGTGAGACGATTGAATGCATCGCTCGGGGTTAAGTGGGGTGTTGTTGGCGTTGGAAGAAGCTTGTGATGTGATGAATGTATAGTGAAAAATAGGAACCTCAATAGGGAAAATGATTTGGAATAAGAGGTTCTTTATAATTAAATTATAGTTGTCCTTTCGCCGTTTGGAATAGTATACCGCCTTATGTGTTTTGTATTTCATCTGTACTTGATTGAAAGCCCGATATTTTTAATCTCAATTCTTACTGCACTAGGAAAATATTAAATATTATATAATATATAATAAAATAAAAAAAATAAATAAAATAAATAAATAAATTCTAGGGTAGCTAAAATGGTAAATACTTTGTCATTTCATTTATGGGTCATATGAGACTTTTGAGAACTTTGGTCTAGAAAACAAAAAAAAAAAAAAAAAAACGGTGGGCAATTCCACGCAAAACGGTCTTAATGGTCCCACCAGGCACAGCCATTTCAAGCAGAAATTTGGTAATTTTATTGCTTAACTGTCATTAAAAGTTTTCATAATTATAAATCCTTGAGAATCACATCCTGTTTGTTTTAAATATTATGAGCTGAAACCTAAAAAAAAAAGTGACTGTGACTGCTGGGACTGAATGGAATTGCCCAGGTGCTCTTGCTTCCCATTTACCCTGTCACGGGACCGTTTCTCATGGAACTACCTTACTTTTAATATTTCTAAGCTATTATTTATTTCAAGTAACAAAACTGAATTAAAAAATTTACTCAAAATTTACTCGAATTTTATTTAAATATAAATCGTTCTTGAAATGAAAACAATAAGACAATAAAGTCTTTTTTGTAAGCATTCAAGCTAAAAATGGTCGAATAGACCTACAAGGCCCAAAAAAATCAAAACGAAAAAAAAAAATAAATGACCATCCGAATGCCCTTATAAGCGCTATGAAGCAATGTCAGTGCTATGCGGTATGTTCAGGTTCACGAATTTATTTTAATCAACAAAACGTTTTGGTCATTTTATCTTTATCGGCTTTTTAGTTCGACGACGACACAGTAGAACAACATGATTTTTCAAATTTTTTCAATTAAATAGTATCAGTTCCACCTTTCGGTTCCATGAATGCCAAAAATGGAAAGAAAAAAAAATGCATGAAACTCGTATAGCGATACATTTGCATAACAAAGCACGAATGATAAAAGAACAGAGCTACCAAAAGACCAATCTTCATTTCATTTGGAGCTCATTTCGTTTGAAAAATTAAAAGTTGCATCGATTTGCATAATAATATGAATATTGAAAACACACACACAAACACACACACACCACACGCAAGCATCGTCGAACACGATTGAAGTGCATTTCGGTTCGATGCAAGCTGCTGCAATCTCCATACGAGACTTCGTGACAAGCTGAAACATGTCACAAGAAACGTGTTGGAGTCTCGCCCAACTTAAAATAGATTTTGATGTAATTTATTGAAATCAAAAAAAAACAAAAAAAAAAACAAAATCCTACTCGGTTACTTTGTTTAGATGGTTGCATCAGTTCTTGAATGTCAAAGATCAAATTTGTATAAAAGTTACAACTTCTTCGGTTGTAAGTCATAGTCAAAAGAGCTTTTGGGTAGTCAAGTACCAATATCAAAAGAAAAAAAAATTTTTCTATACTCCAATCCGAAAAAAAAAAAAATAATGCGTGCCTTCATCGTTCTGTGCCTTATTGCCGCAGTATATGCGGAAGGAGGATATAACTACCAGGCTTCACAGCCAATAAGCCATGGCGCTCAACTTTCGGCTCCAATCAGTGCCCCAATATCTGCACCCACCGAATACTCGAAGGAATTCTACAGTTACACCGCACCGGACAATGAATTCGAGGATAACAGCGCTCCTCAGCAATCCGCCGGCTCATCGAAAAAGAATTTACAAGTCATTTTCATCCGTGGACCAGAAACTCGTGGACTCGAAAATGCCGCCCGCCAAATTGCTAAATCAAGCTCCGAGAGTAGAACTGCCATCTATGTTCTCCAGAAACAACAGGACACTGGCAATTTCGCTCAGCAACTGCAAAATATTCACACACACAACCAAGCTCCTCCAGAGGTACACTTCGTCAAATACCGTACACAACAGGATGCTCAGAATGCTCAGCAGTCAATTCAATCGCAATACGATCAACTTCCCGGATCATCGAGCTCGCATAATGGCGGTCAAGCTCCGGTACTTAACTATGCCTCACAAGGTCAGTCGCACAGTGCTCCGCAAGCTAGTGTTCAAGCACCTAGCAGCTCTTACCTTCCATCGTCTGTGTTGAGATTCTTCCGCAAGTAAGAAGGTAAAAAAGGAATTGAAAATGATTGACCCGTAGTCGTTTTGTTGTTGTTTTCTGTTATCTTTTAATATTGTTTTGTTTTTTTGTTATTAAATTTGTAAGGAAAATCAATATGTGGAAAAAAGAAGAATGAAAAATAAAATCATTGCAAAAAAATCAGGCTGGTTTTGATTTATTTGATTGAGAAGCTTGCAATGAAGACTTGAGCTTCGAAGAAGTTATTCAAAAGAGGAAGGCGGAACCAAATAATATATTTCCCGGATATTTTTTAACTAGAAATTTTTCTCCTCCTAAAAGGAAGGATCGTAGGCGTCAATAAAAGAAGGAATATGTAGGAATACTTAGAATCGGGCTATAAGACTTTAATGACCACTCATGAGCAATAGGTTGAGGAAACTTTTGTACCATTTAAAATGGGTTTATCCTTATTTATAGGCCCTATTTATCATTACAGAATAAAATGGGCGAACTCGAATAGTCGCCATTCACTTAAATAGAAACCATTCATTCGCTCACAGAAGCGATGAACCGCAACACATTTCGTATGCCGTAGGCGGTGATGCATATAACCTCATATACCATCCTAGTATACAATTGTTCGAGAGTGGCCGTTTTGCAGAGTGAACGCCTACCTCACCAAAAAAAGTAAGCTATTGGTAGGCAGTACTTACATTCTCGTATACCTTCTCTCTCTCTCTCTCTCTCTCTCTCTTCTCTACTCTACTAATGCGCAGGTTTCTCTCCCGTCATCTAAGATCTTACGATGACCCTATTTTCACAATTTCGAGGGCTAAGAGTCGTATTTTCTTCAAGAAAAGCATAAGACAGTCTATATTTTGACTTAAATAAGCAATCTAAGGCTTTTGGGCTCATCTTCAGGACCTTTTATAAGGTTTGATTAGGTAAGGCTAGGGTTGCAGCCTTTTTAGTAGGGACACAGCTTTTGTTTTTAATTTATGGTTCTTACCCTCTGGCGAAGTGGAGACACTGCGACCATTAATAGATTTATTGTGTCATTTCGTCCCATTTAGTTTATGTGTTCTATTATGTCCTCTATTTTCCTTATGAGTGAGAGGACATTCAGATAAGTTTCGGGCGTCAGATCGTCGTTGAAGCTTCAAAAGGGCTTATTGAAGACTCTGAGTCTTGGCCTCTCAGTCTCCTATCATGTGCACCTTCGGGAGCTGGTATTTCAGTCGGCAGTGGCCTGACAGAAGGAAAAGTAATCTACCTATTTTTGTTTTCCCTAATCTTATCGTTTCGGAGGTCCTGACTTTGAGTTTTGCCAGTCTGAGGACTGGCAGGCTTCGTTAATATTCTTGATTGGACTATAGCTCCCAGTTTCTGAGAGCATTTTTAACAATGGCAATTAAGATTGCACAAAAGACCTCATCGCCGAAGAATTCGCTTGCATGCCCACATCTAGCCAGTTCATCTGCTGCATCGTTCCTTCCGATGCATGCATCATCATGAATTTTTCGAGCAATTTTCGCAAAATTTTCTTTGAAAATACCGCGCTCTGAAGGCGTTGATTGTGGTATTATGAGAGCATAAAAATTATTTTCCGGTTCCTTGTTCGAATTCAAATGAGTTTTCATAATTTTTAAATTCAATAAAAATCCACTCAACTTTTGATTGTTCTAGTTTATTGCGAGTGATAATTTGCGAATTTTTTGCTAAATAATAAAGTGATAAGGCATTTCATTAATACATAATAAAATGTCAAGAACAAAGATAAGTTCATTCAGAGCTGATTATGGAAACGAAAATGCTAATTCGGGTAGAATTCTGCGGTCTTAAAATCTTCCTACTCACGCATGTCAGAATTTATGAGAATTGAAATTGGTGCCTAAGAAAGCAAAAATGGCCGAAATGGGCTCGCATAAAATGTAAAAAAAAAAATATAAAAAATTATGTGTTCAACTTAATTAGCTCGATTTTTAAGCTGAAATTTTTCGGAAGTATTTGGCAATTTTTAGTTATAAAATGATTCCTATGGTCGAAATATGCGTTATAAATGTCCCAAAACAAAATTCGAATCTATGATCTCAAAAAAAAAAAAAATTATAATAATAAATAAAAAGAGTATAAAAACAGTTGAAAAGAGTTTGAAAGAGCATACCCATTCTTAAAGCTACCCGCCAAAGACTAAACTACACAAAAATGCGAATTTTCATAGTAAGTAAAAAACAAAGTTGAAACAATTTCCCTATTAGGTACTGTAAGCGAAAATGCTTTTTAGATCTTAGCTCTCATTGGGCTGGCTTCCAGTGATAAACTGGGCTACAATTACAGGCCGGTCGGTCATGATGACGGAAATTATGGACGTAGTGGTACTAGTTATGATCCGGCGCCAAGTGGAAGTAGTTTTGGTCCCTCTGGTCCTCTGCAGGATAACAGTGGCTATGATAAACAATTCTACACATTCTCGTCCAACGATGCCGACTTTGATCAACCACAATTAGGTCAGGACGTTGTTGGTTCTTTGAAAAAGAATCTACAAGTCATCTTTATTAAGAATCCCGAAAATAAAGGACTGGAACGTGCTGCCTTAGCATTGGCTAAAAAAAGCTGCGGAGCAAAGAACTGCCATTTATGTGTTGAATAAACAACCTGACCTGGCTGATTTGGCGAACAAACTTCAAAATGAACGGGGCAATAATCAACAGCGACCCGAGGTTCACTTCGTTAAGTACCGTACACCCGAGGATGCACAAAATGCACAACATCAGATTCAAAGTCAATACGATGCATTGGGGGGATCAAGTCAAGCGCATAATGGTGGTGTGGCTCCTGTTCTTGATTTCGCCTCAAAGCGACCAATTGGTGGAGCAAGTAGCCATGTAAGTGGCGCAAGTGACACCTATTTGCCACCATATCGATTTATCTGATAAGCGACGTGAACTACAAGGAATTTTATTTTTGGATTGCTGTGAGGTGTAAGAAAGCAGTCTAGGGAAAAGTTCACGGAATTGTTGTTACCACTTCGTTTAAGGTTTGTTTAAGGTTTAATGTGGTTTGATGTGCATATGACTCTAATCATAGATGGCTCCTCAAAGAAAAGATTTTCTATGCACTTTGCATACCTTAATATAATAAAATAGACTGTACTAGAGTGGTTTTGTTTGGATTATTCATCTATACATTTAACTGTTATACTGGTTACTGTTATACGAAAAACTGCTATACGAGAAAATGTTATATGAAAACTTTAATAACAAAACTGTTATAAAAGAAACTGTTATACGAAAAAACTGTTATACGAAAAGCTGTTACACGAAAAACCGTTGTACTGATTTTCCAAAAAAATGATTCATTATGATATTAACTGTTAAACGAAAAACTGCTAGATTGTTAGCTGTTCTACTGCCAACTGTTATACTTTTATGAATAACGTCTTCAACCTCTGATTTTATGCTCCTAAAAATAATTATGCTCACAATAAATCTTCATCTAGCCAAGTTTGCCAAAAATAAATATGTACATATTAATATATTAGCCCATATTTTTGTTCAGTGTAGCTTTGATAGCATATTACACACAATTGTTATATCACAGCTGTTATATCTTTTTCGTTTCATTTGGATTTGGAAAAAATAAACTAGGTTAAGAAACACAAATGGCAATACGATTCTCCCGATATGGGAACCCTGTTCAGCTGTTGAGCAAAAAGAAATGAAACTAGCGGACGACTCCGAGGCAATCTTTTCTATAAAATTCAAATGAAACTTTTAAATCACCGTTAGTATTATTTAGAAAGTCGAACTGGTGAAATGTTTCAAATGAAGCTACTAGCGGTAAGAGCTCTCCTGTCGTCTCAAAAATTCAGCCATATTCAATTGAATTGCCTTTCCAGAGTTATGTGTCACTTGCATTGCTAGCGGTTTCCGTCCAGAAAATATCAAGTCACGAATATCAACCAGAACTATCAAGTCCCGAGTATCAACAAAGTTTAAGATTAGCTTTAAAACAAATTCTTGATAATGCCTCTCGAGAACAGCGCACGTATTTACCTCCGCTGAATCCTCCCAGCACAATATTCGATAATGAACTTACATCCGTTCAGGACCAAAAAACATATTTACCTCCTCTGAAACCTCCCAGCAATATATTCGGTGATGAACCTACACCCGTTCAGGACCAACGAACATATTTACCCCCACTTAAGCCTCTGAGCGCCGTTTATGATGAGCTAAACTCTACGCCAGATGAAGAGATCTACAAAAAAGATTTCTTCATATTTTCGGCCCCCGAAAATGAATTCGAAGATTCGAATGCAGCACAAAAAATATCGACAGCTATTCGGAAAAATGTTCGTGTTGTTTTCATACGGTCACCCGAACAGAAATCCCTAGAGCAAGCAACCCTTCAGCTGGCCAAACAGATCTATGACGATAAAACTGCCATTTACGTGCTAAACAAGCAAACCGATGTGGGTGATCTGGCTAAACGTTTGAATGCCAACATTGAAAAATTCTCTCAAAAGCCGGAGGTACATTTCGTAAAATATCGCACGCCCGAAGACGCCGCGCATGCGCAACATCAAATACAAGCCCAATACGATTTATTGCGCGGCAGCTCCCACACATCCGACGAAGGTGCTGCGGGAGTATTGGATTTCTCAAGCAAACAACAGCAACCATCAAACTATGGCAGTGCAATTTCCATTGTGCCTGCTTATTCGAGTGTCAATAGTGCCGGAAGCTACTTGTCTCCTCCTCCTACTCCGCTTCTTCAATCGCCTTCGTTCAATGCCCAACAATTTGCCAGTCTTGCTGCTTTATTTAATAATGCTGGTTACAGTTTCGGCGCGGGCCAAAGTCCGGGCATCCATCTTGAAGCAAATTCGTTAAGTGGATTCAAGCAAGCTGCTGCATACAATCTTAACCCAATAACGACAATAAGCAACGGCGCCTATGAGCCCATCGGCGGAATTGCAGGATATCATGGAAGCATAGCGGATAATATTATTTCAACGAATCTAAATGGCTATAGCGATCCAAGGGGGTCAAACGTTCAACGAATGTCGGATGAGAAAACCGCTTTCAAGGCCAATGAACGGATTCGGGAAGGAGGAAAAATCACTTTTCCAAACGAAAATTCAACAAAAGATTTCTACTTGCCACCTCTGTAGGCTATGTAAAATAGTACCTAAAATATTTAACTTAAGTTTCTAGAAGAAAATTTATTTATACATACAATATGTAAATATCTAGGTAATTTAATAAATATTAATTGAAAAATTTAGAAAGAATTTTTGTTTGTTTGATTCGAAGATGTTTTCAGTTGGCAGCTCAAGTAAGCCTCCTTCTTTATACTTCTTTGATGTTCCTCATCAATGCTGAGCACATCACCTTAAAAGAAAAACAAAACCAACGCATAAATTACTACGTAACACAATCATTCCCTAGAGAAGAACATGATGAGAATGCTAAACAGAAATTTGTATCAATATATTATATATGTATATATAATACATATAATACATTTGTATATGTATAATCCAAAGAGAAATTTTCTTTTATTTTTTTGAAGCTGTTTTTCCGGAGAAAAAAAGAATGCTTTCTTTCCTCAATAGTTTTAGCAACAATTATCTCAAATTCTTATTTGCACATAATCACATAAATAGAAACTATCCTACCCATTGCCTACTCCAGGTAATTGTTTCCTGCAAAAGCAGAGCCTCATTGTGTCCTAAACTGCGCACTCTTTTGTGCCGTAATTAATAAAGTTCGCTATAAATAAGGAAATATGAGAGCACTTTAGATAGTGCAATAAAATTTCCACGAAAAAAAAAACTTTAGTTATGTCTAGGTAGGTATATATGTGATCTGGATGCTGTGAAAATATTTTCGTGACTGTATAATTAATTTTCGTGGAAGCTTGGAAAAAATAATAAAGGAGTCGTTCAATGAAAACAAAAAAAGAAAATAAAAACGAAATTCTCGCATGCGTGCTTCTCCAACGGAAGCGTTGTGTCGATGCAAATAAGAACAGTTCAAGTGGGAAGTGTGAACTGCTATCATAAAACTGAAATTTCAAAAGAATTTCCTAAGAAATTTGAAAAACATTAAATATTTTAAATACTGCCAACAAAAATGCTCGAATGATATTCTTCCTACCATAATTATAAAATTTCTATCATGAGATAAATTAAATGCACAAAAAAATGTCATGAGAGTCAATTGAGTGAGTGCGTGTTTATGGGTAATATGAGTTGGCGGCAGCACTGTCAATGTCTCAATATAGCAAACCTTGTTCATTTGTAAATTAAACATACTTTGTCAGGAGCAGGAAATGTAAAAGCCTTAAAAAAATAAAAGGTGGAAGTCATCAGATCAAGAAGAAAAATAAGGAAATATAGGAAAATAAGGAAAAATAATGCTTCGACAGGAAAAATTTTTGCGTTAAACATAGCTGGAGATACAGGATACATTATTATTTCTTATTTTTTTTTTTTTTCAAATCCTTCAGAGTACATATTGCTAACCTTCCATAACTCAAATTGAATAAAATGATAATATCGTTTCGGTGTCTTAAGGTGTCTTAAGGGAGATTCTTGAACTCGAAGTCTGTTAAAGTAAAAACAATAAATTGTTCACAAAAATTTGAAACCGTTTTCTGAAACTACTCGGTGAATATAGCAACGCCTCATACTTAGTTTAGTCAGATTGTCTAAATTTATTTTTTAAATCTATCTCAAAAAGTGGGGCCGAGAAATAAGTTGCGCACTTACTTATGGCTATATCTCGTAACGAGTTCAATATCTTTCTTTCCTATCTATGACAACGTTCTAGCCCTACACTGGAACAAAATATTTGTAATTCATATCGATCCAAAAAAACTCCATCTAATTGGTACAAATTGCAAAAATCTGGAAAATTTTCCGATTTTTTCACCTCTTTTTAACTTTTGTGGCCCATAGTTACCATACCAATAAAAATATTTTGAAAATTTTGTTATGTAAATATAGAAAATTTATTACTTAACAACTTTTTCAAGTACACGAACTCTATCGGAGCGCTCATTAATACCGTTTTTCCACATCAAACCGGATCAATTTTTACCAAAAATCGGACGAAAAAACTCAAAATTACCCTTTGAGTATGCACGAAGTTTTTCAATCCAACGCAAATGGTTCCGAACCATGAAAATAATTTCTAATCAGTGTTGCACTGTTTGTTTTTTGTGGATAATCTGCCAAGGAAAAATCTTCCTAAATCCCTTTGGATCTTAATCCTTGCTCCATTCTAAATTATTTCATTATCGAGCCGTTCATTAAAAATCAAACTTCAAAAAAAGTTTAATTCTGTTTTCTTACCATTTTTTTTTTTTTTTTTTTGGAGCTGACATTGAATGCTATCACATTCCTAGGCATCATTTCCCTTCACTCTCTGTTAGCTATTTTCTATTTTCCTATGAACCTATATATATATAAGTATATATGTATATTTTTTTTGTATTTTCTTGCCTAAGATGGAAAAACAATAACATTGCAGGAACGAGTATAAACTAAGATAAATGCCTGAGATGCAGTAATTTATAGCGCAGCCCCAGCAGAATGTCCTTTTCATAGAGCAAGAGACGAGAGTCTCCGTTTTCCGTTAGCGTTAGCTTAAAAGTACACCTCAAGCGTTGAAGGACCTTTATTCTACTTGATGCTTGTTTTGAATATTCTTGTTGCTTTTTTGACTCTTTCTCCTGTGTTTTTTGCTTTTATTTTTCCTGTTAAGAGCAGATGAAGTTGAGACGCTCAGCAAGATTAGCAATACGCAAAGGAGGAGCATTTGAAAAGGGGTTCAATGTTTCCGGGCAATTCCTTCGATACATTGTTTAATTTAATTTTTTATTTTGTAAAGCATGGTACTTGAAAGGCTGTAAAGGATTTCAAGTGGCAATAAAAGACAGTTAGAAAATTGTGTTACCGGTTATGGATGCTCCAGCGAGAAATGGGTTAAATGGAACAACCGCCGATGAAGAGCCCTTTTAATTTCCGAATGGAATAAAGTATTTATGTAAAATTTTTATTCCTTAACTACAGTCGATATATTTACGTTCCTTTTTTTTAAGACGCTGTAATTCTCATTAGCTTTACGTAATATCGATACATAATATATGTATGTACCTATAATAATATAATAAATAATGTGAGTGCCTTTTGCCATACTGAATATTCGCAATAACGGTGGAAACATTAACTGAAAAAGTCAAGGTAATGGGGGGGATGAAATTCTTTGCAGAAATTTGCAAGATTTATGTTTGTTTCAACGTTTTGACGGCATAACTCTATGCCTAACTTCATAATAAAGCTCTTCTTGCGTAGGCGAATGATACCAAAACTCAAACACTGAAATGAAGCTTTTCAAAATTAGGGTTACAGCAGTCACTTAACCAGGAAACAGCGTAAAGTTTTTGCGAGTTCAGTCGTAAATTTATTTAATTTTTTTTTCACATTTTCTTTAAAATTAAAAAAAAGAAAGAAAGAAAAATTCTTTCTCTTTGCATACTTGAGCAACATGGAAACTTTGAAGCGTCTACATTGTAAGTTATGTTCTCTATAAGCAAAGGCCAAAAGTTTTTTAACAAAATTACTGTGCTACCAAAGAGATTTAAATTAGTCGAAAGGATTCGTTAGAACATAAAAATTATGTTCAAAGGAACATGCCTCCGAAGAGTAGCAGTAACAACGAGGATTTAAGAATGTCGAAAAACCATGACGATTTCAATTTAGCAAAAAGGTAATGGACAATTCTGGGAATGATGGAATGTTTTATTGTGGATGTGAGCTAAAAATTGTGAATCCAGAAAATAAAAAACCCTTTGATAAATATTATAAGAAAAGTCTTAAAGCAGAGCTTATAGTCCATTTCAAGGCAACGATGGAGTTAAAAAAGGGTTTTTAAGAATCTACTCAGCTAGCATTTGAAAGACTGTTTTATGAGAAGATTCATATACCAGCCTTTTTCGAATGCTTTTGATGATTCCCTATTAAAAGAAGACTCGAAAACGACTCTTAAATATGCTTCAAAAACGATTTGTATTTAAAGTACAAAGATAAACTCGGCTATTGATATTGATATGACTCAATAAATATTTAATTTTACCTGAACTTGTCGCTGTAGTTACAATAAACAATGCTTCCTAAACAAGTACTTATAGGCGACTATGTTGCGAATCGAAGGCCCTCTTCTCCCTTTTTACCTTTTCAAATCGAAAATTTCAATGCTTCAATGGAGTTACTTCATCCCTCATACGAGTATAATACCAGATCTTATTTGAAATATGTTTTAAGTTGTCAACCGTCATCATTCCCGATGTCTGGTTCAGTATCTCTGACAAGATAATTCGATAAACGAGCATTCCATATGTTCATCATGTTGCACAGCCACTTCTATTCCACGGTGAACGTTGGCGTCTTTAAAATATTTTGAGGAAAACTTAAATTACAACATAAAAAATTGCACAAGATAAGAAAATTATGAAAAAAAAAGCAAAACATCGAATTCCATGAGAAGTTCAAGTCGTCATCAACTGAAATGAAGACACAAGAAGGAGAAAAACAATGCGGAATAAAATGTTAAGTCGGCTTGTTGCATATTTATGAGTTTTGAAAATAAATGAAATGAATTTAAAATCCAATCTTAAGACATTGGCGTTCTCTGACGACATTAACTAAAATGAAATGCGACAAATTATAAAATTATTTACCAAATTATCGCTATAATGCCTTATGATCGATGCGCCGCAGCTGGCACCAGTTGCAACAAAATAGTTTCTCTTTGGAAAATTAATGAAATTGGGAAAGAAGAAACACGTTAACCATTTAACGCCTAAGGGACAAGTTTTTCCCACCTAAATTTACCGATTTAAAGCAACGGTGTCAATAGAAATTTAAATAAATCGTTACAATTATATTTCGGACTAAATAATCCCAAAAACGTTAAAGGGTTAAATGCATGACTACATTAAAAAAATTTTTTAAAAAACAAAAAAAAATTAAATGAAAAAAATATTTTGAAAATTCAATTTACCCAAAAAAAAAGCCACGAATCACGTGCCCGAAGCTATTTGCTAGTCTAAATAAAATCGATGCAAAGATGAAACTCCTAAGGGTGTGCGACAAAAAATGTTTGGGCAAAAATGTTTGCCGCCGTAACCAGTTTATAACGATTGATTTTAAGCGATCGTTTGGAACGTCGGCTCCCTTTTTATTATTAATTTTTTTAATTTTTTAAATTTATTTTTTTTTGTGGATTTCCCAATAGTTTTATTGGAGCACGATTTTTGTGCGTCCGAAAACTGTGGGTGCATTATAAAAGCTTGGGATGCGCTGCTCGATTCAAACATTCCAAGACATCACGTCAACGTTTACGCGTGGATTTTGAGACCAAGCCCAGACGAAGCTTTGAAGATGCGTACATTTATCGTAAGTGTCGTCAAAAGTGAAATTAAAAAAAAATAAATAAAAAAAAGGAAAAAATAAAACACATACAAAAGATGATGGAAAACAATCATGAAAATGTGATATCAGTGATGGTGGACGTAACGAAATCAAAAACGAGTGAAGGGCCATTCAAGAATTTCTACCAAACTCAATTTAGGGATTGTGGATCGCTTGAAGAGCGATCAAAATTTCACACAAAATATTGAACTTTGTGCCATGCCATTGAGTTCATTTAACAAGAGACTCTTATCCTTTTTTCACAGGTACTTTGTCTATTGTCTGCTGCCTCAGCTGATAAACTTGGCTATAATTATCAGCCAGTTGCACACTCCTCCGAAGGACTATCATTCCAGCCTGGAGCAAGCTCTGGTGGTGCACTTCTATCACAACCTATTGAGTTAGCTCCGGGACCAGCTGCCCCAGCACCAGTTGCTTCGGCACCAGTTGAGGAATATTCAAAAGAATTTTATAGCTATTCTGCTCCAGATCATGAGTTCGAAGATGCCGGCAACTCCAATAATGCTGTCAACTCAGTTAAGAAGAACTTACAAGTGATTTTCATTCGAGGACCTGAAACTCAAGGACTCGAACGTACTGCGCTTCAATTGGCCAGAACATCGAGTGAACAAAAGACAGCCATTTATGTTCTACAGAAACAAGCCGATGTCAGCGGCTTGACTCAACAATTGCAGAACGTTCACACACATAGTCAAGAGAAACCCGAAGTACATTTCGTCAAATACCGTACACCGGAGGATGCACAAAATGCACAACGTCAAATTCAGTCTCAATATGATCAATTGCCTGGCTCATCGCGCAGCTCGAACGAAGGTGTTGCACCGGTCTTGAACTTTGCCTCCTCAGCTCCAGTTGCACAGGCACCAGCACCAGCACCAGTACAAGCACAAGCACCAGCACCAGCACCGGCTGCTCCAGCTGCACAATACTTGCCATCTAATCCAGTGCCCGAGCAAGACTATTTGCCGCCAAGCTTGCGGTTCTTCCGTCGCCTTTAAGGACCAAAACCAAATTGTTGTGATCTAATGCGATTAAGTAAAATCCAGAGGCAGAAGAAAAGGACGAAATCATTTTGTTAATTAGTTCGTAGGGTCGATACAATATGATACAATAAAATATAAGAAAATTGTATAAAAAATTAAAACAGCCTTTTCGTATGCCCTTCCGCATGAATGTATATGTATGTAGGTTTATTTTCAGGATTTTTTTTTTTTTTTTGTTGGTCACACAAGTCACAGAGAAAATCGAAATTTATGGTAAAGCTCATTCACGAATTTCACGTTGACTTTCTCAGGTGGCTACAAATTGCCATTCATTAAGCCGCACAATATGTTACATAATCCCGTAATTCAAGTAGCATCACAAGGACATCAGAATATGACGGAAATGTAGCATCAAGAGAAACTTGAAAACTGTTGCCGAGAAGGTCAACAGGAGCGGCGTTGTGACGGTGACGCTCGTGCGAGTCTTGTTTTCGTTTTCAACAGTCATAATGGCTTGTACCGGAAATCCTTCTAAGCTCCAAGTTGGCTTTTGTTGCCGTATTGTATGACCGCAAGACGAAACATTCATGCAGACCCATTGCTTGTTCATTTTATTTGTATGTTTTTATATTGTATGTATGTTCAACATGGCTACATGCATGTTTATTAAACGAAAATGCTTTTCCAAACTTCATTGTGCGGGGGCATTCGCCGGGTTCGCACACATGCATTGTTATGTATGAGATTTTGTAACGAAACTCATAAAATTGTCCACGGAGAGCACTTAACGTAAAGTAAAGTTTTATTGTTCCATTCTTAATCAGAGTGGGCGTTTGCTTTTATGTTGAAAGATTTTTAAAATAAATTTAAGATTTATTTATGCATGCGTTAAAGGCTCAGCTAATGGTGACGCAACAACTTATATTATGTAATATTGGGAAAGGTATATATAATTACACAACCACTGAACCTTTTGTCATGACTACTAACATCAGAAAATTTAGCTTAATGAATCAACTGATTCGATCTGCTTTTCTTTAAAATTTTTCTAAAGCCAGTTGTCGACTATAGAGTTTTTTGAGGTACATACATAGATAGTAGAGTGTGGAGACTCTACCTTTGTTCTCCACTATCTCTACTTTAACTGAAGAAATATATTAAATATACATAGTTGATGGAGAGTAGAGCAGAATATTTTTCTCCACCTCTAGAAAAATATGTGTACACTATTCATTTTTTTATACGAGAGATGTCTCTCGTGGTGTTCGTAGAGAGCTCGTCTAGTGTGCTCTACGGGGTGTATACAGTGGCGTGTCCAGATATGTCCTTATATTTTCCAGAGTGGTATATTGAACAATTATAAGACATTAACTCCAAAAAATTTGGTGGGGGCTAGAGGAAGTTTAGAGAGTTATGGACCAAAAACCAAAAAAATGCGAAAATTTATGTCGTCCTGTATTTGGATAAAATTTGTATAATAGAATTAAGTGAAAAATTTAAGAATTTAGCTAAAATTTTTATTTAAAACTGGTTCATTTTCGGACCAGTATGGAATAGATCCAGTAAATAGATAGTGTAAATGTTTAATTAAAAAAATATTTTTACAAACTGGTCCATTTTGGACCAGTATGGAACTAGACCAAAACTAGACTAGTTGTAATCCGTTTCTTGAAAAATTTTTTTTTTCATAACTCTACATACTTGTCTTACGTAATTATGCAAGTGTTTTTTCATAATCTCTGGTTTTCAAAATGGGCGCACTCTCCGTCTGTCAGAAATGAAAAACTTTTGACAAAATCAATCGTATTAGAAATGATTTAGAATGCTGATTGAAGTGTTTTATTTATGAAGTTTTTCATTTCTGTTTCAAAACTGGAGCGAGCCCCTTAAGCGAAATGGATGAAAACTGATTTGACCTAGAAATTCAATTCTTAAGTAAAGTTATTTGAGAAATTCCTCTTGATTTAACGTGATTTACTTTAGTAAGATTCTTCAGTAAATCTTAATCTTCAATATATCAAGCATTCCCATAACAGTGTTATCTTTATCAGCTTGTGACCAACATAATTCTTAAATGTTCACAGTCAAAGTTATGTTTATGTATAAAGTGTTAATCCGTAGTCATGTTTGATATTACATACATTTACGAACATAGCTCAAAAACGAGCAATATTCGGTTCATAAAACACTATAGTATTCGAAAGCATGTCCCAAAAGTGTTATCTTGCCGCCTTTGGCCAAGGCCTATAACTTCATTTCACAGCAAATTACGATTTATGATATTAAAGTTTACAATTCTTTGTTATTTGTATGTTACAATTCATAGATTTATCATAGCCTATAGCCAAAAACAGCAATATTATTCATAAGAACAACTTATAGCAAATTCACAGTCCTTCTCCACATTCCGTTTGGCCTAAAATTCAGAGAGAATCAACGTCGTTTGAGAATTTAGGTTTTAAATGTTTTATTGTATTACAAGTAAAATCGATAATGATTTCTCCCTAAAACTTTTAATTGCTCTAACTACATACAATTTACTCAAAAATGTGTGCAACAAAAATTAGTTTCAGATTCCATTCTTTAAAGATAAAAAGTATAAAATGAAAATGAAATATTTCAAGATACCATTTACCAAACGGTCGTCTTACATGCAATCTAACCTGTCCGAGCGTGATGTAACTGGCACAGAAAATTTCCAATAAATTTCTTTTGAGCGCTTCAGTTGAACTCGTAACTTACAAAAGTTAAAAGGTGAGTTTAGGTCTTAAGGCGTTGAGCTTCACGTCGAACCATTAAGTAGATTTGATATTTTGCACAAGAAAAACAGTGGCATATGGGATCTTGCTATGTATACGATTGAAGGAGTTTTTTTTTTTTTTATTTTTAATTAAATAGTTCTCCCAATTTTGAATTTTACGGAATTTATTCAACCATCCAGGCTCCTTAAGCGGTGATATAAAACATAACTGACATAACATAACATAACATAACATAACATAACATAAACATAACATAACATAACATAACATAACATAACATAACATAACATAACATAACATAACATAACATAACATAACATTTATTTATTATTTATTTTTTTAACGGGTGAGTGAATCCATCATGACATCATAAGGACATAAATAACTCCGACTCTAACGCTAAACCACCATACCCCATTCTAGGACATCAACATTCATCCAACTACATAACATTACTTAGGGAGGGTCCTAACATAACATAACTAATAACATAACATTATTAACCCGCAAACTAACATACTCAATAACTCATCTGCGTCTAGAATTTACTTTTTTTCATAGACTTAACGATATACTTAAGCAGAACAGTATTCTACATTATTAACACACTCTTGTAACGATCCACGTTAAATTCAAATTCGTCTAACAACTGTGAACGCAATTCATTCCATTTTATACACTTATAAAACGTGTTGCGTCATCAGGATCTTGCATAATGCATCTGGGTGTAATTTACATTTTGATAGGTACGTCTTGAAATAGCTCCGGAAAAACTGTGTCAATAGTAGTTTACATCACCATGTTTGCTACACGGCTAATTCTTAATTAGTTTCGCGTCCATTACTGTTGTATCGGTGTCCCATTTTCGCTCAAAGCTAGAGTCGATTTGCGCTGCTCTGCGGTTTGTTGCGCGGTAACATTTCTACTCTTTTTTAAGCGCCAAGTTTTTGCCCTTCTTCTGCTAATAGGTCTATCGGGATTACGCCGGCTACAGTAACACTGCTGATCTAGATACTGTACGATAGGATGATGCGACTCTCTGAGCTGCGTTAGTTTGTGTGGCCAATAGCTGCTTTCTTCTGGTATAAGCATTCAGGGACGCATGCCCAGATTTCGCTGCCATAAAGCATTACTGAGTTGATGACTTCTAATAGAAGCTTCTTTTGCTTTGACTCGGTCCTACTGACATTTACCATTAATACTACTTAAATGAAGCAGTGATCTGTGCTGCTTTGGTCGTTGCGTATTGCATAATGTGCCCAAAATGTTAGCTTTGAGTCAAGCCGTACTCCATAGGTATTTCATAAAGTCTTAACTGTGTGAGGAGTGACTACTTCGCATAATTCGCATCTCACATTACTGTATACATGTGCTTTCTGGTAACATAACATAACATAACATAACATAACATAACATAACATAACATAACATAACATAACATAACATAACATAACATAACATAACATAACATAACATAACATAACATAACATAACATAACATAACATAACATAACATAACATAACATAATCATAACAAATAACATAACATAACATAACATAACATAACATAACATAACATAACATAACATAACATAACATAACATAACATAACATAAGATAACATTTATTTGTGGTTGAGATAAACATGAACCACCTTAAGTTTTTTCCTCAAATTTTCCGCAAGGCGTTTAACAGTTTCTATGGTTTCTATGATCTGAGCTTATTGATGCTAATATCTGGTTCATTCATTTAATAGCTTCCCCACTTTCTTTAAATCAGCGTCAGATTTTACTTTGAAGTTAGGGTATCCCAAACTTTTATCCATTCTTCGCAATATTTTCCATTAAGTTTTGCCTCGATTCAAAAGCAAAGCTTTGTTAGTTTTGTCGCCTGCATAGTTTAACTTCACATTTATCACATTCTTTGTCTTTATGAGACAATAAAAAAACCTCGAGTCCTTTCCATGTCAAAAAGGAAAAACAAAAGAAAAAGGAGAAAAAAAGGCGTCAAGTTTCTCTGACCTCTTGCCTGTGATGATGTTGATGATAGACAACATTATTGTACCTACACTTTATGAATGTTCATTTGTACCTGCGTATTGTGTTGCCATGTTGCTTTTACCTTTACTGCTTCCTGTTTCCGTGAACACGCATACGAACACAAAGCAAAAAACAAATTCTTGTACCTCTGAAAACGAAAGTCGAAATAAAAATGAAAAGGCTTTTCTTTGGCGTTGAGTGCGCTACTTATATTTCACTTAGACGTACATAAAACGACAATAAACTTAAAAGCCACCACATGCATATATGGATGTAAGTGTGAATGTGTTTATGTTTTTGGAAATGTATATGAGCATATTTTACAGGGAGTATATCGTGTTAAAGTGTGCATTTGAAGTGGATATTAAAAATGGAGGCACAAGAACTTAGCCAAACTATCCATTTAAGTCAAGTGCCGTCGCAAATGAATAGTTTTTGTTGTTGCAAACATGAAAAATTGGTGTGCATGCGTGCGAGTTGTGCGGACGTCTGAACTATGAAATAGGCAATAATGAAGGTAATTATATATAGCATGTGCTGCTTAAACGAATTTCAGGCAAGATGGTCATGGATTTATTTATTTATTAATTTTTTTTTTTTTTTGTCTTAAGTTTTTCTTTCTCATCTCGATGCTTTCACGAGAAGAAAAAGTATTAATCGTGAACGTGGCAGAAGGAATTGTCCGCCGCCATAGCCCCTTCTTACTGTTTCCACTAGATCATTCAGCTCGCACATTATTCCTTATGGTATGACCCGCTCGGAACCACGCAGAGAAAATTTTCTATTCAAGACCACAGAGTAAAAGTGCCCTAGTTATGAACTGCACTATAAGGTAGGTAGGTTGAAGTGGCTGCCACTTAGGCCGTTAATCGGCCCATTGTGATACCAAGGAAGTGTTTTCATTAAGATTGTTTGTGATGAAGATGACTAAAAAAGATCTTATTTATTGTAAAGTGTTAGCCACTTTCCGCAATGTGATTTTGAAAACCGAGTGCTATGGCTTGGAACATTACACTCCGTTTGCTTGCCGGTAATCGAAACACATCGGATCCTCTTGGATCAGAGTTTTTTCATAGATGCGTCCCCTACTGCTATCCCAGAGCCACAATTGCACATATAAAATATTTAAAAAACAAAAAAAAAAAATACGCTCTTTTATTTCTTTTGCCTTCCAGGAAGTTTTTCCGACAATTGAAAGAATTTATTGTGAACTGAAGAACTGAACCTCAGAAAAAGAACCCCATAATATTATATTATTGCTAAAGTCATAGATTAAGCAACTATTTTCCACAATGGTGACTTTGTCATACCGGAGGGTATTTTCTATTGGGTCTCTTCGATTCTTTATGTATGCGTACATGCGAAACAAAACGAATTCGCTTCATTTGGATGCAACGTTTTTTGTTTGTTTGCGTTCTTTACTTGCTCATGCTGGCCTAAAAGTATGCAGCAATATTTATTTAATAAATTCATCTAAATTTTTCCAATTTTCATGCACATATGTATGCCTATTCGCGAGCGCCATTGTTAAGGCCAGTTGACGATTTTCGCTTACGGTTACGAAGCGCAAACTGACAAACATTGGTGAACCGCACTTCCGCACAAAACTGTTGTTAAATCGCATTGCAACATGACACATAAAAAAAAATTAAAACAATTACTTCGGATAAACGCTTTAGGGGATAATAAAAGTTCATTTTTCATATGTTTTCTCAATTAAAAAAATAAAAAAAAAATTTAAAAAAATATAAAAAGAATAAAAAAGGAAAAACCATTCTCGTGAAATGCAATCAAAATTGTTTTGAATCAAGCGGGCAACATTATTTGGCAACATTGCACTGAAGTTGAACAAAAAAAGACCAAATCGTACAGTTCCTTTTTATTTTGTGAACTCGAAAGGACTTTGTTTTCAGAAAAGTTGCACAGTCGTTTGTGACAAGTTTCATGACATTTCGTTACGTTAACGGCGAACATTTTGTGGCCAAAATATTTCCTTCAATTTCAGCACTCGAAATACAAAAGAACTTTTTTTCGGATGTGTAAACGTTTTTACTTGAGAAATTTTCAAACAAAAGCTTCTACGTGACATTGGTGCAGGTGCGTTTCAAAGTTGATGCTCTCATAATGGGAGCAACTTGTTAGACTTAGGAGTCGAGTGTGTGTGTTGTATGTGTGTGTGCTCTGTGTGAAAGCGAAAGTTTTAAGTGCCAACATTTTCGATTTGAAATTGAAATTTCTTCGTAATTGACTTGGCCATTGAAAGTTCAATTTTGAATTGAAAATTTTGCTGCGCCTTTTACATTCTGAAGTACGTAATTGGCAAGAAAGTCTGAACAAATTGACACAAAACGAATTTGAAATAAAATTTATAAAATAGTTCAAATTGATTTCCGAGACAAGGTATACCTATGTATATTTTCCTTGTTTTGTTACAGTTGTTTTGGATAATTGTCGAATTGGAATTTATGGTCAAAAGATCTGCTTATGTGTAAATAAATTGTGTTCAGACGTGAAGTGCCTATGAAAATGTTTGATTTTTATTTGGAGAACGCTTTCCTAGGTTTCTTCATAACGGTAGAAGTAACTGCTAAAGTACAAAGTGGAGTTCATATTAAGGATAATTCTCGGAAAAATATTTGGCTGCCTGTAAAGCACCGTAGAATTTAAAATGATCGAATAATCTCTTAGGTTATGACTGCAATCAGAGAGAATCCGTCTCTTTTACTCTCCAATACAATTTTTTGGTTATTGGTGTAGGAAACCTCCTGACTTTAGCTAGAGTAAATAGCATGGGAAGCGAGGGGGATTCGAGGCCCTGAATTTTCGAGATACCACTTTGTAAATAGACAAATAATATTTTGGTCCTGTTGACACTTTTGCTTTCAAACGGAGAATTCCCTGGCTTTAGAAAGGTGCCTTTAATACCGGTATACTTCTTAGATAACAGAGCGGTGACTCGATTTTTGTTCAGTGCTTTGTGTTCCTAACGAAAGGCGTCCCTCAGGAAGAAAGTCCTCGGGAGTAAGATCAAAAATATTTTTTAAAGAAGAAAACGACGATTATAATAGGTATTAACTTATGGTGAAATAATGAGACGTCATCACTTGGGCAAAAAAATATATAAAAACTTGACACCTAAGAGTATGCAATTAATTATTTAAAAACTATTTATCTTTTGACCACTTGATCTTTTTTAAAGCTTTAAGAAAATGAAGAATGAATTGAAATATTGTCTGCTTCCCTTTTTATCCCTAATCGTTCTGTGTGGTATCCTGAAAGATTGTGAGGATTTAAATCACCCAAAAAAAAGAGGCCCCTAAAATTTTGGAGGTATCTTTAAGAAAGTTAAAAGTCTCTACTTTTAAGTCTCATGCACGAAAAGTTTCTATATCCGAGCAGGAAGATTAAAGTGATCATTTTCGGAATGTCTTCTGCAAGCCATTTTGGTACATTATTAACTAGTTTTGCTACGAATATGTGATCTGAATATAATTTTTCTTTTGCACGCTAGTCCATTGCCTTCTTAATTAGCCACAATCCACTTAAGCTCTACTCAGTCACAAAATTACACAAAAAGCCATATTATTCTGTAAATTTTTTTTTTTCTTTTGGTTCTGTTCAATTTGTTGCGCTTGAGAGAGTCCAAAATACGAACCATGAGACCGGAAAAAATGCAGAAAAAATTCGAAATTGTAAAAATTTAAATTCCTCTTACGGATTTAGTTATTCCATTTAAATGTTAAGGAAATTGGAAACCAACAAGCAGGAAATTGAAACGTAATGCATATTAAAATTTTGATAGAATCCTAATAAAATGTCAATGATGACAGCTGCCAACGAAGAAAATTTTGTATAAGAGACTGAGTGGAATCCAACGAATTGAAAAGCAAAAAGGTAAGGTTAACCGTAAACAGAAATCAACACCGGTATAAATCGTTTAAACGAACACAATACTTGCCTATTGTATGAATTCTCAGGATATACAATTTATATGTATAAGGATATATAGTAGCTTGACAGCTACATTATTCGGATTTGAATGCCTCAACCCAAAATACCGTGAAAAAACCTACCCTGACACAGTCAACCAGACAATATGAATACACACGCAAGAGGAAAGATATCAAATCAGACGAACCAACCACCCACCCCCCAAAAAAAGACACAGTTGTGATGATGACGAGAAACAAAATTGGAAATTTGAAAAAGTAACATCGACATTGGGAAATGGTGCACAAAACTTTGCTGAACTTCTGTCATGACAGTCATCATAGATACGACGAAGAAATTTTTCGTTTTAGAGTTACCAGGCGAAATGAATTTTAATCGAGAACTTTATGATATTTTAAAAATAATAAAAAAAAACGGCGCAATTGCCGGTCCATTGCGACGGTTACACCTGCTACACTCACTTTAAAGTTTGTAGCTCTTAATAACTTAAAAAAAGGGCTTGATTCTCAAGGATGACAAATTTTGAAAACATTTAACCACGGTGCGGTACGGAAATAATATCATTTCGGCTTGGAACGGCTGTGACTGGTGTGACTTTTGGTGCCGTTTTGCGTGCAAGTGTCCATACAGGAATCACAGTGCTTCCCCTTTCCGAACTTCTTCTTTTGTTTTTGTATGAAAAAATTACAAAACTTACTCTATTTTAACTTTCTTTTAAAAGTTCTTTTATTATATTATATTATGGCGTATGTTCAGATATGCAGTAGGTAAAGTGTTCATATAAAACACATGCGAAAAAAAAAACAAGTAAAATCGCTTACTCTCAGATTCTCAGAGAGCGAGTTATCTAAGAATATTAAAAACGCAGGGTTCCTTCCGACTTTTCGGCTTTAGTTTGCCAAAGAAATAACCATGTCAATTTTTTATCCAAAGTAAATTCCAGACCAGCTAATGCAGGTCATTTTTCAGAGTCAACATGGAGACCAACTTCAAAAGAGTAAAACTTTTTAATATAATTTGAAGAATTTAAGAAGAATGAATATGTGAGAAAGACTTTATGAGGTTGTAGCTAAATTATTTGCTTTCTGAGTATAGCCCATAAACATCCAAGATTTGGTATTGTTGTTACTTAAAAAATTTAATATGACGAAAACCTAGAACGTCTGGTAACCTTAGCTGTTGCGGTAAGCCATTTCACGATAGCTGAAAGTTGCTTCTTGATTAAAAATGTGGCACTGAAGGATCTTAATGACATCTCTTCATGTAAATTAACTTTTAACACGTTCAGATTTCATCGAATGCGAGCTCCCTCTGTGCTTTTGTACTCTAAAAAGACTAGGTGAAATTGCCTAAAAAAGCAAAACAACATACATACTTCAATGGAAGAAAGACAAAAGAATACTTTACCTGTGCTAAATTAGGCATCATTTAAAGAGAAAAAATGTGAAAGTGCGTGTTTTCTTTTTTATCTTTTAGAACATTTATTCAAATTAATATCCATCATAAATATCGAATAACTCTGTTTTCCATTTATCTTTTAGTTTACTCATTCTTAGCTTCATTAAATTTCTAGATTTATGTATGAATTTTATATATACGAGTATACATATATACGCACTTAATTCATATTTTCTGTATGCCTCTATGCCATCGTATTATTTTCCTTTCTTTTCTTTTAATTTTAATTGAATTTAGTTTAGACATTCACATACATATAATCTTATTAAGGATTCTTTTTTTGGTTTTTTGTTTTTCCTTTTGAGTTATGTATGTATATATAATTAAATAAGTAGGTATTTTGTATATTTTACTACAACATTTTCATTAGTTGACTTATTTTCGGAGTTCGCTTGTTTGTTTTTCGATACTTATGTACGTACATTGTAGTTTTGCTTTTTCTGAATATTGTATTTTTTTCTGAATTCTTAAATCGTTTTTTTTTTTTTTTTGTTTTAACTGATGGGCGAAAAGGATATGAATTTTGCAAAAAAAATTGATAAAATGTACATTATTCAAACGTTTCCGACACATGCTTTTGACAAACTGCTTCGACCTGCCGCACAGTGGATCGACTCCAGACATTTCATGGACAGAAATAGAAGGAGTTGCCCCACAGCAATGAAATTCGGCATGGACGTTTCTTTGCACATATGTGTTTAAGAAATTTTGAAAAAATTGTGAAAAAAACAACCATCACAACCCCCACCCCCATGTAAAGAGAGGATCCAAATTTCACAAATTTTGGACCCACAACGTCGAAATTCGTAACATAGCTTATTGTTGTGCCCTTTAGTTGGAAAAACTTAGCTTGGTTGTAGTCCCACGCCTTATTTTTGTGCCACGCCTACTCAAACTTAGTAAATAGAGCAGTTATGATCCCCGTGAAAATCGTATGGAAATTTCAAAAACACTGGTAACATTATTTAGTTGTAACAACTTTTATTGTGTATTTAACACAGAAAGTAAAAAAAAAACCAGTGCAGCCTTGCCAAAGAAAAAAATTTGAAATGGCAAAAACACTGAAATTCATCGTATATGGTAATTATAATGTATACATTAATTCCATACGTTTTATACGAAATTCAGAACCAATTTTGGAAATACGTGTTATTCACGGGCTGGCAGAAAGTAGCAAATGATTTTTACATATTCTGAAAGATGATAAATTATTCTTTAATATTTTATAAGAATTAAGGTGGGACCTGGTGGGACTCAAAAGATATCGTCTACAGAAAACGTGTAATTTATGGGCCTTGCTCCATATTTTGACCAAGTTAAAAGTCGTGTAAAAAAAACCAGTTTATTTTAAAACTGGGAATTTTTATTTTTTGCCAAATTTTAAATTTTAAAAATTAAATAAAGCAAAATTTGCTTCGATATAAAAAATAATGAAGTTCTCAAAACAAAATTTGATTAAAAAAATTAAAAAAAAAAACCTTCAATTTGAAGCAGCGCAGAATCCATACTAATTATTTGTTTAAATTAATATTCCGCATTTATATTATTGGAAGTTTTGCCTTTACAACAGTGATTGCCACCGGAATGCCCGCGGGCAACGCACTTGTGTAAGTGCGCCTATGCGTGAGAAGCCGAAGCTGAAAAACGAAAATCAGTCTGTTGTCAAATGTCGACGGAGCAGGGTTGCGTCGCATGCTTTCTTGAAATTTAAATTTCCTTTATTCAAATTTTCGTCATTTCATTCAAATCAGTCATATGAAAACTGCCGAACGGGAAGGGTGTTTTCGCTTGCCTTTTATTTTATGCTTACACCCTGAAAAAGACATAGCAGCAATGAAATATTGATTTTAATGGATACATTTTTTATATAGAAGAACGTAGCTAACATATGAAGAAAAATTAAAACATTTTTATAATATTGCATTCCTCAGAAGAATATATAGAAGTATATATATTTATTTTCGAAAGTGAACAAATCTCTAATCTAATGTCCAAATTCTCTTAGTTCCCTGAAAATCAGTAAAAAATTTCGATTTTTATTATCTCACTGAAATATGGGGCTCGCATTTTTGTTTTGACTGGTAGTTTTCGCGCAGTGCATGCACATCGTTACATAAAAATACGAAGCAGAATTATCTTTGTGTGGGTTTGGCAATCACTGCTTTACAACGATACCCAATTCGATAGGTTTTGTCACCATAAGTTTTTAGATTTTTGTCCCACTGTCTGCCGTTCACAGTTCCTTTCTGCGGCACCAAGCAATTGTGTGAAAGAGTTGCTCGAAAGCATTGATGGCACAACGCTCAAATGTGAAAGCATTGCAAAGGCCCCTAGAATCATGCAATATTTTTCTCCAAACATGCAAAAATGTAATGAAAGGAAATATTCGTAATGAAAAAAATACACTAAAATATTAAATGAGAGCTCGCATCAGGCGCGTGTGAAGAAATTTAATTTTAATAAAATTTTCTCATATCGAAATTCTGGCGATTCAATTGGAAATGTTTCATAGGATATTTAATACACACGAATAATGTCCCATTATTGTTGTTCGAGAAGCTTCTATTCAGAAATTGTTGTCGCATGATGTTTGTATGTCGCTGGCAACATAAACAGGACTCACAGGGTATAGAATTTGTTGCACGTGGCAAGTACAGAAATTCTTGAGCTCGCGATGCGATACTTTCGAAGCGATATGAAATGATCGAAATGATAAGAGATGGAGCTTATTGATTAACTTCTTTTGTGGGCGTGTGTTTCGACTTGATGTCTGAAGAGAATTCTGAAAGCCATATTCTAGCTTTCGATGATTTCAAATGGCTTCAATGTGACATAAATTCATGTACGAAAATGTTCTGTGAAAGGAAATTTGACGAGGAATTGAAATGTATCGAACATTTTGAATGTTAATGCGGATGCATAATGTTCAATAGGATAATATTATAGATAGGAAGAATTTTTTTTATAGAAGCGAAAAATGTCCTTTTAAGAGAGATGTCCGCTAAAGAGGAATGTCCACAAGGAGAGAGTACACTGTAATTTTTTTAAAACAATTTTTTTTTTTACATTGATAAAATAAAACATTACTAGACCGAAAGTAAAGGCTTATCCAATCGATGACTGAGCCGAAATTGGGGAATTCTGCTAACCCAAAACAAGCCATCCACTCTCATGTTGTATGCTATCGTTCTCAGAAACTCAAAAATTTGATTGCAATAAAGACGTTTTAAAATTGAAACTCCTTAGGCACTCCAATGGCGCTGATGAGGCACTGTCATGACGTGACGAAATATGGCCATATCCGCCAATTGTGGATACCTCACGTGGTTTCATCTCGAATATTTTTGAAATATTCATTGAAAAACTTGAATATTTTTTCTAAAAGCTTTGATGCTTTCCAACAAAATTTCAATTTGGCGTTGATTGTGACAGAAGAGATAGTTTCTTTGAATCATTTGTGGGCGATTAATCGATCGAATGATCGGAAACTATAAAAAATTGTCCCGAAAAAGAAATGGGCTTCAACATACATATCTCATGATCACATTTTTGGGAAAATTTTGTTCACCCAAAAGTGGCATAAATTTCGCTCTTGAATCTTTTTCATTGATCAAAAGTATATTGAAATAAACGCGCCACAAAGATTTTCACTGCCATTGACCCGACCAACTCTTCGCTACCCATCATCTATAGGTATAATCATTACAAAGAAACTAACTAAAAATTTCGTTTTCCGAATGCAAGAATAACCGCGAATTTCAAATGTTGACAGCTCATTTGTTGTCGAATTTAAATGGGGTTATAAAATGAATCAGCAGAAGAATACGAAAATCGTGTACCCATGTTACGTTTTTATTGCCGCATTTGTGAGAGACTCCCAAATCGAATCAATTTTCGAGTAAGCACGCTCCAAATTACTTTGCATTATGTACATTATCCCTTCTTTTATGATTTGTAAAAATATCTCTGTAAATCTTTTGTAAATAATTTCTTTTATTTTTTGTTCTTTTCTGCTTTTGCATTTTGTTACTCGCATTTTATTGAATAAATACGCATACGCATCCGCGTAAACGTAGGTAAATATGCAAGAATGTATGTATGTTACGCGATGTGAAAGAATACGCACGCCTATGGTAGCCATATTGAGCGCATGTTAATGCCTGATTATTATATAAAATTTTATTATAAGTAATTTTTTTTACATCCAAAAACCATTTACATGTGTCTGCCTGTCAGTCAGCCAGTCAGACTGCCGTTCCGTCTGTCTGTATGGTATGTCTGGGAGCATATTTTGCATATTTCGTACATTTAAGTACGGATTTTAGCATTTTGTTTTTGTTGGGCAATTTTTTCGCCTTTTCTCTTTCTCATTTATATTTTTATTTATATTTTTATTTCATTTCTTTCTGTTGCTCGAGAATGGCTTACGGCGTTGGCATATGCGATCGCATTTATGTATGTATGCATGTGTGTATGTGGCGTCATGTATATGTGTGTGTGTGTGTATTTAGGAATGAATCTTGGAATTTAACACAGTACATTTACAACATTTATGATATGTTTTTTTTTTTTTTTTTTTTGGTATATATAAGTATATGTTTACACACACACATATATATATATATATATATATGTATATGCATGTATATATATTTATCTCATAATACTAAGCTTTTCAAAATTTTGCAAAAGTATTTCACTCTTGATTCGTCATTAGAATTTTGTACTGCTGCTTTTTGACGAACATTCAAAGAAATTACGTGTTAATTTTCCATTTTTCTTGTTTTTTTTTTTTTGGGGTAAGATGGGAAAATGTTTAAGATGTAGCGATATGTAGGTACGAATATGTATTATGCATGCTATGAAGAAAGATAAATGGTATCTTAGTTCGCTTAAAAAGCATTACGAGGGAAAAAAAAAAGGAAATGAAAAGAGCACATCAAATTCGTTTGTATAGAGTTTTCACTGCATATAGGTATGTATGTATGTAAGTATGTATATAGAAGTTAGTACGTTAAATATACAATATATATGTAAATAATTCTAGTCCATGCTAAGTTTAATCGTAAATTTAGTATATTTAAGTCTAGTTTTCTATAAATATATGTATAATAATTTATATCAATAATTTTTTTTTTTTGTGATATTTTCGATTAAATAATTTTTTTTTTTTTTTTTTTTAGTTAATAATAGACAGCGTAGCATAGGAAGACGTCAATACCTGCATAAGACTTTTTTTTAGCCATTTTTATATGAACTTTTATTTTTGTCTTTGTCATTAGTTTTTTTATAAATTACATTTGAGAGTTTCTGCTTAATCAGTTGATTTATTTGTAATTGAAATAAATATTTGTTTTTCGTTTTTATTTCAAGCTTCGTTTAAGTTCGGTTTTTCGTTAAAAAAAAAAATTTAATGCAAATTTCAAAAATTTATTTAAATACAGTGAAAAATTTTCCACAACTCGAACCGAAACGAAAGGCAAAGCCATTTCGAGAGCAGCAGAGAGTCTTACAAAGAATTCTCCTCAAATTCCTTGAATCATTTCGATCTTCGCCTCTTGTCGAAATTTAAAATATTTTTATACTTAAAGGGGTTGTCTCTTTCGCGAGGCTGTTTTTGGGCCATTTTCCTGACAGAAAATGAAAAAAATTTTTTTTTTCAATTTTTTTTTTTTGCATGTGCCCAGAATTAATGAAAATGAGAAAAGAAACAATTTTTTTTTTTTTTATGTGAGGGCGGTTAAAAAAGTTATCGACCTTCAAAGTCGAAACTCCAAAAAAGGTGCAATGCTGGCGGCCAAGATTACTCGTCTCTAAATTGTTTGAAATGAACAAGGATAACGGTTGTATAATAAGTATAGATGTCATTATCGGGTGAAGCTTGAAAATAATTTAACGATATTTTTTTTGATAAAATGGCGGCAATCGAAAAATGACCCATCGATTTCGGGTACACTTTTTTGTAGTTCAGTGTCAAAAAAATATAAAAAAAATTTTTTTAATTATGATTGAGATTCGAGCCGTAATGGTGACAATTCTGCGTTGATTCCACTTTGCCTCACTAAAATCGGTCCAGTTGAACTGGAGATAAAGGCGTTTAAAATTTGAAGCAACGCAAAAATTACTCATTTTAGCGCAGACCTTGCTCAATAATGAAAGCTACATCTTCTAAGATATTTCGAATTTCAAAAAGTCCTTTTACCAAGATATTCTCAAATATCCAATCTAAAAAAAATGCAAAGAAAAAAGTGCAAAAAAAGTTTTTTTTGTAGAATGAGACAACCCCCTAAAGGTCAGGAAAGGAACAATGAAGTTTCGAGTTACGGAAAAATTTAACTGTAATAGGCGTCGGAGTCATGTCGTTTAAATGGCGGGATCTATGAAAAAATTTCGTGGAAAATAAGTGTTCATTTTTGACAAAAGGCATAAACAGTGGAAAAATATACAGTCGCAGGCTTCTTTTTTAAATGTAAATTATGTGTAAAAAATATACGTATCTCTATATTTTTTAAGTTAATTTAAAGTCATTGTGCTCGTATATTTCATTTTGTTTCTTGCATTCATATAAAAACTTGCTTTTGAAAGCATTTTCATTTTATCTTAAGACTCAATTAAGTTTAGTTATTTAGTATTTTTTTTTTTTTTTTTTTAGTATGTACGCGTATAACTATACTTGTAGACATGTAAAGCATTTTTAAAATTATTTTTTAAAATACATCTACATTGAATTGAATTTTTTTGATATATATTTTTTTTGGGGCTTTTTCGTTAAAAGCTATTGACAAAATTCAAATCCTTTACCTAACTAACCAATTTTTCATCCGCAAAAAAAAAAGAAAATGAAGTGTCAAAACCATTTTTATTGAATCAATTCAAAGGCTTTGAAATAAATACTGCAATTTTCTACTTCAAAACTTAGGAAATGTCTTAATTCGTTGCAATTTAAGAATTCGCACACATAGCCGTTTTCGTAAAAAGCGTAAAATCTTAAGGCTTTCCCATCGGACCCAGCCGGAAATTTTCTCATAAGACCAATTCATTAATATTTCCACCAAGAATATCAAAATTTGAGTACTTCTCAATTGCAATGGCATTGCCATCGAGAGGAAATGTTATTCATCGCAACTCCAATGAGATTGTCATCGATAGAGGAGTAGATCTACTCCAAATTCGATTACCAATTCGTAACATGTACTCTTATGACGGTCATTGCCGCTTGTGTGTAAATTTCATAAGAAAGTTGGTTTATAATCGGGAGGAGTCGCGGCTCTATGTCATGCTGAAATCATTGATTGTTTCACCGGGACATTTCCGGCTACTAACTAGCGCCTCTGTAGAAGCGGTTGAATTCTTTTCAGTGTGCGCTTGTGTGAATGAAAGAAGAGGAAAATATGTAGGTAAAAATTTTAAAAAAAGGCATGTGTGGAAGTGGTTGGACCACACCAAACATTCTCTGCTCCTAAAATTTATGTTTTTCAAAGACTTGGTCGTTGAAAATCAATCCTTATTATACTAACTGAAAGACAGTGAAATCAAAATTGAGTAAAATTTTTTTATCTGTTCTCGGAGAACTTTTTCGTACTTCTGCATCTATAATTGAAGGTATTGTTTTGAAACATGGAATCTGAATTGCCTCCTTTCAAGCCTTTTCTGGTCAGAAAACGAAGAGCCTTCAAACCGGGCTTTCACAATCAACAAGCGCGGCATTCAAAGGACTCCTATTAAAATAAACCCATAATAAATTAGCTCTTCGACGATAAAGAGTCTCTATATTAAAGATAAACTAAATAATGACTTGACAAAAGTACCTATGAAAGGACTCAGACGTTCTGTATTAACATGTCCTACCCTAAATTAGACTTTGTCACTGGCAACCATATAACCTAAGTTGATGGCAAATCAAAAATAGGCAATTCACAAAGTTTTTTGAAATTCCCTTTGAATTTATTCCCAGCTAAAATAAGTATTTTTAGCTGGGGATTTTAAACGGGATTTAAGAAGGCTATGCGAATTGCCTTAACCTACAAAAGTTATCTAAAAATTATTATATAAAAAAAATAATAATAATATTTTCTCAAAAACTCTCACTAGAAGGTATACCAAACAATTCCCTATATTTTAACTTTGCCATTTATCGTACATGCAACGACTATCGTACGTACGTATTCCATTACTTGAACTTTACAACACTCATACACAATTCTTATATATATTTTATACAACACTGATTGTTTTGTTAAGCTTCTTGGTTTAAATTTTACACAATTTACATATATTATTATTTTTTTTTTTTTAAAGAAAACTTTTGAAATGACTTGAAATGCGCCTGACTTAATAATGTCCTCTTGAGCCTTGCACATTACTTTAAATTAAGTCAAAAAGTAATGCTAAGCAGAAAAAGGTACAAACTCTCGTTTTTCTTGTATTAACTCGCTATTAATCGGATGAAAGCAGCATTTTTCATGGAACTTTGACCCCCACAAATTGATCAAAATTGAATGCCATTCATTTCCAGAGAGGTTTGATTTGAAGATTATCAACGAAATTCTCCAATTCCGTTTCTCTTAATGGCTTTGAAACTCTCCGAGGACCTCTGAGTGATTAAATTTCTCGCTAAACTCAAGCTTCTTACATGATTTCCTGGATCCTACGGAGATAGTCCAAGCGAATAAAAGAGAATTCAATAAGATCCTGATAGCAGGCCTGTGGAGATGATGGGAGTGAAAAAGGGGGCCCAGGCTTTCTGAAGGGGTCCACAATCGACTTTTTTCTTTTGGTCGCACATTTTTGTGAGGTTACCCCGGAAAAAGATCCCCCGGGCCAAAAATTTCTCTCTACGGGCCTACCTGGTAGTCTTGTTCTTTATGTTTTAGTCTTGTTCCATTGCTTGGAAACCTCTACTGGACTATGGAGCGCCCTTCATAACTAGACTCCCGAGATTAATTAGATTCTCAGTAGTCGAAATTATGTTTGATTTTTTGTAAGAGAATCGCATGTCTTTTAGAACTACACTCAGCTACCAGCAAACGGGTCGACTTAATTCCATTTGACTACAAGATCTAAACATTCTTGAGTAGCTTTTGATTATTTTCCGATGATAACGTTATGTTAACAAAGCCACTGAAATACATTGATAGAAAAATACCAAGCGAATACTACTGCTATATTTTCGACTAGTTTGGGAGTGATTACAGACTAGTCGGGGTTATTTACTACAGAGCAGATGAAAAGAGGGAACATATTATATTTTTATTTCTAAATCTTCAGTTGCATCAAAATTTGTTTCTGGATTTTATAATTTTTTTTTTTTTTCAAAATTTCTGACTTTAATTGACCCCTTTTCTTTTTCTTTATCTGAGTCTCTTGAATTTGTGATATTCATATCGATGATAAAAAAAAAGCAGCAACCCTTCGCACTCAAATGTTATACTATATTCCTCTGATATATAATTCTATGCCACTATCTTACAGAATTTTTTTCCTCGCTTCATTTTACTTATGTACTCTATTTACATCTCAACTACGTACAGCGTAAAAAAAATGTTTGTCCTTTTTACTTTAATCGTTTTTTCTTCAAGTTTTAGTTTTGGTTTTAGTTTTAGTAAAAAAATGAAAATAATTATTGTTTTCTTCACTTAACATGCAAAACAGCATGAGTTTCAAGAATTTGACGCTATTTTTCAATGCCACTCTTCGGGCTTTCGAGTTTTTTAAATATTTCTTCTTGTTTTTGCCAGTTTTTCTTTCATTAATTCTTCCCGCTTCCTTTTATTTTTTTTTTTTTTTTTGTTGCTAGCTAAACCATTACAGAATTACGATTTTAGTTTTTTTTGCTGCTGCTTTTTGCTATACTGTCCTTTGTGCAATTACTTTTCTGTTCTGCTTCCTTTCGCACAAATCTAAGCATTTCACACAAGTTCCACAGTTCAACGGTGTAGGTTCGTTTTTTCTTCTCCCTTTTATTTCCTTCTTTTTTTTTCTCGCAGTCATATGCAGTCATTAGTTTAAAGTTTTCTCTCTCTCAATTTGTTGGTTTTCCTTTTTTTGAATTTTTTTTTTGGTTTTTTCTTTTTGAAATTTTTTTTTCTTACTGTTTTTTGCAATTTGATTTGCTTATATAGAGATTAACAGTTTTCCTTGATGGAAATATTTTTCACTTTAAAAGTTTTCTTTCGCTCCTGTTTTTTGTTTTGTTTTATTTTGTTTTGTTTTTGTTTTTGGTTTTGTTTTTGTTTTCTTAAGGTACCCATCAGTTTGTTTCACAAAAATACAAGAAAAATACATTTACCTTACTCTTTCGAAATTGGTGGGTGTGGCTGGTGCATACCAACACCATATTTAGCTTAGCAGAAGCATCATTCACTGACGATTTGCTTTAATACCTTAATTGTGTCCTTAAAAATAGCAGGAGCATTACTGACGCCAGCATCGGTAGCCAAAGGTGAGCACACGGGGTGCACTTGACGTGCGATACAGCTCCGGATTGTGTGGAATGGCCATTTCCAAGGGCAGCCATGCCTATACTGGGTTGCTGTGTTGTCGAGAGAATAATGGGTTCCTGTCGTTCAACTTCGACTGTGCGAACGAGTTGAGAGAAAAAAAGAAAGAAAGAAATTTTATGTCAATAGCTTGTTTTTTATTAAGGGGTTCTTTAGATTTTTATATTTATTTTTCACTATTTATTTTTTTTTATTAAATTGATCATAGAAAACTGTCAAGGAGAGTAGGTACTGTTTTCTTTTCGTAGTTTTGTGCCTAATAGGAACCAAGTCAGACCAATAAATTTTTCAAAGTTTCAGAAGAATTGTATGTATGGATCATAGATTATTTTAAGAAAAATTAAGAGCGGACCTTTTTTAATATAGGTTTTAATGCATTTTTTTTCATAAATTTTGTACAAACTTAAACGGTATTTTATTTTAATAAAAATAAGGAACATAAATGTGTCGTTGACTAAAAAGAAAAAGAAACATAAACAAAACATTCTGTTTTAAAAAGTGTTATTACTTAGAACTAATGTACATCAACAGCAAATGTCTCGATCGCTAATATGTGTACATTTTGCAGTCTTTTCGTTTCATAACTTGAATCAGGGATGCAGCCAGAGAAATAATGCTCTGGTAGTTCTGATATTCGCAAGAGTGGTAGATTAATCAATTTTGAGACAGTATCCAAAAAATATTTGGGGGGGGGTTTTTTGAAAATTGTTCGAGTTATGGAAATTATATTTTAAGAGCGTCCAATTCTGTGATTTAGAGTGGCCAATTTTACATTAAGAGTGGCTAGAGCGGCCAGAGCGGCCGCCTTAAAATAATCCATGGTATGGATGTTGCAATGGATACCACTAAGGCCGTTTACCGGCCCATTATAATACCACGGAGGGTTTTCTTGTATTTGTGTGAGTGCATGTTTGATTATGTAGTGTTTCCCTAACATGCGAATTTTGAAAAACTAATGCTGGGCTTGGAACATTACACTGCGTTTCGCCTGTGCCGGGAAGCGGACGTCGTACCCCGTAATCCAGAGCATAGAACGCATCTCTTACGCTATCCTAGAGCCACAAGTTTCATAAGAATATCTTTGCCAAAACTCCAGATCCATGCAGGGTTCTGTTCTATATCCAAGTTCAACTCTCCCCTTTCGGACAGAATTGCTTAGCAATAAAGGACAGCTAGAGGCAGCCCGGGCCCGGTGAAAAAGTCAGATCTCTCGTTGTATCCTGATAGTAAATAATATACAATCACCTTCAGAGTTAGTCCTGATCATGTATCAATGTACCTAACTATCATCGTCGCGGATTGTCTTTACCATAACCCTTGTTTCAAGCAGGGGTTTGGCGGATCATAGGAATTTGCTCCACAAAAATGGAATACCTAAAGTGATCTATGGCTATTTTCTGTCGTCGTTTTAATATGGTTTTATTTTATTCTCAGTTGTTTTTAGTAATTCTTGGCAGTTGCTAGCATCTCGCATTTAAAAGTTTCGATCTCCCCAATATCGATTCGGAAGGCTTTTTATTTCGGAAATGCAGTCCGAAGTAGTTTTGATAAACCGAGGGATTTCCTTAAAAGCATCTGACTCAGAAGGGCCTTTACATACATACATACATACATATTTACTAATATATTATTTCATTTTCATACCATATTCAAAAACAAACAAAAAAGAAACTAAAACTCTATAAATCATTGAAAACACTGAAGCTAATCCCATATCAAGTCGTTCATTCGATGAAATCTAATAGCTTTAAGTCAGCAATCTAACTTGCCATTTCCGTCTGAAAGCGGCTTTAGTTCCCACCCGTCTTCCGTTGTTCTTTCTTCTCCTTCTATATTTTCCTTTAATTAAGTCCGAAAAGTGTCAACAAAAGAAAACACGGGCTTGGGTATTAGTATACGAAGCGAAAAACCACTTTCGCCACATTGCATTGTCACACGACCTTTAAAATGTTGAAAAACAAAACCCGAAAGGGAAATTTAAAAAAGGATAAAAGGAGTCACATTGACTAACTGCTCGACTTCGTAACTATCGAGCACAAATGTCAACAAAAGCAAAAACAAGAACAAAAGCAACAATAACAACAACAAAAACAACCAGTATGAATAGCCGAGAGGTCAATCAAAAGCATTGCTGTCCATTGTACGGTCAACTCGAACGAGTTTTCAGGGTTAAATGGGTCAAGATTGAGTTTCAGTTAAGTGGAAAATTGGGCTTTTCTCAATCCTAAGTGTTCTTATGAATTAAACAAAGGCTAACACGTTCATGATTACGGCAATATAAATATATGTATACAAAATAAATACCAATTTCAAGCATTATCCCCTATTTGCTTGAGTTCCCTTCAAAGGTCTGATACATTTCGAGTCCTTTCCAGGAATTCGTTCATGCTTCAAGGAATAGCGCTCAAACCCAATTTTGTAATTTCTTTTGCATCAGACGCTTTATAATACCGTTTTATTAAGAATACGCTTTGCGAGCAGAACGCATAAATAAAATGGCAGTGGCTGGATAAAAAGCAGTTAGCTGCCAAAAACAAAAAAAAAAAAAACGAAAAAAAGAACCAACACAAATACATAGACGAACCCAACGTGAGAACAAAAAATTTGCTTCCCCATAATTCAAGACAATTTATCGGTCTTAAGGTTTGGCATACACTTAAACTAGTTAACGATTTCGTTCAAAAACAAACAAAAAATAAATTACTCTCGTGCCAAGCTTAGCGGACCAAATGGCAGTGCCAAACGGAAAAGGGAAGTCAAAAGCGCTCGCGTTCATTTTTTCGCAACGCCGAAATGTATGCTATACATTTAAAATATACAGAGCTCCGCAAAATGCGAATGAATGAAGGTGACTTTTTCTGTTTGTTAAGCAATATGCGTTCCGTATGGTGTTTTGTTCTAAAAAATAAATTACCCAACAATTCGCACAAACGCAAGACAAAAGGCACGCATAATATTTCCTTCAAGCGATCTCTGCCCTTTCTCTATTTTTCCTATTTTTCCTATACAATTTTTTTTTTGTTTTTGCTTATTCTTTTGTCTGCTTCTGTTCTGTTTCACCTGGGAGTAATTGATGTTGCCGATTTGTGCGTCTGAGGGTGCGCTCTGATGATTATATTTCAAATTTTCTAACCGGTTATATAGATTATTTGGTATTCTTATGATCAATTCTTTAATGTAACCGGACATTTTAAGGACACAGGAACTCTCAAGCTCTCAATGGTCTGAAGGCCTTAATGGTGCTTGCAGTTCGGTGAGCTCAAGTTGTCTTCTTTGTTCTTCTCTTTAAAAATTTCTAAAGGTTATCAGGGCCTTAGAGAGGCATTCGCGGCTGGTAGGAACTTTTTCGGGACGCACTTATGTAAAAGATAATAGTTCAGGACCTCTTCAGAATGTTCAGGTTCCTAGAGAAACTTCGTGGAAATCATATTTTTAGCTCCTAAAACAATTGCACCCAACAAAGCATTTCAGGACGGAAAAATAACGTTGAAATTGTAACGCGGTGGAGTCTCAAAAGGAATTCAAGGTAGAAAGAAAAATTTCTCGCATGATATAATTTTTTTATTGAAACGCACTAATATTCCATAAGTGTACAAAACCTTATAAAAATTAAAAAAATTAAGAAAAACAAAGAAAAGAATTACATGGATGTCGCTACTAAAAATCATTTATTTACCGCACAATGGCTCGCAATGGGTTAAAGTTTATTTTTTCTCAATTTTCTTTCTTTTTTTTTTTGCCATAATAGCAATTTCATCACTCACTGCCGTGCCCATTGGGAACTTTTGAACTTTGTCTGACCATAACACCCTAACTTTTTCATCTTTATTTTCATTTTTTCATGTTTTCAAATCCCTTGGGGCTCTTTGTCCGTCAAGGTGTCTTAAATGGATAAGTCTATTTGAATATGGAAAGCAGAATACTTATAAAAAAACAAATCTTTCAGTTTTGTTTTTTTTTTTTATTTTTTGTTCAGTGTCAGTTTTTTCTTTCATTTTATAAAATGCTTTTCTATCTCGAATCGCTTTTTTTCGTAACTCCGGCAATTTGTTACCAATTAAATGATTGAGGAACAGATTTTTTTGGGATTTTTATTCTTCAGAAATTTGAATTTTAAAAATTTTATTTCGTTATTTTTCGTAATCATTTGGAAGTTCAAATACTTAAGCTTAAATGTCATGGAGGAGTTATTGAATCGGTCATTTCAGACACCTCATAAGTCACATTTTTTTCTAAAAATCTTTTTTTTCTTTGCTGAAATGGGTTCCTTATAGAAATATGCGTATTTTGAGTAAAAATCGCGTAAGTCGATACATTTCATTCCTCTTTAAGTAGCACTGCGTGATAGATATTCATTGAAAAAACAACATAAGTCAGTGACTAGATGGCGCGAGTAGTTTATGAAGGGGTTTTCCAGTTAAAACATGCTTTGTTCTGATTAGTTCAACAATATTTCAATCTTAAAATTTGGCACCGATTGTCATTGATGTCATGTTTGTAGATTCGTTAGCCAAATTTGTATAAAACAAAAAAAATGTTTGCCATCTGAACCTTATGGAAAAGAAGTTCCAAAGGACCAGAAAAAATCTTTCGCACCTTCGACGTACATGAAATTTCAGTGTGATTAAGATCGAAAGATATCTATCATAGTCGAGGAATACATTGACGGATTGGTTAAAAATTCAGTTTTATAGATAAAAATGTTAAAATTTTTGTTTCGCTTCCATCAGCCAAAGCTTATGATTTAAAAGTGCTCATCAATAAATAATAAAAAGGCAACTTAAAACAGTCTTTATTGGTTCCTGAGAAATTCTATAAAAAAAAGTGACTTATGAAGCTCTCGATATGACCGATTCAATTGAATTCAAGAAGCACTGTCGTGGGTATTAATTGATAAGAAAAAGCAGAAATAAAATTGAAGCCACAAAAGAATTCAAGACACGATATCCTTCCATTTTGATAAAAGTCTGCCTTTCTTAATGCAAACTTTGTGATTATCAAGAGCTTTAGAAGATTTTTACTCGCTGTTAGTAATTAAAATTCAAAGAAAACAACAATCCTGAATCACAAGAACCAGAAACTCCTTGCAGTAATAAAGAAAACAAACAAACCGAATAAATCCAAAGGAAGGAGAATTTTCGTTAGTAGACTCTATGTTTTAAGTTTTCAAAACTCAACTTAATTCGTTGAATAAATATTTTGCTATGATTAAGTATTTTCCAAGCGAAGGTAAATACAACAGGAAATCTTAACTGCAGTCAGAGCTTTCCTCATTGATAAGTACCTTAAAACAAAAGATTCTTCATCGGGGTTTGTCAACTTTTCAGAATAATTTAGTTCTTGATTGAGTTAAGGGTCATGAAATGGCGTCATAACGACGTCCTTTCGAAAGGTAATCCCTTTGGTCTTCAGCTCATTCAATCAATTTTAGAATTGATTGAAACATTTCCTTTATTCACGATTGCATTGAAAATCCATACGACCTGCCCCGACCCGACCCGTCCGACCCACAAAAAAAAAAACAATATGATCAATAATCGAGCTCACCTTTCACTGAGTATGTCTTGTAATCAGCGAATTGTTCTCCTTGACCCACAGTTGCTGGTATTGTCGACAGGCAAGTTATTTCCATTCGTCCATTGTTTCCAATATGTTGCTCTGTCAATTCGACATTAAGTTGGCTAATCGAGAACATTCCCTTCTCTTGTTGTGCAGCCGTAACTGCGGCCGCTGCTGCGGCAACACCGCTCCCGCCGCCCGGATGCGATAGTGGCCGTCCATAGCCGGCTGCTAATTGACTCATCGGCCCGGCATTCGGTGGTATACCCAGTTCATTGTTGATATTCGGTGGTTGTGGTCCAAAGCCACCATTATTCAAAGTACTGCGAATAATTCCCAATGCATTCTCGTTAATATGACGTCGGTATTTACGATTCGATGAGAGATCTGTGGCAATGAAACGGGAACAACGAGAAATGTTTAAAAGGTATCTACCTACATAAATCAATATCGGGTAACAACGAGTATATTGTGGCCATTAAAGCTTTTTTTGAACGTCTCTAGCAATTAAGATAAGAGATCAATAAACATACTTAAATACGTAAATGCGATTTTTAAAGCATTCCCTCCTCCACCCCCGTTTACTTTATGACGATAACAGCTACCAATTGCTTTCGTGCTACAAATTCCATTTTTATTACCTCAATAAAAATGACTTTTTCGCCCCCGTCCCAAAAAATACATACATACATACATAAATACATTCTCATAGGTGAAAGTTTTAGACTGAAACCAAAACAAAAAGAGAAGAAATAAATAAACGACAAGGAAATGCATACGCCACCGCCTTTGGTGCAATTTGCTGCTCTGCTCACTCAGCCATGGAAGCAGCATAACGCATAGCTGTCGAGGATAAAAGCTGGAAATGCTCACTTGCATCATAATTATTCTTTACGACTTTCTGCTTCATATTTGCGCCATCATCTCGGCTTTTGATTTTGCACATGTGGTTGACTGTGGACCGCTTCCGCGCATTTATGCAGCATCCTCTATTTTAGTTTTTTCCGCGTTCACCTCGGCTTACATTTTTTTTTTTTTTTTGCTTTTATATCACCTTTGGAATGTTTTTATGAGGATTGCTCGGTGTCGCATGCGATTTTTTTTTTTTTTTAAAAAGTTTGCAAATATTTTTGAAACTATTTGGCAAAAGTTGTACAATTTCTGCCTGTGAGGGCTCAGAAAAAACAGAGGGAATTTTTTGATTTTTTTTTTTGGCAGCTATTGTGGAAATGGATTAAGCTTAAGTGAGCACATTGGGATTTCGATGCGATGTCGAAGGTCACTCAGTGATCGTAGGACAAGAGGTCGATTGGATTGGGTAGATTCACTCGATAGAGAGAGTTTAAATTTCAATTGGCATAGGGATGAAGTTCGAAGCCTTATCGATCCTGCTGTGAGAAGCAGGCCAAGGCAATGAAGAAATGTACCCAGAGGCTGTTTAGATATTGATTTCAAGAATTGAGGTACATGCGACTCTCGTTAATTCGAAACTCGAGGGACTCTTAAAATATTACGAAATATCGAGTGTTTTCATTAACGAGAGTCGACTGTATCTCATCTGCCAGAATTGAACAGACACTGAGAAGCAATGTACCCCAATACAGTTTGATCAACCTCAGTGGGAAAAATTAACAAAATAGGCTTTCGACTATGTTAACTCTTGGCATAATTCTATATGGAATAAATAATGGATCAATAACATCTGAATGCTCAAGAGAACACTACTACTACTATGTTGGGAATATTTGAGATTGGTCGGGGATATGTTTGAGGTTAGTTTTGATTCTGTGCATGAAATTGTGCACATTTCGGCAATTCTATCGATCCAAGATATTTTGAAATTATTGAAAAATAGTGGAATAATTTTATCTGGATAATTTTATCCCCCGTGTATCTATGATAATAGGTGCAACAAGAAGGAAGAAAATCCTTTCTTTCAGCTACAATTTTGTAGTAAAGAGACTAGTATTGGCAATCAGCTAGTGAAAACCCGTATTTTGTCTAATTATTTCAGTTCCCTAAGCTTACTTTAATCAGCACCAGTATTCCCCTTTTTACCTGTAAGACTATTCGAATTAGAACAGGGTCGTTGGCAACCTACAAAAGAAAGTGAAATGCAACTTAAAATACTTTTGTTTGAGCGTGGCCGTTTTGTAGAGTGAACCACAACACAAAGTAATCGGGGTTGTGTGGTGTTTCATCCGGTACGCTGCCTACAATTTCGTATACTTTGCAGGCGTAAGGTAGTGAACAGGCCAAGTTAGCTGACCAATCGAATTGGTTCAAGTTTCGTTAAGGTAGGACTAGGATAGATTGGGTTAGTGTGGCTGTGTGAGGGCGTATTGTGATTTCAAGGATAATGGGAAAATAAAGAAAAACAGACGAACAGAAGAAAAAACGACGTAAACATCCACGAAATTAGCTGGAAGTTCGCATCTCAATCAACTACGGCACAGAGGCCGACAAGTGAAGAGCAACTGAGTCTTCTTCATAACTTCTCCTTTAAACTTCACTCATTTATTTTTGAGTTTCCTTAGGTGCATCCACTTGTGCTTTGATATTTGAATAGCTTATTTTATTTCTCTTTAGGTACCTTTGACTTCCTGCTTTAAAATTCCCAGGAACGTATGGGAATTCCTTCCTTTTGCTGTACTTTCAACTTTAAGGTTCCGTTCTTTATCTCTTCGAAACGAGGTATCCTCATAACAAACTGCAGGAAATTTGATTGCAAAAAAAACTCGTATTGATATCTTCCTTACTGGCTATGTAAATTAGTTCAACCCAACTACGATGGCACTGTCATAATGGGTTAGGCAACAAAATGAAGTTTACGCAATGCCAGACAAAAAAAAAAATTGAAAAAAAAAACAGAAGCTCCTGTTCTCTATCTTGTCACATTTTACTGGGTCATTTTTTAGAAAAATGGAATTTTCGTTTTACTGCTTCCATGCTGTGTCCTTTTCTGTCTCGATGTCATATTGAGTTTTGTTGATGCAACAGTTTCTTACATCTACTGTTATCCAAACAAGAACAACATCCATTGTTTAGTGTTGCTCTGAGCAGAAGTGTCTTAGGAAAAAGTGAATGCGAGTGACATACGGACATTTATATGAGTTCTCCGGCTTGAGTAGAAAACTTTCATGTTTCTTGCAAATATTTGAGCAATTTTATTCAAAGTTGAATGCACAAAGAATTTTTCACAAATTTTTTATTATTTTTTGCTCACAATACAATGAACAAATGCGAGTGCAATGCAAACATATAAGTTATGCAATTATCGCCTCAATAGAGAGAGAGAGAGAAAGAGAGAGAGAGAGAGAGTGAGAGGAGAGAGATGGAGAGAGAGAGAGAGAGAGAGAGAGAGAGAGTGAGAGTGAGAGAGAGAGTGAGAGAGGAAGAGTGAGAGAGGAAGAGTGAGAAAGAGAAGAGTGAGAGAGAGAGAGAGAGAAAGAGAGAGAGAGAGAGAGAGAGAGAGAGAGAGAAAGAAGAGTGAGAGAGAGAGAGAAAGTGAGAGAGTGAGAGAGAGAGAGAGAGACAGCGAGCGAGCGGAACAAGATGTCGAAAGGCAATTTCTTTTCAATATTAAATTTCAATTTCTATGCCACGTTTTCAATGCTAATTTATTGCCGCCATCAAAGCTGGCAGAGAGAACAGGTAATGCTTCTGGTATTTTAATCTTTAATACTTTTATATCGTTATACATTTGCACGTTTATACGTTTATGCGTTTATATGATTACTTTGATTGCCGCACAAAATGGCTGATGCGTTAAGCACGAGCGTGTGTGAAATTACTTCCGTCTGTGTGCGCACTTTGGTCTTAACGTTTATTCAGTCATCGAAGTTTTATGCAATTTAAACGGAGCAAAATGCTATACGAAAAAAACAAAAATTAAATATAAAAAACCAAATAAATAAAAAAAATGGGGAAAAAAATTATTTAATCCAATTTAAGCCACTCCTCGTGTCACACGTGAATCGAGGTTGTTAAAATTTTGATGCCACATGCATCGAGCAGTAGTCAGTAAAATAAACATAAATGACGCCAGAGCTCGTTGCAATAAACACGTCGGAAAAAGGTGAGTACGAATGTGCTTCATCAAGGCGGAAAGTAAATTTATCTTGTTTTGACGACCTTTTAATTTGATTAAGTTTTTATTTAACAGAGGGAAAATCAAAATTTGTTTTTCTTTTCACTCTTGAAACGAGGGCAGCAATACCTATCGAGAGTTTGTACATACATCAATGTTATTCCATGTCTTTATGAAGGGTTTCTTGATTTTGAGATCATGGATGTTGCGAAGCGGATAAGCTGCTAAGAGTCAATAAGTAAAATGGGCTTCTATTTTAAGAGAATTTTATTTTCTGAAAGAAATTATGAAAAATAAAAATAAAAAGAGCTGGAGAGAAAATATGAAGGGGAAATTAGTTTTTTTATGAGCTCTCAAGTGTTTAATCATTAAATATTTTATAAGCTTTGATTGCAGGTGCAGAAGACGTAGGTAGAATGAGAGGGTGAGAGAAAAGGGAGTAAGAAAGGGTGAGAGGAAGGAAGAGAGGAAGGGAGAAAGGAAGGGAGTGAGAAAGGGAGAGGGATAGGGAGGGAGGAAGGGACTGAGGAAAGGACTGTGGAAGGGAGAGAGAAAGGGAGAGAGAAAGGGAGAGAAAAAGGGAGAGAGAAAGGGAGAGAGAAAGGGAGAGAAAAGGGGAGAGAGAAAGGGAGAGAGAAAGGGAGAGAGAAAGGGAGAGAAAGGGAGAGAGAAAGGGAGAGAGAAAGGGAGAGAGAAAGGGAGAGAGAAAGGGAGAGAGAAAGGGAGAGAGAAAGGGAGAGAGAAAGGGAGAGAGAAAGGGAGAGAGAAAGGGAGAGAGAAAGGGAGAGAGAAAGGGAGAGAGAAAGGGAGAGAGAAAGAGAGAGAGAGAAAGAGAGAGAGGAGAGAAAGAGAGAGAGAAAGGGAGAGAGAAAGGGAGAGAGAAAGGGAGAGAGAAAGGGAGAGAGAAAGGGAGAGAGAAAGGAGGAGAGAGAAAGGGGAGAGAGAGAAAGGGAGAGAAGAAAGGGAGAGAGAAAGAGAGAGAAGGAGGAAAGGGAGAGAGAAAGGGAGAGAGAAAGGGAGAGAGAAAGGAGAAGAGAGAAAGGAAGAGAGAAAGGAAGAGAGAAAGGAAGAGAGAAAGGAAGAGAGAAAGGAAGAGAGAAAGGAAGAGAGTAAGAAAGAGAAAGAGAGAAAAAAATGAAGAGAGATAGGTAGAAGAAAGGCGATGATTTCCTATGATTTTTGAAGAATATCGAAAGGAATCTAAGTAGGAGAAAACTGTTCCGAGTCACACTCTACAAGCCCGCTTGTCTAGCGGAGCTTTATATTATTAGATGGATTGCAACAGTGGGGGTTCTTACCCACATCACTGTCTTTGATCCTCCGTCAGTACATACAAATCAGAAAAACAAGAACCCTTCAAAATTTCAAAATCTTTCTTCAACATTTCGAACACATGCAATCACAATTTTTCTCCTCACTCCTTTCATTTCGCCTTTGAAAAGCTTTCAACGCATTTCCAAGACATAAACGAAACAATTAAGATAATTTTCTTACCCTTACCTCCATGCCAATATGTCAATAGATAAATATTTTATTATACTAAAGCAACTCAACGACATTTCGCAGCGCGCAGACACACTCACACACAGACACAAATATTTTCACGTTCAATTAAACACACAGCGTGTTTCCAAAAAGATTGCCGACATGCTTTAAGGTTGAATTTACAAGCGCTGACATCGGTCCGGACCGGTCGGTCGGTCGGTCCGTCTTCGAACCCCTGAGTGTGAACAAACGAACAAACGAGCAAACGAAAGGAAGGAAAAAAAAAACTTAATGAAGGAAAATTAAGGCGAAAGAACGCCAAGGTAAAGGACGACAGGACACCACACCTAGCATTGTGACATATATTTTTGTAAACAAGGAGACTTCCAAATCGACGCCATTGCCAATTAAGCGGCGCTCACAATGAGAAAAACCAAGTTCCCTTGGATCTATGTATTAACAAATATACATACATACGTATGCATGCATGTTTGTGTCTCTGAGCCATTATTGCAGAAAAATTTTCTTCGTTATTTGAATTGCGCGAGACATTTTTATTGCGACGTTTAACCTACGAATGAAAGGGGTGTAACAGTGCGCATTCATAACAGAAATTGGGAGGCGTTATAAAAACGGATTACATTTGGCTTAGTTACACACTGAGCTAAATCAATAGCCTTCTAAGGCACTCAAAAAAAAAAAAAAAAAAAAAAATTAAGTTGACAATTCTCTGCGGTTCAGTGCTCCACGCGAGCACGCAAAGTCATGGCATTAGGCAAAAATTCTTCATCGTTTACCCAACGCTTTTTCACACTCACTGACATACTCGTACACTCACACGCACACTTAAATTGTGCGATATTAGATTTTTTATTTTTTATATTTTTTATTTTTCATTTCATTCATTTTCCAACCATTTCATTTCCTTTTCTTTTGTGGCATTTACAATGCGGTCGACAAAATGACGTACGCTTGCATGTTCAAAGGCAGTTTGTAGTAACCGACTTAGTTACGTTCATTGATAACTTTAAACTGGAGTCTTGTGCTCTTTTATGGCGCTACACGAACACGTTATTTTAGCAAAGTCAGTCGTTAAATCGCTTGTAACGTAAACTTTGACCTTTGAAATTACGCGAAATTCTTTTCAATATATTTAATTAAAGTTCAAATAGGAATTTAAGAGTTTTTAAACATGTGAAATCGCATTTAGAGCACAAAATTAAATTGTTTAGCTATGTATCTATGTGTGTAAGAAAGTCCTTTGTCTCGTAAGGTATGCGTTGCAAAAACAAAAACACAAAAAAATAGAAAAATAGAAAAAATGCAAATGAACACTGAAAATTATCGATTCATTAAGCATCTGAATGCCGGTGTATGCTTAGGAAAAAAAAAAACTGTTAAGACACAACTTTTCTCATTAGATCAGGTAAAGTTTTACGTTTTCCTTCGTTATACACCCTCTCACAGTGAAAGATAAAGAAGAAGCCCCATAACAACAAAAGTGTTGTTCCGGGTTATTTTCAATTACAAGTGTTACGCTTGCCATTGCCTACCGGAAGAGACAAGGGATATATGTATGTAAACTTACAACTAAATATTAGGTGTAGTAAAAAGAAATATATTTATAAAAATATTTTTCCAATAGATGGCGTTATTTATCTGCATCTCGCGTTGTATAAGTCCGATCGTGTTCCGCTAGGGGGCATTAGAAAGATGACAGTTCCTACTAAAAAAGCTTTTTTGACACTTTTTTGATTGATCGATTCAGTTTTGTTTGAGAGCTTGTCAAAGATGGACATCAGCAAAGAGAAAATTCGCTACATTTTACAGTTTTTCTTCGATAAGGGAGAAAACGCAAGCCAGGCGGCTGAAAATGTGAATAGCGTTTATGGACCTGATACTGTAACAGCCAATCATGCGCAATTTTGGTTTCGTCGATTCCGTTCCGGTAACTTCGATGTCAAGGATGCACCACGCACTGGAAGGGCAATTGTCGAAAATGTCGATAAAATCATGGAAATTATCGAGTCCGACCGTCATGTTAGCACTGTTTCGATTGCAAAAGAGCTAAAGATTGCACAAAAAACCGTTTGGAACCATTTGAATAAGGCTGGATACACAAAGAAGCTCGATGTATGGGTGCCACACGAGTTAACGCAAAAAAACCTCATAGACCGAATTTCCATCTGCGAATCGCTGCTGAACCGCAACAAAATCGACCCATTTCTAAAGCGGTTGGTGACTGGTGATGAAAAGTGGGTCACTTACGACAACGTCAAGCGAAAACGGTCGTGGTCGAAACACGGTGAACCGGCGGAAACGGTGGCCAAGCCAGGATTGACGGCCAGGAAGGTTTTGCTGTGTGTTTGGTGGGATTGGCAGGGAATTATCTACTATGAGCTGCTCCCATACGGCAAAACTCTTAACTCGGAACTCTACTGTCAACAATTGGACCGTCTGAAGGAAGCAATCGCCCATAAGCGACCAGCTTTGGCCAATAGGAGAGGAATTGTGTTCCATCAGGACAACGCCAGGCCACACACATCGATAGTGACTCGCCAGAAGCTCCGGGAGTTTGGTTGGGAGGTTCTTCTGCATCCACCTTATAGCCCGGACTTGGCACCAAGTGATTACCATCTGTTCCTGTCCATGGCGAACAATTTTGCTGGTGAAACATTCGCTTCAAGAGAGGCTTCTGAAATTCGACTGTCTCAATTTTTTGCTAATAGGAACGAGGGCTTCTATGAGAGAGGCATAATGAAATTACCTTTAAAATGGCAACAAGTTATCGAACAAAACGGCGCATATTTGACCTAAATCGGGTCATTCTAACTATCTTAAATAAAGCCCTCAATTTAATGCAAAAATAATGGATTTCTTTTTACTACACCTAATATATTCGTAGACATGGAAGCTCGTATCACTGCGAATATGGTGTTTACATACCTACATATGTATGGGACACGCGTTCGAATGTGGAAAAGAAAGCCAATAAAGCGAAAGGGCAAATACATACATGCATGAAATACATCTATACATCCATATCTACATTTCAAATAAGTATGTACATAAATTGGTATGAATACGAAACAACTAAATAAGGATAAGAAAAGCAAAAGGATAATGCTAATGAATACAAAGCCAACACGTTCACTTCGTACTGAGTTTTTTTTTTTTTTTTTCGAAAAAAGCAAAAGCAAAAGATAAGAAAATAAAATTATCGAAAGAAGAAAGGAAGATTGAAGCGAAGAGAGCCGCAGCCATCACGACTGAGCACGCATTCGTGCGTGTGTTAATACGTGAATTCAGACATTTCATGTTTGCGGTACAAACTTATGTAGGTACATGTTTATGTGTATATGGATATTTCCACTTCAAAAATAGCATTCAATCAATTTATGAAATAAGTTCATTCGACTTATCATCACTCTGTCAGCAAATTTCATACTTGTCAACTACAAATTCAATCAACCGAAGGCGCCTCAAGGCATAGAACATTAGAAAATAATAACGCCCTTTTGCAGCTAATTTATTGAAATTGGTTAAGTGTGACGTTAGAAGGTGAAATTAGCATTACTGCTCAGTTAGAATTGACTTAACGTAAATTAGTTTAACTTAATTTAACATAAGTTAACAAAACTTAACATTAAATTACTTAATTCAACTTAAAATAACTTAACATAACATAAATTATCATAACATAACATAACATAACATAACATAACATAACATAACATAACATAACATAACATAACATAACATTATATAACATAACAACATAATATAACTTAACATAACAACATAATATAACTTAACATAATATAAATGAACATAACTACTTAACATAACTTAACATAACGTAACTTTACATAACATAATACGTCTTAACTTAGATGTACTTAAAGTACCTAAAGTTGCTATACATAACATAATTGAATTTAAAATAACTGCACCTTCCATTATTGGAATTGTTAGACTACTTGACATATAGTCTGTTTAATCTGTATGAGAGTACTGTATGAAGCAGTCAATAGATAAGTGAAGCTAAGTAAAGTAACATAAGTTACTCAATAAAGCATTACTCAATCCAACAAAATTTTAATAAGCTTAACTTAGCTTAGCTTAAAATAACATTACTATAATAATCATAACTCAACTTAGCAGAAGTTTTGAGAGATTCTGTTCAATCTGTAGCTGAATACTTTTTGAAGCATTCGATAAGTAAAGTTAAGTAAAGTAAGTAACATTACTTAATATAATATATCTAACTTAGCATTAGCTCGACTTTACTTAAAATAATTAGACTTGACATAACTGAGCTATAAAATAACTTAAATTAATGGAGCTCTTAGGGTGCGTTCTGTTCAATCTGTATGGGAGTGTTATTTTAGTCAGTCGAAAATGAAATTCAATTCAAGGTACCTTAAGTCGAGACTGAGCTTTTAATAATAGTAATACCGATGTTCGAAATTTGATAATTTGTTAGTTGTACGTTTTTGGATACAAAAACAAACCAACACATAAAAAAAAGTATCGATTAACAACCCTGCAGTAATGAAATGTTTTCGGTGTAAAATGGACCGGACCTGGGTGAGTCCATATGGGACCGACCTGAAAATGATATGCACCGCGACCGACCCGGGGTGAGTCTCAATTGGACTCACCCTCGTCTAGTCCAAAAATAAGCGTAGGTGGGGTGAGTTCGTATAAACTTGTACTTATTGTTGTCTGTTTTAAGTACTCAATCTGATCGTTGTGCTACCAAAGGCAAGTTAGCTTGATGGTTAAGACTCTCGCTTCGTAACCGAGAGGGTGGGAGTTCAAGCCCTTGCTCGTTTTAGAAAGAATTTTTTTTTCAATTACCTAAGATTTTTTTATGTTCATATTTAATTTTTTTTTTTTAACTTGACAAAAAATAAGTCGTTTTTTACATGTTAATTGTTTTTTAATATTTATTTTTCAAGAATTGTTTTTCTGTGAAAGTGAAAAATTCTTTACGCACGTTTCCCAAAAACTTGAGCAACCAAACACTCAAGTCAGCGTTTTGATCAAAGCATTAAACTTGGTTGTTTAGCGTAGTAGTTAAGACACCAATTTACCAACCCAGAGCTCTGCGGTTCGAGGCTCGGCCGGGGCGGGCAAATCAAAAAGGAAATTATATAATGTTGTGTAACAAAAAGGTTTAAAAAAACAAAAAAGGCAAAATAAACAAAATAAGAAAAAAATTTTTTTTCATTTTTCATATCAAAATAAATATTTAAAAAAAAAGAACTCACCCTCATTTAAGGCCATATGGACCCACCCACAACCGACCCTAAAAGCTTTGAAAATGGACCGGTTGTTTTTCAATGACAGCGCTGTGGAAAAACGGGTGAGTTGAACGTATGAAAACACGACCGGTCCTCACCTCTTTTGGACCGACCCCGGGTCGACCCGGGGTGGGTCCCAATTACTGAAGGGAAATTATCAAAAGAACGACATCGGTGAACACCAATAATGAAATATCAACCAAAAGGATCCCTTTTATACAAAATTTCCTTCAATTCATTCAAAAATTTTACTAAACAAAATTAAACTTTATTTTTTAATTCAAAATTTCATCGCTTTTTGGAAATAAATTACTTACAAAACAAAAATTCGAGTAGTGTGAGTACCCCTTCCAAATCGTTCCGAACAGCATGTCGCAGTGTTTGAGACTCCCACGAAATTATGGCAAATTTTAATGTGTTTGATGTCGAAAATTGTGAAGTGTGTTCAAAAAGTTTAAGAATATTTTTTTTTTTTTTTGTAAATTAATGCTTAAAGAGTGAGCTTAAAGGATTTGTGGCCGATTGAAAATTGACGTAAGAGAGCATTAGGATTTTTTAATTTTTTTTTTTTTTTTTTTAACCGAGTTTCGAGTAACCTTCGTTAGCTTGGCAAAAGCATAAAAGACTTTTACATTTATTGTAATTGACCGGGACCCTTCTTTATTCGTATAAACAATTCATGAGCGAAAAATACCATCGGTACTTAAGGAAATAAGAACAGTGGAATGAAGGTTGTTTCAAAGTTCAAGAGAGCGAAAGAGAGAGAGGTAACAGCCCAGTAACATCAATATGCAAATTGAAAGTGAACTTGAGGGGACTTCTGTGGCTCAGAGCACAGAATTCAGCTGGGCGTAGCCCATAACAATGCCGTTCTAGTAGTATCGAAGTTTTTTGTTGAAGTTGGTTTTTTTGTTTTTTGTGTTTCCTCTACTCTAAACTATTCATAAAAAATTTATATTGGTCTTGAAATTGACACAAAAACTTCGATTTAAGTATTTTTATTCTTACATTTTCCATGCGGGTATTTGAATAATTGATTAGATTCGAAATAGTTCCATAGTAAAACAAAAAAAAACAATATATATATATATATAGGCATGTCTGAAGTACAAAGTGTGTCTATTGTGCTAGCAACACAATAAAGTAGGGCAAAATGTTCCCTTTGATAGATACCAAGAATTCCGAAATATTGCTAAAGTACATTTGGTATGCGAACAATTTTAATGTTCCCATAAAAAAAATATAAATTCACGGGGACATTTAGGAATAAGAACTCCCAGCGCTGATCTTTTATGTCGTTGGTTGAACATTTCAGCAGAGTCACTCTATCATTAACACCATTAATACTCACTCACACATTAACGCTCTATTATTTATGCCGCTCCTGCTGTTTATAAGGACAAAGCTGGTCCGGCATGGAGTGACTACTGTATTTTTCATTTATAGGAGAGAATGTGTATTGTTGTTTCAAAGGACTTACTCAATTCCGTTACACAATAATTGCTAGCATTTCTGAATGTTTGACGAAAAGTTTTTAGATGCCAATATTTTTTTTTTTTTTTGGAGTGAAATGTATTCGATTATTTCCCTTCTCGCATTTTAGTCCAACATAGCGATTTGAATTCATTCCATCCGTCGATCCGATCCGAACCAGCCACAATTGTTGACGTAAACAGCGCAGAAAATATTTCGTGTTAGTCGAACACAAACGCACTTTGGTGCCGATTGGAAAAAAAGGGATTGCAATCTGGGCGCACTTAGCTTAATTAAAGTGGAAAACATTGAAGAGCACTATCGAGTTTTCTTTTTTTGTTTTACTTTTTTGTGTTCTTTAAAGCAAAGCAAAATTAACGCTTTAAAATTTTGTGAAACGCTTTGATTTTATCGGCAAGAATTCAAACTTGATCCGTTTTATTTTTGTGCGAATATTCAGTTGGAATTTGTGACACCGGAAGGGAAAATCTTGGATAATTCATTTTTTTTTCAAATAAGGTTTTTTTGTAGCAGAAATAAGTGGGCAAAATGGCGACATATTTAAGGGAAATGCCATGAAAAGTAAGTTATTTTATTATATTATATTATATAACTGAGAAACGGAGAAGTGGCGAATTCTCCCGGCCCTATGATTTCTCTAAAATCAGACTTCCGTGGAGCTCCTCAATTTTTAGGCATCTCCGTCCGAAGCAAATTTTTTTGTCCCTATTTTTACTTCCAAAATCCCTAATGGAAATATAACAATCCTTAAACGAAGGCCTTTTCCTCCATCCGTGCCTGTTGTACCTCCCATATGGAGGATCATTTTTCCGACTCTTGTAATTTGTTACCGACACTTTTGACTGCAATTTCCAAGAGATTTTCGAAAATCATTTATACATATTAGAAAATTAATAAGAATTCAATTTCAATTTCTTTTAACCAATTTAAATAAATTCCATTAATTTTTGTCTTCTCATCAATTGAGCATCAATTAAGCTCACTTATACAGCCAAATAAATAAAAAATTAATTAACCAAAAACAAAAAAAAAACAAAAATTCCCCAAAATTATTCAAATTGAAATTCATTTGAGAATCTCTCGTCGCGGTCTCTGCGGAAGTAATTAAAATCTAAATTGCAGTAATAAATGGTCAACCATATGAAATTCGAATTTGATAAATGAACCAGTAGCAAACTTTCAATTAGTACGCTAATTAGTTATTTGAAAAATTATCATAAATTGAAATGTAATGTGACAAGACAAATCTGCGGTAACAGTTTTTTTTTTTTTCGAATTCTTCGTTTTGCCCTATCTCCAGAGCGAGCCAATGAACTGCGGAAATAAACTTTATCACATTTGAGTCGTCCGCACACAATAGAGCTAATTTGCAATTTAAAATAATTCGGATAATACACTGAGCGAACGTAACCATGATTTTTTTAAAAGGGCGCATTGTTATTCACAGTCCTTTTGATTTTCGAGCGGAACAAAAATTTCAAAAGAAAAATGGTTGAGTCAACAACATTTTTGGTTGAATTGAAAGGAAATATGTTTAATTACATTTCTTTTCGTTCGGTATAATTCTCATTTGTTTTATAAAATAAGACATAAGATATGTATTCATCTTAGAACTTTTTAAGCATTGCGAAAGCAGTCACCAAAACGGAGTGACGAAATCGGATGAAGTCCATCCGATGGCTATTTTTTGGGTCATGTTCAGCAGAGTGCTCTATGGCCATTTGCTTTGAACGTTAATTAAATTTTTTTTTACATTTCTTCTTGTATAGGTATTTTTTTGAAAAATATCTTGTCATTTCAACTACGTCCGTGGTTGGTTCAACAATTTAAATTTAAATCCATTTTTGAAAATTATCATTTCAATTCAACCTGAAATATGGTTGATTCAAAAGGAAAATTTTTTATTTTTTCAACAAGAAAAATTGTTAAAATTAAAAATATTCCTTGTTGAAGCCGTTTTGTATGTTTTTCCTTTTGATTTAACCAGTTTTCTGGTTGATTTTTTTCTCTGTGTATCAAAAAACCGAAAATTTCAACAATATCTATTTCCCAAAAAATTAAAAACTTTCCTAACCTCTAATATGAAGTTATTAAGGAAGCTTTTCAAGAGTTAACCAATGTGCAAAGTGGAAATGACTGTAGTCGAATCATCACAGATAATGAAATAAAACCTCAATTTTTATTGCTATTTCTCAAGAAAATATTCGATATTCTGTACTCTTGAGATCTCCTTCCTCAGCAAGTACAGCAATTTGCGTTCAAACAAAGCGAATTAATGTTTCCGATTTGCCAAATTCCAGCATCAATCACCTGCAAAAACACTTGAAATTACGCCTTATTGAATATCGTTCTTCAGAGGATTCTGCATTCCCGTGCGTACAATAAGTACACATCACAATGGTCATTGAGAGGGCACAAATTCAAAATTATATGCAAATGCACAGCACAGTATTGAAGGTATTATCAAAAGCTCCCAATAAGACACTAATTTTGAAATTTCGGTGAATTAAAAATTCCTTGGAATCTAGAAATTGTGTACAAGACGCTCTTAGTCTCTGATTGGAAAAGGTAAACAGTTGTGCTATGTGGTAGTAAGCGTGTAAGAGTTTTTTTTTTTGTTTTCAGAAACTTCAAACTGGAATTTAAACTTAATTTCATTTGTGTCAAAAAAAAAAAAATATCAAAAGCTTGCCATGATTTGAGGTTTTCTTTGGGCAAACTATTTTTAAAAACAGCGAGAGAAACACCATAGAACAACAATTCACAATCGATTCTTTTCTATTCGCTCGATATCTCGAACTAGCTTTAAGTTGACAACATATAAGAACAATTTTTAAGTCACTCCAAATGCTTAAGATTTAATTATAATTATGAAATGAGTGAATCTCTTCAAACTAGAATGCGATCACCAAGAACCGTGTTGCTAAGTTGCCATATACTACGTTTATACGAAAGCCAAGCGAGTAGAGAAGCTACCGTTTATACGACAATCCAGAAACCATATTTCAAACAACAATTTCGTGCTACCTGACTGAAAATAAAACGAAGTGGTAGCACACCACAAATATATGATTTAAGTTTTTACAATTTTCCATTACAAAGCAAAAAAAAGTCGTTCTAGGATATATAGTTAGTGTCCTGTCAATATAATTACTGCAAAAGCGGAAGGAAATTCTTATGAAATGCTTGTTTTTTCATGATTGAAATAAACAGCGGTGCCAGATCGTCAAAAACAATAAAATCTGGCGTATTTAATGCAAAATTAGTCTCACTAATAACGATTTATTTCCGAGAGTTGGCTAATTGCGAGCAAGATTTGTTCACACCGTTTATACGGAAAAATTCACTATTCGCGATATTTTCACTCGCGATTAAGGCGCACGTATAAACGTTGTAATAGCCACTTCGTTTGAAACTTGATGAAACGAGATGTCTTTGAAGCGACATTATCAAAGCTTCGTCTTCACATTTTATTCTATTTTTTTTTTTTTTTTTTTGGCAACTCTCTTTAATTATGCAACCGTAGCCGCGGGGCACGACATAAATGGAGTGAGCTATGCGCATTAGTTTTATGATATCATTATGACTGAAATCTTGTTTATGGATATTTTTGATTTCGGTTCAAGTTAGCGGATGCATTTTGATTTATTTGTCATTTGAATTTATTCCGTTGGATTTGTTTTATTTTATAATTTAAATATTTTACTTAAGACCTTGATAGGACGACAATCGATGGATTTGTAACGATGACAGCTGTTCATTGTTTACACTATCGGAACTACGTGGCTATCGATGACATTGATTAGTCTATGATTAAAAGTGATAAAGTATGGTAATTACTAAACTTTATGATCATGCGTTGAATTTTCTTAATTTAAATAATCCCTGCAGTTACTTCGACTATTCTCCAACAAGATACATTTGTACCAGTGCAGCTTCCATCAATTGGGCGATAAATTTATTGAGCTATCTTCTTTAACACTGCGTTGTCATTGAAAATGAATCTACTTCACATGTAGATGTAGGCGGATTGTGGTCAGTAGGTGGCTCGTTAATGCATTTGTTCTGATTAAATGTTATTTTGAAATTGTCTTCCTATTGTTTGTTGAAAGATTAGCCCATAACAAAATCAGATTTTGGTTTTCTGCTCTAATTCGGTAGATACGTTGTGAAAAAAAACTATTTAAAACCCATATAAGGAATGGATGAAGTGGAAATTATTTAATTTATTATCGTGATTGCCAAATGATCGTGAAATAATCGAAATTATATCAGATCAACGAACAGCATCGATACTACTTGAAAAATATTATAAGTTTGTAGACACATCGCGAATAATGTTTACTAATTTTGATTAAATTTTTATTTATTTTTAAAAAAATTTTTATTTATATTTATTTATTTTTGATTTATTTTTCATTTGTTTTCGATTTTTTTATATTATTTTTTGACTCATTTTTTTTTTCTTATGTTTTATTTATTTTTAATTAATTTTTAATTTAATTTTTATTTATTTTGTATTAAGTTTTTATTTATTTTCGATTTAATTTTGATTTATTTTTAATTTATTTTCGATTTGTTTTTGATTATATCTGAAAGAGGATTTTTATTTTATTTTCGTTTTAATTTTGAAATATCTTTTATTTATTTTTAATTAATTTTTTATATATTTTCAATTATTTTTTTATTTTTTTAAAATTAATTTTATATTTATTTTCGTTTTAATTTTGATTTATTTACTATTTTTTAAAATAAATTTTTTATTTATTTTCAATTTAATTGCGATTTGTTTTTGATTATATCTGAAAGAGGATTTCGATTTTTTTTCGTTTTAATTTTGATATATATTTTTATTATTTTTAATTAATTGCTTATATATTTTCAATTAATTTTTTATTTTTTTTAAAATTAATTTTATATTTATTTTCGTTTTAATTTTGATTTATTTACTATTTTTTTAAATAAATTTTTTATTTATTTTCAATTTAATTGCGATTTGTTTTTGATTATATCTGAAAGAGGATTTCGATTTATTTTCGTTTTAATTTTGGGTCAGGCCACGAGAAACGTGACATAGTGGGTCTGGGATTTTGATTTTTGGACCTTACATCCAAAGATTATAGCCGTTCATAACTCCCCATAATATATAAGAGAGAAATTCCCTCAGTTGTTGTTGTTGTTGCAATTTGAAAATCGAAAATTTGACAATTTTTCAATATTTCTCTTTTATTCATAATTTTATATCTAAAATAAGACTTGAGATAAATGAAAAATTCTTTCTTTACTCGTTTAAGAATAAATGAGGAAAAAAATTAAAATTCGAAAAATAGTATACACTGAAAAAAATTGTTCGGAAATTCGAATTTAAAATAAACATTTGCGATTGGTATATAGAGCCGGAGCTAGAAAAATAACCAATTGTACATTATCATGTAGACCATTGAGCTGTGTTTCAGAAACAATAAAAAAAAATTTGTATTTCCAAGGAATTTCCGACACAGAGCGTTTTTTGTGAGACAACCTTCATATAAAAAGGCGCAAAACCATATGAAAAGCTTTTATTTCATGTTTGCAGACTACAAATAATATGAAGGTAGCAAAAACGTCTGATCTGATTGATCTGCTTTACATAACTGTTCGTATTGTTTTTGTTAGTAATTTTAGTTTGTGCGACTGGCTAAGACCGAAGGAATAACAAAAACAATGTGTTCTTAAAACTCATTTAGTGCATAAGCACTTAAATGCTCAGTCAGGGGAGACAAGTTCCAAAAATATTGGGGGCAAAAAAAAAATTTTATGCAGGGAACAATACGCAGTGTTTAGTAGATGTCAAATTTTGAAAATGTGCAGTATATCTACTGCAATTGGAATAAAGTTCTAACCCTTCTCGGAATGAGAAAGATATCGATACTTATAGACAATTTTTGACACATATTTTGGTTGGATTAGGTTGGAACCAATGTTCGGAGAATTCTGCACGAATGTGAAAAGTAGGGTGGCACAGGCATGTAAATTCGAATAACCGGAACTTCAAAATTATAGTAAATTAGAAATATGAAAGATGATTAATCTCAGATGAATTATGGGGATTGCAGAATAAAAGTGTGATATTCTAAAATATCTTTACAAAATTTTCAAATATTTTTTTCAGTTGCCGAAATATTGGGGGGCATCGCCCCTCCAATAAAATTTTTGGAGGCGCAAAAAGTGCCTTGCCCCCCATAGTTGCCGCGCCTGTGCGCAGTTCATGAACTTTTCATGCATCGCCCCTCCAATAAAATTTTTGGAGGCGCAAAAAGTGCCTTGCCCCCCATAGTTGCCGCGCCTGTGCGCAGTTCATGAACTTTTCATGCGTAAATAAAAGCTGCAGTGGAGAGAAACCGATTTTCATATGGTTATGCGCCTTCTTATATGAAGGTTGTCTCACAAAAAACGCTCTGTGTCGGAAATTCCTTGGAAATACAAATTTTTTTTTATTGTTTCTGAAACACAGCTCAATGGTCTACATGATAATGTACAATTGGTTATTTTTCTAGCTCCGGCTCTATATACCAATCGCAAATGTTTATTTTAAATTCGAATTTCCGAACAATTTTTTTCAGTGTATACTATTTTTCGAATTTTAGTTTTTTTCTTCATTTATTCTTAAACGAGTAAAGAAAGAATTTTTCATTTATTTCAAGTCTTATTTTAGATATAAAATTATGAATAAAAGAGAAATATTGAAAAATTGTAAAATTTTCGATTTTCAAATTGCAACAACAACAACAACTGAGGGAATTTCTCTCTTATATATTATGGGGAGTTATGAACGGCTATAATCTTTGGATGTAAGGTCCAGAAATCAAAATCCCAGACCCACTATGTCACGTTTCTCGTGGCCTGACCCTTTGATATATATTTTTATTATTTTTAATTAATTGCTTATATATTTTCAATTAATTTTTTATTTTTTTTTAAATTAATTTTATATTTATTTTCGTTTTAATTTTGATTTATTTACTATTTTTTTAAATAAATTTTTTATTTATTTTCAATTTAATTGCGATTTGTTTTTGATTATATCTGAAAGAGGATTTCGATTTATTTTCTTTTTAATTTTGATATATATTTTTATTATTTTTAATTAATTGCTTATATATTATATTTTCAATTTATTTTTTTTTTTTTTAAATTAATTTTATATTTATTTTCGTTTTAATTTTGATTTATTTTCTATTTTTTAAAATAAATTTTTTTTTTTCGATTTAATTGCGATTTGTTTTTGATTATATCTGAAACAGGATTTTTATTTATTTTAATACATGTTTAATTATTGCATAGCCACGTCGATCTTGCTATTCAAAATAATATAAACATAGATTTAAAAATCAAATATAACGAGAAATCACGAAAAATTAGTCAAAAATTATTAAAAATTAATCGCGATTTGAATTGACTTTTCATGAATTAATTTTCGATTATTTCATTATTCTGAAATAATCATGATTATATCTCGATTATTTGGACAAAATGCTTTCAGACACGCTGACTTTTTGGCCGATTTTACTCAACGATTTACTTTTCGGCGAGACATTTTTGACACAACGATTTTAACTTAACGATTTTTTATTGAAGATATTTTTCTGTTTGTTCCTCTCGACATTCGGTACCGGGTGTTTGAAAAACCATAACGGTTTACATTTGTTTGAGTGCAATCAAAACTAAAAAAGTAACTCTAAACTAGTTAAGCAAATTCAAAATCTTCATCGAATGGTTCTCTTCTTGTCAAACTAACACGAAAAAGCGAATAGTGTTAAAAGAAATGTCAAAAATCGTTGGTATAAACATTTTTTACTCTTTCTCTTCCGTCACTCTTCCCTTGACCACAATCAAAAAATCGATGAGAAAAACCGGCCGAAAATCGTCTTGTCTGAAAGCACACTAATTACAGTCTTTAAGAACTCTAATATTTAACAAAGTATGTGAAAATAAAGGAAAAGAGTAAATTCCTTACTTAGTTTTAACCATGCATTTTATATTTACACTATTTTTGTTTGTAAAAAAAAATTTTTTTTTAAATTTCAATCGAAAAGATTTTTGAATGTTGCTAAATCGGTTGACAACTTAAATTTTTTTTTGGGGATCGTTATACCTCGTTAGAACAGAACTTAATGTTTTTAAAGTAGCATCGAGCCTGAAGATGGTACAATGCAAGAAAATTCAAATCCTATCGGAAATTTGGCCTATTGATAATCTGTAGTTTTGAACGACCTAAAATTTTTTTTAATCATATGTAGATATACCGCTTTTGTCAAACAAAAGACAATATGCATATAATTAAAAATATCATCTTTTAAGAACCTACAGAAGTAGACGATGTGAGTGAATTAAGACTTGATGACTTCAATCAATATGTCTTCGATTAACATGAATATGTTTGGACGAACCTATCAAATATTTGGATGTATGAATAACGACTTCTTTTGTTTTGATTTGTAGTCACGATACGAAAGGTCATTCAAAATGTTTTTTTGTTGGTTTTAATATGACTTTTTTTGTAGCTCCTTATTTATATCACAAAAACAAAGACGAAACAATGACGACTAACCAACATTTTATTAACCCTCTTTCATTATACGAGCGATTTATTTAAGCGGTCCAAATCGTAAAATGCATCTCAAAGTTCATGTATCTTTGGAAAACAAAGGTTACCGGAGATTAATCAAATTTTATGTGTTTCCGCACTTTTCTGTAGCGTTGGCGATTTTTTACTTTTTTTTATCTTTTTTTTTTTTTGATTCGAGTCACAGCGCTGTGTGTGTGTGTGGCCTAAAGGGCAATAAATCTTAATTGACATCATAAAATATGGTTGCGTTAGACAAAAGTGCATCTTCAAACGAACCGAGGAAGATCTCCGAACAAAGGTGAACGAGTTTGAAATTTAAATTTTTTTAACGACGAGCGATTTTTTGCAGAAATTTCCGGATTTTACTTCCGATTCTGAAGAGGTTGAAACTTTGATAATGATAATGAGGAACTGGTCGAGTGAAAAAAAAAAGAAAAAACACACAAATTTCTTCCGCATTTTCAACTTTATTCTTTACTTTCGTTACCCAAAAAAAAAACAACAATATCATTAATTATCTAAATCACTTGCGGTTTCCTGGCAAATAGGTTTGAGAAGGAGCTGCAATACCACCGCCAGAAGAATGCACTGGGCTTCCAAGGGAACCGACATCGCCGCCGCCAACGGGACTGTGTGAATATTGCGAGGCATAGTTAAGAACTTGAGGAACTCCGCCGTTCCTTTGGACAGTCGATCCACCAAGTTGATCGTAGCGAGCTTGAATTTGACGCTGAGCATTGGAAGCATCCTCTTGGGTTCGGTACTTGATGAAATGAACTTCCGGTTTGTGGACATTGTGCGTATGGATCAAATTCAATTGATTCGAGAACTGCGATACATCGGGTTGTTTCTGCAGAATATAAATTGCGGTCTTTTGTTCCGAAGCGGTCTTGGCCAATGAGAGTGCAGCATGTTCAATGCCACGTTGTTCAGGTGTTTTGATGAAAACGACTTGTAAATGTTTCTTCAGCGATTCCTTAACACGTTGAATGGACTCGTCTTCGGGGCCATCGTCTTGTGGCGCCTCGAATGAATAGAACTCCTTGACGAAATCGACTTGAGGTGGCTCAGCTACAACGCGTACTCTGGGCTGTGAACGAGGACCGCCAACATTGCCGCTAACGAAATTACTACCTAAGCTTGGTAGGGAACCTCCAAGGGAGCCGCCACCGAGAGAGCCGCCACCGAGAGAGCCGCCACCGAGAGAGCCGCCGCCCAGAGAGCCGCCCCCAGAGAACCACCGCCCAGAGAGCCGCCACCGTAGGAGCTGCCACCAAGATCGCCGCCACCTAAGCCTGATAAGCCACCAGAGCTAAGAACACTTGGTCCAGCAATCTGTCCACTTAGGATTGCACTACCTGAGTTGCCACCTTGATCATAATTGTATCCAAGATGTGATACGTCAGCATGAGCCGATGCAGCCAGCAAGCAAAGGACCTGAATAACATAATATTTTTATTTTATTTTTATTTTTATTTTTTTTTTTCATCAATTTAACACTCACTATAAAACAGCGCATCTTGTTGCCTCGACGATTGCTTCGTTGTTGGTTGAGTTGAAAATTGCGATTGATGATTAATCCAGCGAAGACGCTCAGTTTTTATACCAATTGAGTTGGCTCTTGCTCGTGTGCCAGCTTATGAAATTGTGACCAAATTAGTCATGAAAAGAGAATCTTCGAAGAGCGAAAGAATTTGTTTACAACTTTAAAACTAATAAACTGAAGCGGAAATGCTATTAAAAATTCAAAACACTTTTGGATTAATTGCACATTTCATTCAAATTCGAACAGAATCAACGAGGTTTCGAGGTTTTTTTTGGTTTTGCTTCCATTATAATAGTATTCGTATTTGGATAAAAGCTTCTAAGAAACTTGCATTGAGATCTTTAATTTTTGTCTTCGAACTAGTTGGTATGGTTTGTGGTTGTTTTTTTTTTTAATCTTTTTTTTTTTTTAGGATTTAAAGTTGATGGAAAAATCTATTAATGGTAAAATATATGGCTTATGCAGATATTGTATACTATTTTATTATACATATACGTTAAAGGTGATAAAAAAAAAAAATCAAGACTAGGCTGCAAACGCTTAAAATCAAATTAACATATTAGCTTGTTTCGTAGTCACCTTGTGCTTTGAAAAATGCTCTCGGTTAAAAGAAGATTTAAATCTCTTATTATTTGAAGTTTTTTGGGATAAGATGAGATTATTGTACATATTACCTTTTGTTTGTACAGAACTAGACTGTGCGCAATCAAAATTGGATTAAATTACTAATATATTAAATATATTTCTTTTATTTAATTTATTAATTTTCGTTGAACATAAATCATTTACGGATTCATTTTTGTGTCGTTGTTTGTGCGCACACATCACAATCAACAATTTCCGTCCATACATACACACATTGATGTAGAACGAGGACTTGTATTACACTCAATTATCATTTGAATTAGTCGGGAAATCGCGTGACAAGTGAACCTGCATGATTTTGGCCCCCCTGCCCCCCTTTTCTGTTTTCATTCCTCTTTTTGCTAATTGTGAGCACAAACTTGAAAAGAAAAACAAAAGTTTTTCGTCTCGTGTTACGCAATGACGCCGTTAATCGTTGAAATTAATTCGCGTGCAAGGAATGTGTTTTCTTTTTATGCAAACAAAAAGTGATTTAAGTTTCACAAACACAAAAAAAAAAAAAACAGAAAAAAAGTAATGAAATTGTTGGTTGTGGTGGATGCCGATAACACTCGGCAAAGTATTTTCCCATTAAATAAAACATTTTCGAGCGCGTGTTCGTGTCTGAGCTCTTGGAAATCATTCATTTGCATTGCACGGTACTGACAAAATAGCTTTTCAAGTGGCAATGAAAATAATGTACACGCACGGTAATAAAGCACAAAACAAAAAAAAAAAAAAAAAAAAACAAAAAAAAAATGTCGAAAAAATAAAGAAATAAATGGCAGTTCATGTGTTCATTTGCATAGAAGGATGCGCGTGTACGCAACGAACGAATGCAGACGTTCATCATACGTCCCGATGGACGCGCATTCTTTTCTGATGCTGAGCGTTTGTGAAGTTTAATTTGGCATTTGAAAAGTTATAATCATTTTGCTTGAACCCAATCGAGTTTCACTCTGAAGTGAAATCCCAATACATTGAAAATTTCATCTTTTTATGCAGTTCAGCTCATAAAGTTCGTGTTATTCTGTTCTAAATTTAGCGAAAAAATATGGCTCTTAATTTCAAATAAATTCAAATAATGACAGCCTTAAATTAAATTGTCATTGCACTTTCCCATACGTCAAAGGTTTAAATGCAATAATACTTAGAAGATATAAATACTCTGATAATTATTACACAGGCTTGCATCAAAAATTCCCTTTGAAATTGCAGTACACTCTTAAAAATATTTCCTTCTATTATAGTAGGAAACAGGTTACCTTCTATTATAAACGTAAGTTTACACACCAAATTAATTTTCAACCTAAAAGTGTAAAACTATGCATTAGATGTGATTTAAAGGAAACCTTCCCTTTGTATTTTAAACATTCATTATATAAAATTAAGCCTTTTTCCCGCAAAATTAAACATTCATAATAATAAAATTACTAAAAGTGTGTAAAATTAGTATTTTTATAGTAAACCTAAACATTCATTGATTAATTTACGCATTTTATGTAAACACTTATGCATTACGCATGTGCGAAATTACACAAAAATTACCTTTTACACATTTTTGCACAAAAGTACACATATTTTGGGGTAAATTTACAGTATTTATAAACGTAATTTTACTTCCATTTTTTAGAGTGTAGTGATTAGATTTTTGTGTGCTGAAAAATTGAAAATTTTCAAAAAATTCCATCACGTCAGAATTTCGAGAAAATCGCGTAAGTGTTTTTAACGACCATTGCTTTTTTGGAAACTCGTTTTTCTCGTATATGGTTTAAAATGTTTTAAAATTTTTTAAATCTTTTATGTTCTTAAAACATCATTCTTTAATATGACATCAAAAATAACTAACAAAACGTTAAATGAATGGTGTAAAATGATGCTCAAAGTCGAAAATTTGAAAATTTTTTGAAAGATTTACATTTTTTTTTGGACCACCCATTAGCAGTCCCCCTTCCAAAAACGATATTTTAAATTTTTGGCCAATCAATTGTGTGTACATATGTCCAATCTTAGAACTGCAGCACAAACAATTTCCACTATATAAAGGTTTTTCTAAAGCAACTCAAATCAGAGATTCGTATACATAACATAATACAAGTTGGAAATGAAAAATTCACTTGTTTTTTCGTTTGAAAAAGAAGAAATTACTAGATCGGTTTTGAGTGGAGCCACTAGCAAATTGAAGTGATAAAATTCAATAGTGTAAGATCGATCCTATTTAGATGCAGTACTGAACGTTCTTTAATAACTCAATTTAAATATTCGTGGTTTGTATTCTAATAAAATACAAATAAATTTGGTCTCAAAGGTTAACAAGTACCATCGAATCTTATAAACTTCTCAATAGTTTTTCTTGACTTTAAAAGTGCCCTAGGGTCTTGAAAATGATTAACAAAATTATGGAGGTCAGACAAAATGGCGAAACGTACCAATTTTCTATAAGTATACCCATCAAAAATGAAAAATATTTAACACATATTTCTCAAAAGAACTTTTTTAGAAAGATAACTCCAACAAGTCCATCCCGATCGATCTTACAGTGTATTTAAAATGGCTTTCTCCAGGGAAGTATATTGTAATTTTTCATAAATAATTTTTCGACGGAAAATTTAAACTCCTTCTTAAAAAGTGCTCTGTATATGCATAGGGGTGTTTCCTCATTTGGCAAGTAAAGCGCTTTTAACAAATAATTTGCTTCCGCTTGCCAAGTGTGGTTTATCAAAAAGTACTTTGAACAAACAAAATTGTTCTCGATAGAAAGCTTTTAGAGTAAAAAAACTTGCCTCTTTAGCAAGCGCTCTACTTGCAAAGTGGGGAAGCACTTTAACTCTACCCAGCGGCGGGAAAAACGGTAAGCCCTGAAATTTTTCGTTCAATATTTCGTCATGGAATATTGAAGGAATGATTTATTGCATGATAATGTAATGGACGATTTGTTGCAATAGGTAATGCCTTACCGATTTCCCATACCTTGTAAGCGAAAACTTCAGACTGACAAAGTGTTTTCGTTTAGAAAGATTTGCTTACATATCAATGCATAATGTAAGCCCTACGCTTTTGCTTACGCCGTGTGGTAAACGCTCGGCTATAGATAAATTATCTGAAAAGCTGAATTTCTGCCTTACGTGGTAAGCCAAATCGGTAATGCCTGAATTTCCACCGACATCGCTGTGTTAAAAATAAGGCATTCCGTAAGGAGCTCTTCGCCTGAAGTTTCTGTAGAAAAATTCAGATTTTTCCCACTGGGGTGTGTGTGGAACTCAAAGTGGGGATTTTACTTCTTTAATAAGGCTTATAAAAATTTCGTCTAAAATAAATAAAACCCAAATCGATCAAAAGTATATCCTTATATGTATGTTTGTTTGTTGCAGTGGATGCCACTTAGGCCGTTTGCAGGCCCATTGTGATACCACAAGGGGTTGACTTGTGTTTGTGTGAGTGTATGTCTTATTATGTAGTGTGCCCCTAACATGCGATTGAAAAAACCACTGCTGGGCTTGGAACATTACGCTCCGTTTCGCCTGTCGGGAAAAGAACCTCGGACCCTGGGATCAAGAGCATAGCACGCATCCCCTACGCCATCCCAGAGCGACATCAGAAGTATTTATATAGAAATAGAAAATCCTATTTAAGGTAATTCAAAGTGGAGCTGGAAAAAGGCCACGATCAGTTTTATGTAATATTTCTTGCTCAGTTTGCAAGTTGTTTCTATCGTTTAACTGTCAACCTGTCATTATGTTCCGAAACAGCAGTTCAACGCTCCGTTCGCTCCGTCGACTGTCAAGACTGCCGTCTAGCTAGCATCAGTATTTAAAAAAAAAATCCTATAAGGTAATAAATATAGTTTTAGAATCATCAATTTATGTTCCTCTGTAAGCTAGAGACTGTTCAAAAAAAAGAAAATTTCTAATATATTTGCAATGCTCAGCAGAGGGAGCGTGTAAAAAAATACGTTTGCTGAACTTTTCCTCTCTAACGGAGTTTAGAGGAATATGAAATCACACAACTTAAAACAAACCCCAAAAAAAAGAACCGAGAACTTAAGCTAAGCTTATCGTAACCTTTCAAATTCTTCCCCGACTGCAATAAGAATATTTCTATAAGCTTCTCTACATGCGTTGAGAATAAAATGAATTAAAGTTTTTCATTTATATATACATATATATATATTTTTTTTTTTTTGGAAAGCTTACCTATGCTTTTTCATTTCCAAATGTTTCTTCATCTCGAGTTGCTTTTTATTGTCGTAGTTCCGATGGTGGATTTCATGGACGTCCTTGTTATCGTGTATGTTGGTTAGGGAGCTAAATGGATTGTTGAAGATGCTAGTTGCATGATAATGTCCATCAGGATTATGCCCAGTATGCGCTGCGAACTCTTCTACACCAGCGAAAAAGAAATAAAAGTAATGAAAAAGATAAATTTAATTAAAAAAGTTTTCCCACCATTTTTCCCATTATGACTGTGACTGTGACTGTGTAGGTAATAAATTTTATGTGTATGTTGTGCTGTGCAAATAGATTTTATCGAATTGATTAACGATTAAATATTATGAATGAAGGCCGATGCGATGTAGCAGTTTAAGCTAATTGGAAAAAGTTGATATTATTGGTTATTGGATCGTCATTGTAGTGTCATCCTTGAACTAATTTCTGATTTCCTCTAATCCTAAAGCGATGTCAATTGTTATGCCATATTGTTTTTTTTTTTTTTTTTCATTTAAATATTCAATTATTGCATTTGTAAAGACAATTGATGGGGGAGGGAGCAAAAAAAGAATACAAGAAAAGCATTTTGGAAGCTCCTGTCATTCAATGGCGCATTTACTCGACAATCGCATTACTACTGCATTTCAATTTGACATTTGCTGCTGTACGCTGTAAATTCTTTACGTTTAACCGAAGCGCTAACCGAGAAGCAATTGAACGAGAAGAGCATGAAAAAGTGATGCGAAATGAATTCTTTTTTTTTTTTTTTGTCCCCTTTTCGCTGCTGAATGAATTGGAAAAGAAATACGAGATGATTGTGCGCTTATACCGTCTCCGCAATTCTTCTATTTTTACTTGTTTTTTTTTTTTTTTTTTTTTTTTGCAATTCCGGAAAACCGAAAAGTTTTTCCAAGCTGCGGAAATATTTACTTTCATTTGATTTCAATTGGAATCGTATGGTTTTTTCATTTCGTTTTATGCTCTTGTTTTCGTGCCCGCCTACATTCGTCTTGCCTCGTCTTGTCTTGTCTTTTTCCTTTCGTTTTTATTACGAAATGTCATTGCATTGTTAGAAAGCAAACGGTCCCTGGTATTCATGAATTTCATGGCTATTGCGAGAATTTAGGGCACACATCGCACAGCTCACTCAAAAGAGGCACAACTCAAAAAATATATTTTCATATGCTCCAGTTCAGATCTAGAATTCTAAGATGGAAAATGACTTTTTGGAAGATGGAAGTGAAATTTTGAGTTGTGACACTTTTGAAGAGCGTGTGCAATATGCATTTCTACTTTCAGCAACATTGATTTTATATCAACGTCATTCGGTTATTGTTCCAAAAAAAAAAAAAAAAAAATGGAGAAAAAAAATTCCAAAAAAACTGAAGCACACAGACAGACTTACCGCCCGGTCGACCACCACTCCAACGCAAGCTCTTGTCGTAGCGATCAATGAGATGTGGAATGTGGTATTGCGGCTGATACTGACTGTAGTAATGCTGGTAATACTGTTGCTGCTGCAGTGCCAGCTGCTGTTGGAGCTGTTGCTGTTGCTGCTGGGACCGACGATGATTCTTCCCACTCAGTGAGTAGACATGATGAGTTCGAACGTATTTATCTTCCACCTAAGAGCATTGAGCACAAGTTCAAATGTTAAATTTATTAAAAAGTTTAAATTGCACAGCCGTAAAAAAGATTTTCCAATTTTTTCTCAAACTGAATCAAGTTTTTCTTCGAATTTGGTTAATTGAAAGGGGCAAAAATCGAAAATCGAATTTTTGATTAATTGAAAATGAAAGGATGTTGATTTTCCTTAAATTTTTGTTGTTGTTTTTTTTTTCTTTTTCATTACCAAAATAGAACTGTTCCTGCACTCACCTTTTTGCCATTTATCAACCACGTTATGTGCGGTGCTGGCCGTGCTCGGGTTGTGTTGCATAAAGCGAACAGACGTTCACCAATGATGAAGGGAGTTCGTTTACGAAACTTTATGGTTGGTGGTCCAGTTTGGGGTACTTGAATCGGGAAATGAAATGAAATTAAAACTCAATGGAGAATTCGAATTTTTTTTGTTTCTTTTTCACTTACAAAATACACTCAAGAGCTCATCACTTGAAGCTTTGGTGAAAATTGGTGTATCCGTCGATACTTCGCAATAAAATTGTCCCGAAAAATCGAAGTCAACATTTCTTACGGTCACTTGGGTTTCATTCGATCTCTCCCACTGATATTTAAAAAAAAGGAAAATTAATTAATTGAAACGTCTCATATTTTGAATATATTTAGGGTAGATTTGGTTAATGTAGCTGCCAGACTTAGGCCTCATGATCTCTTTGTAACACCACGAAAAATGGCTAACCAAAAAGAAAATCAGAAAAACTAAAAAACATCCTTGACCTGAGTTTCGAGTCGAACCCACGGCCTTTCATTGCGTACATTGGCATCGCATCCAACTATGGCACAGAGGCCGTCTTGAATATAGTAAAAGGATTTTCTACTCTTGAATCCTTGTGAAGGTAATCCCTTGCTTAAAGAACTTGTAAGTCTATTAAGGCTCCAGATTGAGGCTCATATTTTCACTTTTTACATTTTTTGCCTCAACGAAAAAGTGAGTTTCATTAAATTTATTCATTTTAACCCTAAACCACAAACGAATCCATACATTATTTCTGCCAAAAAAAAAAAAAAAAAAAAATAAAACATTTGTAATTTTTGATGAAAAATTTATAATTATTTCTGAAGCCCTTACTAAAACCGTTTACTTCGAAAAAACTAATTTATATTCATTTAATATATCATGCAGTAAAAGGTTAAAATAAAATTTTCATCAATAATATCCAAAATGCTCAAATAACAGGTTATCCTAATGAACGTTTTGAAACCATAAGCAAATGAAATGAATACGATAATTAAATGAAAAATTTCATAGCCGATTGTGGGGATTTTCATTAAAAATAATAAAACTTTTCCTTGAATTTGTCGAACTGCCTAAAAATGGGAAGAAATGAAAATAATACCAATTGAAAAAAGGATCTTCTCGCTGCTTTCCCACACGTTCATTAGCTTAAGCGGAAATTGTCATAAGGACTCAGAGAGCTCTGTAGGCATTATGTAGACACCATTTTCAGTACAATAATGAAGAAAATTTGCATTGATTCTTGAAAACCAAACTTTCCTGTCCATGAGCGTAGCCAGGATCTTTCATAGGGGGGCCCAAAATAATAAAACCTCACGGCCATCCATGTATGTATGCAGATTTCAATAGAATTTAGTATACATATGATGATCTGCTTTTCAGTTATAAGTAGAGCTGTCAAAAACATGCATTTATAAATTTAAAGCATACTTTATGGGGGAAAAACTTTTCTTACCAACATTTTGCGAATAAGTCTAGTAAAGTTGAACTTCAAACGGCTTTTCTACCTTCATAAAAATTCTTATTGAAGTTAAAAATCTATTTGAATCTTAACTTTAAGCGAGTTGAACAAAATTTTTACTCCATAAAGTATGCTTTAAATCTATAAATGCATATTTTTGACAGCTCTAGTTATAAGTGTTTTGAAAACTATTTTTATTTCGTTGATGTAAATAAGTTATTTCTCCGACACAAAATTTTTAAAAATATTTTTTAGGGGGGTGGCAAGTGCCCCAGGCTGCCCCACCGTAGCTACGCCCATGTTCCTGTCTAAGAACTTTTGACTTTGGCAATTGTGGTTATTTTTTTTATTTTTTTTTACTTCATTAATTTTGTCAAAAAATCGCTGGAGAAATGTGGTTGAAAGACCCTCTGAAAGGATTTAGGGCCTGACTCTAAGTATCAAAACATATTCATCAAAATTTGTTGGCGTCCTGCTTTAAGTCTATCAACCCAAAAAATTGTTTACTTTAAAAGAACAGAGACAAAAGCATTTAAAACAAATAATATATGTATATACCTTTATATATCATATGTCCAACAAAAATGGCTTTTCAGAATCCGAAGCTAATTGAAAAGCCAAATTAATTTACACTTACATCAATTTCACCGCCCTCAATAGTAGAATTACGAAACGGTGGATTACGTCCGTTAATGAATTCAAAGAATTTTCCTTTGTCAACTTTAAGCCACGTCACCTGAAAGCATAAAAATAAAAAAAAATTAATTTGCAGGTAATTGAATGCGGTTTTTCATATGGACTTCTCGCAATTTGTGGGAATTTATTTAAATACGAAAATTTCTTACTAGATTTTTCAGTATACATAGCCCATAGGGGACGATACTTATATGTACATATATAGGTTTTATTGTATGAAACTTAGGCCCGCTTGCTACTGTTCTGATTAAAGTTTTCGTTCCGAAAAACAAAAAAATTTGTATGAAAATTAAGACATTTTGAGAAGATATTGTGACGATAAACTTTAACCGGAAGAGTAGCAAATGGGCCTTAGACTTAAGTAATCTCAACCGAATGATTTGAAAGGAGAAATTTTGCAGTTCCGGTGAAAAGGAATTCTTCTCAAATCTTTCAAAAAACTTTATAAAAAAAACCTCAACAAAATAAGTCAAACTGAGTCTTGATTGAGCATAACTTAACTCTACATAACTTTTGAATTTGCTTCCTCGATATGTAATTCAATTGAAAAATTGCCTCCTGAAAAATTGTAAGGACCTATCGAATCAACTAGGAACTAATTAAGACATTGTGCTGAGTGTAAAAGGACCTCCACATACACAATAAAACAAACAAACTAATGAAGTTTAAGTGAGTTGCCTATGGAAGTGCTAACTTTTGATCGAAAATTCCTTTTTTTTTTTTGCTTCTCCCTTTAAGTCTTTAAGACAAACAAAGTCCTCACTTCATCTGACGCTAAGCTCTTTATATGCTCATATAAGCCACCATTGGCACTTGGAACATACAACTGTCGGAACAGGCAATTCGAATGTGCTTAAGCTAAGTTGTTCCAAGAATAAAATGACAGACAACTGTCAGGCACGCATGTTACCTGCTGCTCGTCTAGCTTATCGACGCAGCATGAATAGTTGGCTTCAAATAATTGTGTGGGACTGTCAGGGAAATCGATGGATCTGATGTTGACGTTGATGGATTTGAATAATTCGAAATCGTCCAATTGTTTAAAGACTTGCTCAAAAACAAAAACAAAAAAAAAAAACTTTAAAAAATTTAATTCGTCAATTTACGAGAGAAATTATTTAAATTCATTGAATTGTATGACAAATTATTGCGTTAAATGCAATCGAGAGCCCATTTCAGTTAAACATAATCAACAAGTGTTGCGGCACAATACATGACCTTTCATAAACGTGGCAACAACAACAGAATTTTCCTTGCATCATAAATGAAAATTCAACATGCAAGCAATTGTAGTATCGCATGCCATTTCGGTGACATTCGCATGAGTGTTGAACGTGCCAATGTGTAAGCAATAAATTATGAATGGCTATATATGTATGTACATATGTTTCAGAGGTGGGGCCGAAAAAAAAAAACGAAAAGGTCATATTCGCGCCCTGCAATGTTTAATGCTTTAGGCGATTTTTCACTCAATTGCTTAAACGGCTTTGCGTGATTTTCAATATAAAAATGGAAAATTGAAAGCGATACTCGCACTCTCAGCTGTGTCTGTGTAGAGGATAAATGGACTCATGTGTAGATAGTTACCTTTATAATTTTGGATGAAGTTGCTATTCAACTCTATTGTGCCAAACGGACGATGACTTTGGCAGCCCTATACATTATGTTGTGTTGTTTTAAGTCGTTACCGGCCCAGGGGGCCCCAACATGACTGCATTCAGTGCCTAGCCAGTTTAATATGGCAAGGGGCGTCGCTGTCAGGTAGCCCTATACAGTTGGCTCAGTATGAAAACAGGCAAAATGATTTCATTGAATTTAGCCCAACGAAAAGAATCGAAAAACATTAGGGCATATTAATTCAGTTCACAGCTCACCAAGCTTTCAAATTTTGTGTTCCAGAAAAACTGGAAAATTTTAAGTCTAATGCAAAGAAATAATAATTTGTCTCAAGAACCTAGGCCTGAAAGCAACTATAGCCTCTGCTCTTTATGGATGTTGGAACTCTTCTCATCCTGATAAAAGATAATCGGGCATATGACACAAATCGAAAAGGACAGAAAACGTTCGATTTCGCTTACATTTGTATGAAAATTTAACCGAAATCGAACGTTTTCTGTCGTATTCGATTTCTGTCACATGCCCGAATAACTTGATTTTACCGCACAAAACTTTGGACGAAAAATGTTATAATATCATGGGTGTATTCTAGACAAGTCATTTCTACCCTTTAATATCAAATTAACTCCTTCGACTTGATTCCCTCTGGTCCACGGCTTTTAGAATACGCCTCAAATCGAGGAGGGAATCCTTTGAAAATCCACAAATATGTTTTCCAGCTCTCCTCATAACCGGCATTATCTCTAGTTGAGGGTTGGGTGATTTTTTTTTTTTTTTTTTTTTGGGTCCCACTTTTGTGTTCAGCAGTCCATGGGGAAAACAACCCGGTTTCTTTTTGCTTTCGGCGATCGTTTGGACCATGTAAAGCATTTCGTTTTTCCTCGGCCATTAATAAGGTCAAAAAGTTTCAGGGGGAAAAAAATTATGGGTTTTAGACTTAGCTAAGTTTTCAGAAGCGTATGGGCAATTCCATGAAAACGGTCCCATCCGTGACACTCATTTTTAGGTTTTAGCTCATAAAAATTGAAAAAAAAAAGGACGTGACCGTCATCGTTAGGCACTGAAATAACACAATTTGTGCTCAGAATGGCTGTCACGGATGGGACAGTTTCTCGTGGAATTATATAGATATTATCTCTGCACAGATTTCAATAGGGTTTTTGGAAGAACAGTTCATTTTTCACAGCCCAGACTCTCAAAAGGGGGTCGGAATTGTTGAGGAAGATTACTGAAATGGGTCTCTGGTACCTGGCCTCACATATAAAAAAAAAAAAAAAAAAACCCAGAATAGAGAAAAACATCTCCGAATCTATGTCCCGACAACCTCTTTGCGCTTGAATATTATTTAATAATATTTTCAATTATTTGAGAGCTTTTTGTGTATTTTAAAAATATTTTATCAATATTATTAACAAAAAAAAAAAAAAAAAAAAAAAAAAAAAAAACAGACCATTTCGTGGCATATTCGGAATAATTCGTTCCAAATCTCCTCAAACACAAATGAAGCTAATTTTCATGCGAACTTTCAGCTTGCTGAATCAACATTCAAATGTTGTGTACAAAAATGCTGACAGATATGATAAAAATAATGCATAACCTATGGCAACATACGTGTATGTGTGTAAGGACATACAAAAGCGGAATTCCAACAAAGCATATAGACATTTTACTGTTCTAATTGCTGGCCGCGACTAATTAGACTAATTATCTGAATGGTGTTGTTTGAGCTTTCCGCAAATTAAAGGCTACAAAACAAAGCAACGTTTACAAAAAAAAAAAAAAAACACAATGTGTTGAATATACAAAAACAATTTAATGGGTTCTATGAAAACAATTGGAAATGGTATAAAGTCGATTAGACAGCGGCGAATAAAAAACAAAAAAATGAACAAAATAAATGAAAAGGAAAGCGCTAAAAACTCTAATGGCCATTAGTCGAAACGGATTAAAATGGCGTGTGTTTGAAAAAATAACTTTGTTTTTGTTTGTTTTTTTTTTTTTTTGGAAATCGTAATGAAAATTTAATATTTCGAGTTATTATTTGAGACCGATAAAACAAATGTTTGACCATTGAACACATGGGATGTGGGATAACACGGCATTGAGCGCTGGAATGTTATCAAAAGATTTAATAAACTAATCACAATTAACTGTTGCCGATAAAAAAGAATCGTGCTATGTTGCATGTCAAGTGTGAGAAACACACACACACGAAAATACGAATATATTTACAGTACCTAACACACATATTTGTACGTGTGCGGGAAGGTTTGATTGATTACCCACGTCTTGATCAAACAAAACTAAATTGCCTTTTGTGGTGAGAATATTTGATTTTCCTAGATTAACTTTTCGGCATGGCAAAATTTTATTTGAAGACTATTTTCTGGTGCTCCTTTGTGAATCCGGGCATTTTGGATTGAGTTTGAATCGCTCACTGTGTACACGAATGTTGATGAATACAGAATTGTTTTGTATCAAAATTTCCTCGGGAAAGCGAGGAAGTAAAAAGTTTTATTTTCTTTGATGTTCAAAAAAGTTGGGAAACTTTTGAAAATATTTCGCTATACTTATAGAAGGTAGTCCTTACAAAATTGGCTGAACTGTTATATACTGATTGAATATAGAGGCGCGCGACTGTTACTTAAACCAAAAGAAATGAATAATATTCCACACTTTCCATATTGATCTTTAAATTCTAATTTATTTTATTTCCTTTTTCCGTACCATATTCGTGTTTCTCTCAACGTTGCCCATTAATTCATGTTAGCTATCGCATAAATCGATCAGCGATAACAAAATCCATTCGAAGCACAAAAGCTCGTTTCCAATGAATGGTTATGGCCACAATTTATGAGCGAATATTTTAATGCGCCAAATACCTACTCCGTTACAAACTTACTACATACAACCGAATATAATAGGCTCCAAATTACTGCGCTGAATTCAAGCAGCTTTCGGACTTCTGGCTCGTGGAAAATATTTATACATGCATAATTAAATATTTACCGAGAATAATTTAGTGAAACGTGTTTATGTATTTGCGAAGTGCATACGTCAAAAATCAACAGCGCCACACCGAAACTGTCGAATATCAAATACCATTTTATGGGTCAACTTTTGCGGTATGACGTCGAATGCGGTATGTTTGCGAATTTGAGAATTATAACATTTTGAATGAAATGGGCTTATTTTAATCGCGTCGAAATGCAAACAACTGCATACATTATTGAAAAAAAAAAAAAAGCTCTCAAGTCATATCCAATTTATATATACATTACTGTTGTCATCATAAATGACACGAAGCAAGTTTGTTTTTTGGCAAGAAATCTGTTAATATCACATAATTTTACGTGCACGAGACCGAACGGATTACAACTATTTTCTGGGAATGGTGTAGGTACCAGTCTTATGAATTTTCGATCAGTAAGTTTAAGTTTAAGTTAAATTTTAATAAGTTTAAGTTTAAGTCTCAGTTTAAGTTTAATTTTAAGTTTAATTTTAATTTTAAGTTTTAAGTTTAATTTTAAATTTAAGTTTAATAAGTTTAAGTTTAAGTCTAAGTTTAAGTTTAAGTTTAAGTTTAAGTTTAAATTTAAGTTTAAGTTTAAGTTAAAATTTAAGTTTAAGTTTAAGTTTAATTAATTTAAGTTAAGTTTAAGTTTAAGATTTAAGTTTAAGTTTAAGTTAAGTTAAGTTTAAGTTTGAGTTAGTTTAAGTTTAAGTTAAGTTTTAAGTTTAAGTTGAAGTTTGAAGTTTAATTATTAAGTTTAAGTTTAAGTTTAAGTTGTAAGTTTAAGTTTAATGTTTTTAGTTTAAGTTTAAGTTTAAGTTTAAGTTATTAAGTTAAGTTTAAGTTTAAGTTTAGTTTGTAAGTTTGAGTTTGAGTTTAGTTTTAAGTTTAAGTTTAAGTTTAAGTTTAAAAGTTTAATGTTTAAGTTAAGTTTAAGTTTAAGTTTAAGCTTATGTTAAGTTGAAGTTAAAGTTTAAGTTTAATTTTAAGTTTAATTTTAATTTTAAATTTAAGTTAAGTTAGTTAAAATTAAAGTTTAAGTTTAAGTTTAAGTTTAATAAGTTTAAGTTTAAGTCTAAGTCTAAGTTTAAGGTTGAGTTTGATTTGAAGCTTAAATTTAAGTTTAAGTTAAACTTGCATAAGTTTGAGTTTAAGTTTTACTTTAAGTTTAAGTTTAAGTCTAAGATTAAGTTCAAGTTTAAGCTTAAGCTTATGTTTAAGTTTGAGTTGAAGTTTAAGTTTAATTTGAAGTTTAAGTTTAAAATTAATAAGTTTAAGTTTAAGTTTAAGTTTAAGTTTAAGTTTAAGTTTAAGTTTAAGTTCAAGTTCAAGTTTCAAGTTTAAGTTTGAATTGAAGTTTAAGTTCAAGTTTAAGTTTATATTGGGAAGAAAATCACATAGAGCAGTGCTACCCAACACGACCAATTGCATAATTTTTCTAATGTTTCCCATATATGCGCACATGAGCGTGTCGTATGCACTGAAAGAAATATTTGAAGCGTTGACTAGTGGGACACTATTAAGCCTATTGAAATGCCGTAACATATTCCTTTTGTCTTTTATTTCATTTCTTCTCCAAATCGAACTTTCTCCAGCCAAGCCTTTTTTTCAGGCTCCCCCGAAAATAAACTCTAAAATGAAAATCGCTTTTTCACATTTTAAGGTACATACATATGTACACACTTTTGGCCTATTAAATATCCTTCATTCGATTGTATTTCTTGTTGTTAAAAAAAAAAAATGATTTTCCTAACACAAAATAGTTTAAATAGTTCGAATTTCAAGTTCATATGATTCCATATGTTCATGTTCGTTCGTGGTACAAATTTTTTGTTGAATGAATGTTAAATGCGGAAAAATATTTGAAATCATGAATCGAAAAACTAAATTCAAGCCAATGTGTGCCAAACGCGGCTGAAATTCATTTCGGAAAACAATCAAGGAAAATCCTTGTGAATAGAAAACTTTACAATAGTCAAGAGCTTTCTCGTTCCATTGGTCTATTTGCATTCAAACTAATACTTTCGACTGTGTTTGTATATACGGACGTAGTCCTTTTTTATTTTTATTTTAATTTAAAATATCTAGCACTTGTTCTGCTGGAGTTTCATTTAGTCGTTCTGTCGGTTAGTCGGTCGGTCCGTGTGTGTTTGTCGGTTGGGCGGAAGGTTGGTCGATGACGGATTTAGTTTTGATTACACAGCGAATTTCAGAATTTGAATATAAATTACGAAAGCACGGAATTTGCATTTGTATAAAAGGATTTATATGTTGCAAGATGGATGAAAGAGGCAGGGAGAGAGAGAGAGAGAGAGAGAGAGAGTGAATGAGTGGCGTCGTGTTTTAATCTCGCACTAAATACACATTGCAGTGACATTCCATTTGACAGAGACCTTCGTATTATTGGAACGCACAATTCACTTCACTTTCCTTTTTTCAAATAAATGCGGTGATGTGAAAAAATTTTTTATATATTTTTTCCCTCCTTACTTTGAAATATGAGTGTGCAATTTTCAATTTATTTTTTTTTTCTTGACGCGTGAGTACAAATTCCTGTCAGATAAGGATTTTATAACACGGCTAAAAATAGATTGGGCGATTGAAAATATAAAGCGGAGGACTTCAACTTTTTAAATACTTGGCCTGATTTTCTACATTTTTTGTCAGTTGAATGGAAGTTTTAAAACAATTTTCCTCGTCTTCTAGGAAAACATTTTTACAGTTCATAGTTTTTTTTTTTTTGTTTTCTTCAAATTTATCTTAGAGATTCTTCCTTAGAGATCCTTCCCGCTAACGGGAAAACAATAGTAAAAACTATAAATAACAACTAATAGATTTCTTTGTTGTCTGATTTTTTGAATTTTCCCAGATGATCCTTATTTTTGCTCTAGCTCTTATATTCGGCTTTTAAAGGTTTTTTGAAAATGTTCTATGAAAATCCTGACTTTTTGAATTTTCCCAGGCTGGCTTATTTTCGCTCTAGCTCTTATTTCAATGGAAAATCAATTTGAATTTTCCTTCCATTTATGTTCATTTGTAAGTTTTCTTTGTTGACGCCAAACCCAATGTAAAAAAAAATATGTGAAATTCTTTCTCGGAAAATGCTAAAATAGTTCAATATTTTTCTATTAACAGAACTATTCAAACCTGTTTCAGTTGAAATGAACAATTTGAAGTGAATATTTTGAATTTATTCTGACTATCAGGAAAGGGTAAAAGTAGTAAAATACGCTTTTCTTATAGACTTTGGCCTTATAAATACGAAAAAATTTTTTTTTATGAAATTGTTATGGATTTTGTTATTTTTTAAGATCAATTTAAGCTTTTAAGTATGCAACGGTTTTTTTGTTTAAAGGCTTACATTCGATTTTTTTTCTTCACTCATTCCCAATTTCCACGCAAACATTTTTCTTTCGAAATTGTTTAGCTTTAAGATAAGATAAGACAAGCGAAACGAATGGAAATGTTTTCTCTTCCCCTTGATCTTCTTGTCTACTTAGTCGATTATTTGGAGAAAAAAAACTTGTGTGTGGATATTGGGAATTATAAAAAAATAGCATTTTCATTTTTGCCCCAAAAGTCTATAGGTATAAAAATAACGCTTCAAGCAAGATTTTTCTTAAATATTGGTCTCGAGTTTCAAAAGGCCAAAGTCCATAAGAAAAGTGCACTTAGATGTCCTGAAAAAAAAATAAATAAAAATAATTGTTCGTCAGCTAGTAGTAAGCCAGTCTAAGTTCTCGAAACAGCATGCATTCTATTCATCAGCTATGGAACTCACAAACACTTTCTTCTCAGTTAAGCTTCAAGTTTTTAAAATTGTCGTTTTAAAAGTAAATACTGTGTAAGAGGATGCAACACAACTTAATACTGTTTTCTGGCTTACATCTGCTCGAGCAAACGGGCTGTAATTCTATTTCGGTGGTCGTAAAACTCTCTCTAAAACAGGATTTCTCTCTGCTCCAACATTTTTTCACATCTTATTTCTTAAGTTCCAGGACTGCTGGTTTTTCGAAAGGCAAGAACAAAAATGTTCTAGTCTCTTTAAGAGCTTTATATGAGTCATAAAGTTACTGTACACACACGTCCGAGTTCCAGTGCGAATCCATCGCCTTCGATGACGTTACTTTCTTTTCAATTAAACTCAAAAGTTTCAATAAAAAGTAATTGCTGCTTTCTTGTTTACAATGTAAAAGCGAAATTTTTTTTTAATGCTCCTTTTCATTTTATTATTCAATTAAGTCGAGCTTGAGAATGCCCTGAATGGGGGGTTAAATTAAATTTTAAAAAAGAACCCCATCGGGATATTCCTGAAAAAATTGTTAATTACAAATGAAAAGAAAAAGAAAATGAAATTCAACGATTAATACGGAAATCCTTTTTTGTTTTTTCATATCTCAAAAATCTTTAATGATTCAAGATTTTCCACGAGCCAAAATTAAGCGTTAAAGAAATTGCCGGGGATTATCCTTAATTGAGGAGGACCCTTGTTTAATGTTGAAGGTAAATTTGTTCCCCCTTCTTTTTTGAGTTTTTCTTTTCCGCCTTCACCATGCTTCCGATGGTGTTGCTCCATTTCATTTCGCCTTAAGAAAAAAAAAAAAAAAAAAAAAAACGCAATAAAGCCAAATTAATTGGTTTAATTCGCGGCCAGCGTTCACCGTTAAACCAATCCACGGCTATAAATTTCAGGGAAAATAATGGCGACAAATACATTGACCACGAGGCACGTAACTATTTTCCACTTGCTTTTACTTTGCGCGTGTTAAACTATAAAAGAACGAAAAAGGAAGAAAAGCAAAAAGAGAAAACAAAAATGGAAAAAAACTTCGACCCGAAGACACGAAGAGCTGTGGATGGCTTCAAGTGAAAATAGCATTAAACAAAGCGGCTTTCCTTTCGGCAACGCTTTCCTTTTTGTGAGTGTATCGCCTTTTTTCTTTAACTTCACTTGTATGCTTTCATTTTATTTACAATTTTTTTTTGCTCTTTCTTTTCGTGAAAGCCAGTATGAAGCAGCGTATTCAGGAACAAAAAAGGAATTTTTACTTTCCGTTTCCTTTTTTTTTTTTTTTTTTGTTGCTTTCGAACGTTGTTATTACATGTTTTTTCATGGGCCACAAAATTTTAACTTGTAGCAACAAAAGAAAAAGAGGAAGGGAAATACATTAAAGGATCAAGCAAAATAAGTTTATAAAACCTTGTAAAAACAGAATGATTTAAATTTTTTCTCTTGCAACGAAAGAGAGAGAAAAAAAAAACAGTAGGTTTTAAAGAAAGAGAATGACTTTAAGGAATTCCAAGCATACATACGTATAGTCACATTGATTTTCCGTAAACGTCTGCTATAAAAATTTAATGACTTTCGCCATGTCGATAACAATTTTACGTTAAATGGAAGTTGAACGTTTTCAAGGACAAAGAACGTTGGTGCGTGTCTCTAGGATTTGTATTAGCTTTTGTATAACAGTATTGAGGGAATTTGCATGGAAGGATAGATATAGTTGGGCCTGTAAAATTTCGGTAGTACATTAAAGATATTTAAGACAACCAGAGTAGTCAGAATATAGGATTTTTTTATTTTATTTTTTTTTTATGAAGATCAGAATCGGAAACTCTTTATGGAATTGGGTAAGCTGGTTTTGGGGGTAAGAGTCCTCGATAAAACACTTCTAGATTAAGGGAGGTTTTTCGAGAGGATCGTTTCAGGCCTCTTTACGAAAAGAAGGCCATTGTAACCAATTGCTCACTCTCCTTCTTCGGCAAACTTTTAATAGATTATCGCCTTGCTCTCTCAAAGATCTTTTATATGGACGAAATATGAAATATGAAAACACCGAAAAAAAAAATTCATTTTTCATTTTCTTTTTTGTGGGGAAATTTTTCTCTATGTAAAAATTTTAAAAAAAATTTTTTTCTATATTCCTTGTTTTATAAAATATCAGTTGTCTTTTGTTTCATCTTCCTACCTTAAATAGTTTCTGAGGAGCATGGAATTTTGAATATGACTTATTAAAGACAATTTTTAATGGATATTTCAAGGGTACTACTACGCAATAGAAACCCTATAATCGGCTTTTACAAAAAATCAACAAAACCTGAAGATCCCTTTCAGGTTGCCGATTGCCTTCCTGAGCTTGCAAGATCCTTTAAAAATGATCTTCTCTCAGGATGTCACATTTTTCTCTAATGGCATTACAATGGGGTCGAATTTTAGTGATCCTTTCACTTTGAAGCCATTTTCATCAGCTTTTCTCGTCCATAGAGATTCTTACCACTGAAATGTAAGCCATTATCCTTCTTCTATGAACTGAAAACATCTCCCGATGATAACAATAATTTTGTATGTAATATTGACGGGTTTTATAGTGCAGGCAATACTGGAAAGCTCATCTATCTGAAGATAGAGATTTTGAAAAACTAATAGGCGAATTATTTGGACTTGCGGGGATATCTAGTAGAAGAAAACATTCTCTTTTGCCTTCCGATTCTATTCAAGTTATGGAAGCCCGACTGTATATACATATGTACATAAACACATGTAAATACATACATAAAAACAAGCGACACTACATTTTATTCTATAGTCTGATGAGTCTCTTTGCCTAACAAGATGAGTTATTCAATAATATTGAATAGAAATAAAAAATGTGCATGAAATATGAAAAGCAAAATGTCACGTTGAGTACGTGCCTTAATTTGTGTGAGTGAAATGGTCGTTTGATTAATGCAAATGACATCTTATTTGTGACATGTCATGTCAATGCTAATAAAATGCTCGACAACTGCTCAATAGCTCAACAAGTCTTGCACGTAAAGTTTACCTTCTGAATTATTTCGTTTTTTTTTCCCCCTCAGCGTTATTTATTGATTATTTTTTAGTTCGTTAGGCGAGATTTTCTTTTTTGTACGTCCTTAATTGAATGAATGTTTACTAAAGCAAGGACCTTGCTATGCCAAAAATTTCTTATTAATATATTTGTTTTTCTTGAATCATTCCTTTTAAGCTTCAATCATTTTATAATCAAATCTAGAGAGTACATTCTTATTAAAGGTAAAAAATAACACAGAAAATTTTCAAATTCTGCTGACCTTGAAAAGGATTTCCGGTCGGACATTGTGCCTGCAATTTAAAAGAGCACTCGAGCCGCGCTCCACATATCGCGGCACAACTAGTTGTACGTCCACTTCCGTTTGTCCATCTGAAAGTAGATAAAGAAAACAAAAATTATATTAGGATGCATTTTTATTTTAATTTTATTTCGTTTCCTTTCTGACGGTCGTAGTCTTCAACTGGATTTAAGAACTTCGAAAGTTTACATTTTGAAATACCTTCTTTAATAAGGCTACTGTTCCGGTTAAACTTTTTCGTTCCGATATCCTCTAAAAATTTTAAAATTTTTCATACAAATTTTTTGGTTTTCGGAACGAAAAATTTAACTTTGACTTGTTTGAATTTTTTTTTTTACATATTTTCATATAAAATTAATGAATATGGTTTAAACTCTCCTAGAGATTATCATTTGAAATCCTTTAGAAAGGTTAAACTAGGTTAAAAACCACTGTTGCCAGATTTTTAGGGGATCATCCCCGAGAATCTCTCAAAACAAGGCCAAAATTCCCTAGAATTCAATTTGAAATCTTCAAAAACTTGGTCCCATAAGGTTTCAAACAATTTTGTCTGATGACTTTTCTGCCCTAAGACTCCCACGAAAGATCATAAATGTCTTTTAATTTAGGGGAGATTCCCCTAAACTGGCAACAGTCTTAATGAAGACTATGACCCTGAGTGTATTTAACATATAAATGTTTTCATAAGAATTATAGTACTTGTTTCTAAATATTTTCTAGAAAGGCTAGCAGTCGTTTTCCTCTTCAAGTTTTTCATAAAAAAAAGCCATATCAGCGAAAAGGATTACCGTATCGTAAAGGAAATTTTGGGTCAAAATTTTAAAGCAATATAATCTTATCGAAACTTTGCTCAAACGCATTGAACACGCCACGTGCAACCATTGCTTCTTACAAACAATTTTCATTAAAACGATGTTGTGAAAAAGCCTCTGAAATGTTCATCCTAAAATTCCTTGCTATTTCTTGACTCTTACATATTACTCCCCAGCTGTCGTTCAAAAAAATTGATCGATTCATTCAAAAATGCCTATCCAAAAAAAAAAAAAAAAAATTCAAAACGAAAAAACCCGAGGCCGGCCATCCAATAAACCGAGAATTTAACTCTATGTAAATTTTTGAAATTCCTAACTCGTTCTTAGTTCGAATTCCTTACCCTGAGTACTCACTATAAATCTTAATTCGTTTAGAAAAAAGAAAAAAAAAATACATATATAGAAATTTTCATGGGAAAGTTGGGGTAAAATATTGACCGGAGCACACACACATTGCAATGTACCTATAGAGGGCAAGCGCAGTGTGGATGCATCATTGCAGCAATGCCCTCGAAGGCTGTATTCGTTTACCATTTTAATGTGGAAAAAGGAACACCTGATGCTATTCCATCGACGATGACGCTGACGATGACGACGTGCCTGACTAACTCTATGACTATGGCCTGAATCTCAGAGCGAACAAGTGAACCGTATGTCAATTATACCCTTGCTCGATAAATCCTTTCTGCGAGGCTGAGGGACATGGAATTTTTCATTTCACTTTTTTTCTCCATTTTCTAACATTTTTTTCTCTTTTTTTTTTGACTTTCTTTCTTTCAAACTTTCAATGCCTTTTGCATGAAAAACCGCAGTACGTGCAGCAAGTTCAACTCGTGCAATAATCGAAAAAGAGGAATTCTTTTTTTTTTTCCTTTCACATGCGAAAATCGTTGAAAGGATTCAACCAATAATTTCCTGGTATTCATGGCGTGCATTTAAAACGATTGCAATTAATTTACAATTTCACTAAATGTATTAAAAGAATCTATGGATGAAAACGCGCAGGAATGCGTAACATTTGAAAAGGGCCCTACAGCTGTTGGCAATTTTGTGGAGCAGCGCAACATTGAGTGGGATATGGGAGCAAAGTGGAAGGGTGAGCTACTTTTTTTCGAATTTTATCGGACATCCTCGACTATAAAAGGTGTTTGAATCGAAAGCTGTGTTATGGTAGTTTTTTTTTTTTTCTCTTGTTCTATTTAAGGATACTTGGTAATGAGTGGAACGCTGGCATTAGAGTCAAATGCCTCTCAAAATGAACAGAATCTAAATTTGAAGGACTTTTTCAAACCGAAAAACCACCTTAAATCGAAAGAAAAAAGAGGTTTTTACAAGATGTTCAAATTGCCTTTGTGTCAGGGTGTCACAATCAAAGAGAATTGCACGTTGCTTCCTCAACACCTCTGTTGATGGTTTAAGGAATCTCTCCCAAATACGAGTACAGAGAAATTTGTGATTTTTATCGTTGAAATAAAATAGAGGAGAAAAGTCTTAGGCCCGTTTGCTACTGTTCTGATGAAAGTATTCGTTCCGAAAAACAAAAAAATTGTATGAAAATGTTGACATTTTGAGAGGTTATCGGAACGAAAAACTTTAACCGGAACAGTAGTAAATGGGCCTAAAGGGTAATATTTAGCGGACCGAGATTTTGTTTTCCAATAATTTCAAAATCATAGTTTAAGAGAATCTTGGCGTTAGTTTGAGACATTCGGGTGATATATCCCCCAAAAAAGTGGCAAAAGTGCTCAGTAAGTTCGTGCAACTTACCATTCTTTGCACTTGATGTTATGTGAAGGCTTAATGGAGTTAAGAAACAAGTATGAAATCGACTTTCACATACCGATATATTTTAAAAATTTCCCATTTTTCGACAACGAAGTGGAAGGATATCGCCCATTTGTGTGCATAGTTGTGGGCTGAATTTTGACGTGATTGGTCTAGCCGGTTGAAAGTAGATCCGACAACAGACGGACATGTCTCAATCGATTCAGTTCTCCATCCTGATATACATATATATATATTATTTATTATATATTTAGATATTTGTCCATATCTAAGGAGCTTAGTAATAGCTGTTACAAGACTCGCACAAAAATAATCTACCCTGCTTACGGTGAATATCAAAATGACATCCTTAGGGCACATATCAGCACATAATTTTTTTTATTTGGATCTCAAAAGAAAGGGGCTATGATCACTTACGTAGTTTTTTGGGAGAAAATAATGTTAATTCTTACTTCTATTAATGGATTGATCATAAATCTTCCATTAAAAAATTTTGATTTATTTTTTTCTTCTTATTAAAACATTCCTCTTTAAGATGGAATCATAAAAACATCAAAATGAGGGTGACAAAAAACTTATTTTTTCCACTAAAATACCACTGTGCGATGTTGAGCTTCCAGAAATATAGTTAGCTATGTTTCTTCTTTGAGTTGAGAAGGCATTGTGGCAGTGAAAAGTTTTTGGGAACCAATAATTAGCAATAAAACTTTCACTTTAAACAAAAAACTTTTCGACGTTTCGTCACGCAATTAAGAAAACACAAGTTCAGACTAATTTCAAGTCCGAGTCGAAGTCCTTCTGAATTCTCGTTAACACTTCAGTGGAAGCGACAGCGACAACGACGACTCGAATCAGTTCCACCGAATTACTGTATCCTGTCACCACATATTAGTGGTTGAGCTGCACAATATCACAGCACAATCATGTCGCATAAGTTTTTAGCAGACTGTTACACCGGATTTTCGAGAATATTCAAGACAATTACTGCATTCAAAAGCCACAGAGAGTATCATAGCACTGCTCCCTGCTGTGATGGAGCAATCAAACTTTTGCTATTGCCACTATCTTCTCTGGCGAACCGACAGATATTGTGTAATGGAAATCGTTAATTTCTTCATGACACTTCATGTGTATGAAAATTATTCGTGTGAAATTCGAGATAAAATGGAAGAAAATTTCAACGCTCCGATTTTGAGGAAAATTGAAAATTTACTACAAAACTGTGAGTAAAAGGAATGGGGGAAAAAGTCTATTGAAATTTTTCTTAAAATAATATTTAAAATAACAAAAATTCCTTCCTCTAAAAAATTCCTTCTTGCAAAAAAATCCTTCTTGCAAAAGGCCGCAATTCAAAATGGACAGCTTCCCACGTAAAGAGGATAAATTTCGTGTTCAAATGACACTTGACTGTTAACAATTCTTAAGCATTCTTTCGTGTTAAGCAGCTTAAAGAACCTCAAGTGTCTGCAAATAAAACGCGTTGCTTTCATTTGCCGCTTAAACACGAAAATGTGGAATTGAAATATGCGGGAAAATGTCCTTCTTATCTTTCCTTTTGTTTTTGCCTTTATCATTCCAAATAAGTTAAAATTTCCTCAATAACGTTTTCGTTGATTCACTTGATTAAATATTTTCCCCTTCTTTGAATTCCATACGAATCCATATATCCACGTTTATGTCAATCTTAATTATTTTGTCAGCGATTTTTTTGTACATAAGTGTATATGTACATATAAAAAAATCTTTGCGAGGAAAGCGAATTTTCATGTACGCTTAAATTTCCAATGCGCACATCAAAAGTTGGCGAGGAAAAATGTATGGGAAAAATGCTAAAAGGCAAGTCGATAAAGCTTTTAACAATGTTTATGTATACTAAAAGAATATATGTGAATGTACATACATACATACAAACATACATCAGCTGTTGACCTTGTTAAAACGTTATATGTATATTTAAGCAATGACTTTGACAATAAGCGAAAGTCAGTGGAAATGTCTAAGGAAAGGAAAATTTCATATATTTTTTTTTTAGTGAAAGTTAAGAATTCTGAAAAAAAAAACTCAGTCACATTATAGATTTCACATAATTCCTCAATTATTTATCAAAAATTTTTGAGGAAATAAAATTTTACTGAAATTGATACACAATTGCAAATTAAGGACGAAAAAGACTGACAAATTTTTTTTCTTTCGTTTATCCAATTTCCGCATTTTTCCTCATTGCTTTCATTATTGTTCTTTTTAAAACAAAGCGTCTCTTGTGCACGTACACGCCATTATGTCGCGGATTAAGGGGACAATTTAACAGAATGCTGCATGTTAAACGTTAAGAGAAAAAATTTTATAAACAGTCAAACTTCTATAACTCGAACTGAATCGGATGGCAATGGCGAATATTTTATGTACAATTTTGTTTCCCTTACTCGAAGTCTCTATATAACTCGAATTATTTCTTTGGATAGTGGTAGTTCGAGTTATGGAAGTTTGACTGTATATCGCTGAATTTCGAAAATGAAACCATAACTTATTTAAGTAGGTATAAAGGTATCGTTTTAACAGGTTTTTCATTTTTTTCTTCTCTTTTTCATTAATCCCAGCATTAAATTGGGTATTTTAATGGAATAAGGGAAGCTCAAAGTTTTTCTAGCACTTTCAGGTTTGAAAGGTATTGCATTTTTTTAATGAAAATTTTAGTGATTTTTTTTAACATTTATACGTAAATTTAAGAAATTATTTTTCTGCTTTATATCCTATCAGGAAATTTGCTTAAAAGTTACCCTGACAGAACCTATGATGTCACGGTGACAACGAAGCGAGCGCATTATATGCAAGATTCAAAACGGAACGAAAAAGCTGTGCTTGTCAAAAATGCGCTCACTTCGATTTTACTGAGGGAAAATTGTTGGGTACGCATGTTCAATGCCTTGTATCTCCTAAACTAATAAAGATTCCATTTTCAAACTTACATGATATATTCTTAACACCTGCAGCTAAAATTCGAAAAAAATCAAAAAAAAAATCAAAAAGGTCCAAGTGGTTGTAATTGTGCTTTAACTATAAGTACTGTGCTATGGTTAAGCACTGGTTAAGCACTGCGAGAGGTTCGAAAAACATTTATTGCATAGAAACTTCAGCTGATCGGTGAAATTTTTTTTAGATTCATAAAAAGAGATATTGAGTGCAATTTATTAAAAATAAATGAAAAAAATTTGTTATGCAGAAGAGCTGCAAATTTTGATATGTATTTTTTAAAGCTTCGTGGAAAGTAGAAAAAAAATTTGTTGTTGTTTTTGTAATTTTATTTTCAAAAAATAACCTTCTCCAACTTGGATGCAAAATTATATTTAGTTGCATCAAACACTTTCTACGCAACAACAGTTTTAAAATATAGGAATTTACATTTTTAATAGAAAAATGAAAAGTTTTATTGCCAAAAAAGTACTGTTACAACTAATTTTTTTTTAAATCCTCTTTGAAAATTCTATTTGGTTATAAATACAACTAATATAAAATATTAAAACATTATTTCATCACTACTTTAAAAAAAAAAAAGGGTGCTCGCTTGACGTGGCTTGACTCATTGAAATCACATTGATTTCGAATTTTTTTTTATTCGGAATTCGATTTCTAGAGCATACTTGATAATCTTTCAGTCTCCATGCCAGTTTGACTCAATCAAATTCCTTTGGTATATTTGAATTTTTCAAAAAATTTTCATATTAAATTATTAAACCTGGTTTAAAGTCTCTTCAAGACTATCATTTGAAAGCTTAAACCTTCAAAAAGTTTAAACTAGGTTGAAGACTATGAGTCTTAATGTCAACTTATAAAAATTATTTGAAAACTCTCTTCTTGCCTTCTCGCTTTGAATAACTACAATTTCGAAAATTCTTAAATTTTTTTTTTTTTACAATTATTGTTTGCCTTCGGCCAGGGATCGAGAACTCGCGCTCTTTTGATTGTGAGGCGAGCACTCATCCACTACGCCACTGCACGCTTAACACTGAACTGACGCTAAGACCTTATTTAAATTTTAGTAGCCAATGAGATCCATGCACATGAACAGCATGCCACTACGAAGACATTTTCCCCCAAGGTAGCATGCTTGATAATGTCTCCCACCTAATGTATAAGTCCCGGTGAAATCATTGATGTTTCTGTCCTGCTGGAGGTAAATAAGATTTGCCTGATGGGAAGTCACACTAACTTAAACCAAGCTACAAATTTGGGGGCGTCAACAGTTCTCTCACAGTGAATAAATTAATTTCCCCACATGAGATTAAAAGAACTAACAAATATATATATTTACATATGGATTTCTAAATAATGACATAGTCGCAAATTGCGTGCCTTTTGTTTGAAAATATTTAACCCACACATGCTTTGATTGCTTTGCCTTAGTGTTAGTGTTTTAATCTCTGAAATAGTGCCACTTTGATAGCCACTCTCAGATAGTTTTATCCAATAATCATAAGGTTTCTTTCGTACCATTTTAAGGTGCTTCCGCTCTTGGGTATTAAAAAGTAGTGGATAAAATAACGTTTGCAGTCAGAAAAATTGTTCTTGATAGAAACTTTATAGAACAAGAAAACATGCGTCTTCAGGAAGTAAAAGAGCTTTAAGTTCCAAGTGGAAAGCACCTTTAAGCTAGAAACTTCTCTCGTCCCAACAAGATTTTGTAATTTTTTATTTTTCTCTTTATATTCTAACCCTATGAAATGATTCTTCTAATCGCTCCACACCCTAAAAAAGAAGAAATATAAAGTAAGAATAAAACTAAGGAATTCACAAACCGGCCTGTCAGTACGCCCATCAAAATTGGCTCGAATATGTATCTGATCGTAACATAATTCTGCTCATTGCCTGTCATTAGATCAATAATATTTAATTAAATAATGCACAAAGTTGATAGGCGCCACACCTTTATTGACACGAAACATAGATAAGAAAACAAAACACATAGACTGACACGTGAACAAACAAAAGCCAAAGAAAAAAGAAGTCAGCAACTTGTTGCTGACCCAAGAGGAACTACATGTTTTTTTTTTTTTGGAATTTTCAACACTCCTCACTAATTCGAGGCATGCTAACGAGCGAAAAATTCATGGAAATCAAATTTCCAATGACGACATATTCTAATGCGACACGAATAAGTCATCACTGCCCTGCTGAGCTATGCTATGCTATGCTGTGCTGTGTTGCCCTGCGCTGTCCTGGGACATTCGACGTCGGTCGGACGATGATGATGGCTGTGCGGTAACCCATTGTAAAGACTTTGTGACCCTTGCTCTCGGGTGCACGTTCGAAAAACTTGCCGGAGCAACATGTTGACACATTTTGGCATGACGCCAATCGACAAGGAACACCAAAAAACCAAAAAAAAAAAAAAAAAAAAAAAAAACCATTCAATATCGTTTGAATATTCGCTTGGATCTGGGCGCTTTTTTCGCGGTGAACGAATTATAATGATTTCCTGTTATTATTCCGTATTTTGTTTTTCTGCCTTCTTTTTTCTCGTTTGCTTGTTATTTTTTCTATCTTTGAACTATTTCGACCGTTTTACTTTAGTTGTTTGAACCGTAAATTGTGTCGGGCCAATGTTTGTATGCTTGCCCTGTGCACTGTGCCCTGTGCCCTGTGCTCGACATAAGCCCAATGATGTAGGCAACGTTTTTTTTTGCTCTGTTTTTTCGTGAACAATTTCTCGTTTTTATTATTAACAAAAAAAAAAAAAAATAATTTTTTTGTTGGAAAAAACAACAATGAAACGGTGCGACGGCAAAACGCGAATAATCAATCAATCAACATTAATCAATGTTAGGCTTGCTTTTTCATTTTATTTATTATTTTTTTTTTGTTTCGAGAGATGCTGTTTGTTGTTGATATCCGGTCTGGACATAACGAAAGCTTATGCTCTCGCCCTTTATTGTTGATAGCTGTGTTTTGTTGGTAGGAATCGTTACCTGTCAATTGTGGTTTTTTTTAGTTTTTTTTTTCGGTTGGAAGTCGAATAAAGGACAAGTGGAACATTATAATTTAGGACGAAAGGCACGTCAGATGCATGAGTCATTGATTGGTTTTCATATTTTCGTGTATAATATATTTTTTTTAGAAGCCATCGTTGAAGACATGTTCACAAAATGAACATGAATATAAGAAAAAAGAAACCAACTGGTACTGAAAATAATTGTTTTGGGAAAATGTTTGACAATTCCCAAATGCATTTTGTAAGAACAAATTGTTGTGAAAACGGAATGTCGTTGATTAAAAAGCTTTGTTAATTTCGAATTTTGTAAGTAATTTCAAAGGCTGCCGGGTTATGCAAAATAATCCTTGTCCTACAAAAAGAAGTTGGTCTCTAGTTACAAATATAGACCTAATAATTGTAAATAAAGACTGAAAGGCATACGGGCATGTGACAGAAATCGAATACGACAGAAAACGTTCGATTTCGCTTAAATTTTCATACAAATGTAATGTCGTATTCGATTTCTGTCACATGCCCGATAATTTTGTGACCAGAGAAATAGTTTGTTTTTTCTTTATCACGTAACGTTGTAGTAATTGCCATATATCGTTCAAATTATTTTGTGGACCAAAGGTCTTGCCGGTTCAAGAAATCGAGGAGCCTGCTGACACCAGTTTTAAGCTCCAATGACACTCATTGTTCCCTTAACCCTTTCGGGACTACTGGGATTATGCGTTCCAAGAAAATTATAACCAAAAAAATATCTTTCAAGGAAATCTCAAGGACACTATGTAACAGGAACCTTAGAAATGCTTTCTACAGTGATTTTAGATAATACCTATCGAAAAGTAAACAACGCTTTCAAATTCCTTTCTGGGGCCGCAGTCCAAAATATCCTTTTTATTTGGAATAGACTTTTCAGTGGAATTAGGGAATTTTTAATCTTCTTTGTTGTTTGTTACACAAATTCACATGATATGACTAGATATACGAAAAAATAATATTGATGCATATTAATCACAGGTATACCCGAGAAGTATGCAACATTTTTTTTAACTTGCCATTTTTAAGGATGTTGCATCCGCCTGAGCGTATTGAAACCTAACATACTTAATCTTGGTATAAAACTCTATTTTTGAGAATTTTAATTAAGCTGGGAGCATACCTGAAACAAGAAAAAAATTGTCATGGAAAAATATCCTTCCACGGGAGCATGTATTGGTTTTTGCAAAATTACCTGAAAAATATTTTTGTAATATTTTCTGAGTTATTTTCTATATATGGGCTTTTAAATGAGTATTCTATCTTTATAATTGTCTTAGATATGATTTTTTTTTAAATTGCTCTAAAAAAATATTTTTTCAACGATATTTAAGGACTATAGGAGATAGAGAGCCACAGCTCGGCACAAATTAAATGTTTCGCATTGACCTAGACAGCAAATCAACTTTCTTCAATATCGGCTTCTGGGGCCGAATCACTATGCTTATAGTGCTATACCCTTTCTTCTAAAAAAAGAAAATAAAAACGAAATAATTTAAATAATATTTAAGTAGGTTCATTAAAGGGGTTATAAAAAATTTTACTGCACAAAATGTTTCGCTAATTTTTAAATATGTATTTCATGCAGTAAAGGGTTAATAAAATCATTTAATGCGAAAAAAATATTCCTCTCTGTCCATTTAATATATCAAGAGATAAAAGTTTAATAAAACCATCGAGCCTATGAAAGAAGCAATAAAAGTTATTCAATAAGGCGCCTAAAATTTCTTTACCGAAGTATTTTATATGGGTGGGCCATTTCGCTTCAGCGAATTTCAATCAATATCGCACCGAACAAAACACATCAAACCACGATTTCGTAATTTATAAGGACAAATAAGAAAAAAAATATTTAAGTTTTAAGTACACGACACTTAAATAGACAAATTTATACATATGTGTGCCTCTAATAGCAAATCAAACAATCGATTAGTTTCTTATGTTGCCATCTGATTCAATAAAGCGAATAGGTTACGGTACGTTATGGGTGATAATAATAGGTTGTTCATAAAGCGTGGATTTGTCAACTTTCTCTTATGACATACAAACGATTGATATGGTTGAGGGATGTTTGTTCTGTATGTCCCAAAAATAGGGTCAATACAATATATTTGCCCATCGACAGTACCTATTCAATGCCGTTAAATTGGTGTCAGAGGTGCACGCGTATTTGGTCACAAAAGCCTTCAGTAAACAGCTCCAGAAATGAGTAATCATACCGTTATATCAATAAATACCATAATACGCAGTAACCACTTCAACATTATTCGATTAATCGATGTCCAAACGGAGTAATTAAAAGAAAAAACAAGTACTACTTTCATTTCATAATTCCAAAAGGAACGTGAATTTGGGTGTTAAACGTGATCGCTCGTTACAACGTTAATTGAACACAAATAAAGAGGAAGCCAATTAAAACGAAATAAACTCCAGAACGATTTAGTTGAAAATTTTATGAGCAAAAGGATTCGAAAAAAATCGAACTAAATTTTCTGAAGTGATTTGCATTGATTGACACGCAAATGCACTCGGCACAACAAGCCACAATATTTAGGCAGACATTATTATCTGATTTATTTACTTTAAGGCGATGTTAGAGGAGAGCAACAATTTCACAACAAATTCAGGAGAATTTTAAACGAAGAGACAATTCAAAGCATTAGCATTAAATACGAAATGAAATCAAATATTCAAACAGAAATTCCATCAATCGAAATTTATTGGTTAAAGGAAAATAACGCAACTCAAAATCTAGGCCATTGAAATACCTCCGACATTGGATCTTCAAAATCAACTTCGAAAATTAAAGAATTTCATTGAAATTCCAAATCTCGAATGCTCATTTGTAGGTTCCCTCTGAGCTTGAATTCTCTTAACAGTGGGCATGAATATTTTATTTGAATTTATTACATGGAATGAGGATTGCAAGTGTGCTAGGAGATTATACTAACGCTTCCTGTGTTTTGTTTTTCAAACCAATTCGAAAAAGATTCAGGTTTGTGAAATCATAACAAAATTCTAAAAGCTTATTTCTTTGCCTCGACAATGTAGTTGAAGTTCAGTTGATTTTAGAAGGGAATGAATCACACAAGAAGAACAAGACGAAAAAGATGGATGAAGGATGGGCGTTTTAATTATAAAGCGATTTAGTTAATCGGGAACTGTCTGTCGGGGTTCTTAGAAATCAGGCATTTTTCTAGCCTATATGCATTTGAAAAACTCCTTTTTAAGATCGAAGCTGTGTTGATGGATGTCTATCAATACCCTTCAGAGGTTCCGACTACTCGCTGACTACTCCTTGACCAATTCTAAAACTGCATGATATAATTATTATAGAGGAACATTGTTTTTTCGCTTTTAATTTATGGTCCAATGTTTTCAACAGGTTTTTAGACATTTAACTTCATCAAGAATTGAATTCTTGTGTGGAAAATTTGAGCTTGATTTTCGCATTTAATCCATGTTGAGAATCCTTTCAATCACTTTTCAACTGATCCTTTTGTTTGGCCCCGAATCCGATTTCGGCTGAAGTTGTGTTGCTGTTTAGGTCAAGACATTTAATTTGCAACTAATGTTGACTCTCTCTACCTTTTATAGTCCTTGAATATCCTTGAAAAAAGTGTCTTTTTAGAGCAATTTAAGAAAAATATCATGTCTCAGACATAAATAAAGATGGAATGAAATATAGAAAATTTCTCGAAAAAAGCTATAAAAATATTTTCGGGTGATTTTGCCAAAACCAGTACATGCTCCAGTGGAAGGATATTTTTTCATAACAGTTTTTTTTTTTTTTTTTTTTTTGTTCCAGATGCCACTATACCAGACCTGTTAAATAATGATTATTTAATTAATGATTAATTAATCAGATTATTTTTTTCTTATGAGTGAAATAGTGATTATTTAATGATTATTTTGGTATGACCTATATTAATCAATGATTGCGATTACCAAATAATCATGAAATAATCAAGATTATTTCAGACTAATGAAAAAAATCAGAAAAAATCAAAAAAATAATCAAAAAAATAATCCCGATTGATTTTAGATTATTTTTGAATATTTTTTTGATTTTTTTTGATTATTTTTGATTTTCCTGATTATTTTTGGGTTTTTTGATTTTTTTTGATTATTTTTGATTTGTTCTGATTTTTTTTATTAATTTTAATTATTTTCAATTTTTAATTGAATAACATCGTTTTTCCAAAGTTTCCCTATAGTCCGTGGGACCAGGCACGGCAGAACGGCGTTTACATGGGGTAGTTGTACCCACTCGAGATTTTCCGAGTGGGTATTTTACCCACTCGAAATTTTCCAAGTGGCTATTTTACTCAGTAAAAATTTCACGAAATTTTTGGAATGCCAGTTTTGACAAAAAATTTTTTTCCAATTTTTTCATTTTGAGTTAATATGCAATGTTTCCGTAGAGCCTGTATCTTTGCGTTAATAAAGAATGAAAAGCATTAAACGACATAAGCCAAAACTACCAAACGGAAGTATTTGGAAAATACTTGGCCGCGAAAATTTAATACGTAAAAATTTTACCCTAATAATTGTCTTTTTAAATAAAATGTTATTCTATTATTTCGGAGGCATTTACTGCATGTATGATATGTTGTACATTCCAAGTCGGAAGTTAATACGTTTGGCGGTTCAAAAGTTATAAGTATTTTTTTCATTTTTGGAGGTAGGAGTGGGCGGATCACGCCCATATTTTGCAGTAATATCCCAATGAGTGAAAGGTATGTACGTTCCAAGTCCGAAGTGAATATGTTCAGTAGTTCAGGAGTTATTAGCATATTTCATTTGTGGGGGAAGCAGTGGGCGGATCACGCCCATATTTTTCAATAACATCCCAATGGGTCCAAGGTATATATGTTCCAAGTTTGAAGTGAATATGTTAAGTGGTTCAGAAGTTATGAGCATTTTTCTATATGCGACGGCGCGCCTTTCCAAGAATGCGGAATGTATTCTATGTACATATGTACGCATGTACAATATTGCATCAGCTTTTCTTTCTAAATGCTTTGCGGTAGCATTTGTTTACATACATATATAAAAATGCTCGTAACTTCTGAACCACTGAACACATTCACTTCAAACTTGGATCATATATACCTTGGACCCATTGGGATGTTATTGAAAAATATGGGCGTGATCCGCCCACTGCTTCCCCCACAAATGAAATATGCTAATAACTCCTGAACTACTGAACATATTCACTTCGGACTTGGAACGTACATACCTTTCACTCATTGGGATATTACTGCAAAATATGGGCGTGATCCGCCCACTCCTACCTCCACAAATGGAAAAATACTTATAACTTCTGAACCACAAAACTTCGGACTTGGAATGTTGTATGTGTGTACATATAGATGTAGGTACATATGTACATATCGTTAGCTTCGGATAGATTTTACATGTTTATAAAAATTTAACCGATATGCTTGATCTGGAAGAACTCCTAGATGAGTTTATTTTAAAAAATGTTAAACGGAGTGCAACTTTTGCATTAAAAAATTAAAATTGAAAGGAGTAATGTATTTAATTTTTAAAAGCCAAATATATATCTCATCGAGCTTAAGATTATGTTATTTTTCCATATTTAGCTTTAAAATGAAGAGTATACTCAGGAATTATTTTAGAAATAACTATTTATAAAAAGCATATAAACATATTGCATGTTATTTTATGACTCCAACGAAAAACTACATATACAGTGCAAGCTTGTAAATGAGAGGGAAAACACGTAATATGTTTAAAAGCTTCTTATAAATATTTATTTCTAAAATAATTAGTATGCTCTTCATTTTAAAGCTAAATATGGAAAAATAACATATTCTTAAGCTCGATGAGATATATATTTGGCTTTTAAAATTTAACAAGAGGCCGAAAAAATGCGGAATTGTCTTTAAGTTTTTAATTTTTTTACATGAAGTGCGTTAATTTTTGTTATTAAATGTATAATATGAAATAATATTTTTAGTATATTTTATTGTACTTGACTTTGTAACGAAATCATGGGAATGTTCAATTTAAAGCTAAATATGGAAAAATAACATAATCTTAAGCTCGATGAGATATATATTTGGCTTTTAAAATTTAACAAGAGGCCGAAAAAATGCGGAATTGTCTTTAAGTTTTTAATTTTTTTACATGAAGTGCGTTAATTTTTGTTATTAAATGTATAATATGAAATAATATTTTTTGTATATTTTATTTTACTTGACTTTGTAACGAAATCATGGGAATGTTCATTTTAAAGCTAAATATGGAAAAATAACATATTCTTAAGCTCGATGAGATATATATTTGGCTTTTAAAATTTAACAAGAGGCCGAAAAAATGCGGAATTGTCTTTAAGTTTTTAATTTTTTTACATGAAGTGCGTTAATTTTTGTTATTAAATGTATAATATGAAATAATATTTTTAGTATATTTTATTGTACTTGACTTTGTAACGAAATCATGGGAATGTTCAATTTAAAGCTAAATATGGAAAAATAACATAATCTTAAGCTCGATGAGATATATATTTGGCTTTTAAAATTTAACAAGAGGCCGAAAAAATGCGGAATTGTCTTTAAGTTTTTAATTTTTTTACATGAAGTGCGTTAATTTTTGTTATTAAATGTATAATATGAAATAATATTTTTTGTATATTTTATTTTACTTGATTTTGTAACGAAATGATGGGAATGTTGATTTCGTGGGAGCTTTGTATACTACTCCAACGCAGCAATACACCACCCTTCCCCCTTCGAACTACTACCCACTAGAGGTGGAAAACAATCAATGTTAACATAATGGTAAAATTAATAAATAAATGGTAAAAATAAATTCCATTAAATTAAATTCTAACAAGCTTAGTAGTTGATGAAAAACAATAGATTGTCGTAGAACACCATCAATAGGGTAAAACATTTAAAAACATCGTCGATGTATCCCACAATCGTGCACTATTGATGGTTTCTGATAACTAACAATTTTTTTCCATCAACTAAGGTTGTTAGAATTAAATCAAACTTAATCTATTTTGCATTTTTTAACTTTCTTTTCATTATTATTTATTTTAACTTAAAAACATCGATACTATCGATGTATCGATGTTAACATCGATTTTTTCCCACCTCTACTACCCACTCGGGAAAAATCTGTTCTGCCGTGCCTGCGTGGGACCGGCACCGGACAAGTGAATTAACCGGCCACCTGTGGTTAGGAACACCCCTCGTCAGTAGTACAGCGAGGGGCCCATATGTCCTTGCCTATGACATCGCAATGTAAAATTCGCCTCTCGAAAGTATTGCCGGTGGTTTGACGAGGGGTGGTCCTAACCACAGGTGGTTATATTCAAAAATAATCTAAAATTAATCGGGATTATTTTTTTGATTATTTTTTGATTTTTTCTGATTTTTTTCATTAATCTGAAATAGTCCTGATTATTTCACGATTATTTGGTAATCGCAATCATTAATAATCAAAAATTTCAAAAAGTTAAATTAATAATGATTATGGATTAAAAAAAAGAACAATAATTCATTATTATTAATCTTAATCGAGATTTAACAGGTCTGCACTATACCCATACTATATTATGTATACTTTATTTCAAAAATGTACAAAAATAGAGTTTAATGTCAAAATTAGCTGTGTTTAGTTCGATTACAGTCAGCGACCTGCAACATACTTAAAAATTAAAAAAAATAAAATTTTGTTGCATACTTCTCGGGTGCACCAGGGATTGATGTGCATTAGACCGTACCTCAAAAAAAAAGTGCACCGTATACCAGCGAATATGACGCATTTTTGCAAGACAATTACGAAAAGAAAAAAAAATTTTTTTCTATCGAACGTAGAGGTCGCGCATTGGTATATTTCTTCATAACTCTGGTGTTTACAGTCGGAGTTTAAAGTTTGGTACATCAGTGTTTTTGTCGCAAGGATACTAATATGGCCTCTATATAAGTCATTGACCTCAGGCGTACCGTTCTAGTACTTACCCTCAAGATCTCAGTGCTTACCATCCTAATGTACCACCCTAATATCAAAAAAATAAAACCCTTAAAATATCATCAAACTTCTCCTCAGGAAGTATATCGATAATTTCCAACATAACTATTATTTCAGTTCTTTTGTCCACTGTTTGGTCCCTATCTACGTATGAGTTGAAGTTTAATGTTCCAAATTAACATCAAAATGTACTTTGAGATATGCCAAGTAATTTTTCCGAAAACACTGTTGTGCTAAAATGACGCATTCGGGAACTATAGTCGTTTAATATTCCAAAAAAAGCAATTCTTCCTGAAGATATGCTATTAAATATTTTATTAATTACTATAATTTTGTATTTAAAAAAGAAAAATGAATCGATTACTGTTTCAATCGAATGCACTCAATGGTTTTGAGAATCAATTATTCATAATTATAGCAAGAACATGAAATATTATATCAATTGTCTTTTGACTTTGGGAATTCTTTCGAGGAAGCCACGATTCCTAAGCTCATATTAGGCTCATGAAATAATTTTCGTTTCCTTAACGCTTCATAAAATGATAACATACTCACGCACTTAAATGCTGAAGTGTCAAATCTACTTTGGCTTTGGAAAAAGTAAAGCCCAATTGAAATTATTTGAGAATATAAATCATGCCAGTGCCTGTTTTTACGAGCACTTCAAATGTGTGTATGTATTTTGGTCCATGAAGGCGATAAATAGAAAATTTCATGCGAGACAGAAAAGAACCCAACGGGGGGGAAAAATGTAAAAACATAAAAAGAACTCCATTATTTGTTGCTGTTGTTGTTGTCATTTCGTGGAATGTTTTTTTTTTTTTTTTTTTTTTTTGTGAGGCAGATTTTTTTCCTTTTTTAGCTACGATGTGGAAAATATAAGAAATTTGGAAAGGGAATTTGTTGTCAGGGACACTTCCGCCAGACGGAAGTCGAAGTAAAACCATTTTGTGCAAATTCCATGCCATGTTGAGTTTAACAAGCGGCAAAAAGAAGATGAAAATGAAATAAATAGTAAAGAAAAACATAATTTTTTATTTTTTATAATTTTTTATATTTTTTTTTTATATTCCTTCGTTTGAAAGGAATATTAGAAATTTTCAAGTCCACTGCACAGCAACAGAAAGAAGATCAAAAAAACCGAGAGGTCCGGCGCGGGCGCTCATCAAGAAAAATATTTTTTCCTTCACCTTGTGCTCAGATATTCGTGGTTTTCAATCAAGATTACGAATTGAAGACAAGAGAAATTGAAAAAGAAAAATAAAAAGAAGAAAATAATTTCTTCTTTCGTTAATTTAAGGAAGAATGAAAAAAAAGAAAAAAGATAAAAAATAATCAAATGAAATAGATTTCAAGGAAGTCCTTTAAAGGGCGGATATTTCCACTTGTGATAAAAGTAACTTAAAGCAGTGTGAGCTTAAGACTTCAGTGGTTTCATTCATAATCGTCCTTGCATATTTGCACCATGAAAAATGCCCGAAAAAAATTTATTTTATACAGTGTACTTTCTCCTCTTAAGCGGACCCTTTTTCGGAATGCTGTAGTGTTTCTGCTTCTCAAAGAGTTTCCTCTTAATCGGACATATTTTCCGGACCCGTACGTCTCCGCTTAAGAGAGATTACAACAATTATTTCAAGTAAGCCTATTTCAATGAAGAATCAAAATTGTAGAATTTTCGAAGCTTTCATGCTACAAACAATCCTATCTGTGCTTCCATCACAATTGAATACTAAGAAAAAATATGTTGATAACCAAATCCCCTCAGGGTTGAGAGATTGTGGAAAAGCAATAAATCATGTTAAACAACTCCCAAATTGTCTCAAAGTCAAATTTCGCAAGGAGAAAGCTTCAAATCCTCTAAACATTGATTGCTTTTGAACGTTTTATTAATTTGACAAAATCTCCTCAATTGGAATTTATCTACAAAATTGATTCAATCTGGGTATTTAGACACGCCGAAGCATTACAAAACTTTCAAGTCGATTATTCGACAGTTAGGAATTTTACATACCTGTACACGTACACACACACACACAGACCACACACACACACACATACACACAAATATGTAGGTATTCTCTAATATGATAACAAGGCTCTCTGGGGTTAAGAATTTAATGCGTTCTTAAGGCAAAGGTAATTTTATGGAACGAAATATTTTTATGGCCTAACTGTCTGATATTGTTAGAACACATTTGCGTTTGCTGTGTGCCAATGAACTTACTCCTCCCACTCCTGAATCACGACGATGATTACGATTTGCACAAGGACGACGGGGCTTGCGACGAACGAAACAACTCATTCGTATGATGTGCTTAAAGTGCTTTGAATTTTATGCCTTTATCTTTGCTTTTGGTTTATGTGCTTTTTTGGTCGTTAATCCGGCCATAAGCGACAACCATTAAAATTGTATATAACATTAAATACACTCACGCATTCACTAACACGACACAACACACACACACACACACACATATGCTTACACTCGCATGCTCAAACTCACGCATGATAACATTCGGGAAATGGTATTTAAGCTTGTAAATTAGGAGTTTATGAAAATTAATGAACTTATGGGATGCAAGAAAAAAAAAACAAAAAAATTTTTTATTCAAAGCATAATGAATATACGCACAGGTAAATAAGATTTCTCCCATACATACATAAATATGTCTGTTTTTGTTTTTTATTATAATTATGTATGTATATACCTCTAATAAGTTGGTTCTATTATGGACGACAAACTGCTGAAAGTCTGAGTCAGGGAAAACAGGGCGAAAAGTCAAGCTTTTGGACAACAGCGACAGCAGCTGAAGTTTTTTAATTAATTTGACTAACTACCGCCTTTAAAAGCGATTTCGTTTCGTTCCGACGATAACAGGTATTTGTGTGTATGTTCCTGTGTGTCGTGTCATAGCCTTTTGATACGGCATCATATTATATCAAAATAAACCCTGCTTTTGAGTAGTCGCACAACATCAAAAAAAGGACCCGTGACTGGACGAACGCGAATTTCTGCAACGTCATTTCGGTGGCCTCAGAATTTTGCTTCCGTTCTGCTCCATTCGTTTTTTTTTTTATCAAGTTTCGTCATGATTTTTATGGCTTATGCATAAAGTAAGTAGAGAAAAATGTTGATGAAATGAATCAAAGCAGCCAAAAATAACATTAAAAATAAATCGAGATATGTACTTAGGTTAAATAATTGGTATATTGAAGGTATTATTTTCGTGTCTTAAAGAGCTTTTTTCTTTAATTATCATGTTAACATTTTCACATATACACACATACATAAAAACGAGCATATTTCACATACATATTTATTTAATAATTTATTAACTTTCTTAGCGTTGTTTTTATTTATGACTGTCAGTTAATTTCGTTAAGGTAGAGAAAGCTTCATTAATGATACTTTATTCCGCGGTAGTTAATTTTCGGTCGCTGACACCACACACACGCACACATAAAAAGAGAAAAGTACATGTAAGTGATGGTGGTTCTTCTTGCATGAAGAGCCACATTCGGTAATGGTGAACTGCTAATGATGACAACGTTGACGGTTTTAATAATCATAACAATAACGAGAGTGAAAATGATTCTGCCATAATAAAACCGAATAGTCCTGGTAATAGAGACCATTTTTTTTTTGTACACGTGAAAAGTTATGGGATATATGAATAAAATATTTCAAGTGTTGCATTTAATTAATGTAATTTATGTGAAATATTACAACGATATGTTGAATCTTCCAAAGTCTTCTTGTTATGCGCACAATTTCATTTTTGAAGCTGTCAACTTTTAATTTTAACTTTAAGGAAATTATTCTGGCTTAATATGCCAGGCATATGTACATATGTGTATGCACTTATGAAAGCCCAAAGCACAAAGGGTTGGGCGATGTTTTGAACACCATAATATTGTGTGTCTTTCGAAAATGTGTATCGAAAAGGCCATTCGGTATTATTATCCCTATGTAGTTAGGGAGTTAATTCAAACCCCAAAATGTGCGTAATACCCTTTCTGAAGTATGCCTTTTTCCTACTCCCTTAAGGAAATGAAATGTTCGTTATCATTCCTCACGCAACAGTTTTATAGATAAGTTAAGTTTGTGGGTTACAATTTTTTTTTTTTTTTTTTTTGTATTTATATAAATTAAACACTTGAATCATATGTGGGAGAATAGTTTTACTTTGAAAATGTGTTGCATCATCTTAACGAGTAATTAACCAAAAATTTTCCTTTCTTTTTTTTCAGGTGTATTTTGAAAATTATTTGAAAAATAATTACTCGAAATGTGTTCGTGACTTAATCGTTTGAAGGAGTTAAATTTCAATAATTGGGGAAAACTTCGACGTAATTCAAAGGATTGATTGATTTTGTATGACATAAAGCATTTAATAAAGCGGTAAGGTAAGTCATTATTGTAATTGCTAGTTTTATCCACACGAAGGAGAACAAATTAAAATAAAATAATCAGGTGTCGCATTTTTTCCCCCCTGTCAGATCAAGTTTGTGTCAGTTTTCATCGTTAAATATTCCATAAAAATTTCATCTTCATTATACCCAATAGAAATTTTCGGAGTGAGGTTCATAATTCCGAAATGAGCCCAAAATTTGAATCCTAAATGAGTCTGAAATTTGTTACTAAAATTAGGCTTAGAAATATGATTCCGAAATGAGTCCGAAATTTGATTCTTAAATGATTTCGAAATTTTTAAAAAAATTAGGATAAGATACATATTTGATCCCGAAATGAGTCCGAAATTTTGTTCCGAAATTACTCCGAAATTTAATTACCTAAATCAGTCCGAAATTTCTTACAAAAATTTGGCTAATAAACATGATTCCGAAATTTGATATTGAAATGAGTCCGAAATTTGATTCCTAAATGAGTCCGAAGTTTGATTCCCAAACCAGTCCGAAATTTCTTACAAAAGTTTGACTAAGAAATGTGATTCCGAAATAAGTCCGAAGTTTGATTCTGAAATAATTCCGAAATTTGATTGCTTTATGAGTCCTAAGCTTGATCCAAAATTTAGGCTTAGTAATATAATTCCGAAATAAGTATGAAAATTTAACATAAAATAGGCTAACAAAATAAAAGTCCGAAATCAGTCCGAAATTTCTTTAAAAAATTTGGCTTAGAAGCATGATTCCGAAGTTTGATTTGGAATGAGTCCGAAATTTGATTCCTAAATGAGTCCGAAATTTTATTCCTAAATGAGTTCGAAATTTTATTGCCAAACGAGTCCGAAATTTCTTACAAAAATTTGACGACGAAACATAATTCCGAAATATGATTCCAAAATATGATTCCGAAATATGCATCCGAACGGAGTCCGAAAATTTTACAAAACTGAGTCCGAAATACCTACATACTAAAGTCCAAAATTGTATGTTGATACTCTATACCATAGTTATTTTAATGCTCATAATCACGTAATGAAAAGTCCCCTAGCACAAAAAACTAAAGCTTCTAAACCAGGTAAACACCTTTTGCCGAAATTTTAATCAAAACTTATTAATGTACCATTTTGTAGATTGACAAATTAATTGCCACTTAATTTATGTATCGCTCTTAAGCGCTAATACTCTCAATTTGCTATAAACTTGCCAAACAAAACTTTTGCAACCTCAACACCCATGCACACAACTACTTAGTAGAGCATGTGTGTGGGTGTGTGTTTTCGTTCCTCGCGCAATTTTCCGAAACATTATGTAAAGGTGCTTAAGCATGGAGGCATGTTGACTTACGTTTTATTACAATAGATAATTCCGCAAGGATTAAGCAAATACTTTTCGGACGATGGAAAACTCAAAGTCAATATCATCTCTCTTGCTCTTATGCTATCTCATTTTCCTAGCTCTTTAAATTCCTATCAACGATTTTCACTTAAATTGTATGGCTACAATTATTGAGAATTGGGGAATATCTTTTGCTTATGGAAGCGATTTTATCCATTCCGCAGATATTATATTGAAGCCAAATATTCGAAGTTGTCGAAACGGGAAACATCTTCGTCGTTTCACTTTCTCTCTTTGAGTACTGTACGAGTATACTGTTGTTTCTTCTCTTTGCAAAGAAAATTCTTTTTCGCCATTGCGCAAAAGTTTCGTGGCTTTCTTACGATAGAAATTGTGTGCCTAAAATAATAAAAGTTTATGTTGCGTATTACTTAAATTAGCCCGAAAACGACTTTGAAACTTTGAATACTCGATTTTCCTTTTGTTGCGCCTTTCCTATGTACACATATACATACATATATGTATACTATTCGTTGTATTTTGTTTCTTTTTTGTTATTTTCTTTTTGTTCTTGGCTTTTCGTTTGATAATAACGCCATTTGAAGTTGAACTTTAAATGAGAACCTTAAGAGAAATTATGTCTAAAGTCTTAATAATATCAAAATATAAAAGTTTTATGAGTTGCGATGACTTGCTATCGAGCTTTGCTCGTTTTCATTTTACCAACACGTGGCTGACAGAGACTGGTTGGACTCTCTATGCTTTTCGATTGTGAGGGAAACACCAGCTGTTGGACACGACATTAAAGCGAAGTGAAGTATATATGTATGTTTGGAGAAGGAGTAGAATGAGTAGACGAGTGTTGGTGGGGAAATGGATTTTTCAATTAAATTTTTTTTTTTTATGAATTAGATTCATATTGGTTTGATTTAGTTTCATTATTACTTTAATACACCGAGAGAAAAAGGTAGTTATATTAACTGAAAAAGCAGCTTAAAATAACCGAGTTCACCGTTAATTGTTAATTAATGTACAGTAGCAGTCAACTCAACAATACAAACACAGTCAATAAGGATATAACTACCTGATGGTTGATATAACTGTCTCGCGGTTAAATCAACTGTCACCAGCGACTGGGAAAAAATAATTTATTTTTTGCTTTGACTTTTTTTTCATCTTCTTTTATTATTATTTTTTTTTTTATTAAATTATTATAATTTTTCTTTATTTATTTGTTTCTATTTAAATCTTTTTCTCTTTCATCTCTTTAAATTTTCTCGCCTCGGCCGAGCCTTGAACCGCTGACCTCCACATCGCTGGGCGAACGTCTTAACCATTACGCTAAACGAACGAATTTAATTTGTTGGTCAAAATGCTCACTTGAGTTTATGGTTGCTCAAGTTTTGGGGAACGTGCTTAAGGAATTGTTTCACTCCCAAAATTTTTTGCTTGAAAATAAACCATTAAAAAAAAAACAAATAAATTAAAACCTTAAAAATTTAGGAGAACATTTTTGTCTTCCAAAACAACTACACTCTGAACAAAGAAAAAACTGTAATTAAAAAAAAAAATTCAAAAAATTCCCGCCGCCAGCAGGGATAGAACCCCGAAGCTCACGACTGTCGACTGTCACAGTTTAAAGCACTGAGCTATCAAAACCTCCGGAGACGGTTGATCAGAATGCGAACTTATACGTCTAAGTGAACGAAAGCGAATTTGAACATAAAAAGTAACTGTTTTTCAACTGTTCATTTGACTGCCTTTTTCAGTGCATTTAACGCGGAATACAGTTTATTTGACCACTCTTACTTTAACTGTTCTAAATAGTTGATTTAACTGTTGTTATTTCTCTCGGTGTAGAAATAATGATTTTATCCACTATATTATTTTCGAAGGATATTTTAAAGCTTTCATTAATGTGTCTCGTATTGAAAACAAAATGGTACTAGGGGAATAATTTAATCATTAAAGTGATGAAAATGTAGCCATAATGTAGGCAATTTTTCGTAAATAAACAATATTTTCAGACCTAAAAAAAAAAACACAGAAATTTTCTGCTTAATAACTTCAGAGCTTCCGATAAAAATTTTCAACAATATCAAGTGAAATTATTTTTGTAAGTCCTTCAATGAAAATTAATTGCCTTGTAAAGTGTTTTGTTCGACTTATTTTCAATGAAATAATTTTAATGAATTCAGCAAGTGTATGTAGAATAAGAATTCTCATGGGAAAAGTCAATTAGTTATTTATCACCAATTATAATAATTAGCTTTAAAGTAAAACAAAATGATTTAGTTAATATTAATCCGATTATGAAGTGAAGGATCTAACTAAAGCTCTACAGTATCGTGTTTCGAGCTCAATAAAAATGATAACCACATTTATACATATATGTTTGCATGTATATATATCTTAAATCAGGGTCAAGAAAATAAGTAAATGAATCTTTATCAATGATAAAATCACGGCTGCTGAAAATAACATAAAAGCTAATGGAAAATTGCAAACCACGGTCATGGCATTCTTTCGAAACGTTTCTTCTTCGGCTGTTCCGCTCAAACGGCGGCGTTTCGACTTCTGTCAAAGTGTTTAAAATCTCAAAAACTAAAGACCAAATTACACCGTATGACTTCTCGCCTGAACTGACATGTCAACACAAGCCCCCCTATATGATCAACAAATCATGCAGCTTCTCTGGAAGCTCGGACACTCTAAACAGAAGCTCATTGGTATACTTTTTTGATCATAAATTTGTTTTGATGTTGTATTTTCATTCTAACTCAAAGTGTTATACTTTTCCTTGTGATGATAAAATTTAAAAATTCACAAAACCCGAAGACATGCCTCGAAGGTTAGCACATGCTCAAGATGTTGCTGCTGTTGCTGCCGGGTCTATCGCCGAACAATTCAAGTTGCTCGTGTACTCGTTATAGGTACACGTGAAATGGGCATCAATGGCTTTACTAGAAGCTGTTTTAACGACGTAAACTACGTAAGGAACGATAACTACATACGTAAGCAGCAAAACACAGCATGAGTCAGGAAAACGTGTCCTGTGTGCTAAAGTCCGCAGCGATAGCATGTGGCAGTGGCAGTGGCTGCGGCGGGATGCTTTCTCTTAAACACTTCATATTCTCAATGGCCGATGTACATATGAGTGTGACGCTTCACTTTAATGTCATAAAAAACAACGTAAAAGGTCCTTAGCAATAAAAGGAGAGCTCTCGGGAATTGTCTTAAAAAAGTTAAAAAAAAAAAAAACCCAACCAAGGAAGAAGACAAACAATTCAACAACAAAGTACTCGAAGAAAACAAAAATAGAAAGGATAAAATGGCTCGTGATTCGTGACGTTTCGTCCAATGCCACAATGTATACAATCGGGTAGGGGAATGCATCCGATGACCAGGCCATAATTGGAAGGCTCATGTTAATGCGGCCTCAGGGTGTGAAATTGTCGTGTGAATTATTGATAAGAGCCAACCAAATCGAAAGGGCAGGCATTCACTTAAGTATTCACGTAATCACGGGGAAGGATAAAAAGAAAAACAACGAAATTTTCTCACTTTCTTATATAGGGTTAATTTTTATGTTCGCATAAAGGGAGTTTTGTTGAAATCATGTTTTAAGACGGAATGAAATTTGTTTCCACAATCTTGGCCACCGCGAGTACATTGCTGGCCATTAAAACTAATGACGAATGTGTCTCGGAATGACATTGCATTGCGCACATAAATTCCAAACGGAAGAGATAAGTTTTCTTAAGAATAAGAGAGGTTTAGATAGAACTTTTCGCCAATGAATCTAGCTCGATGGTTAAAGGTCTAAGAGGTCTTTGATAATTATAATTTTATTATAATCGAAGAAAATTATAGAAGAGAGGAGACTGTATTCCTATGTAATGGCGTCTTAAAGAGAGCTTAAAATCAGATTGGGACTTGTGACATATATGTAGGTACCTACCTATATTTTTATTAAGACATGGATTTCGAGTCATTATTTTTAAGAAAATCTTTTCGCAAATTAAAACTCCTTTCCACATGCAAAAGCATTCAAAATTTAAAGCTTCAAGGTAGAAGATTTTTTTGTTTTTCAATACGCACAAAAAACTTCCCAGAAATCACACAGAACCCATGACGCTGATGTAATAAAAATCTGAAGAGAATTTCTTACAAAAATTATGGTAAAAGAAACTGTAACGGAGCATAAAGTTAAAAATAGAAATATGTCTGGAAGCAAACCAATTAAGTTTCCTTCATCCGATAAGAATATTTTCGAAATGAAAGATAATGCGTTCAAGTGCCCCCAAGAGATATGATGCCGTGGCAGCAAATTAATCCCCGTCGGCCCACGTTCTTCAATGTAAGCGTGATTTTATAGCTCATTAATTCTTTTCATTAGGGATATTAGTTAAGAGTGTGGTGCAATCAAATTAATGTTTTTTTTTTTTTTTTTTTGGTCTATTTCGGGAGAAAAGTATCAAATTTTCCACACAGCAATGTATCAGTATAATCCCTTTTTTAATAAAATTGTAAAAGTAAATTGATAAAAGAGAAAAATCCATGGAAACTCCCACAATTTCCAGAAATGAAACAAGTAAGGTTGTTATAGTCGGGCGAACCTGACAATACAGTACCCTATGCAGATAAAGAGTTAGCTAAAATATACAAGCTACTTATACATATTATAAGTAGGAATATTTTTAAATCAGACATCGCCCATTAGGACAAAGTGTTCGGGAGATGCTCAAGACAAAATGAAAACCGCCCTTTTGAAACGCCCACTATTGAATTCTTTGGAAATTTCAGCGGAATATCAGAGCACAAACTCACATTCTAAAGGGTATAGCATTATAAGCATAGTGATTCGGCCCCCGCAGCTGTTTTGCTGTTTAATTCAATGCAAAACATTTAATTTGCGCCGAGTTTAACTCTCTATCTCCTATAGTCCTTGAATATCGATGAAAAAATATTTTTTAGAACAATTTTAAAAAAAATCATATCTAAGACAATTATAAAGATAGAATGCTCATTCAAAAGCCCATATATAGAAAATTACTCAAGAAATATTACAAAAATATTTTTCGAACAATTTTGAAAAAACCAATACATGCTTCCGTGGAAGGATATTTTTCCATGACAATTTTTTTGTTGTTCCGAGGTATGCCACTAGCTTAATTATAATTCTCGAAAATAGAGTTTTATACCAAGATTAATTATGCTAGATTTCAATATGCTCAGACGGGTGCAACATCCTTAAAAATGGCAAGTTAAAAAAAATGTTGCATACTTCTCGGGTATAACTGTGATTGATATGCATCTATATGAAATTTCCGTAAAGTCATATCATGTGAATTTGTGTAACAAACAACAAAGAAGAATAAAAAATTGCTTAATACTACAGAAAAATTTAACCACAGTCCAAATATTCCCTAATTCTACTGAAAAATCTAATTCAAATAAGATTTGCAAAACAACTATCCTATGAAGAATGTAAACAACGCAATAAAACCCGAAAGTGAACCAAACCGATCTACATGTCTACCTATAGCTGGAGAAGAAAAAGGCCCTTCGGCCACGCCCAGTTTTCCAATTGTTGGAAATTGAATAACTTGGCTTTAAATACGTTCAAATATCAAATTTCATCAAAATATCTTGAAAAACTTCGATTTTAGAGCAGCTTTTGTGATTTTCATAACAGACTCTAGTACTGGAGGTACTCTTAAAAATGATCCGATCCGGTCCATTCTTGAACTTTTCTTACTCATGTGCCTGTGAGTATGCATACCACATTTCGTCAAGATAGCTCAACTCCTTCGATAAGAAAACTGTACTGACAGACACGGCTAAATCGAATCTCCTGGAGACGCCGATCGTTTCTATACCTATTCTGTATGGTCTACCTGAAATGGTGTCGGGTGTTACACAGGTACTCACAAATGCAATATACCATCGACACAGAGTGTGTCGGATATAAAAACCAATCTTGATACTTTTCTCTTTTCATTACGCTTCAAATCGCGGCTAACAAAATCATTTTACCGGAAAGAACAAAATGGAGGAACAAAAAAACAAAAAAAAAACAAAAGAAAACAACAAAACAAATCTTATTAAAATGAACTATTTTTTTCGAATTCCCTGCTAAGATCTGTCAAATGCAATTTGAAAATTTTTGAAGCAAAACGAAAATGACTTTAAGCTTCACTGATTTGCGGATATTTCCAAAGTTCCTTGGTCAGGGGGTGAATATTTATGTTGTTGAGGCGGAGGTAGTTTATAAAGGTTATGCTCGATGAAGAAAGCACCCACGTAAAGAAGTTAATTCGTAACATTTTTCTTTGTAGTCCTGTAAACCTTTGACGGTGGTGCCAGTCTGTTAAATTTTCTATTAAGCAAGCCAGAACGATTGTGTTGGTGGCATTGTGGGTTGCACAGCATGGCTTCTAGAAATTCATTGACGTACTTTGCAGAGATGCCCACCTAATTCAATTCGATACATTTTTTTTTTCTAGAAATTACCAACAGAGATATCTGTATTAGAGTGTAATTGATGTTATTTGCGCAGTTCCGGTGGCAAGAAAGCGTCTCTGCAAAACTAAGGGGTTCATATATATTTTAAAAGAGAGTTCACCTAGCCCAATCCGCATTCCGTCTAATGCTATGTTCAGACGGCAACCTGAATTAAGTAATTCGGCCCCCATTCGTAATGCACAGTCGATTCACGTTGTGAATCACACAGTACGCCATACAACATTTGACAAGCCAAATTACCTCATCGAACGTAATTCAGTTTAAATTACAATCCGAATTAGGATAAAATCAGTGCCTTCCCTAATCTTTGTCGGAATTTATCGAAATCGGAAGAAGGAATCAGCAAGAAAAGAAATACTCCCAGCCGAAATTTATTGCATTCATGACATAAGAGATCAATTAGTGCTCTTTCCAATGTCTTTCTTGTAAAAATATCATGAAAACAAGATCTGGCTACAACAGACCCTTCTTCAAAAGAAATTTTCATGGTCAAAAGAATTTTTTTACTTATATTGAGACAGTTTCATTACGTTGGAATTGGTGAAATTTCTGACTGGGTTGTTGCTTTTCACACAAAACGTCAAAAACGAATTACGAATCTCTCATCTGAACGGGTTAATTCGGATTTGTAATTCATGGAGCCAATTACTTAATCCATAATGCCGTCTGAACATGACATAAGAAAACCGACTTTAATTAATTAAAGTGCAATCGAAAAATTTAATAAAAAAGATAAGATATATTTTACCTCCCTAGAACTCAGAACAAATGGCACAATTGACCTTCAGTTGACCTTCAATTCCTTCAGTTGACCATCATTTGACCTTCAGTTCGTCACAAGAGCACTGGTGCAGATCTGGACTTAGTGCTATCGTGGTCCTTTTGCAATGGCAGCTAAATACTTCGAAAGAAAATTGGAAATATTGACTGGAAAATTCAAAGAGATTTGAAATGATATTTTGCAACTAGTTAAGGAGTAGTTAGTGGCTCTCGGATAGCGTAGGGGATGCGTGCTATGCTCTTGATCCCAGTGTCCGAGGTTCGATTCCCGGCACAGGCGAAACGGAGTGTAATGTTCCAAGCCTAGGGCACACTACATAAATAGATACACACTCACACAAACACAAGAAAACCTCCTTGGTATCACAATGGGCCGATTAACGGCCTAAGTGGCAGCCACTTCAACCTACTTACCTACCTAAGGAGTAGTTAGAGAGTTGTTCGCCTCTTCGTTACTTACTGTTTTAATAGCAAAAAAAAAAAAAATTGTCTATTAAAAAAGGGCAATACGAATATCCCTAAAATTCCATTGTCTCTTTTTTATTATTTTTCCATGTCATTAAACACTTCGCCACTAATTCTTTAAGTGTTTGAAAATGTCCCTTCAAATCCTCCAATTTCCAAATTCTTTTCATATCCTTTTTCTCTTTTCATTCGACCCAGCCCAAAGATATCCGAAACTGTTATTGGCTCAGTTAAAGAGAAGCTCATGGTGTGGCTATTTTTTTTTTACTGAATCAGTGGTGTTCCAATCCAAATTAAGGCCCTTTGAAAGTAACAAAATTTTGCCAAATCAATTATTTACATTATATAGGATTTTTTTTTTTTAAATACCCGCATCTGGAGATCGATAAATATGGAGAAATTGCCATTGAACAAGTTTCTTTATATGCCCGCAAGAATCATAATTTCGCCTCCAAAAATCTCGCAGTGGCCTCAATATCCGTTTAACGTTAAGCCCGCTTTTATAAAACAGAGGTGGAGAAAAAGGAACCTCTCGATTTCGGCGCACAGATCAAATGGCAAATGGAATCGAAACGGAACCGCATTGGCTTAGGAGCATTACAATCGGAGGAAATAATTAATGGTTGGCTGAGCATAACAACTGACACAGACCATGCAAAATCTCGAAGCTAATACCACCGAAACGACAACAACAACAACAACAACTGATTCCAGCATAGATAAACAAAGATAGATACACACAAAGGGCAACTGCTGACTTGATATCGGATTTTGTTATTTTCCCAGATTTGTGACTGGATTTTGTGTACTTTAAGTTCGCTTCTATGCCTTTGTCTATCTCAGTCTTATTTTTTTTTTTTTTTCGTTTTTGGGGAGCTCCTTTGTTTTTGTCTTTTGGTTTTTGGCGATGGTTTTAGTCAAACTTGAAATTGGCCAATTTATGGCATTAGAATTTATTGTAAGTGACTGCGAGATTTATTGAGGCGTTTGTTCTGAACTTAAGGCTTAATAGCTCTGGCTTAATGTTCATATGTGCGTTCTCTGTGAAAATGGTGACTTAAAGGATTTATATTTGTTAAGGAAGTTACAAAAAAAAAAAAAATAATAATAATAAATACAATATTCCCCATTTTTCATTTTCATAAGACCACAAAAAAGACCAAATATTCCCACTGCCGCCTCCTCTTATTCCATGTCAACAGTCAGGAGCTTAAGTTTCATTATGTTTTCTGATTGTAAGATTTATAAAAAGAGTTCATTGTTTGTTGTCGCTTCATTCATTTTCGTTTTATTTTCTTTATTTCGTTCAATTTCTTCCTTTTTTCTTCTTCTTTTTGTTTATTTTTTTTTTTCTTTCTTGATTTCCTTCACTAGGAAACATCGTCAGACCATTTACAATCTTAAGAAAAAGAAAAAAATCTTTATGAAAAAGCTCTCGCGATTGGGTACAATGGTGTGTTCACGACAATAGATCCTTATTAAGGATGCAATAAATTTTCATGCTCAAAAATTGGAAATCGATTTATATATACATCGATTTTTTTCAAGCTATTTATCCTTTAAACTTGAAGATGAAGTACTGAAAACGGCATTGAAAGCTTTGACAAACGCCAACAAGGATAACTGAAGGGCGATCTTTATCGTGAATTAAATACTATTGATAGCTAAATGGTGGATTAAATGTCAGTTTTTCGATGAAAGTTTAATCAATAACCCAGTTGTGGATGGCCTAAAATGGAATCAGGACTATAAAAATGTGTTACTGTAAATATTTCTTGAACATTTGAGAGGTAATTAGTTCGCCTAACACGCCTACTTTGTTGTAAGATTACAATTTTCAATTGAAAATTACACCAAACAATTAAATGCTCTTGGTTTTCATGAGAATTTGCAAAACCTAAAATTGATTTCCAGCATTTTCTGAAAATTCGATCCACCTGCGTATGAGTAATGTCATTCGTCATACTACGCTATTCTGAACAAGGCTGGGGTGTAAGTGAAATTGCTTCACTCTAAATGGGTAACATTTCGGCTCAAATTTCATTATTTTAGCAAAGAAGACCTGAAATCAAGTAGAAGTCACCCTACATTTGAACGTTGCGATTAATTATGTGAGATTTTAGGTGCAGAATTTGTCAAAGCTGCAGGATAATTTCTGCTTATAAAAGATGAAATCTGATATACTTATAAATGTTTTAGATATAATGGATAATTTTTTTTTTGGAATTTCAAATATTAAAATCAAGAAACTCAATGTTTAATTCGAAGAAATATATTTCACAAATCTACTTCATACATAAAACATCCTTGTTCCATATCCTTTTTTCAACATTGAAACACTCTTAAAGCGAACAGGCTTTAATATATTCTAGACAGTAAACTTGTTGGCTTCTTACTAAGTTTCAAAGTATTTTCTTCCGAAACCCCCAGAGGTGGTCGTGACAATTTGCTTCTTAAGCCACTTTCTATTATCCAGTGTAAAGAGGCATCGTGCCAGCAAAGCAACTACTTGTAATTAATCCCGCAGCAGACCGTCCACCAACGACAGTGGAAGTTTGAATCGCTCAGCTGGATTTCAGTGACTGCGATCGCGCCTGGCAGGTGTGTAAGTAGTTTACCGTTGCCCTCCGGGCAAGAATTGGCGTTTCCTGCTTTCAACCGAATAATTCACAAACGGGCTTTTGGGTTTTGCAGCCAGCTAAGTCATTTCAAAGCGATTTGCAGGTCCTTCGGGTGCATGGAGTTGCACAGTTCAACACAATCTTTGGGCTTAGTTTTCTTTCTTTTTTTTTTTTTTATTTTCTCTTCGTTCGTATGTATTGAAAGGGAAAGAATCCTGACGAATGGCAAATTTGGTTAAGAGTTTATCAGAAAATTTGAAAGAAATTAATGGCGTGAAAGTGTATCCACTTTAAAGAATCGAACTTAAATAATGTTTGTTTGGTTGTTTGTTTGTTTGTTTTGATTTGTTAAAATTCGTTAAAAGTTTTAAAAGTTATAAAAGAATTTTGCTGGAAAAATGGAAATTCCATAAGTCATTTCAAACGCTCAATTTTACGTTACGGAAAGCCGTATCTGCAAAAGGAAAATTCTTGATGATGCGTAAAAGTTTCTAGAGTCAATTTTCAAAAGATAAACAAAATACAAAAAGGTATATTAAAGTTGTATGAAAATGTTGTGCGCTTTCAAAAAAAAGTTTTCTCAGCGACAACAAAGGACGAAACGATTACACCTTCGACGCTTTTATTAAGATAACAATATTTGAAATTTGCCAAAGGTGACAAAAATTTATTTCTCTAAGTCGTTTTTCTTCGCGCAACTTTATAAAGTTTATGATAAATGTTGCGCGTGTTGTTTTTTGTTTGTTTGTATTTTTTTTCGGTTTTTTGTTTTGTATAGGAAAATGAAATTTATTATTTCAAATTGACTTTTTCATAACTTTTAAATTACGTAAAATTCGAAAAGACAGTTATTACATTTGATGTGTTTTTTTTTTTTTTTTTCAAACGTTTAGGCTTTAGGTTCAAAGTTTGTTTTTTATTCCGTTCGAGGGTGTCAGTCAGCCATTGCCTTGGGTAAAATATATATAATTATTTTTCAACAGTAAAAAGAGGAATTCAAGAAAATCAAGAGAAAATTTTCAAATCTTATGAAGCTCATATTCTATGGATAGATGTGCCTATTGATTCCTTAAATGATATTAGAAAGGCCGCGATAATTGAAGGGTAGAAAAGGTGTTTGTCTAAGGGGTGGATTGCGTCTTTGATTACCTTCCTCTCTGAATCCACGTCTTTGAAGGTATTATTTTTTAACTGTTTTCCTTACCATAAAGCACACAAATCACGCCACAAACTGTCTTCCAATATAACAATAAGGGACTTGAAAGTTGATCGAAAATTTCGCAGTTCATCAAAAATTCAATTTTTATAAGCGTTTTCATGATTTTCAGTTTCCCTCCAAGTCAATCAGATGCGATGGTATTGCCATATTTAAAGGCGACCGCCGGAGAATCTTGTCAAAAAGGCAATATTCTGCACTGTTTCAGCAAAATGTCCGAAGGCCAGGCAGACCGAATAAAACTTATATCGGTCAGATGAAAAAAACCATTAAAAGATAGATCTTAGTTATGAAATGATCCAGGATCGGAATGTCTGTAGAAGGTAAAGAGCTAAAAAAAAAAAGTGTTAAGAAAAGAAGAGTTTTTATGATTTTTAAAACAGAATTTAGCACTGAATGTAAGCTGTACTTGCTTACACCACTTGCGTTCTTCAAGGTTTCTAAGTCTCTTTGAAAGGAAAATTGTATACAAAAAGGTATAGAAACGGACAGACAAACACGGACGTAGCAAAAGTGATTCTGATGAAGTTAATCATTTCTCTACACATTTTTTTATGGATCCATCTCGACCACAACGTACCTACCCTCGATAAAAAATGCATCGACTATAAAAAGGCATTGACTATGAAAACCTAAAACTCCTTTTTTTTTCATAACCTTTTTGCCCAAATTGCATGTTAATGACAACTATGTTACCCAATGTAAATGTTGCCTTTTCATGAGCGCTTTCATTTTCCTGTAACAAAAAATATTTTCCATTCAAAAAAATAGAAACTAAAAGCACAAATTTCCCTACAAATCACATAGGCTATTATAAATACGCGTTTTATCCTTTTAAAAAATTTTCTAATGGTTCTCACCGCTCCTCCATTGCACTGCAATCCGAAAGGATTTTCTCAACTGCACTTAATTTATTCTTATCGTTGCATATTTTTATTGTTTTTTTTTTTTTGTACACTTTTTGCAATAAAGTGAGATAAATAATGGAAGGTAAACTGCAAAACAAATTTATGACCAAAGCTGTGCGAACAATAAAGATTTGTGCAAATAGTCTTAAAAATTTCTTCCATAAAATTTCTCTTCACCGCATTCAGGGATTCAGTGAGCATATGTAAGAAGAGAAAACTTTTGCGATTTGAAATCAGGGCCCTCCCCCCCACGTTTCATGGCACAATTTGAATATGAAACTTTTATGCAACTCTTGCGGAAGAATCGCACATTCTTGTGCTTTGAGTGGGCTACTCTAGCTACTCCAGCAACTGCTGCGACAAGAATAACATCACCATTCAAAATTTTAAGTGATTTCATTCAAAACATGTGCCACCAAGTTAAATTGTACTTTCGTTAATGCTAGAGGTCGCACCACACACGCACATACATGCACACTCTCCACAGGCACATCACAGACCGTGCTTGTAAGGAGAAATTACAGTGCTTGTCGCAAAATGAAATCAAAGCCGAGTTATGTCCTTCAAAATAATAATGACTGTAAACAGAGAAAGTGTCGACAAGGATATACATTACGGCATTGGGTCACTTGTTCCATGTTCTCAGAAAAACTTGCACTGCATGATTCTACATACATACATACATGTACATTTACATCTTGTGCCCTTTTAGGCCAATTTAGACTTCCACCTACGGCTTTGTTTATGCAACAGCTACACACATAACGACAGAGGTCCTTCCACATCAACAAAAAAAAAAAACATAAAATTACAAACGAGAAACATTTTTCCCACACAACATGTTTCAAAAGAAATGTTTGTGTCTCTCTATACGGGTTGGTATGTGCAATCGCAAATGAATGTCCGTCCGTCTTGGTGCACTTGTGAAATTTTCTAAATGAATTCCAAGTGGGCACCCCATTACAATTCCATGTTGCATGATGCTAGAGTTGCACTATTCAGCGAACGTTTTCGTTTAGAATATATCCTTTCTGCTCGTCATCGTAGTCGTATTTGTCGCGCTCTCTTTCCCCTCAAATAAAACCCCATGAGCGCAGAGGGTTCTTGCATTTTAAATTGAAAATAAAAGAAGACTGACTTTCAGGAATGCTTCTGACTTGGCATTTATGTTTATTCGTACATGTGTGTATGTGTGCATAAACACGCACACACATGCACATATCGTGCCTTCAATTGTATGTAAATTTTGCATATTCGTGCGGCCAACAACGCCCCTTAAAGTTAAGTTAGTCCATGTTAGTTCATGTTTTTATGTTGTTTTAGCCATTTTAGTTGTTTGTGTTGTAATTCTCGTTGCTGCTGCTGCTGTTGTTGTTGTTGTTGTTGCTGTTGCTGTTTGTGTTTTTAAATAACGTGCAATGATTTGTTCCAACATTGGCAGTCACATTTTGCATGTTCTGTGCCACTCTTCGTTATAAATGCGACATGATGAGCAACATATGTGACAACATTTCAAGCATCGGAACGTTTCGTCTGCGACTATTTTTCCAATTGAATTTTAATAGTGTTGCAACTATAGACTGGATAAAAGCGTACGACACGCTTACGACGTAACGAGACAAAGTTTTACTTAATTTCATTTGTGTTTTGTTTGCATTTTGCATTTCGTTCATATTGTCTGTTGCTGTTTTAATTAAAAACAAATGAAAAAGTTGTCCGCATTTCAATGAAGAGCGAAAAGGAACTACTTTTTTCCCACATTGGTTTTATCTTGTACATATTTTTTTTTTCTTATTTTTTTTTTTTGGCAAAGCAGAGATGCCCGATCCATCTATCGTATTTCTAGTTTCTATTCAAAATTTGAATTCTAATTTTCTTCAATGATTTTCCAGTGAAAACTTAAATTGAGCTCAATGTTTGTCCGTTATGGTTAAATGGAATCCAACACATTTTATTTATTTATTTATTATTTAATTTATTTGAATATATTTCAATTGTAGATCACAAGATATATACTCTTAGATTAAGCCGTAGTCACAAATAATAATTCCGAAGATAATAATTCAGGTGGAGTGGAAAAAAGGCAAAAATTCTCGGAAAATTTAAATATGAATTTCTAGTGAACTTGCGCAAATACTCGTAAATTTAACGAGAGCTTTTTTTTTTTTTTGTGACAATGTTGGATTTCTGTGGAAACATATTTTATTAAAAGATTTTTACATATTTGTATTATACCAAACTGGATTTCCTTGGAAAAGAAAATATTTATACGAGCCTCAAATAAAATGAAATAAAATAAAGATATTCCTTTAAGGTCTGATTTCACCAAGCTCTTTAAATGAAACTTAAATCAAATGAACTGTCAAATTTCATATAAAAAAAAGTAATTTTCATATAAGTTCCTGAAAGTGAAAAAATTGAAAAAGTGGAAAAGTGTACCGAAAATTTTTCATACAAAATCTCATTCATTAATTTTGTAGCCATCTTGAGTTATGAGTTTTCGAGGCAAATACACGTTTAAGGAAAAACCCTCAATCCCAGCAAGCATTCTGAGTCCTAAAAGAGTCATACATATATGACTCCTAACTTGGAGTTAGAGCCCTCATAATGAGCTCACTTAGGAGTCCTAAATGAACTTGTTTCCCTTCTTGCGAAATTCGTCCTAAATGAGTCCGATTCCATATACCGTAGGAGCTCATATTATGCCAATATATGACTCTATCCGCAATCATATCTGACTCTTTTTTTCTGCTCATATAGGAGCCATATTTGACTCCTTATTTATATAGTAAAAATGAAAATCGACAGTCGTTTCAAAAAAATTGAAAAAGTTTCCACACTAGATTTTGATCAAGCAAGTTGAATAGAAGTCTCTTAAACAAATGCCAAAATGAGCTTTGGAATAACTGAGCAATGAACCGAATTTCAGCTTTATGGACTGGCAATTCCATTTATTTCTCATAGATAAGTATGACATAGAAGATTTGAATTTCATTGCTTCGGGTTTGAGCCCGAGTGTGAGGGGACGACATAAAAAGGAAAATTCTTCTTGGTCAGCTTTTTCCACTGAAGTTGTTAAATTTTGCACAGAAATGGATTCGATTTCAAATGAATTTTATTTAAAAAACTTTTTGTGGTATAGAAATAGGCTCTCAACTGCTTTCAGAACACCATTTCCAGAATTTTAGGGAGACATGCCCCTGAATGTCTCAAAACAAGGCCAAAATTCGATAAAATTTAATTTTGAAATCTTCTAAAGACAAAAACTTAGTCCCATAAGGTCCCTTCGAGATAATTTCACTTGCCACTTTTCTGCCTTAAGACTCTACTCTAAAATCGTTAATGTCTTTTAAGTTAGTCGAGATTAGATTAGGTTAGGTTGGGTTATGTAAATGGAGCTGTCTTATATTGAGACACTTGGACATAAGATCCATTGTGATACCCTAAAGAGGTGAACACCTATCTCTCTAGAACCATTTTGAGCTACCTACAAGGCCAGCGATTTGGGTAAGATTTACCAAATCTAAGCCTCTTGGGGACTGATTACATAGCTTCCTAAATTAGAGTATCTTCTCCTTGAAAACGCTGGGCATTGCACTAAGAGGAATTGTAAGATTCTTCTTCATCATTTTCTTTGCAGTATCTGCAGTAAAGGGATGTCCCACTCTGTAGTCTCACTGCATGAGCTCCTAGTGGCCGTGACCAGTCAAGATCCCAAAAAATTGAAAAACCTGTCACATTTCGGTACAAATTTTTTATACAAATTGAGAAAGTTAATTTCCCATTTTGAAAAATTTTCGATTTTTTGAATTTTACAAAACTAATTGAATCCCATTTAAGAAGGAATAAAAATCTCTTGATAATTTTTTTCGTTTTATTCTTTTTTTCTTTTTTGAAAAATTATTTATGTTTTCTTCCATTTTGTCTCTGCTTAATTAACCGAACTGTCAACATTTCGATGCTAATAATTTAAGTGAAAGCTTTACTGAAACATATTTAAATGATGAAGCCATTGAGAAAGAAAAAATAAACAAAAGAAATCTCACTTAAATTCATAACGAACTGAAATAATAAATGAAAATTTCCAAGGAATATTTCCAAGTGTCCTTTGCGTATGAAAATCGCTTTTTCCTCTAAAGTGAGAGTTACAAATTTCCCTCACTTGGTATCTGATAGCAAGACACGTTTTCACCATTCACAAAGCGGCTGAAAAGTTTGCGTAATTTTCTCTACTTTAGGAATTTTTTTTTTTTTGTTCTCTCTCTCAAGCTTCATTTATTTTTTCATTTCACTTTAAGTACTTATCGTTTTGTGGCACACCTGGTCTAGAATTTAATACCCAGATGGATGGATAGATGCTGACTATTGCGGTGCAATGGCAGGCGGGCTCAAACACAGCGGGGTTCGGTAATTTCCAGTACAGTGGGGGGAACTCATTTAGGTGAAAGGAAATATGAATAAAAATGAATTATGAGAATTTATCAAGGCCGTTTTGCCTTCAATGAATGCCAATAAACGCGTCAATATTTCGGTTTTCCTAAAATTACCAGAAAGTATAAGGACTAAACAAAAGTGGATTCTTTTTTTTTCTCTATTGGAATCCAGTGTTGTATCGAAAATTATAGATACATATCTGCCAATGGCGATAATGTTCCTAGCAGGCGAAACATACGTTTCCCCTGGTCCGTGCGGGAATTTCTGAAGACTTCATTTTGCCACAGCAGATCGTAGAGTAAAGTATTAACCATTTTTTACCTTCGGCACATTGCATACTTGCTGCAGATTGTTTAATATCCGTCTGGGATTTTGACTTTTCTACTTCTCTTTTTTTTTGCTATTTGTTTTTCGTTCCTTAAACTTCTTTCATATTGCCTTTATTGTAAAGAGCGGTTTTCCAAAAGCACTCGCAACTCCTGCAAAATGAGTTGGTTTACAGCCAAAATGGAAGTGAATTGATAAGAGCAACAATAACAAAAAAGCAACGACTTAAAGGAAGAAGCCAAAGTCGTATTAAGCACCATTTTTCACTTCGGGTTTAGCGCCTCGAAAACGCACACAGACAGACAGGCAGACAATTTTCCCCTTCTCCTCGATGCTACTGTTCTACTTCCTCTTCCGTTTGCTCGAAGCTTTCCGTCTGTGCTTCGGTCCTTCTATGTATGTGAAGCCCTCTATATACATATGTATTCGTTCACATACATATATATCTGCGCTCGTTCAATGGAGGTTCATTTCATTTAATGACTTAAAATTGATTTTTCTTTTACTGCATCTTTAAACGCCTTCCAGACTCAAATCGCTGGTACGTGCTCTTTTTTCAAACATGCTATCAACGGAAAAAAAAAAAAATAAAAATTACGACATCACAGGGAAATTCGGAGACTGACTGACAACCCCAACGGATCATTACAAGTTAATCTCATGCTTGATCGCTTTTCGAAACGTTGAAGTATTTTTTAATTTGATTTATCTAAGGTAAAACGAAATCATGTTTAAATGCCTGGAATTAAGATTCGCTAAATTGTGTTTATTATGCGCCTGAAAAAAAGGGCTATGGATATTGCCTTAAATTTCGCGGTCTACTCAATGTTGCCAGAAGTGAAGATTTTTCTTCAAAATGAAGAATTTCTTTTATATATTTTAATGAAAATCTTAAAAATGACTGACGATTTTAATAATTTTTATTATTTTTTATTATATTTTTCTTATTCAATACTGTCAGTATTCAAGTGTAGATAATACTTTAGAGACTTTCCGAAAATCCCTAACAGAATCTCCACACCAAAAGAAAATTCAAAAATTTTCTTCAAATTGGAAAAATTCCTTCTAATAAGCAGCACTGAACCAATTCAATACTTTAGTCAGATTGATATGTGAAAGTATGAAGGCTGGAATTGAGATCCATTTCCTTAAATCAGAACTTTCCCTCTTTTTGAGGCCCATCAATTTCACAGGGTATTATCAAAGGGCACAGAAATTGAATGCTATAGACACACAATGATAAAATCTTAAAGCATAATAAGTAGTTCAAGAAATTTCAGATAAAAAATTTCACTCTTCAACCAAATTAAAGTCATTTACAACAAATTTTTAAGGCTGTCACTCTATCCGATGCTTCCGATAATGTGTCTACAGCAAGATTTTCAGATACAAAATATCGAATTCATGGAATGACAGCCTTAAACAGGAAATGCAGACGAAACAATCTTGAAATCATCCAAGGACGCAATGAAGGCTGTTCTTGAAGGCATGTGAAAATGACGTTTCCTGTTTTCTGATGGGATTTTCTTTAACTTTTTAAAGCTGGAAATGTTTTCAAGAACGTGGGACAACAAAAAATCACTGAATAAATAAATTTCGTATTGAACCATGCAGCGGTGTGGGTGTCCTTTTTCCAGGAAGGGAAACAGTGGACATACAGAGAATGAGAATAAAAATTTCTAAGACGATTCTGAAAAACAAAATTGGGCGCTCCAACATCCTGCTGCCTGTACCTTGTATTCTAATAAATATGTTAAAAAGAGGCCCATATAAATTCAAAACTCTGCTTCAACCAGGATTTATATAAATTCTTTTTTTAAAGAATTAACGAAAATTCTTAAATTAATTTTTGTTTTAAGAATCGTTTAGGCTGAATAAATTTTTCAGATTTAGTTTTTATTGATTTCGCCTATAACCTGGGAATATTTTTTTTTTTTTAAGTAGGTACCTTACTTTTTTTTCTTACTAAGTTCAAAAATTCAAGACCAAAATTTCTGTGAACTCATTTGGTTCGTGTTATTTATGGCCGAGTATTTTGCTGAAAACTTTCTTTCCCACTAAATGAATTATTCATTAAATGTTTTGATAAGCTTCCGCAAATTTTTGCGTTCAACTTTTGGTTATGGCTTTGTTTTTTTTTTTTTTTGTTTTTTGGGTAAGACTCTGAGTGAAGGAATAAAACTGCACGAAAGAACGTCACAGAGTTTTTAAGTTTTCTGTATTTTTTTTAATATTTTTTTTTTTTTTTTGGTTTTACTCAAAACTTTGATGTTCTTAGGTAATAAAATTATGCCATTTTATATATTCAAGTATTTAAATCAGAAAGAAACACAAAAGCGGCTTGAATGCTTTGTATTGGCAAGAGGAAGAGAGGGAAAAATACAGGGCAAAGCTGCCTTTTTCTATGAATTTTGCTTTTTTAAATAAGTAAATATTTAGAGGAGAAGGAAATTTAATATTTTTTCAAGGATAGTTTAATAATTATTGGAGCTTCAATTCTCGGGACCAAATAACTTCAAGTAAGGACTAATAAATATTTATCAATAAATGATGCGCTTTGAGATTGTTCCAGTTTTATAAGAGGCTTAAAAGGAATTTCCGAAGAATTTATTTATTTATTTTTTTTTTTTTTGTTCAGAAAAGAGGACTCACGAGCTGAACTCAAATGTGCAAACGAAATCTTTTCATCCCTAAATCTTTATTTCAAGTTTAGGTGCTTTTCCTCAAACGAAAAATTTTCCTCGCTCTTTATTCTTTACATATTTCTGTTCACATTTATAAACGTCCATTAAACGTAAATGCTTGCGACAGCTGGAATATGAAGCGATTATAGCTTATTTCATTTCTTCTCCTTCAAATTGAATCTGATTGAATTTTTCATTTTGTATACCATGGAATGAAATTTTAACAATAAAAGATCCGAAATGACGTTCAATGAAATTTGATTATTATAGCTTTAGACAATTAATTGTCAATAAAGCTTCAAATTCTTACATACACACATTTTAATGGAAGTTCAATTTCCGATATTGACACATAAATTTAAGTATACCTTAACCCTTATGTGGCTGACAAAAAAAAAAAAAAGACAAAAAATTAAAAATTAAAAATATAAAAAATAAAAAAATTTAATTAAAAAAAATATATTTAAAAAACTTAAATTAAAAAAAAAAATCTTAGATAGAGTAGCAGAATACCCAGGTACCTTCTTCTTCTTGATTCCTTTATCTCCTTATGAAGCATAGGGCCTCACCTGGGTACCTCAACACAAACTAAATACCCCAGACTTTCAGTTTTAAAGACCCCTTCCTAATCCAAGAATAAACTACATTCGAAAACAGAAAAGTCACCCGGGTACCTTGTTGTCACTCACATAAGGATTAAGGCCCACACTTTTATCCACACCAAAGTTTGAGTTCAATTTCATTCTGATTTATTTTGCTAAAGTTTTGCAGTCTTAATGAAACTTGAAGAAACAATTTAAAATTTCAAATTTCAAAGGAGCATCGACAGAATCAACAAATCGATCAACTTAATTTGAGCTAATTTTAAAATGGACTACTCTCCCTTTTTGTGCAAAAGTTTTTTTGTTTTCCATTTGAAGTTGAAATGGATTAAAAAATGTTTGGAGGAAAAACTTTACTTACTTGTTGGCTGAGTGGAAAGTAATCCTAAATATAAAGCGAATATCCAAAAGCTATACATTTTCCTCGTTAGCTTATACACTTGAAAGTTTTTGTGATTCCTTTATTTGGATGGCAAAAAGTTGTTTGCGTTTTGTTTTTTGTTTTTTTTTTTTTGTCGCTATTGTTTATTTGTGCTTCATGAAGGCCAAATAAACAAAATTTTTTTTATTTTTTGTCTTATTTGAAATTATGCAATCGCAAGTGATTTGAAATTCTTGAGCTTTGAATTTTGATGCAGTTAAAATTTAAATTGCATTTGAATTTGTTTGAGATTTATTGAAGATTTTTGCTGTTATCATTTTTCATATTTTATTGATAGAATATTATTTTATTTTATAAATTTTATTCAATTTTTTTATTTTACTGTATTATATTTTCTTTTATTTTGTTCTATTTTATTTTAATTTATTTTTAAATTTATTTTATTTATTTTATTTTATTTATTATTTTATTTTAAGGAAAAACGAAAAATCGGTGGAACTTTAAGAGAACTTTCACTCGGGTAAAAATCTTCTTCCCTTTTTTTTTTTACTAAAAACTTTGTTCAGTTTTACTTCCAAAAGCTGTTGGCACAATCTCTCCTTTCTTCGTGTTGCATTAACGTAAATTTTTAAACGACTTGAAGCCTTAAAATATTAAAAAAAAAACTTATTCACGCTATTTAAGCTTCTGAATAGCCAAGGAAGTGTGTGCGTTTTTATAATGGTACCTTTAAAAAAGCACTTAAGTTGCAAATAGCTTTATCAAAATTTTTTGCGTGTTGAGCACTTTTAAACCAATTTCCTTTGAACACGATTTAGTTAACGCATTCGGCTAAGGCCGCTAATAAACACTTTCGAAATTTCCGAAATTTGTTATTTTCCTTTTTCCGACGCCAATTCGAAAGCACTATGACTCTTAGAGAAACACAATATTTATATACAAATATTTTGTATATATTTTATATGTATAACTCGATGTAAATAAACGGCACAAAAACCGAGCACTCTGCAATTAAGCGTCTTTTTCGTTAATTTCCGCCGAATTTCTCTTGCACTCGAAAGACGAAATTACTGCAGTCGTCGAATCGCAAGGAATCGTACACGGCAAAAAAAAAAAAAAAATTTTAAAAAAACACACTTAATCAACAATGCACAATCACAGTCACAAAACTCTTTTATCTCACAAGCGTTGTGACAATTGTGCTTGTGCTTCACTGCGATATAAATTCGTACGCGCGCTCTTGTTGTACTCGTTGAAAGCGTTTATCCTAGACTGACTGGCATAAGACGGAACTCTGGAAGGCTAACACTTGCACAAAATGGTACGTTACTGTTTAGGCGACGGTGACGGCAGCGGCGGTAGCGGTTGTCACTGCCCCTCTTTTGGAGTGAAAACCCCATAACACTCAATCGCTTTTGCATTTGAGTGAGAGGGCGTGTACGTTGTGTTTTTGTATTTGCTCCTTTGACACCAGGGTCACCGAAACAGTGACTCCGATTTTATTCTACGTATATGTGTGCGAGTAAACGATGCTTTGTCACAAAAAACCGCTAAACTCATTTTCAATACAATTTCCAATCGAAGGGAATTTCAGACCAATACAAATGTACACATACCGGAAAATTGCCACCCGCATCTGATGAAAGCGAAAGCTATACACGATTTCCCCTATTTCCATTGGAATGGTAGGTATACAAGAACACAAAAGCAAATAAAATGAGCTTGCTATTTTGTCCCAAAATGAATCATTTGTTGCTTCGTATTTGGAAAGAACGTACAACAACTGTTGCGAGCATGCAAGCAACAATTTTCAAAAATTTCCTTCCAGTTCGCTCTCGGCAAGCTCCAAATACCGCAAACTGGAAATATTCCCCCTAACATTCATTGGTGACATGCGCATTGACCTCTACGAAGCAACAGGCTGTTATTTGCTCCCTTTCAAAGTGGCTCGGTGCCACAGAACGAACACAATATTAATGCAGCTCAAATGTGCAGTTAAAGTATAAGAATGTGTGTTGCAACAGATTGCGCTAGGGATAATGTTGCTAGGCTGTTAAGCTGAAGAAGGAAATCTTTAGCAATGAAATTTAGTCCTTCAAAGAGTTCTTTCGGGAAGAATACTTACTTTTGTAAAAGGCCAAGTATGCTTTTTCTCCGTGAGGTGCTTGTTTGAAGCAACTTTACGCGTTCTTTATATTAATTTTTATATTTCTTTTGTCTAAACAACCTTAACATTTGCTCTACTATCGTTGAAGTCCTGGTTAGTTTCCATTTCCTTGAATATTTGGATTCTTTGGTATTGAGAAATACGAATATGTCAGTTCCCAACGATACCCTTAGGTAAGGTTCGTAAGGTTTTTTACCACTCTGGGCAAAACAAAATTTGATAGCACTACCCAATAAAATAAATTAGATCGGCTGATTGAGCGATTTTACTGGAGAAATCTTCTTAAAATTGTTGAATAATGTGATTTTCCGTAGGGAGTACTCTTTTAATGTATAAAGAAAACTATATTGAAACATTTGAATATATATCCTTATATATTTCTTTTAGAATATCTTATTATTTCTAATGAAGAATATGGGAAATAGCCTAGCAGCTCCTGTATCGACTAGAAAGTAATGCAAGTGCATTAAACATTGGTGAAAATGCTCGCTAAACCTCAATGATAGACAATTTTAAATCATGTCCAAGTTTTTCGTTTTACCTTATCTTTCATGTTAGACCTCGCCATCTTCGAGATGTGGCTCTTTTTCCACTTCTGAAACGCCCCAATGAACATATATACCTACACTTTTTAACTAAAAGTAGACAATAATGAGGCGATTTTTCATGCTGCCTGGTATAAAATGACAAACGAATTATTTTTCAGTAAGTCTGTCACTATCTTTCCTATCAGAATTAATAAATTTCATTAAAAAAAAAAAAAATGGTGAGCTTTAGAAAAAAAATAACTTCCAAAACTTTGTTTTTTTTCGATAAAGATCGTTCAAAAAAAAGGGAATATATTTTCGGGAATAAAGCCCAAAATCCAATATTGCGAGAGACCGATGCGAGAGTGCGCGACGTCACGAAAATATTTTGCGTGGCGCATTTTAATCTCCAATGAGATTTTTGCGTCACGCAGATGAAAGCATAATATCGCTTCTAGTAATGCAATATTTGAACCAAGTACCAATCTAATGAGTACCGAGTACTCATAAAAATTATACGCTTTCACTTGGGTTTAAATTTTAATTCAAAATTTTCAAAAAATTTCAAAAAATTTTCAAAATGAACCAAAGCTCGCGAAATACTTTAAAAGCTCTTTTTCACGGAATAGTGAACATTTTATGTTTTATTAGTTTAAACGAGTACCCAATAGCAAGTACTCAAAAAATACCTACATCATTAACCTATCAAATTGCCTCGCAACGAGAAATATTCAAATTTTCAAACTTTTCTCGCTACGAGGTCTCGCAGTGCGATACGTTGGAGCTTGAGCCGTACGATTGAATGTTTTAAAATTTGTGTGTGTCGCGTCTCGCGCTCTCGCATCGGGCTCTCGCAATGTTGGATTTTGGGCTTAAAGCATTGTGGTAGGGGCGATAGCTACTTTTAAGTTAAAAAAAACTATACAAATATCAAAGCAATCTATTGAACAGTTTCGGTTTTAAAACCATGACCGTTTTCAAATTTATGGCATCGGCCATTATGAGCTGTTCCTTTTTTCAATACTAGTAAAGTGGGTCTAATTTTTCCACAGAATATTTTCAATAGGTTTTACTAATGAAATATGAATTTAAAAAATCGCTTTTATAAAAGTGTTTATCTCCGAAAAACCCTTTAAATAACGCCCAACCAAACAAACGAAAGCTTAAATCATGTGATATATTATTGTAAAGCTGACTAAACTCGTTGACCCCATGTACTGAATGTAAAATATGCAATCATACAATCTGAGAACATCCTCGTGTAACCATGTTTCAATTTATCGCCTTTCCTTTTGATTAATCTTAAAATTATCCCTTCGCTCTTTACCCACTCGCTTCTTGATCGGCCTAATCTTTCCTAGGAAATCTGTCAGTGCTTGGAAAGTTTGAAGGACAACTTTTACAATGTCTACTCAAACGAAAGAGAAGTAATGGCCACAGCAAATTATTCAATGGAAATCATTTAAATTGACAACATCGACTGAAGAAATTCACAATGCCACAATTGATTGAAATGAAAATTTGCGAACAAATAAAATATTTCAAGGACTCTTTAAATTTCCCATCCTAATTAAAAAGGAAAACGTACTGAAGACCATAAAACCATTTATTTATTTGATTTGAGAACAAACAAAAAAGTTTGATTGCCATTAACAGCTCTCATCCGATTTAATATGAAAAAGGGACAATATGGAATGCCTCAATTATTGCCACTCAATAGAGTCATTTCTTCACTTAACCACTTTGCATTGCAATCAATCAAGTTTTTTTTTTATTTTTTTTTTTTTTGACACAAAACAGCAGACGGATTTCTTGCTTACATTGTAAAATAACAATGCCATTCGTGGCCACTCAAGAGTAGCAAAAATACTGCTGGAACATTGTTATTTCACCGAATTCACCGAAAAGGCAGACAATTTCTCGACATACTTCGTTACGCTTAAGGCGTAGCCGTTTCCAATTCTTTCGGATTAAACTTTATACGGACCCGAGAGGCTGAGGATCGAAGATATTTCATGAGACACAATTCAATGGATCATCCTTTGGGTTGGTTTCTTTTTTTCAGTCCTTTTTTTTTTTTTTTTTTGAATTGAAAATTCGAACTACATACGAATTATTTACTCACTGATGAGCTTATGATTGACAAAAGCAACCACGCGCAAAGGATAATCAAAACAAAAATGTATAAAGACAGATTCAACGACGCCGCCGATGATACCACGTGCTATGTAGAACATTATTTCTCCTAAGGCGTGTGGCCTTCATCGTTGAATTCTTCATCAAGCGAGAAAACGTTGAAAATTTCAAAGCAATTCTTTTCCCATCAATTATGCACGAATATTGGATTTTAATTTGAGCTCTTAAAATGCGTATTTCTAATTTAAATGATTTTAATGCATTATTTAATGGCAAATTTGTTCTGAATGTTTCAATAAATTATTTTATTTATGATCATTTAACGCGTATAGTGTGTTATAATCAATTTTCCATATACTTAAATTCTTCTAAATGGCAATAACACAAAAGTTCCATTAAAGCTTACCATCGGGGCGTATGAGTAACGTTCTTCCCTTTCATATAATTAAATCACTCATACGCCCGATTGCACCGAATAAATAGAAGCTTGAAAATAAGTATTTGAAGGATTTTATTTAACATAGCAAAATTGCTTCAATTGCTTTTCGAAATCAGATAAAACGGTTTAATGGCAATAGTGAGTCTTGAGATAAAATATGCCCCTGTCAGTCGAAACTTTTCTCTCGGTATACGAGAAAGATTTCAACATTTTTGTCTAAAAAAAGCAATTTCACGCCTTTTCAATTTGTTTCTTTTAAAAATAAATGTTAAGGTATATATAAAATACTCTGAATTGTATGCTCGTAAGCAAAGTTTTCACGGAACGTTAGCATCTCATAGTAAAAAATATTACATAAATTTACTTTCATTTCGTAGAGAGCATTCGCATGCGGTCATGGCTACCCCAAGTAGCAAAATGTGGTATTCATTCGGTATTTCATTTCTTTATTCAAACTTATATGATCAGTTTTTGGTATTTGAATCCTTCTTTAATGTCACTTAATCGGTTTTAAAGTAAGCTGTCACTTTGTTTTGAATTGGTATTTAATATCCTTCTTAAAGCAGTCTAAGATGGTTCTGAAATAAGTAGCCATATTCGAAGCATTAAATCGGTATGATCGAACGTATTTAATACTTCGAATATCGTACTTAAATTAGTAAAGTGTTTTTCATCAACGTGTGCTATCAAAAAAATTATGGAAAAAATTATGCCACCCCTGCATTTCAGTCGTTGTCGACCACCGAAGGGAATGGTGTACGCTCGGTGTTAAACTTTTCCTAATCAAATTATTATATTTGTATTCCTTCTAATTTGCAGCAATACTTATGATTGTACGAAATTTAAATCTTACGAGTTAATCTTTGCAAATTATTTGACTTTAAGAAAATATATACTAAAACCCCACATAAAAACACATTTTTAAGCACCAGCGCATTGATTTCAGCGTAATTGTTTACAAAAATATTTCATCAATTCAAAACAATTATGAAGCGCGTGAAATTTTGAAGGGGGTAGCAGTGTAATTTCACCGAAAAAGTCATTGCGTTTTGTAAAATCGCTTCAATTCGCGCGTAAACCAACAAAGTCACTTATTTTAATCATAGCATTGATGAACACAAATATCTTGTCAATAAATTTTAACAGAACCAACACCCTTGCGAATTATGTTTTCGTTTCATTTTATCATTAGTATTTAAATCAATGGGATAAAAAGAGATAGAAATGTTTTTATAAAATTCATAAGCTGTGCTGGAGTTAAGCCTTTAAGAATGATAAAAACTAGAACTTGAAGTTTCGCTCTCCTATTTAAGTGGCAATTAAGATAGAAATACGCTTCTCAATTTCTTCTATCGGACACGCCACATGCCCTTTTGCACTTAATTTGGACTTTAAATATGTCTTAAAGAGAGTGCAAACCTTTTGTAGCTTCTTCACTACTTCTTTAAGTTATGATAATAACACATTTTTGTTACTTGGACACCACTTCGCCATTCTCTCGTCTTTCTTGACGTCTTTATTGATGGTTCGGTGAGCCTGAATCATTTTTCAGGCTTTGAATTATGGTAGGCTTTGTACGCGAATGACTTTGCAAGTGATACAATAAAGTGGAAAACTTTTTTAATACCAGCAGAGAGTGCGTTATTTTGAGAGTACTGCCGATTAAAGCATATGATTACACACAAAACTGACATATTTTCCAGGTGGAGAAATGAATTAAACTTCTTTCGACTTCGAAACACTTTCTCTATCATCACTTTTATGCTTCAAAGTTGTGATATGTCAGTTCTTTTTCCCACTTTTCCTCCCGTTTCGATTTGATTTTTAAAACATTCGTTCACATCTGATTCGTTCAAGCCCCACGGGGAGAATTTCGGGCCCGATAGGGGTACTTTGTTTGGAGTTTTTTTTTTTTTTTTATTATGCAAAAAAACAGAAACCAACAACGAATAAGCCAAAAAATTTTGATTTGGATTTGTTCTGCTTGGTTTGTAAACTTTCATTTTGTTGTTATTGAACCGTTGAAATGACTTCCTTTGCTTCTTTCTGATGCCACAATTACAGGACGTTGTGACCAAGCCTTTTAAATTATAGAATTGAATTACTAAGCACTTTGTGGTTTATTGATTATAGGCTTGATTTGCCCTCCCTTTTATATTCTCAAAATTCCTAAATGCATAAAGATATTTTATAATTTTCGTCAACATAAATATCAAATGCGAATGTTATTTCTAAAATCCTGAAGGTTAGGAAAATAGAAAATTTCATTATCTAAAAGAAGACCAATCGAACGTAAAGCTGCTTTAACCCATACGGGCAAAAAATGATTGATTACGTCCACCCACACACATTCACACAAAAGCACACGCACACACACAGGAAAACGATAAGACCACAAAACTTTGTGGCAGAGAATTTGAAATTATCCAAGCATTTTCGGAAAAGTTGCAGGCATGTCAATGACAAAGCTGAAAATTTTCCCAATATTAAGCCCAGACATGAGCGGAAAAGCGTGCTGCAACGTCAATTCAAATATACGAGGATACGGATATGTTGATGGGAGATTTTTTGGGGTACCTACCAGCAGCAGCAGCAGCAGTATTGGTCCACTCAGTTCGGAGGTAAGAGCAATTATTTTTCAATTTACCACCGAACGAAATAATAAATATTAAGCGCCCGAGACTACACCAGGTACTCAATCAATTTGATGCAAAATGTTCATGCTGAGCGGGAGGATGAGATGCCACAACCGCTAAAGTCAAATCAATCACAGTCGTTAATCGAAATTTATGATGGTATCTATGTGTGTGTGTGTGTGTGTGTGCTATTGCGTTATTGATGCAAAGCAACTGAAAATATGACAAGGATAACGTCAGCCATTCGGTCATTTTAGTCAACGTGTAATGGGAGAAAATTCATCGGGCCTTAATATGGAATGCGTTCGTCAATTGTTTTTTAAGTTAGAGTTTTCGGTTTTTTTTTTTTTTTTTTTTTTTTAATAAGTCAAACAAAAGAGCCATGAAGTAATCTACCACGAGAGTTAGCCATCATGATGATGATGATGCTGACATTGCAAAGGATCGCTTTTGAAGCTAAATCAAGCGCCGCCGAGTGTACTGTAAGTTCCTGTGTAAACTTGTGTTTATGCGCTCACTCGAGTGTGCCTGATTGATTGTTGCTCTAAATTAACTGTATGTTGAGAGTTAATTTTGTGGCTAATTATATGGGCATAGCGGTAAACACGGAAGCACAGAACCAGGTCACTCGGCTTTCGGTTTTTTGGCCATTGTCATGAGCATGAGTTGTCGAAATTGGAAAATGAACAGCAACAATTCAACAACAAAGTAAATTATGTACTTTGTAGAAGCGTAGATAATATGTGGGAAGATTTGCTAATCCGTTACGGTGTCACCGATGATTAGTGCTTCATGTGTGTCTTATTGTTGCATTAATTATTTAATAGAGATATGTTGCCGTGCAGTCAGATCGGTCGGAATGTAGTTAATCAGTTGAAAAAAAAAAAAAAAAACTGTTGACATAATGCTGAAATGATTGTTAGCAAATTGTCAAGAGATCAATTAATAAAATTGGACATACTGGAAGAATATGAAGTCAACTGAGGGACAATGGACTATCTTAAAAGTGATTAATTGGGCAACAGAAATTGAGAGCATCAAACATATTATGTTCACTCACGTTTTTTGTAAATATCTCAAAGAGCGACCTTTGATTTTGATGAATGTTTTTGTAGGCAAGACTTATTTTGTTAAAAAAAAGTGGCACAAAAACGGAAATGCACTGAAAAAATTATTCAATATTTTTTTTCGTTTTTGTCAAAAAAATTTTCTCAGTGTAAAATTAAAAAAAAAAAATTTTTATGGTCAGCCACATGCCCCTTCCTACAGTGTTTTTCCAAAATCAAAAAAAAAAACCTGCCTTCCTGACTCGCCGAGATCCTTTAACTCCTAAAAGTATGCATATAAATATTTATAACTTTTTCCTCTATAAGGAAATTGTTTATTCTCTAAGAAAAATCCATTTTTTCAGATCTTTAAAAAGGTTTTTGGGTGCTGTTTTGGGTTTTCTTAACGCTTTCATAAAGTGCTTAAATAAATTACTTAGGTTCATTGCATACCTTTAGGTGTTAAATTTCTATAATTTCTTTTGTCCTAGCTTTTAAAAGAACAACTTAAAATAGCATAAAAAATTGAGAGTACTCAATGTGATTCCATTAACGTTAGATTCGTACATATATGCGGTCATTAAAATATCTTCTAACTGAACAATCTTGCCTTGAAAGGGCTTCATAGAAAGAATATTTTGGAGTTGAAAGATCCACATTTTTTCTTCAAGCCATAGCTCCAGTTCTTCCAGAAATTCCTTCAGAAATTTCTATCGCATTTGTAGAGGTAAAAAAAAGTATCATATTTTCTTATCACCAGCAACACTGAAAGAGAGATGCCGCTTCTGAGTTCTGCATTTCTGTAAATTATCAATTTATATACGTATATACTATATCTACTTACCTTTCAGCTTCAGAAATTAATTTAAAAATTTTTATTGAACCTTGAAGAAGTATCAAAGACAGTCAATACTTTCTTACCTTAACTGGAGTTAGCCTTCAGAAATTTCTGTTGGATATTTCTATTCAATTTCTATTCGAAATTTCTGAGTCTTTTTTAATGTGGAGTTTTTCATTTCTAAGCAATAGCTTCAGGAAAAAAATACTTTTAGTTAGATTTCATTAAGAAGAGCCTGATGTTTAAATTTCATTTTCACTTATTCAAGGGAAGAAAACATCTCTTCTTCACCAGCACTTGTCAATTGCTATCGAAATAATCATCGAAACGTATCGTTATCTGACAATCAGGTAAAATTTTTGCTCCTTACTTTAATTCTTTAAAGAAATAGTAGAATTTTTCAGGGTTTCCAGATCGAATCGAATCGAATCCGCATTCATTCATTTGAAGGGCTTTTGGGAAAGCTACAATTCAAAATAAAAAATAAAAAAACAAACCTTTTAAAATGATCCTTTGAAAGGGCAATGGCATACTTATATATTTCAATATCCTTTCAAAGTGCAAAGTCAATATTTTGTTCATATGTTGATTTGACTTTGAGTTGGATACACAAAAATTAACCTTGACAGTAGGGACAAACGTCGACAACCTTTTAACGCCACAAGCCAATGTTGTATGTATTAGAAATGGAGATATGGTAAGCCAATAACGAAGAGGATTGCGTTTTAAGTGAAATATGAAAACGGCACAACGAACAAAGGAGACAAATATCGGTTAAACAAAGAAAAAAAAAAAGAATAAAAATTGTTTTTCAAACATTTTGCGGCAGACATAAGCTTTTGATATGCAAACAAGACTCGAAGGAAAGCCTTAAATTCCTATCAAATAATGCTTAATGCCGCCCGCAAATCATTCGTGCTGAGAATAAGTAATTTGTTTGATATTATAGAACGAAGGAAAACAAAAAATACACAGCATAAGTGCAGTTTCTAGAGCGCGCCATATACGAGTATGCCACTTGAGTGCTTTTTAAGACATCATAAAATGTTTTCTATATATGTTCTCTTTCTTCACTGTCATTAGCCTTTTCGCTCATTATGGCAGTCTTTTACTTTTTTGTAAGGAAAATTTCATTCGATTTAAACGCAAGTAGCTAAAGACATTTTAGAAAACGACGCCTGTCAATTCGAAAATGTCTGTAAGCCGTCATGAAACGTGATGAAGTTCGAGAAAATGCCTCCGAAAGACAGAGGAAGTTTCAATTAGCTTTGATGTGCGTGCGTGTGCTTGTGTGTGGGAGTGAGCGCGCATTAGAGTGAGTGCGTGTGTGTCTGTGTGCGTTAAGGGTGTGATAATTTCAATTTTAAGCATTTCAATTATGGGCGAAATTGGAACTAGGTTACTGAAGTATAACAGAACGATATTCGAAATCTTCAGAACCATTTTAAAGTAAATTTAGAATAGAATCTTCTCAATAAATCTATTTTGATACAATTTATATCATCCACGATGTTCATAAGGCAAGAGAAACGCTAATCACATGTTCACTAACTGCTAGAAATCCTATCGATGAAGAAAAAGCATCTTCCTTTTCATCCTTAATACTTTAGTCCCCTATATTCTCATTACAAACCTTGGACTACACAAAATCATCACGATTTCTCTATTTAGTCTAAGCCTCTCTAAAAAACTTCTTCGTATAAAAAATATAAATGAATATAAAAAATTATTTTCCTTTTTCTTTATCTTCAGTTTTCATTTGAAAATATTGCTTCTTTCATTTTTCCCACACCCACATACACAAGATATTTGTTATTATGTACGAACGATTGAAAAGTCTAAGAACATTATGAAACCAGGATATAATGGATCCTCCGGACCAAACCGCACAACGGAACTTAAATCACCTGTGACATCAACAGGAATATTACATAGTTTACCGCAGCCTCTAGCTCCATGCAATGAGCAACAAAGGATCTGTTGTCCGATTCCCGGAATACACTATTTAGGAACGTGCAGGAACCAACATCGCACAGTGGTTATTCAACGGTAAAAATCCCATTTTTCGACCATATGATTTCGAAAAAGTAATGATGCAGTTTTGTAGAGAATTGTCTAAATAAGAGAAACCCATAAGCTTTTGTTTCCAAAGGTAATATTTATACTTGGTATACCCGTTGGAAGTCACGTAAACATGCAAGGATAATAATTGACTAAGATTTTCATTAATGTGAGTACGGCATTAATCTAAAATAAAATCGCTTCTGTACAAAAAATTGATTCTTTAGTAAAAAAAATATACTATTTACTCATGAAATTAACGAAGAAATCAGTAAATACGATAAGTAGCTTAAAAGTTAGGCGGAAATGAAATAAAAAATAAAAAAATATTTTTAAATAGGGTAAAAATTGAAGCTTTTAGTTAGTTCTAACATATCATCAAAAAAAAAACGGCCGGCATAGCCTAGCACTTTTAAGATATCATCAATTTTGTAAGAAAAATGCATGAAAATTGCAATAAAAATCTTTTAAAAAATGTATAGTATACTTTTAGGCATTCATATTCATTAAGCCGAAATTAATAATTGCAACAATTAACTAATTGAAGAGTTTAAGAATAAAGAGGATAAAAGAAAAAGAAAAACCAAAGCGAATCAAAAACAAGGAAATTCTAAAGTACAGGTTGATGTTTTCCAGAAAATTCAGCAGAACTGCCAAACATTCTGATGTTTTTAACCATCTTCAGGGCTCGGATTTTGTTGACTTTTTTAAATTTAATGCATACTTTCGGGAGTAAAAATTTTGTTCAACTCACATAAAGCTAAGATTCAAATCGATTTTTAACATTCAATATGCATTAATTTTGAGTTAGAATAAGCTGTTTGAAGTTCAATCGCATAAAGATTCGCAAAATGTTGTTAAGAAAAATTTTGGCGCCAAAAAGTATGCCTTACATTTTTAAAAGTCAACAAAATCCGAGCCCTAACCATCTCCATGTGTCATCTGACCCATATATTAGTCATATAAGACGTCAACCAAATAAACAACATTTTGAACTGGATGACATTGTTAAAGACATGTTATCTAATGAATAAATATTCGGTTCAGCTCTGAATTTCCAGTCGAATCCCATTCTATTTATTTTCTAAAAAAAAAATTTTAATTTTGCGCAATGAAAACACACCTCTTACTCGAATTCAAATCGAATTGGTGGGTGGTGGGCGTGGCCGATTTAGATTAAACTTGGTCTATTATGTGTTTTTTTTTTAATATTTTTAATGTGCTTTTTTCCTTAAATACACTTTTCTTAATTATGTCAAATAAAGACTTGGTGCCACGTTTCATTGCTCTACGGCATCTCCTTATAATTTTTGCCGCGATATGGATGAAGCCTAACCACTGTGCGTCGTTTGTTCAGAGTTTATGAATGCGTGTGTGTGTGTGTGTGTGTGTGTGTGTGTAGTGCAGCTGCTACCATTTTTGTCACTCGATGTCAGTCAATGTCGCTGGAATTCATGTGAATTCATTCTATTGCGCTATTGTGTCCCAACATTTTAAGGTTCATACTGTCACGACTGGTCTTATTTACGAGACTGCCGGGGGAAAATGCTTTCTTCTTTTCGCCTCATTCAACGTTCATTTCTACTTGAATGCGTACAACATACATACATATATATCAAAAAATTTTCGTTCCCTTCACAACTACAGTGTTCACTGTCGAGTCCGTCTGGTCTTTTCGCCCATTTTTGGAATCAAAAGACACGATGACTTAATTACGTTCATTTTCTCGTTCATTCATTCCATTTGCTTTATTATTGTTATTATCTTAAGGAGTACGCCAAATGTCAGAAATGCCATTGTAACCACGTGCTTTTCAGATAAGATTGATCCCTCGGGATACTTATTTTGCACAAATATCCCATTTAAAGGCAACTGTGATGAAAAGTTGAAGTGCAAAATGTAATTTTTCAAATGGCGACGTTGGGAAAATTGTTGAAATATTTTATCAACAAGATTTGGTCATATTTCGCTTCGATAAGAGGACAATCGATGTTTACTGAACTTTTCCAGGAAGACAGTTCTCGGAGTTAATTAATTGTTTTGTTTATCGTTTTGTTGGATTAGTTTTCTTTTTGTAAATATTTTTTTGATGATAGTGTGGGAGTGAAACTTTCGAAAATGTAATTAAACGTGACAGATTCTGATGGCAGCTGCGCATTTCCAATAGAAAATAATGAAGGAAACGAAGGACAAAAATCGGGGAATTTTTCATGAAGATATAGCTTAGATTAGAATATTGCTATAGCTTCATGGGCCCTTTATGATAGCAAGAAAAATTGTTAACCAAAAAAGAAACAGAAAAACTAAACAACATCGACGTCCTGAGCTGGGAGTCAAACCCAGGGCCTCTCACTGCGTTAATGGCATCTCAGCTAACTACGGCACAGAGGCCGCTCAGTCGGGTATAAATAAAAGGAAAGTGATTTTGAAAATATGTTATACTAATACGGATGGTGAGTAGTAATCAAGAACATGTATTTTTAAAACAATTGTTTGAATAGTTTTGATTGTAAGACTCCCACCGTTCTTTTAAATTATATTTCAAGAAAAATGGCCTCGAGGATTATGTGCTATTATTTTTGAAATACTCAGAATTTTGCTCTGATTTTCTCACAGGATATTCTCGATAGGTTTTACTATCGAAATATGCAAGAAAAAATCTGTGGTCATATTAGAATAACCTCTTTAGAAACAATGTTAGATTTTCTTCCATACCATATTTTTGGAATCGTATAAACTTGTTTATTCCTGACGAGACGAACTTAGCTTCGTGGTCTTGCCTCTTTTGTATGAATGTAGATGAAAACCTCTTGGCTTTGAACAGAACTGTAACATATAATTCGGAATCCCTTTTGAAAGGTTTAGAAGTTTTTTTTCCTGCCTTTTCTCTAATGGCCAATTTTTAATGCTTCAATTCAAAACGCATTTAATTTAAGAGCTTGATATTAAATGAGAATGAATTGTTCCATGACGGAAAATGATTTTGTAGGTACCTACACAAAAGAAATATCCAAAAAATCATACTTATAAGTATGGTGTAACATAGCTATAAGATAGGTATACCTATCAAATTAATAATATGGCCATAGAGTCTTTGAAAATTACGAGTATCAATCAAGTCTCGGAACGAAGTACCTAAATTGTACTTTCAATTCAAAAGGATATTTAAAGAGCTCAAGAATTAATTAAAAAAAAAAGTTATGCATCGTTAAATGCCATAAGGTATAAAAAAAAAATGTACTCCTCCTAATGTTTACACATAGGTACCCTCAATAAAAACACTCCTCGAGCCACTTTCGCCTTAGAACAAGAACGAGTTTCTCCACCTATTTTTCCGTTCCACAAGGCAAATTGCCTCTTAAGGGCATAAATGCCGCTAGATGGTTAATGGCTCGCCAAAACTCATTTACACGGGATATGGCCAAGTGTAAAAACCATTTAAATGCAAATTGCCCACAAACAGTAAACACGTCTGAGAAGAAACTACCGACTTGTGGGTTAATTCGCTTCAGGCAAGCATTAGGTAGGTACGTTCGCCCATGTGTAAAAAATCTGGACTCAAGCTCAAAGGGAAATTTTCATATGGCATGTTGTACCTACGATGAGCAACTTTAATGTATGAGTAGGATTAAAATTTTGAAGCGATAGTTGCCATATTTGTTTTGCATAAATTAACTTCCAAGAGAAAAATATCTCCACTCACTCCACACAGCGAACGAAATCCGAACATTTCTTTTTGCGATAAATCCATGTTGACCTTTCGTGAAAATTAGTCTTCTAAATTTTCATGACACGAACTTAAGTAAACTCAGAATCAATTTCGAGCATATTTTTGCCAAGCAATTTATCACCTTAGCATCATCTTCAGTTACAGACTTAGGTTCGTTGGTTCTTTCGTTCGTTCCTTCGTTCGTTCGTTCGTTCCATCAGCAGGAGAGCATTTAATGGCGTTGCCTTTCGTTGTCAATCTGATCAGTTTTCTCAAACGACACATTTACCATTTCAACAGGACCACGACCGAAAACTCTATCTAACCAAACACAAGCTGCACCAAAGCATTCGTTAATGAATGCTTTGGCACAACCGGAGGTTACCATATGACTACATACTAACGTGCATTCTTTTTGCAACATTCGACGACGCCGACCCGACAACGACAACGATGCCGACGATACCAATGACGGCAGTGCACTTTATAAGTGTCCTTACTCCATATAGGTACATATACAATGTATATGCACTCTTGTCGCCTATACCTACATACATATGTACATATATTAGAAAGAACTCGAGCAGTTAACGAATGAGCGTTTGAAACACTAGTTGCTTGGCATCGAAATGGCCTCATACTAAACGGAACGGGCCGCATGCCACGCAAAAGCTAACATATCGAATTGCTCGGGTCACATAGGTGACAGTACGTATGCAAGCAACGTTTAAGGGCTTTTCGATATATGTTGTACATACGTATACATACGGACATACATATACAAAAGTATGGGCAGCAATCTAAACTGGAATTTACTCATTTAACTTGAAGCGTTCAATCCACATAGACTTTTCTTTCAGGCAATATACTCTTTATTTTACATACCTACTTATGTATGTATGCTATGCACGTACGTACGTAGGTGGTCAGGCCCTGCGTATACTTACTGAATGCTAGTCTACATTGTGTATATCACACATACGTCGGTTGGCCTAATACACATGGCCGAGTGCCTGACTTCGATTGCGCACATAGTAATAATTTTAAGTCACGTCTGTTAAATGAAAAATGAGTGCTTGTCTGTGCAGCGTGTCCGATGTTACAAGATGGGCTTCTGGTTACAACGATGCCGCTACCTGTTTGCTTCTCCTCAAAAAGCGGCCATAGCCCGTCCAATTACATTGATTAAATTGGCTGAAAGGGTTTGTTCTGCGAACACGTAGAACCAAGAACGCTGTGCAATTTTCTCGTCACCGTCAAAATAGAGAGATTTTTTTCTTTTTTTTTTCTTTTTCGGTTATTTTTCGTCCCTTCTTTCGAAGGCATCAAAGTGAATTGAAAATTGAAAATAAGGAAACACGCGAACAACGATATTGCGATCGAATAGATTTCGAGAAAAAAACAAAAAACTCTTATCAAAATGCTTTTGCCCGAACCGATATGCTGGCATGAATACATAAAATTGAGCTGAAAAGCGGAGTGCTCCAAATGGTGTTACACTTTTGTTTCTTTTCGACAGCTGTAATTAAAAGTTATACCTATATATTCTAGCCAACCGAATAGAGAATTCTTATATCTATTTATATTCGAATCCATTCGAAAATGTCAAATTCGCATCAAATGTGGCTAAGCAACAATATTCGCAGACATATGCTTCCTATAAAAGGACAATTGATTTATGGATGTTTTGCTCAATTCGAAAATCAATTTTTGTGAGTCTACAAATAAGGGCTAGATTTAGGCTTTCATAGTTTTGACAAACCCAGCAAACATTTTCGGAGTGCTTCGAAATATGAGTCCGAAATGAGTCTGAAATATATCGAAAATAAGAAAATCATATATAATATATGAGTCCTAGATGAGTCAAAAATATGTTCAAAATAAGAAAATTAAAATAAATTTCAATTTGACTTTAAACTTATAAAGAAAAAAATCCCTGATTTTGCATTTAGCTAACACATGCCTAATGATACCAACCGTTTGGGATGAAAAAGCAGAACTTTGGCCACAAAACGAATTCAAAAAGCAGAACTATTCAGAACATGAGCTAGAAAAATCAGAACATAAATCAGAACATAAATCAGAACATAAATCAGAACAAAAATCAGACTACATATTAAAATCTGAGTGTACATTTTAGTACATTTTTTACACCTCTAGGCAAATCTAAACAAAATATAAGGGTCAGTTATAAAAACATTAGGGAAATCAAACCAAATAAACCTTATTTTTGAGAACACTTTTATTAAAACAAAAATAAAACCTAAACCTCAGGATTCTGATGAACATAAAAAAATACATTTCGATAACAATTAAAACTTTGATATCCCCGATACTGGCTACTCATCTTCTTCTGAATCATTTATTACCGATATATGACTTCCTCCAGTGGTGGCAGTGCTTGCTGAAGTGCTTGTGCTGTTAGCACTTGCAGTGGCTGCTTTGCTTGCTTTAAAATCATATTTCGATTGGCCTGCAATTGCCTGAAGCAAATTCGGCTCATTATTTAAAAAAAAGAAAAAATCAATACAATCCCATTCCATATTGCATTTCACAAGAAGCATTGCATCCAAAGTAGAAATTTGCAAACGTGCAGATTCTAATTTCCAATTTTTTTTGGCGTGTGCGAATACGCGGTCGGCAGGAGCTGATGTTCCCGGGAAACATAAAATAAATTCCACTATTGTGGCCAATTCATCAAATGGAACGCATTTCGCCTCCATATGCTGAAACGCCTCTACCCACCGCATAGAGACTGATACATTTTTCGCTCGCCATTCTGCCAATTTGTCTTCCGAACAAAAATTTTTAAATAGTCCAAATTGATTAAATAACGCCTCCGAGTGCGTCTTCATATCGAAGTTTGCTTTTTCCGCAATCACAAGCGCTGACTTTTTTAATTTTGCCCAATTTGGAAATGAGTCTAAAAATATCCATGAAAAATCATTGAATACCTCCAAATGAGTGGACCATTCGTCAAGGTACTCGATAACATCATCTAGAAGTTATAAAAACGGTTTATGAAAAAGACCACGCCAAGTCAATGAGATATCAATGGAAAATCAGAACAAATCAGAACACATTCGGGAAAATCAGAGTTCTGATTTTTCTTAAAACTAAATCAGAACTGGCTTCTGCACCATACATCGTGCGGCAAAAAATAGAAGGAATAGTCCTATCACAATAAAATTGGTATGCGGATGTAAATTGAGGTCATTAAGATATAAACTAAAATTTATCGAAATCGGTTCACCGCTTCGGGTACCTCCCATAGACCCCTACATGCAGTTTTGTATGGCAGCTACATCTAAAACTCAACCGATTTTAATGAAACTTTGTCAGAATGTTGTTTATACTCAAAAACGAATATATACAAAAAATGGTTCAAATCTGACAGTCCCTAAGGGTACTTCCACTGGATAACTGCCTTTTCAGTATAAATGGCATCATAGTTTCGTATGTTCTCACATTCGTAAACAAAAATTTTAATATAAGGTTTGGTTTTTGTAATTTCTTAGTTAGTTCTTAATTTCTTATAAACATTGCCATCAGAATTTATAATAAAGCGTTAATGAATACTGATCATCCTTAACATATGCAATGATTTTTTTCTTAATATCCAGATATTTTCTCGGTGATTTTTAACATAAAAATGGACTTTATCGAGACAATCGTAAGTGGGCGGTAAATTTTTTTTCATAGATCGATAGAACAGACTCCAGACTTTTATTTTTTATCAACTAGAAGACAAAGCACGACAAAGCATACTTATATACTTTTTGTCCATTGAAAAAAGGAAAGGCGTCATTTTCGAGGTAGAATTTTTGATAGCACACCTCCTCTTCGATATTCAAATGCCTCAATTTTTAATTCCTTTTAAAAATCAAACTCTAAATTTTAACAAAAAATCACCTTTATAGCAACAGTGGTAGATTTAATCCGAAAAAAATATGAACCAATTTGAAATTTTTTTTTTCATTTTTTCGAAGAAAAAACATTTTCTATCTTTAGCTTAAATTTTTATACTTATAAAAAAAATTATGTTTTTTGAAAAAACAGTTTTGAGTTATTCTTATCTAGAGTTTTCTCAGTTTGATTAAATCGACAAATCATAAAATAAGGATGGTCAAAAAAATCCTATTTTTGCCGCTGAAATCTCACTGTGTGGCCCATGTGGAGCCTAAATTTTGTCACCCTTTGTTGGGAGCCACACTAATCAACTAACGTTCGCTTCATCTCGCTTTATTAATTGGTTTTGGGAATGAAAAAAATTGGAAATAAGGCTTAGTAAAAAATAATTTTTCAAGGGAATTTCCAAGACGTTGGGCAATGGGAACCAAAAACTCGGTTTCTCCAATGCTTTTTGTTAATACCTATTCGAAAATCAACAAATTTTGAAATCCATTTCAGAGTGCCCCTTGCCTTTCTGTGCCGCCAAGACTCAGTAATGATTTACAATTGCGGCATTACCTATAGGGATGCATTTGAATTCTTTCAAATCCAATTTTTTAAAATTTTTTAGCATTCAAAAACGGAATTTTTTTAAATGTCTAAGAAAATTCCATAAAACACACATCGAAAAACCTTGTCGAAGGAGGAGAAGAAAGGGATTCGAAAATACCCACAAGAATGAATAGAATTTCTTATGGGAAACGCCCTCAATGTTTCCATTGCATACTTTTGGGCTCGCTCAATAGAAATCGATTGCCATATTGAATCCCAATTCAATCAATTCACATCAAGTTTCTCTCAAAAAGCAAATAAACTAAAACTATTTGAACAAAGCCTCTTAAAACAATTCTGAATTTCGCACTTCAACCGTGCCGCATTCAATCACAATCGATTCGAATCGAATCGTATCGAATACCTTTTTATGCCACAATTTCGCAGCCGCCGACAATGGGAAGCGCAATCAATTCTTTAAGTTAACAATCTGGAAATCTTACAAAATCATTCACTCATTCACGGCCAATAAAATCAAATCCCGATAAAAGTCACTCGAATCAATTTTCAATGACTTTTGTGTTGATGCTCAAGACGCATAGTTTGGCAAGAGTAATACGAAAAAAATAAAGAAAATAAAGACGAAAGGAAATTATCGAAGAGAAGAGAATGAAAGAAAGAAAAGAAAAGAAAAGAAAAGAAAAGAAAAGAAAAGAAAAGAAAAAAAGCGAACAGCATAATTGTTGGAACGAAACGTTCGAAAACGAAAAGGACTTGAATGAGCATCCCAAACAAATGGATGAAAAATTACTGAAAGGAGTGTGAATAGATTGTGAGGATGAAGGCATCAACTAATGCCTACAAAATGAAGAGCAATAGATTGAGATGAAGGCTCAATTGACAGTCGAAAGAATTGAAAAACGCAGACGCTTAGTTCGAGCAAACAAATTCTTTTTTTATTGTCTTTTTTTTTTTTGTGTTTTTTGAGATCTCCAAATGAGTTCACACCCACCCGCGCACATATGTACTCATATATGTAAAGTTATTGTGTAAGATTATTACATGGGCGTGCACGTCATTTGTACTTCTGGTGCGGATTATGTTCACATAAAGGCACCGAGAGAAACGCCACGTTCAACAAAAGCAAGCAGGAGAGTAACAAATTCTGAATCGAAGCTACACATATGTATGTTTGTATGATTGTTCTCAGCTCAGATGGGGGAACACAGCTCCCACGAGCGAGTCCCACGTATATGCATATACTTAAACACAAATATATGTACTTGCATTTAGTTTTTAATGCCAATATTTGTAGAAAATACACCAACTTTGAGGTACACATACATACATACATATATTAACATATTTATGTGCATATAATGGCAAGGAAATTTACGTACGAACGAATCATATACAAAATACAATGTACCTACACATTGTGTTCGGAAGTATAAACACAGTTTCATCTCAACCCTACGCGTGCAGTGCCAAAATATTAAAGACGTTAATATGACGCATGAAGTCAAATGTACCGAGATGCACATACAACATTACATGATGATCAACTTGATGTGGGTCGTTCACTAAAAACGTATGTTTTCGTTTTCTGAGTATTCTTTTGAACCTCAAAGATTGAATTTGGAACTAAGGACTATTTTATTATAGTCCCATTTAAATAAAATTATTCGAAATATATTTGGATTTGGAGAAAAGTCTATTCAGCCCCAATTGTACAAGAAGTCGAAAATGTAAAAAAAATTTTCAATTACAGAAACGCTTCAATTTTGGTAATACTCGACAAATAAAATAGTAGGGCAATAGTAAATATTTAAATGAAACACCCAAAGATATGCTCGTGAATATTTAAAGGTCGTTTAACAATATTAAAAGCCCTTAATTAAGGCTCTAATAAGATCCACACAGCTTCCAAAAGTCTTATTCAAAATATCTTCAATTGAACATATCTACAAGAATGAATAGATTCCTCACAACCGGAAATATTTTACATAGATGCATACTTTTAGGTGCTGCTCCACTAGAAAAGCTTATTTTATAGCTCCCATTCTTTTCTTTCATTTAAAATCTTTTAAGGCAGCGTATTTAAAGTAGCCAACTCTCCCCAATGTAAAGCTCTCAACTTGGGACTCGACCTTTCGCTTTTGTGCTGCCTTCAAGATGATGACCTTTGTAGCAAGTACATACCTACCTACTCGTTTTAAGAAGTTGTAAATATATTAATAAAAAATATTTAAAAAAAAAAAAACCTTTAAGGAATCAGAATAAAATGTTTTCAGTGTTCCGTCGCACTTTCAAAGGGCAACAAAATTTTACCATAAATATTTCAATGAATTTTCATGCTTTTTATAGGACAAACCCTTTAGCACAATAACCTATGAAATATGCAAGCTCATGCTGCAGTAAAGAAAGATGTGTTTTGAATACTAACGCAAAGTTCAAGGCGTCTCAATGTTATTTAATTTTGAAGAAACATGTTGTGCATTGAAGTTACTATAGTAAAGAGTTGGGTAAAATGTGTGCATTGATGCAATGCATATACACGTGTAAGCTATGAATAATATAAACAAAATCATTTCGGCAATAAGCTTTAGAGAGAGTCTGTCTGGTGAAATCTTAAATAGGACACATTTTATATCCTTTTCGATGTGAAAAGCTTTAAAATCCCAAACAAATTTCCATATTCAGAGGAAAAATCATAACTCGTGTCCGACCGCTGTCGACCTTTTGTTGGAATTCAATGAAAAAAAAAAAAAAAAAAAAGTATTCCCCATGCGGACCAATTGGTCAAATCATTGGCAATTGATATTTGAACTCTTCGTGTCTGATGCTCTAACCGAAATCATTCACACTGTGCATCACAAGCAAGCATAATCTTATTTACCTATGTGTACGTGCAGTGGGAATTACCATTGCTTGTGCCTTTTTTTGTTTTTGGTTTTTCCCCGTTTTTTTTTTTTTTGCTTTTTCCTTGCGTCCTGTATTATTTGAAATGCTTGAAGTGTTTCTTTAAAGCGCAAAGCAAGGAGTCACGTTCTTTTAAGCTTGATTTTGAGTGCGAAACTTTAACCAACAAATATGTGAGAAATCTAAAAGTGAATAAAACTTTCTGGAATTCTTTTCCAAAGAAAAATAAGCTTTTTTGACTCACGGATTATTCTTTGATTCACCACAAATATAATTTCTTCAAAGTATATAATTTTTTGGAAGGGATTTTTATTTTCTTAAATTTAAATTCGAGTTTAAGTGCACGACATCATTTTCATTATCTTTACTAACTTACTTCAAGTACAATATAATTCTCACTGTGTTTATAAATATGTATAACATCATACAAAGTGGACTATAATATGAGGATATGATAGATGGGGGATATTGGCTCTTCTAACGTCAGACATAATTTTCATCATCTTTTTAATAGCTTACTTTTAGTTCAATATAATTCTCACTGTGTTTATAATTATCGTCATACAATGTGGGCTATAATTCTCATCAGCTTTATGGGGAGGAAAATCAGAAAAATCATAGCTCCGAAGAGGACTTTCAATTATCTCATATTGAGAGGTAATCTCTTTAACTCTTTCATAGTTCTTATTACCTTTGCATGTGTTTTTTTTTTATAAATTGTATATAATTCTCATTCTCTTTATGGTTGGTATAAGAATAAACAAGATCTTTCAGAAAGGCCTTACAATTCATCCTTAATACTTCTTCTTCAAAACAATTTAAGGGACATTCTAACCCTGGAATTGATTTTCTTGATTAATCTCTGAATGCTTATTTTTTATTTTGGCCATCCACCTCACATAGTCCTAAAGGTTTTCTTTGATGGTTTTCTATCGATTCTATCGATGTTTTTGGTCTCTATTTAACCTTAAACTATTTCTATTATATATTTATAGAAAATACCTCAAACTGAAACCAATTTGTGTGTTTTGACATCATAAATGGATTAAATAACAATCAGAATTACGGGAAAAAGAACATCTGCTGAGTGTACTCAACCAGTATTTTTGCTATCAATTTCATTCAGTAAAAGATTTTTGTTTCGTTGTGGAAAAAAACTCACTTGAATTGCTTGATTTTGTGGAACTCCTTAAGTCCATGAAAGGAAAAATTCATTTTGGTACTTAAGGCGGGACTTTATTAAAGCGTCATTGAATTATGAATAAATAATTTTATTACACAATTGGGAAATCGGTTTTCAGCTCAAATATCACTCGGGGTGTTTCGATTTCGATCAATAATCGTAATAAAATTAATGGCAGTGCAGCCCAATCGCTTACATCAGCGAGCATATCGCAGTCAATTCGTTCAGGATATTACACGTTCCATTTTCATGTCTTTTTTTTTCTCACAAAAATATTCCCAACGCCGTAAGTACTTTCATAAGTAAATACGAAAAGGCACATATAAATACATAAATAAATATGTATAAATGTATATCTATATATACATATAGGTATGTATTTATAGAAACGTATGTTATTTAATATGCGTGCAAAACTCATTTACATTTGTACAAAATTCATGGAATGCGTGATATTATCGTTTCGGTCCGCGTAAAATTACTGATTGTAATGAGCTTTAGGCTACGAAATCGGAATGTAATTCAGCAGCAAAAGTGATTAAGATATTGATTCAGTTTAAAAATAGAATATAAATGTGTATAAACTGTGTTGATTATGAAAGCGCGATTTAAAAAGTCTTCCATTTAAATGATTTCAATTATTCCATCGATCAATCTTTTTCGCCAAAGAAATGACGGCTCTATTCTTCAAAATGAATTTTATTAGAATGCTCATCGCAATTCAAATGGGCCAAACTGAAGTCTATTATATTATTTGTAAATCCTCTTCAAATTCATTTGAAATTTTAAAGAGAAACAAGGGATAGCTAAGTTTTCTGATGAATCAATAATTCTTTGATCAAATCACGAAGAAAGTCTCAGCTCAGCTCCATATGGGTCTATCTCTCTCTGTGATTATATTTAAACATTCTTCAGTATCTTGTGGAAAATTTCCAGCGTAAATCAGTCTCCACAGACCGACTACTTATTGGGCCATCGTTAAGCGAGTCTATCCACTTTTGGAGTCATAGTCTATGTATTTGGCAGCAGATATATGACGTTAAGATGGCCTCCTCATATCTTGGGTTGAAGGACAGCATTCATGTTAGTGACATTGGTTCAGATTAGATAATATTTAAGTCAAAACGTTGCTGAATTCCGCTCAAAATCTAGGCATTTCAAAATTTCTTCGATATTTTTTTTAAAGAAATGCCCTGGTAATAAATCAGTAGTGCCTGGACCTTCCACTAATAAGGTGACGCTTTCAGACGCTTCTTTAAAATCCGATCTCAACCATTAGGTCGAAACGTTGCTCAGACACTCTCCATAAAATAAATTTTCAAATAAAAAAAAGTTTCAAATAAATAAATAAATAAATAACTCAAAAAAAAAAAAAATAACTCTACGCAGAAATAAGAGGAAATAGGAAAAAGTAAAAGCTGACTCTATTTGCCCCCGTTCAGAGAAAATATGAACTCTTCTTAAATTTAAACTACGAATTTTAGAAGTTCATTTTTTTTCCAAAAAAAAAAAAAAAAAACCAAATTAAATTCACTTACCAATGCTTTTTAAAAGACCCAACTTAATTGGCTTTTAGTTTTGTATGAAATAAATTATTTTGACCTTTCAAATGTGAAAAGTGAAAGTATTTTAGACCGAAAAAACAAAAAAAAAGGAATACGACCAAAGGTAAAAAGCTCAACTGTCCTAAGTTAACACACGCCCCGGACCATACATTATAGAAGCGAAAATGAAAGCCAATTAGTTTTCCATTAAATTAAGCCAATTAAGGACAAAGGCAAAGCCGTCGAGAACCGAGCCGAGTCTGATGACCGAAATGCAACTACATCACGATATCCATAGCCGTATTAAGCGCTCGTTCACATGAAATACATATTTTTGATAAAAAACAAAAACAAAAAAAAAAAAACATCCCATAATAATAGATAATAAAATTGCTGCCCATCGATTGAATAAAGCACTTCAACTATTTCCTCTCACTTGAACGTCTGAAATGGAAGCGTGGCAGGATAAAAAAAACTGGCCAAGGATAATCATTATTACGCTGTCAAGAAACGAAATCTTTTTCTTTTCATTTCCTGTCTTCAAGAAATATGATTTCTTTGACAAATGAAAACTTATGTTGTGAGAATTTGCGAAAGTATGTACACGCAGAGAAAAAATATCACATACCCAATCATATTTTGCAGGCATTACATATGTAATTAGGTATGATGTAATTATATTTTCATAATTGCGTCCAATTATATTTTTCATTACCTCCAATTATATATTTAATTGTATCAAATAATAAAAAAATAATTTCAATTACATATCTAATTCCGTCCTATTAAATTCCCTGCAGGAAATGTCAATTGTGAAACTATACTCTTTCTCTACTGAGTGCGTCAACAGTACTACTGACCAGTTATACCCGTCGCAATGCTTTGCGTTATTGACATTTAACATTGAGTTGTCATTGAATGTCAACAGTAGACCGAAAAATTATTGACGTCGGTACTATTATGTAGACAAAAGTTAGTACTCTTTCGCTTTATAAGGAAACACGTTGTTGACATGGTCAATAAAAATTAAATGTACCTCTTGACAGTACAGTTTCTCTTATGACACTGCCTATAAATATTGTTGACGTTGGAACTAGTTCTCTTGTCTATATTGACGTCAATATAGACATGGGGCCATATAGCGACAGGCTTCCTGCAGGGTTTCTAATCACCTGCAATGATATATGTAATTGTATCGAATTATATACATACATAAAACAAATGCAATTACATATACATAATTGCGTCTAATTAAATTTGTGATCCCCTGCATTTTAAAATATATTCCATATAACAATATAGAAAGGAGAATTCTCCACGATTGGGCGGAATATATTTCACCACGTCATATTCGTGGTCTACCTGCCCCTTGGAGTGCCTAAGGATTTTGAAAATTCAATCACCTTATATACGATCGAAATTATAAACCATTTGAGAAATATAAGAACAAGCTGTAAAATAAATACAATCACATATATAATTGCACCAATGCTTTAAATTGTAAAAGTAATCAGGTGTAATTACATATATGTTCAGAACGCAATTACATATATGATAAATTTAAATGCAATTATATAAGTAATTGAGCACAATTATTATTTTTAATATTCTAATTATATTGTAATTGGCTCCAATTAATAATGCAATGGGCTCCAATCACATATGTAATTGCTTCCAATTATATTTCGGGCACTTATTTCTCTCCGTGTACCTTCGGTAAAATGAATAAATGCCGAGCAATGAACCCTACAACATATTTCACTCTACAATTTTCCCATCAAACTGAGACATATCACCATCGCAGCAGTTAAATACCAATTGAAGAGCAAAAAAAACAAGATAAACCAAAAATGAATCTTATCGAAAAACGAAAAATACCACAAAAGCTCGTATACCCATTTGCAGGGGGTCATGTTGTTGTATGGCATTTGTGTGTACCTACACATTAGAACGCAAATGGGTGCGGTCAAACGGTCATGTACATACATACAAAGGTGGGTATCTACTTATACGTAAGGTAGCCCATAGCAATCGTAGACATGGACATAAAGTTCTTCGGCAGGCGAAAAAGCAAAAAAAAAAAAAAAATTATAATAAAATTCGAACAAGAAAGAATGAAACTTATTAGAAGATTTCGATCTTATCGATATGTCGAGCTCAGGAAAATGTGCGATGATATCTCAGATTTAAAAACTGAGAAGGAAAACCATTTCTTTTTTTTTTTTAATATATTTTTATCGTTCTTCTTAACGAGCCAAAAATTGTTTTGAGCATTGGAAAAATCACGTACTAAATTTATTTGTAATGACTGCTTGACAATAACCTTGACAATGCCAAACACCCAAACATAAGGACACCAAATTGTCTACGGCGATAATTTATTCGTTTATACAGACATGGAATCGAGAAATCAATTCAATGCACCTGTAGACATACGACGGCGATTCGTAACATAATACGAGTACATACTATAAATCCTAAAAACAAAAATTTTTATCAACGCATGACAAAACAACATCGCCCTCGAAAGTAAGGAAAAAAATGACAAAAACGAAAAGGACACAAAACAAAGCACCCAACAAAGCCCTAAATAAACAAGCAAAAGTCCACGTGTTTTATAACACTCAATCTTTTTTACAAACACACACACACACACAGCAATACATATTTACACAATACGATTTTAATACAAAGCAAATATTAACGTGCGTGGCGGAGGGAACATGAAAGAAAAACCTTTCGAAAATCAATTGCCAACGATTGCAAATGGCGAGCACAATCAGGATGAAGGGGAAAGCATATGCAATGGCGCTGAGTTTTGGCAATACCTTTTCCATTTACGGTAGACAGAGGATTAATAAGGTAAACTACGAATCGAAGTTAAAGAAATTGATCACATAAGTGATCTGATTGGGAAGTTTTTCATATGAAGTTATGAAAGGAAATTCTTTCGATGTGTCACTAATAGGCCGTTTACATATGCCGTTTTATTCGCGTTTTAGTAACTTTGCCCGTTTTAGGTCTAAAACAACTTAGATTTTTCCCGTTTTATCGTACAAAACTAAAACGAGAAACTTTCCTGTTTTAATTTAAAACAAGTAGCTAAATAAGATAAATCCTGCTTATAACTGCTAAAAATATCGAAATCTGAGTGTCATCACTATAAAAATGCAAGACATATGGTAATTGAAATTTCTAATTTAAAAAATGTGAGGTTGTTTCCACAACCAATGTAGTAAACGAACGCATTTTCAATAATTGCTTCTATTCTAAATTAAAATATTCACTCATATTTCACGTGTTGAGCAAACAAAAGATAACCACAAAATGACAAAACGACATGTGCATATGTAAACACCCCGTTTTGACTTAGTCGTTTTAGCTTAAACGAGGAGCGCTAAAAGTATATGTAAATGCCCTATTAAGACAATCAAAGCGGCGATAACAAATTTTTTGTTTTAAGTGAAAATTCAGTATTCCCCAGGAATGAGAACGTCTCATTAGGGGCTCTATTGTATTGAAATTATGTTCTCTCGGTATTAGCATTGCTTTCTTTCATTTCTAACTGCTCTCATATCCTAGGTATTCAAATACTCATGCTATATGAAGAAAACCCAGAAGCTAGATAGCTGATCTACCCAACAGTTTTAGTTTCTTTAGGTCGTTTTTCTTCAATTTCTTTCTTTTGGTACTTTATTAGATCGACTGCCAAACGCAAGCAATTATCTTCCATGAGAACGAACTTTCTTAAAAATTTTTATCCCTTGAAAGTCTAATTTTTTTATTTCTTCGACCAAATGTTTTACCTTCATTGCCTGATTTCGAAGATTACACAGTTACATAATTAGGTTTATTTTTGGGACTAATTTAATTTCTCGAAACTTTTACGCCCCCTACGGTTTTATCATTTCCCACTTGTTCGTTCGCCAAAACACCACTTCGAAGGTGTCAACGTGCAAAGAGAACTCAGAAATCAAATGACTTCTGTACTGAGAAGATATGTTCGTTCGACAAATACACATATATTTGTGTGAATGAATGTTATTCTTGCCCAACGTACGCTCCCCTAATAAGCTCCATGTCATCGTTCGGACAAAAGAAATTGCAACCCAAAATGGAAAGTATGCAACGTAGTCCGATATTAAGGTCCTCAAAAAAAAAAATTTAAAAAAAATAAAAATTGAGCCCGAAACCCAAAACGGCATTTATTGTCTGGGACTGTGTTTTGTTGACACACATGAAATGAACTTTTGTTCAGGTGGCCACAGTTATCGTCCATGACCAGTTCATGCTCCGAAATTAAATGGGATTTGTTGCCAAGAGGCACTTACCTGCGTGCGTGATACGGTTTGTCGAATTGAATGGACTTTGCCATGACCTCAAATTTATTGTCCGGTGAAGATTTTCATTATTCACGAGTCGATAATCGTTTCATTCCCTAAAACTTTTAGTTGAATTTGATTTTAAATTAACTAATTGAAAAAGGATTTCTTTTGAACTCTCTTTTTTTTTGAATCCCTTTTAAATGAATGTAAATAAGAGAAGAAAGAAAAATTATATTTTAACAGAATGCTTTGAAAAATATGTAAAATTTTGACTTAAGTAGCTATTCCAAAAGATCAGACGCCACAATCATTCGACCAAATAGTGTCCTTATCCTTTAGGAATATGTTTTTTCCCATTTCGTTTTGTTCAGTTCTTGGACAAGTTCAATAAAATTGTCCATAAACCGTTCGCACTTCTTTCGAGTGGACCATTCTACCCACACACACACACACACGCGCGCGCGCAGGCAGCTACACGTTCGTACACATCCAATTACTTCCCTTCGACTCAAAGGGCCCTGCCGCCATGAACACATAATAAACCCATTCAAGCACATAGTAAAATACGGTTCCGATTACACGCTAAGCAATCAATCTAAATGCCCGATGTGGCCATAACACCGAATCCAATATCGAACACAATGAGACATAATGAGCTTACACACCCCCCCACCGCCACAGGCAATCTGAGGTCATTCTTCAGCGTGTAAAGGTGTAAATACGTTTGCCGAGAAAATCGTTATCAAATCTGTTTGAAGGACCACAAATGGATAAAGACACAAAAATAAAATGAAATGAATTCAAATGAAAGAAATAAGGAAACATCGTTACGGCAGTGAGAATTTCATTAGAGACGTCACAAAATTTCAATAACAAATGCGGAAGATGTACGAAAAAGGACCAGCAGCGTCCTTAAACTAACCTAAACTAAAATTCTATTTAGGAAATCACAAAAAAAAAAAACACACACACACACGCACACACACACACACAATAGCCTCGGCCATAAAAAGAAAAGCCAATCTAAGCAGAACGTGAATAATCTCACGATAGAGATGTCCTAGAGAATCCCAAAGAAAGAAAATAAGAAGAGAGGCAGACAAAAAAAAAAAAACAATTTACGTTAACAATCAGGAACAGCCCAACTACTCTCATTTGACTTTGCGTACGACAAGTCATCGGCGGCGAGGCCTTCAAGGAGCAACATCAATTAAGTCCTGGCCTCTTGCATGCGAGCGAATTCATCGGATTAAATTGTAATTCGTATTCAATTAAAGCAAATACTTTGATTACTGATTACTAGGCCGAAATTGTCAAGGCATCGAGAATAGCTGACAATTCAGTGAGTGCCATAAATTTCCTTAAATTAACAAGAACGACAACAACAAGGACCAACACAACAAATATTCGCTGCGCTACTCATAATTAAGGCCGGCGTTCAAGTAAACGATTTGATGGTCATATCAGAACTTTGTTCGCTCGCCCATTTGATGGGGGGGAGATTTTCGACAGCTTACCAATTTCGGTGAATGTTAATTAGTCGGCGAATACTTTGGCAGCCGCATTTCTTAGAACTGACCCCGGCGTAGATGTCGCCGAAGTTCTTCGACACTTTTCGAGTAGTCCATAATTAATATCACTTATAAATTCATTTCCATTTAATTGGCGGTTTTTTTCCGCCCCTTGCAAATTATTAAAATAAACGGGTTCCAACTGCGAAGTTAATATCCTCCCTTGGCTTCTAGAATGACTTTGGGACGCCTTCCGATGCTTTTTGACCAAATCACCAGCGTCCTATTTGTGCCCACTAGGTCCTTGATGGCGTAATAGGAACTTCCTCGGAGGATATTTGATGTTTTTGAATCCTTTTTTTGCTAGCAAAATCCAACTATGTTCGATTGGGAGACTGTTTAGGTGTATGCAAACGCTTCAGGAAGTTATACAGGAGCTTAGGCGGCCCGTATATGACATTTATGTGAGACCATTATCTTGCTGAACAAAAAACTTTGTAATTTCAGTCCCAATTTGAATAAATTGTGGCGCAAAATTTTTTCATACACTTCGAATTACATCGTTTGGTTCATCTTTTTTTTTTTTTTTTTTTTTTAAATGCCACAATCACAATGCTTTAATTCAGGGTTCTCAAAAGCTGGGCAAGACTGAAGACTGTAGTTATAACGCGAAATTTTATTTACACGTTACAGAATTATATGCCATTTGGGAAGGTAGATAAATTAATGGAGCTTTATTTAAATAGCAGTTCAATGTTCGTTAAACAACTCAGAAGCAAGTCAGCCCTGTAAGGAGAGCTGCCAAATCGCTTAATTGGCATTTAAATGGGCTTAAATACCTAAAAGCGGATTGTTCGCTATAGTGGAGGGAAATATTGTATATAATTTCGTTGTTGGATTCATACGAAATTAAGCATTAATTGGTCGATTATAAGCTGAGGTGGAGAGAGACAGAGAGAGAGCGAGAGAGAGAAAGAGAGAGAGAGAGAGAGACAGACAGAGAGAGAGCCACTGACATTTAAAAGCACGGAACTTTCAAAAGTATTAATGGAAATCATTCCAAATTTATACAAATAGTCAGCCATACAGTCAGTCAATAAAGTATGTATGCACTCCAAAAATCTGTGTTTTTCCCAATTTTCTTCTGTGTCAATAATTTTCTTATGAATGACATATTTTTCATTTAACATTAACCTTATTATGTTTCAAACTAGACCCCTAACAATTAAATTTCTGAAAATTTCTTTAACAAAAAGAAAATAATAAAAATCATATTGTTCCATTTGACAACTTCAGTACAAATTTTGAGCTCTTTCTTCCATTAAAAATTTGAAAAAAATTCCAAAAAGGAAATTTTCACTGGTTTTTTAATTTTTGTTTTTTCTTAACATTCCAAAATGTGTAAAAATTACAACATTTCAAATATTGCTCAACTATTGTCAATTAAAAATTGAAAAAACAAATCAAATTGAGGCTGGATTTTTGATGGAAACTGTATGGAAAATCATAGAAAAATCTTAACTCATTTTTATTTAGTCTGAAAGTGTTTAAATATGTTACTAAGGTGTGCAATATTTTAATTCAAACAGAAGAAATTTGGAAAAATACGCATTTTTGCAGTGTATTATTACTTTATTGACTGACTGTACATAGGAAGTCATACCTCTTCTTGGAAAGTTGCTAGAGACATTGAGGTAGATATTCAATTAAATTTTTGGCACTTAGAAGGACAATAAAGTTTTAACAGTTTATCTCTATAAATAGACTGGCTAGACATTTTATTAAATTGATATGGTCGTGTCAAATGCGAAAGAAGCATCATTGTTAAAGGGTTAAAATTCTTAGAAGCTTCCAAAATTTGACTATGACACTTTTAAGGTAACGATGAATTACAAGTCGCGACGCGACGAAATATGGCCATATCCACCAATCACGGATGCCTCATGCGGCCTAAGCTCGAATAATTTAATAATAACACTGTGCTCGAATTTGGTACTTTTTTACCGACAACATGGAGAAAAATCTGGTAATCATAATTGGAGGGCGCTGAATTCAGTCCCATCAACCGTTTTTCTAGATTGGCTCTAATTTTTGAGGTATCGCGGTTTAAAAATTGTGACTAGGTAGGTAGGTAGGTTGAAGTGGCTGCCACTTAGGCCGTTAATCGGCCCATTGTGATACCATGGAGGTTTTCTTGTGTTTGTGTGAGTGTTTATGTCTTATTATGTAGTATGCCCCTAACATGCGATTTTGAAAAACCAGTGCTAGGCTTGGAACATTACACTCCGTTTCGCCTGTGCCGGGAATCGAACCTCGGACCCTGGGATTAAGAGCATAGCACGCATCCCCTACGCTATCATTAAAAATTATATATATTTCGCTCATGTTGCTATATATCTATGACAGAATAATGACGACAACGTTAATTACTTGTATTTAGTAGAATTCCTGTCCAAAACTTCGCTGGAATCCCAACGGTAGTTGGTATTTTATAAATGCTTCTTTCAACTTTATTCACATTTATTTAAAAAAATTGAAGCATACTTTTAGGGGAAGTGAATCTGTTGACATTCGATTTTTTTTTTTAATATATTTTTTAAATTTAAAGAAACAGTTCTTAAAAAGAACTTTAAGATTATTTAACAAAACGGCTTTGAATTTCAGAACTCTCGGTTCCTAGTCATATGCTTTCCCATTATGCCGTCTTGTCAAATATTATATAAAAACGGGTCCCAAAATCGAAATTAATTTTTGGAGCAAGTAAAATTTTTAAGTAAAAATTAAAATTATGCTTGCATACTTAAGAGATTCACCTTTAAACGCGAAAATCTCCGTTAACCCTTTCGCGCCGGGGTTTTTACTCGAAAGACAGGATTTTTTTTTTTAAACTTTTGCAGAAATGGATAAACGAGCAAAAAAAAACAAATTCTGCATACTTTAAAAATGTCGAATGTCCTTCGGTTATCCTGGGATATATAATCCCAATAACAGTTTTAGATGAGACACATAAGTATGTATGTCCCAATAGAAAAATTCATGTTTTAACTGAGTGGGACGTATTGTCCCAGTAGGCGCGAAAGGGTTAACTGAGCCAATCCCAAACAAGTAAGAAAGCTAAAGTCGGTCAAGCCCGACTTTGAAATACCCAGCGTCCCGACATTATGAGCGCACTATGATTTGCTTCTCTATTTGAGGGCGTGGCAGTGGGAGGGCAACATATATTATTTCCCTACACCTTTCATTCGCCTTGGTGAACCTATGTTGCGAATTTGAAGCTTCTACGCCTTTTACTTCGGAAGTTACGAAAAATCTTCATTTGTGGGCGTGGCAGTGGGCGGGCCACATAAAATTTTTCCCTACACCTTTCATTCGCCTTGGTGAACCTATGTTGCGAATTTGAACCTTCTACGCCTTTTACTTCGGAAGTTACGAAAAATCTTCATTTGTGGGCGTGGCAGTGGGCGGGCCACATACAATTTTTCCTACACCTTTCATTCGCCTTGGTGAACCTATGTTGCGAATTTGAAGCTTCTACGCCTTTTACTTCGGAAGTTACGAAAAATCTTCATTTGTGGGCGTGGCAGTGGGCGGGCCACAAAAAATTTTTTCCTACAACTTTCATTCGCCTTGGTCAACTTTTGTTGCGAATTTGAAGCTTCTACGCCATTTACTTCGGAAGTTACGAAAATTCTCTATTTGTGGGCGTGTCAGTGGGCGGGCCATATTAATTTTTTTTTCCTACACCTTTCATTCACCTTGGTCAACCTATGTTGCGAATTTGAAGCTTCTACGCCTTTTACTTCACAAGTTACGATAAGCCCTTATTTGTGGACTTATTTGTGGGCGTGGCTCACGGAGGGCGGCGTCCATTTTTTTCCAGGATATGTCCCTTTTCGTAGTTTACCAGTACACCAAATATCAATGGAATGTGTTGAGTGGTTCGCAAGTTACAAGCATTTTACTGAAAACACATTATATTCATTTGTGGGCGTGGCAGTGGGCGGGTGTCTCCCGTTTTTGCTTAGGATCATACTTGGATCCCGATATACCTGTGTGCCAAATTTAGACTTGATTGGTCCAGCCGTTTCGGAGGAGATCCGACCACGGACGGACGGACAGACGGACAGACGGACAGACGGACGGACGGACGGACAGACGGACATGTCTAAATCGATTCAGTTTTTGATCCTGATCATTTCTATATACATATGTCTATATCTCCGGAGCTTAGTTCTCCCTGTTACAAGATTCGCACAAAACTAATATACCCCGCTTACGCTGGGTATAAAAATCAATATCACTATTGTATTCAGCGCATTTGACTTAATATTTCTAAATATGAAAGCCGTCTGTCGGCTTTTTGAACTAGCACAGTGTAATTGTTCAAAATTCTTTGAAAAAATTCTTAATTTTTATTTCGAAAATTCAATATGTGAACGACAAATTTAATTGGAGCCATTAACGTGATTTTCAATTGGTTCCATTCTGAAGAAAGAGGGACTTGGTAAAATGGTTAACTCTAGTCTGAACTGAACTCCTTGAAGGCGCCTCAATGTACAAAAATTTTTATTCAAAAAAAGGGCAGATGATTATGGCCGTAGTTATTTGAAATTATCTCTAAGAGGGCGGATTTTTTTTCACTTCATAATAGTCTCAAAATAATCGAGGTTTTTTTCGGAATAACTAAACGATTTAAGTGACTTAAAAATCTATACATACAGTATTCATTAAAAATAGTCTAGATTAGATATTCACTATTTTTTATAATATTAATTTCTTTAAATTACTTTTAATTTAAGTCAAATTAAAATCAAAAATAATTCAACAAAATCTTAATTCAATCGGGATTGAATTGGATAAAATTTTTATTTTTTTTATTAATCTGAAACAATCCAAATTATTTTACGATTTATTGGCATTGCTTAACTTTACTTTATTAATAATCATTATTTCAATTTCATAATTCAATATTTAATCGTTAATTAAATAGTCATTATGGACATATAGGACTGTTTGATGCTCCCGAACCTCGCTTTCTTTCATTCATTGAAGATCAATCAAACTAAGTATATGACCATTTTGAACCATCGCTGAGACTGAGCAGCTTCAAATGAATTTTCAAGTCCGCATACCGTAAGAAGCATTCACCAAATCCAACAAATACTCCTCCATACAACCCATTACCACCCCCTTAACACTTTCTAAAGGGTTAGTAGATACACTTCCCTCGCGTAAATGGTTTCTCTTTACGCAAGGAAGTCGAGAGCTCAACTGTGGCTCGTTCCTTATTTTTGTTTATGTTCCATCAACCTTCCTTTTTTTGTTATTTGTTTTTGTTGCTGTTGTTTTGTTTTGTTTTTTGGCATCATCGTGATTACAAGTGCGAAAACATTGAAACACGGTAACCGTGTTTGTCGGCCAAAGACGAACTGCCTTTTCGTAATACCGAATGCACTTCGCGGTTTGTTTTTCAAAGGCAGACCAAAAATGCAATTTAGGTGTTCCGAAACGCTAGAAAGGTGTGGTCGGGGATCGTATCTCAAAGGGACTAACAATTTCCACATCGCTAGACAACGACGACGGCAGCTACATAAGAGCTTCCAACGAACTTTTCTTCTTCCTCTTCTTCTTCTTTTTGTGATTTCGTTCAATCTTTTGGAAAGTAAGAAAGCAACAAGTCGAACGTCGAGGTAATAAAATAAAAAATTTTTAAAGTTTTATTACTTTCAAGTGAAAAGTTCTATTTTTGTTTTCCTGTTCGACGCAACAGAATTTGGAGACCTTTAATTTTCACATTTCCGTCAGAGAATCAGTCTCAAGTATAGAGTTGTGTCTTTATTGAAGGAATCTCGAACGGCATCTCATTAAAGCATCCGGATGTGTTAAACAGTCTGTCGAAATGTTGTTTCCAAAGTCCATGAACAAATTATGAGATCAACCTTCGTCCTTCACGCACTTTTCGTGCACTCCTCTACATAAGGGTGGTCCAAATTTGGTAAGTTTGTTTAATTTTACCTGTCACCCTCTCAAAATGTAGTAGAGGGCAACAGAAAAGGAGAATGAAAAAATTTAGATCGATCGGACAACATTAAGGGGGTGCTTAACGAGGTCAAAGTTCAGAAACATGATTTTTTAAACTCACTTAAATTTTTCTAAATATCTCCCAAACTAATTCAGATAAGAAGATGAAACAAACGTTGGCTGATTCCTAATACAACAGGTAATCCAAAAAAAAATTTTTAATTCTACACTGAGAAAAATTTTTTCACAAAACTAACAAGAAAATTCTATAAGTTTTTTTTTTCAATTAAACGAAATTTGAAGTCCAAAAGTTTTGCTTCTTATTCTGACTTATGATTGTTATTTAAAATTAATTTTTTACGCTTTAATTTACCGATAGCTTTTCGAAAAGAAGTGATATATTTTTATTTAATAAAGAACACTATTATCCACTTTTGGACTTCAAAATTCGTTTAATTAAAAAAAAAAAAAAAAAAGATTTGTGAAAAATATTTTCTCAGTGTAAAAATAAAAAAAAAATATTTTTGGATTTCCTGTTGTGTTAGGAATCAGCCAATGGTTGTTTCATCTTCTTATCTGAATTTATTTTGGAGATTTAGGTGTAGTAAAAAGAAATCCATTATTTTTGCTTTAAATTGAGGGCTTTATTTAAGATAGTTAGAATGACCCGATTTAGGTCAAATATGCGCCGTTTTGTTCGATAACTTGTTGCCATTTTAAAGGTAATTTCATATAGAAGCCCTCGTTCCTATTAGCAAAAAATTGAGACAGTCGAATTTCAGAAGCCTCTCTTGAAGCGAATGTTTCACCAGCAAAATTGTTCGCCATGGACAGGAACAGATGGTAATCACTTGGTGCCAGGTCCGGACTATAAGGTGGATGCAGAAGAACCTCCCAACCAAACTCCCGGAGCTTCTGGCAAGTCACTATCGATGTGTGTGGCCTGGCGTTGTCCTGATGGAACACAATTCCTCTCCTATTGGCCAAAGCTGGTCGCTTATGGGCGATTGCTTCCTTCAGACGGTCCAATTGTTGACAGTAGAGTTCCGAGTTAAGAGTTTTGCCGTATGGGAGCAGCTCATAGTAGATAATTCCCTGCCAATCCCACCAAACACACAGCAAAACCTTCCTGGCCGTCAATCCTGGCTTGGCCACCGTTTCCGCCGGTTCACCGTGTTTCGACCACGACCGTTTTCGCTTAACGTTGTCGTAAGTGACCCACTTTTCATCACCAGTCACCAACCGCTTCAGAAATGGGTCGATTTTGTTGCGGTTCAGCAGCGATTCGCAGATGGAAATTCGGTCTATGAGGTTTTTTTGCGTTAACTCGTGTGGCACCCATACATCGAGCTTCTTTGTGTATCCAGCCTTATTCAAATGGTTCCAAACGGTTTTTTGTGCAATCTTTAGCTCTTTTGCAATCGAAACAGTGCTAACATGACGGTCGGACTCGATAATTTCCATGATTTTATCGACATTTTCGACAATTGGCCTTCCAGTGCGTGGTGCATCCTTGACATCGAAGTTACCGGAACGGAATCGACGAAACCAAAATTGCGCATGATTGGCTGTTACAGTATCAGGTCCATAAACGCTATTCACATTTTCAGCCGCCTGGCTTGCGTTTTCTCCCTTATCGAAGAAAAACTGTAAAATGTAGCGAATTTTCTCTTTGCTGATGTCCATCTTTGACAAGCTCTCAAACAAAACTGAATCAATCAATCAAAAAAGTGTCAAAAAAGCTTTTTTAGTAGGAACTGTCATCTTTCTAATGCCCCCTAGCGGAACACGATCGGACTTATACAACGCGAGATGCAGATAAATAACGCCATCTATTGGAAAAATAATGGATTTCTTTTTACTACACCTAATATTTAGAAAAATGTAAGTGCATAGTTTTGTTATTTGTACTGGCGGCATGAGTTTAAAAAATCATGTTTCTGAACTTTGACCTCGTTGAGCACCCCTTAAATGATGTTCGATTGGTCTAAATCTTTTCATTCCCCTTTTCTGTTGCCCTCTACTACATTTGAGGGGGTGACTCACAAAATCTGACACAAAATAATTTTCCAATACAATTTTGGACCACCCTCTTCTATATGTATTGACGAAATACACGTCGTGTTTGCTTAAGGTAATGCTCGAAATCCCTTGCAACTCAATAGTTGGAACAACAATATCCGCTTAATTTGTTCACACATACATAAATTAGTTGCTGTGTATGCTTGACGAAGCTGCTGCTTGTTGATTCCATATCGAAAATTTTAATTGCCTTGAGGCTAATTCGACATGAGTACTTTGAAAAAAAAAAAAAACTTTTTATTTCATAGCTCGTTACCTTTCAAGGATATTTTCTTATTGATTTTCATACAACAGTATTACATTTACTTTTCCGTCGGCATCATCGTAATAATTTCCGGTTGGATTTCCATCGATTCTGAGGGATTTGAAATTATGACACCGTCTATTAAATCCACTGCTAGATACATTGGCAAGTCTTGGCATGATTCTTCACAATGGTCCAATGAGTTTGAGTTCTCTGGTGTGATTGCTGGCAATTCCAATTGTAGAAATTTGTCCAATTTATTGGCGATAATATCCACGGTCATCTGTGGTCGTTGTATCCATGATGAAGTCGGTCTTTTAAAATTATGAAATTTTTAACTTTTTATCAAAGTTTATATGTCGCATCATTGATTGCTCCATTGAGGCTCAAATTTTCGAAACTTACAAAAAATCCATACATTTTTGCTTCATAATTATCACAAAAAAATACAAAGCTATCCGGAATGCAAAATGATGCTGCGAAATGTCCGGAGACGACTGAGAAGCGTTAAAAACTTTCAAAAGTTTGAGGTCTTAAAGTTTGTAAAAAAAAACCATAAGAAAGTTAAAGTCAAAATAAACGTGGAAAAACTAAGCCAAATGCATAAAATATTGAAAATACCAGTGTGTATGTTATGCAACATGAAAGCAAAACAGAGACGCGTTATGTTACAAAGAGCTGGAGAACTATCGATAGTTGTGACAATCGATAGTCTCAATAGTCGATAGCCTGAACCATCGATAGTTTCGATAGTACTATCGGAAGATATATTTTAATTTCTACTAGTTTGGTTGGCATATTGCTAGAGATTTCAATCAAGCATGCTTGAGCTGTTTAACGTTTAAATATCCACCATTTGAAGGTTTTAAATTTAAAAAATAATGGTGGTCCTATAATAGTAAAAAAAATAAATATCCCTCATCATTTATTATCACATGATAATATACAAGAAGCCGAATTCGAAAACCTTTCTTACTCAATTCTCCATACTTTGTAACCAGCACTGATGCTAGGCAGTATTTTGATGACTCTTTTCCCTTGGATATTGAAAAAAAACCCTTCATTTCTGTTTTCTTGAGGAAAGTGGTCACTTGGAACGAAAGGCTTCGTATTGATTTCACACAATTTTCCACACAAATGGATCTGAAAATTTGGTACACGACTCCTCCGAATGAGCCCAACAGGCAGTGACCAAATCAAATCAAATATAAACGAGTGCATGAAATCACCTCAAGGAATGAGAAAATTTAATTAAACGATATTTAAATTATTTGTGTGCAAACGAGCTATGTATGTATGAATGTTGTTGCTCCAATCGGTTTATTAATAAACGAAAATTCCACGAATTCTCCTCATGCCACAAATGAACGATTATCAGGTTTCATGCATAATACAATCGAAAACAATATTCGAAAAATATCGAATTAATGCAAATTCATAGCTATGTATGTATGAGCATGCACGAGTTGCAATAATTCTTTTAATTTTATTATGACCACAATTCAATTAGGTGGCGATATTCATTTATGGGGAGTTTATTTATAGTTGAAACGATGAAATTAGCTCCCGAATTGCAAGTTTTTCGATAGTTCAAGATTCGATTAGTAAATGAAGCAGAGTTCTGCGAAAATCTATGGTTTCATGGAATGTTTTTGAAATATCTATTGAAGGCTTCTATTATTATTATTATTATTACTATTATTATTATTATTGTTATTATTATTATTATTATAAATGAGGAGTGATGCGCACCGCGACCAATAATGGGTGGTATTTTTTACTAACCCCAAATTTTACCTTAATTGTCTTTCCTTAGGCTTTTTTATAAATTTTAGCACAGTGGACGGCTTTAAAGCATTCCAAAATGTATAGGGGGCAACAACGGGCCTCCCCAAAGTGGAGAAGCCCTCGGCTGGCTAGAAACGGACAGTCTTAGAGAATGTGTTTTGGCGTTTGTTCGTGCTTTTCAAAGAATCGATGTGTGGATTCGTTTGAGAGGCCTATATTTTTGAGATGATATCTCAATTTTCAGTGCCCTGTAGGCTTCTAAGGGGCATATTATTTTTTTGAATGTGAACAAGTTTTTCAACTTATCTTAAGGACCTTCCCTTTCACGCAAAAAGTTCTATTTTAATATGCTTATAACTCGATTTCCGTGCTATTAACCTCATAAGGAAAAACTGACTGTATTTCTCAAAGTCGTCTCTTTTTGCCTGAAGAGATAAAACAGCATCTTCTATAAATCATCGAGCTATCTGATTTCGGGTAAACATTTTCAACTTTCCACTACCAAAACGGTATAAAGAAGCTCTCGGATACAGTTGATGTGCGGAAAAGAATTGTTTAGATATAGTTTTCCTTAATTTTGATATAAAAAAAATTCAGACCTTCTTACCGATTCGGGAGTTATGGACCATAAATGGTAAAAAGAGATGAACACTTTTTTGTTTAGCAGGATTTTTGAGAGTTTTATTATTTTTAGCTACTGAATAATTTTTTCGGATCAGTTATTACCACAGTTCTTTTCTCCATATCGTAGGCTAAAATTTTGTAATGGAAAGGAAAACCAAATGTTAAGGGGCTTACGAGATAGCGCCATAAGTAAGGGCGCAACTTAATTTTCGGCCACACTTTTTGAGATCGAATTCAAGCACTTGCTTTCTTCATATGAGTGAGCTCATTAATTCCTTCGCATTTACTTTTACAGCATAGAGCTCTGAGAGTACTGAATATTCTAAATGTGTTATTCCTCATTGTTTTAAATCATCTATCTCTACGAAACCTCTGCCCGCCTTGAAGCCTCTTTTTTCGACATTCGTAATCAATGCTTGTATCCAGGTATGACTGCAGGTATAGATGAAATGACTCAAGCTGTATGAAAATCAATCATTGGAATGGGTATAAATTAATCAGAACTTAATTCAAATTGCTGTCACAAAAAGTTACCCAAATCGTCAATTGGAAAGAAGAGGCAAAGAAGAAGAATTATACTAACCCAAAAAAAAAAAAAAAATTTAAATAAATGACTGCTGTTCTTTACTACTGCCGCGATAAACATTCAAAAGAATATAAAAACAAAAATAAACAAAATCATAAAAATATCTTTAAGGTCAATTACTGCGCGTAAAAGATAAAAAAAAGCATTCGTAAAAGTCTACGAAAAATAGTGTGCAGAGAAAAAGCGATACTCAAGCGTTGCTCAAATATTTCGATCCGTTATAACCAAAACTAAAATAAAATCACGTACTCAAATTTAATAAGCATTCCATATAATATCAGCTTCATAAAAAACACTCAACAAAATTTATGTACATATAAAAAATTAAATAACGACGGAGAATGTAACGAAAGTCAAATACGCTTTCCACTCGTCCCCCCTGGCTCCCTAAAAGCGCAACAAACTAACATGCACAGAATTCGATAAATTTCGCTCTTGATTGGTCGATGACATTGATTCAATATTTGTCTTAAATCATCGGACCCGTTTTCGTTAATATTCCACACCACGAGGGCATGCGAGAGCTACGAAAATGAAAATGAAAATGAAAATCAAAAAAAAAATAATAATAAAAATTCAAATAAATATGAAAGAGCAACAAGAAACTTTCGCATGCCAATCTCATTAATATGCGCTGCCAAAAATTCTCTAACAATTCTAATGGGATTTTTATGAATTTTGTAACACGTAAAAGAAGCAAAAAACTTTCTGAGGGGATGGAAATTAAATCGATAACCATGAACTTTAATTCACGAAGGGGGGAAATAAAGTGTTTATTCGACATGAAGGACTTCGTTCTGAGAAGATTTTGTAACTTTACAAATTTCTTAAGGATAACAATGACGTCGTCGGCCTCTGTGACGTAGTTGGTTGAGATGCCAACTTACGATGCGAGAAGGTCTGGGCTCAACTCCCAGCTCGGTCGTTCATGTTCATATTTTTGTTCTTCTTTGTTTTCCCATTCTTCGTGGTAGCACAACGGGCCCATATGTTGGAGCCTAAGTGTGTCACCCTTTATGGTGGCAGCGACACTAACCAACCAACCAAAAATGAAGTAATGATTCAATTAAATCTGTGTAAGCCACAGCAAAAGGTAGAACAAAGCAAGAAAAAATTAAGCTTGACATCGATTGGTAACTGTGGGTAACTCTCAAACCAAAACCGTCAATTCGCCACTGGTTCACTAACCCAATTTTTGCGGTGAGAAAACGAAAAAACAAAAAACCCCCCGAACCCTGAAGGAAAACACAAAAAACAAAAACAAGACATTTCAAGGCCTCAACAAAATTCATTAATATTAATGAAGACTTATTCGACGACGATGGCGACGACAAAGACCACGACAACTTAGCAACGCTTCCCAGCAGCGCGTTAAGGGGATCAAAATAGTGAGGAAATCTCCTCGCGTGGAAGTATTTAACATGCGACACTTTAACTTCATGTTGTAAGTTTCTATCAGTCAAACTCTCATCCGTTTCATAGAGATCCCCTCGATCTATGCCACTGTCTTTTTGCCAGTTTCTTTTTTTTTTTTTTTTTTGCTCTATCAAATCAAGTGAAGGGAACAAGAAATTTGAACAAAAAGTTGGGCTTTGCAAGAGGAAGCAAAAAAACCTAGCAACAGGTTTTCACTTTCATAGGCAGCTCGCGTATTTTGTTGTTGGTAAGATGAACTTTCTCCATCTCATTCACGCGGTAGCCCAAGATTAAATCCCATTTTAATTGGTACGCATGACTTAACGACATTGACTGCCTATAAATCAAAAACTTATTTTACATTTGTAGATTCATTTGTTTCGCTTTTTTTTTTTTTTTTTTTTTTTTTTTGACAAATATTGGAATTGCCTTTCAAATAAAAAATAAAAATCAAAAATAAAATAAATATTTTTACGGTATTACAGTGAAGGCCCTTCTTTGTGGACAGACCATGGAAAGGCCTCATTTTTTAAAAAAATTCTCATCGCTTATATATTGAAATTTAGCTTCCTCAAAAAAGAACAACAACAAAAAGAATTATATATAAAGCCTTTAAGGAGCTTACACTCTCCTTTGATAATATAAGACTATTGCCTTCTAAAAATATTTCAAAGCTTAAGACACATTAATAAATACGCTTAAAGGTCAATGGTGTCAAAAGCCGCCAACTTGTTCGATGAACTTTTTAATCTGAACAAAAAGCCTTAAGTAAAATCACTTTCAATTATCATCGAGCGGAAAAACATGAAAGGTTTCCGGCTTTGAGTTGAATTTTCCGTTAGCAACAAAAACAAAGGGAATTTGATAAAAGGTACAAGGATAAACGCCTTCAAATATGCCGTTTTTAAATAATTAATAATTCTTCTTGAAGCTTCTGATAGATCCTCCTTTGCGATGGTGCGCGTGTCATATCATTTTGAACACAATGAAATTTGATTATCAGAATTGCCCATCAAAAGCCCATCGACTTCCTTTGGGGCAGTTGTACGTCGAAAGCCCATCATTCTAGAAGTCTGCTTTAGTATCTCAGGGGCAGGATATTTCACTTTACTATTTCATTTTACGAAAAAATGAAGAAAGAATTGTTGGGTTTTCTTCAAGAAGTTCTTATTGATATCGAGTGGATTTGCTCAAGAAGTTTTTAGAGGACATCAGAAGTCTTTCGAGAACGGGATTTTTACTGTTTTGAGTACTCCTTTGAGTATTGTAGTTAAGGTTAGGTTAGGTTAGGTTAGGTAAAGTAAGGTTAGGTAAAGTTAGGTTAGGTTAGGTTAGTTAGGTTAGGTTAGGTTAGGTTAGGTTAGGTTAGGTAAGGTTAGGTAAGGTTAGGTAAGGTTAGGTATAGGTTAGGTAGGTTAGGTAAGGTTAGGTATAGGTTAGGTAGGTTAGGTTAGGTTAGGTAGGTTAGGTTAGGTTAGGTTAGGTTAGGTTAGGTTAGGTTAGGTTAGGTTAGGTTAGGTAAGGTTAGGTTAGGTTAGGTTAGGTTAGGTTAAGTTAGGTTAGGTTAGGTTAGGTAAGGTAAGGTTAGTGTTGCTGCCACTATTAAGGGCGACACCCTTAATCCTCGCATGGGCCCGTTGTGATACCACGAATAATGAGAAAACAAAGAAAAACAGAGACAGAAGAAATGACACAAACGTCCACGACCTTAGCTGGGAGTTTAGCAAAGAGCCTCTCGCTTCGTAAGTTGGCATCTCAACCACCTACGGCACTGCGGCCGTCTTGAGTACAAATTTCAAAAGTCGAGACTTTTTGGCAGAAATTTTGGGCCACTTGGGTCTGTTGGAAAAACAAGGCCGCTGAGATAGCATCCCTCTTTTTCACTCTCTCTCACTCGCTCTCTCTCTCTCTCTCGCTTTCTCGCTCTTTCTTTCTTTCTCTCTCTCTCTCTTTCTCTTTTTGTTTCTCTCTATTTTTCTTTCTCTCTCTCTTTCTCTCTCTCTCTCTCTCTCTCTCTCTCTCTCTCTCTCTCTCTCTCTCTCTCTCTCTCTCTAATCCCTTCCACTCTCGTCCACTCTAGTTCGATATACTTTGGATTTCGAGTGGACGTGAGAGAATGGGAATAGAGAGAGAGTAGAGAGAGAGAGAGAGAGAGAGAAAAGAGAGAGAAAGAAAAAGAGAGAGTGAGAGAGATAGAGAGGGAGAGAGAGAGATAGAGAGGGAGAGAGAGAGATAGAGAGGGGAAGAGAGAGAGAGAGAAAAAGTATATCAAAGTATGTATTTCAAAACAATGTGATTGAATCAATCTTTTTTTTTTAATTACCCTTGGCATGCTGAATAATTTAAAACTTGCCTTGAAAGCACCTAGGAATAAACTGACTAAAGAATTTGCAGTAACCTACGTAAAATAGCTAATGCTATACAAAAACCATAACATTTTTTCTTATTTATGAAGAATTTCGAAAGCTCTGCTTATACCTTCAGTTTTAAGATCAAAAAGCATTAAATTTCAACATGAAAACCTCAAGAACTTGGCGTTGGCTTTAACGTATTTTCCTTGAGTAAAAAACTTTTGTAATTAACTTCCAACACACTCGTGCCTTGGTAATTACGGGAAACTTGTTGTGCGTCTGGTCAAAATTAAGACGGCTAACTTCTTCATTCAAAATGGAGAGTGAGTGAGAGAGAGCAGCACATCCTTTAAAGAATTTTTTTTTTTTTTTGTTCAATTTTTTGCAGAAACCTAAAAGAAATAAATAAAAGAAGAGATATTTAAAATAAAAGGAAATAAATAATTTAAAGTGAAAGAAGCAACTGAAAGTTTTCAGTGGCCATTAGAAACGAAAATATTGTCGTTGAAAATTTGATATTTACGCAAGTGGAGCTAGGAGCAAGTGCTGCGACAACAAGCCAAACAAACATGCAGCAAACATCGGTCGCGAAAAACAATTAGCATGACAATTTATCATTCACATAAGCAGAATGATTTATGGCGGCTCGTTTGTTCGTTCGTTCGGTCGGTCGTTTGTTCGCTTCGTTTGAGAGCAACATAAACCATGTTCATTCGCTGTGATCTGCTATTTTCGGTCTACGCAAAATATGCGCGAAATAGTGCCCACCTCAAGGGAGGCCCATTGCGTGGACCTGTTTGCCTGTTTTGGTATCTCATTACTTGGCTTTGCTTATTGCTTTTGTCTTGCTTGAACGCGTTTGTCCGTGTTGTTGCTGTTGCTGTTTGCCTTCAAGGCAAACGCAGTATGGATTTAGACATCGGAGAGCCTTGGCCAGCAACAATTCCTCTTACCCTTCCATAATTCGCGACACACCCAAGCAAAGAGAATATACGTACGCATGGATATTATCCTTTGTGTTAATTGTTTCTTTGGCTTCGAAAGAAGTGAAAAGCCAAGTTTTTAATTAGTTTTTTTTTTTTGTTGTGTTTTCTGCGTATTTAAGTTTGTTTAGTTTGTTGATTGCTTCTGACTGTCTAGGCCGTGGCAGCTTTCAAATAATATTAACAATGAATCGCTGAGCATTTATCTTCTGCTCTATCATAAATTGTAAAGTTTTCTTGAACAGGACTGAGAACATTTTCAAATGACTTTAATAGCATTCAAATTAGTTTGTTTGTGAACAAAATTTATGCAAATATTTAAAATCCTTGGAACAATAGGGAAAATAGTTTTGATTCTAAAAATTCAACATTTATACTCTGCATTCTATCGTTGGTTAGTATGACTCGACGGCCTCTGTGCCGTAGTTGGTTGAGACGCCAACTTACGAAATGAGAGACTTTGGGTTCAACTCCCAGCTCGTTCGTTCATATTAGCTGTGCCGTTTTTTCTTGGTAATTCCACGAGAATTCGGTCCAACCGGTGACACCCGTGACAGTCAATTGAGTTATTTCAGTGCCTAACTATTTTCAAAAAGCTTTCAAAAACTAAAATTTTTTAAATCGTGTCCTTTTTCTACATTCAAATGAGCCAAAACCTAAAAAATAAAATACGTATGACATGTGGGACAGTATTCGTCGAATTGCGCTTCTGTTTATGTTCTTCTTTGTTTTCCCATTGTTAGTGATATCACAACGGGCCCATATGTTGGAGCCTTAGTTGTGACACCCTTTATAGTGGCAGCCACACTAACCGAACTTAACTAAATATGACTGACAGTTGAAGAAGCAAGTCTATAAACATTCCTGAGCACAAAGATATGAAATGAACGAAAGATTTGATCGATGCAGAAACCATTGAAAAGTTATTTGATTCTTTAACCCATAAAAAAGCTTAGAACAGCGTATATTTCTATATTTTATTTTATATCATCAGGACACACTCCAAGCTAGGAAAAATCCAGCTCATCTCAAAACCGGAAATCCTTACTAAAGCTTTTTGCAAAAGCTTTCTTATAACTTATTATTGCATTTAAAGCACTTACAACCGTTAAAAAGCTTCTTTTAAAAAGGATGCCATAAAAACATTACTTTGTGCTTTGAGTTGTGCCTCAACTAGAACCGAACAGGAAGAACGTTTCGTAAAAGCTTTTGCCTACGGCTTTTAAACTCAGATAAATGAAATATCATGGTGATGTATATAAAAACACTGAAATATGATGAAAAGAATGACTGAATTTTGTGCTAGATTGGAAAAAACAACGGCAATTGTTCTTTAATCAAAGAAAAATTTTCTTGAGCTGCCACGCCCATTTTCTAGGAGTTTTTAAATGTTTTAATCAAACACGTTTTGCCTCAAAAATGCGTGAAAATAGTACCTTTTTTTTGGATTGACCTAATTCAAGATGGTATTTAACTTGTAAGAACTCGATGCAAACAATATTTTGTTAGAATTCTGTTGCGAAATTTCAACATTGTAATCAATAAAATGTTATCAATAATATGCCACGCCCACATAGTAGATTGGAGTGTTCATGTTACAAAAACACAAATAATTTTTCAAAATATTTTGATTTAATTTGACATTCTAACATATCTTTGGGCAATTAATGTGATTTCCAAAAATTGGAAAAGTGGGCGTGGTAGAAGGGCGTTTTTTGAAAATTGTCTCCTAAACCCGAAATTCAAATGGGACTTGAACGCACTTATGCTTCCTTTGAAGCCATTAACATCCTTCAAAAAAATTTCTTTGATTGGTCCATTATTAAGGGGACCTCCAGTACTAGGGTCTGTCACAAAAATCTCAAAACTGCCCCAAAATCAGACTTTTTCGAAATAATTTTAATAAATAAATTTAATAAAAAATCGGCATATGGGGCCACTTATAGCCTTAAAAACCTCTACAATATTCTTTCTTAATGGTCGGGTATTTTGTTGTCAGACTCGCCTGCCTATAACACCCTTACTTGTTTTATTCAGTTTTCGGGGTCACTACATGGCATAAAGTTTGATAATTTTGTCTGCCTAAAAGTACATTTACATAAAATACCAAACGAAAAACAAAACTTCTTTCAACTTTATTTAAATCACTTCCAAAGTATATTGAGTAAAAAATAAATTAAATTAAATTCATAGCATATTTTTTAGGCACGCTTTTTTAAGTTTTTATTTATCTCAAACTTTGACCCATTGCAGCTAACCCCAAAAACTCAAATTAAAATATAAAAACAAAATCACCAGTTCGTTTCATAGGTATTAGAACCTATAGCTGTGAAGTAATGATTACTAATCGTAGTCATTAGTAATTTGATTACTTTTATCCAAAAGTTGAAGTAATTGATTAAGTACGATTCTTTTCTGTTTGGCCCAATAATCCAAGAATTACGAATACAAATAATCAAATTGGAATCAGGATTGCTTGCGATTACGAAAAATAATCAAAAATAATAAAAAGTAATCAAAAAAGTAATCCGACTACTTTTGAAAATTATTTTTGATTATTTTTAGGGTTTTTGTCTATTCAACTAGGAATTTTCAGAAATTTGGTTTCTTTGTTTTATCATGCACTGTGTGTTTTCGTTCTTTTTCATAATAAAATATTTGTATTATATATATTTGTATTTGTTTTTGAATCAAATTTCTGAAAATTCCTAGTTGAACTGACAAAAGCCCTAAAAATAATCAAAAATAATCAAAAATAATCTTCAAAAGTAGTCGGATACTTTTTTGATTACTTTTTTGATTATTTTTGATTATTTTTGATTAGTTTTTCGTAATCGCAAGTAATCCTGATTCCAATTTGATTATTTGTATTCGTAATCAATTACTTACCAGAAAAATCTCATATAAGGATTATATAATCATTATAATGCCTTTTAAAATGTAATTTAATTGATTACTAATCGTATTCGAAATTTCACAGCTATGTTAGAAGTTCTAACTTAGAACCCGGCAGTCCGGCAACTTTTCAAAATTTCGCAATCGGAGAGAGCACCCTAGTAGATACCTACGCTAAAAAATGGGGCATTTTTGCAACTTTAAGCACTTTTTTCGGGTAAGTTTGTTCTTCATTTTTTTGTTCTCCTATTCAATACCAACAACTATGCCGATGACACCAAAACAATATTCCGTACGGTTAACGAGATACAGCTATGTCAAAAAATCGATGACGTGGTCAAAATTGTTTCCGGGATCTACAACTTCACTGCGCGATATCTCAAAAGCGGCCTCTAATTTGGGGAAATCAACTAGTGCCCGGTCTCGAGCACAGTGTAATTAATTGATTCTTTCCCATTGAAATGTCTGATTTAAAAATAAATACAAAATACCTTCAATGAAGTAAAAAATGGACCAGCGATCGAAATTTCCATGACCTCACTCATTGCTGTGAAGGCAATTTGATAGATAGGACCGGGGCTATATCCAAATTCTTACTCTCTTTTTCTCATAAGACTCAACACTCTAAGTTTGGTAATAATTTATTTACAAAAACCAAAGAAATATGTAATAGTGGAAAAGAAACTCTGTCAAACGGAAAATACAGTTAATTAGACATATATGTGTATGTATATTGGTATCTATAATACTCTTCTTGAACCTACAACATGAAAGATAGTCGTATCGGTTCAATGACTTACTCGTTTTAAGCTACACTCTTCTTCATCATTCGGTCTTATATCATGAATTCTTTATATTCATAGGTTCATATATAAATTAAATTCTCTCTTTTTTACATCATGCCTTTATATGTATATATATATATATATTTTTTTTTTTTTAAATATTGTGTGTGTATATTTTGTTGTGGTTATCGATAACACAATAGTTTCATAGGTTTTTCGTTTTTCTTTTTTGCTTCTTCTTTCTTTTTATAAGTGAAATTAAGAATTTTCCTTCATTTTTCATCCATAAACTTCAACAATAAACAATGAATGGATAAATGTAGGCGTCTCATTTGGATTCCTCTTACAACGCTCTTCTCAACGTATAGATTTTTTTTTAAATTTATTAATTTTTTTTTTTTTTTTTGTTCATTTTATTCGTTATAACAATCATGTGTCTTCTTTTTTACGTGTATAATTTTTTTTTATATTTTTAAATTTTTTTTCTCTATGCATTTTGGCCCCCGAAAAAATAAAAGATATCAATAGAATAATATGCAATAGTTCTTTCTTTCTTTCTTTCTTTCTCTTTTTTTTTTTAATAAATTACAATTGAATTTGAGAAAATCGTGTATCACTTAAAGTGTTAGAGTTATTTAGGTAGACATAATGTTCTCATATTCTTATATGATATTATACAATAGATTATATAAGTAAGATATAGTGGAATCTGTGGATAATAGACTGACTGTGATAATTATGTCAATAGAAAATATTTAAATTTAGCACCTAAAAATATGCATTTCAATATTTCGAATATTTGCGACAGTGCCAATTCTGTTTATTACTGTAGGTTTCCCCATTTAATCACATCTTGAAAGCTCTGCTGATATCCTTCAATCCTTAATTAAGCCCTTTAATTAAAAACGCTTAAAACGATATAAATTGGCTTTACAAAAAATTCCAATGCATACTATTGGGTGCTGAATTTCAATATTTTCTAATGCCCTACTGATAAATCAGTGATAATCAGGGCTCGGATTTTTTTGATTTTTATAAATTTAAAGCATACTTTATGGAGTACAAATTTTGTTCAACTCACATCAAGTTAAGATTCAAATCGATTTTAAACTTCAATATGAATTTTTTTCTAGTTAGAAAAGAGGTTTGAAGTTCAACTTCGCTTAACTTTATTGCAAAATGTTGGTAAGAAAAATTTTCGCCTCATAAAGTATGCTTTACATTTATAAAAGCCAAAAAAATCCGAGCCCTGGTGATAATACTTTCAAAGTTATAATTTGAAAAAGATCATTTTGTTTTTTGCGGAAATGAAATCGAGGAAAAACAGGAAATTCAAAACACACATACATATATGTAGCTTCCAAGGAATTTCAATTTCAAAAAGGTCGTTGTTGTTCTTTTGACAAATGTTGTTGTTATTCATATTGTTATTGTTGCTACAGAAAAACTGCGCCCTATTGGATCAGTGTAGAGCTTTAACAACTAAATTCGACCAGCTTGGTTATGCTTAATTTAAAATAAAAAAATTAAAATTTCATTAAAATTTTCTTTTCTTTTTTATTTCACATACATATACAGATATATATATATATATTCTTTTAAATATTCATATTTATTTTTCTATTTAAATGAGCTGGACAAATGATGTGTTTGTCTTTTAAATAGCAATATAAATATTTTGCAACGAGTAAATCTCTTTGAGAATATCTGGCGTTATCAGCTTACACAAATGTTTTCTAATATAACTTTAGACGAGTATAGGACTTGTGTCGTTTTTCAAGTTTCAAGTCAAAAGAGAATGAAAAGTTTTTTTGTTAAATAAATAAAAAAAAAAAGTTATAAGTATTTTCTGTGCGTTAGATGAAATCTTAGGTGTGCTTAAGTTGACAGAATAAAATTTTTGAAAAGTCCTTAATCGTTCTTAAAGAGTTTTAGCTCGAGAAAATGAGGCGTTCAATCAGTATTTCAAATTGATCAGAAAGAAAAATCATTAAGGAAAAAAGGATTCAGGATTTTTTGTTTTTTTTTTAAGATTTGTTTTTGTATTTTTTTTTTTTTTTTTTTCAATCAACTTGAACCACACCCTGTTTCTTTTCTTTTGTTGTTTTTTGTTTTCATAATTTTCCGCACCGCATTTTTCAGCTTCAAACAAAAGCGAACACAGCCAATGAAATTTGAAATATGAAAGAAAATATTTTTGAAATTTCTCCTTTCAGCTGGTTCCTTTGAATCGTTTTCATTTCATTTGTCCTTCCATTTATTTATGAATTTCTTCTGCTGCTGTCCTTGAAGCATTTTTTCTTCTTATTTTTCTACAACTCGCATGGCCTTCTTCCATTTGGGACTTGGATTTGGGCAATTAGAGCTCTTTTTTTAGTGATGCCCTTTTGTGATACAAGTTTTTTTTTTTTTAATATTTTTTTATTTAGTTTTTTTATTTTGTTTTGCTGTTTTTGATGCTTTTCCATTTACTGGAGCAGCATTTGGTTTTTATTTTCTTCTTTTGTCTTTTACTGCATTTTCTTATCCTCGTGTGCCTTCTTCACAATGGCCAATTTCGAGTGCGGCGATGCTGGCGATAGAGTACGATATGGAGCTTCCTTTGTGCCATGCAAAACCAAAGACCATTCATTTAACCAGCCCGAGCGCGGTTGCGGCGAATTGAATCGTGCCTTAATTGATAAATGATTTAATTTTAATTGTATATTGTTGCGCTTGTTTGCATATGTTTGCGTTAATTACCTCCAATTTCCATGTTCCCTGCGGGTATTCACCCCACGAATGCGTTGTCATAAATGGCCACTTCGTAAAACCATCACGAATATCATCGTCGTTGGCACGCCGGGATAGAATCATCGAGCTGAAATTTATACGGATGTCAATTTACTAAAAACAAAACGGAAAAAGAGAGAGAGAGAGTACACATGGACTACTCCAAATGTGACCGGTCACAATTTGAAATTTTTTCTAGATGAAAATTGACTGAGCTCTGGTTAGTAGTAGGAATGGAGACGAAAAGAGTAAATCTTGTCCAAAAAATGTCTCCTTTTGAAGTAGTTATATGTCGACAATGCAGTGGCGTGTCCAGAGAAAGAGTGCTTTTATAGTGCTTATATTTTCCACAGTGGTATATTGAACAATTATAAGATATTAACCCAAAAAATTTTTTTGGGCGGGTGGGGGTGGCTAGAGGAAGTTTAGATAGTTATGGACCAAAAACCAAAAAAATCCGAAAGATTCATGGCGTCCGATTTGGTGAAATACTTATAAATTTCAAATTTTTTCAAAAAACTGGTCCTTTTTGGACCAGTTTGGAACTAGACCCAAACTAGACTAGTTGTAATCAGTTTTTTGAAAAAAATTGTACGCCAAAATTCTTAGAATTTTTCACTTATTCTATATATAAAATTTCATCCAAATCGGACGCCATGAATTTTTCGGATTTTTTTGGTTTTTGGTCCATAACTCTCTTAACTTCCTCTAGACCCCCCCCCCCCCAAATTTTTTTTGGTTACTGTCTTATAATTGTTGAATGTACCACTGTGGAAAATATAAGCACTATCAAAGCACTCTTTTTCTGGACACGCCACTGTATGTAGGTATATGAGAATTTTAACTAGACCTTGTTTAGCAACATGTGGTCTAAAAGCAGAGTAGTTTAAAGATAAGGTTGGAAATAAAAAGGGCGTACTTCTCGGGACTAATCGGGGCAGTAGAAATTCCGGCACATCTAATATTACTTACCGTGTACCCATGGGTGAAGTAAGAAACATTTCCAAGTCACCACGTCGTGAAGCATTGGCGGTAATCACCGCTTGCACGTGCTCCAAATAGTTGACCTCAGTATCGGTTCCCTTGCAGGCATCAGTTTTAATTTCCAAGAACAAAGAACGTCCCGTGTAAATTGCTCTAGAGATCCGAAAAGAAAACACTTAGACATTAGAAGAAAAAAAGCGATAGTTGGAAAGCTTACTGTGGCTCATAGATCTCGCCGGCCTCACAGTGATAGCGTGCTGGCACTGTATGCCATTGCTTTGCCAAAGTCACAATGGCACCTGCATCGAGTACACCGAATCCAAAAAGATGATTAAACTCCAAACCCACACCGTTCATGGTCCAATGGAAGCGATTCTTTGCATCAAAAAGCGAATTACGCTTTGAGGTAAGAACTGTCAGGTGTTGCACGTCACGCCATGTTAAAGTCGGACTAGAAATAAATAAAAAATAATAAAATTTAATAAAAAAAAATAAATCGAATATTCGTTGAAAATTGCTTCTCAGAGCTCGCGACGGACACGTATTCTGTATTCTGATGAAAATAGATTTTTCCTTTGAAAAAGAAGAATCCTCTTCTCATTATTTCTAATTATCTCCCACGATGTATTTCTATATATATATATATATGTACATATATGCATGACATTTATATTTTGCTGTTGTTGTTGTTGTTGTTCATTAGTAATAACTTTTGAAAAGTGGGTATAATCCCACCGTGCTTACTTTGCTTCCAAGGACAATGCGAAAACACCTGCTGCCTCTGGCGCTGCTGCACTTGTACCGGAATGTGTTGTTGTACATTTTCCATATAAATCTGTTGTTGCCACTCCGGTATTTGGATCCTTGGCGCCATTGCTGAAAGTGCTCGCCAAAGTCGAGCTGCAGCTTTCATCGTAATGGGCGTTTTGTCCGTCATTAATAGCGCTGTTAATGGATATGGTCCACATTGAGGCCGCATAGCCATCGCAATTGCAATCGTCCTCCTCACCACCATCGCCAGAGGCCCAAACATAAATGTTACCCAAACCATTTCGTCCCTGCATGAGGTCAAACGTAAGCACATCAGATCAATGTCGTTAGTCGTGTCAAATGAAAATGAAGACGAGATTGCGATTGCGATTGCGATTGAGAACGAGAATAAGAGAAAGAGAAAGAAAATTGTAATTAAAATGGATTAAAAAGACAAAGAGCGACAATGTTCTTTGACTGACTAACTACAACATTGCTATTAAGCGTTACTTAATGCACTGGTTCGTAATATTCGAAATGGCATGTTCTGCACGAACTAGAACGCCCACACATGAAATTGTGCTTATGACATATGGTCACGTGGCCTTCATTTTATTTTGCCATATATTCAGGCGAACACATGCACGCACGTTGCACATACGCACCTCATTCACGCCTTGGACGATGGCCCGCATGGTGGCGTTTCTCGGTCCATCGACGGTTTTTCCATCGTCTGTAGGTCCCCACGATGCGCTGTATATATCAATCTTGTGGGGCTCGTGACCCATCGAGTTGGCCTCGATTAAATCGGTCATATACGGCTGGTCCAGCATTCGTATTCCTGAAAGCAGCATCGCGTGTGGTTTATATCCAAAGCCATCGCACACGACGACATTATCAAAGGGCATGATTGAATGAAGAAAGTACACACACAAAAAAAAAAAAAAAAAATAGGAAACAGAAAATAGAAAAGGGAGCATATAAATAAAGCCGGATGAGTGAATGTGCTCTGCATGAGGAAATACTAAAAATTATAAATCAATTTCCAGCAAAAGCTGTCGTAAATTCCAGTTTATGGCAATCATAAAAATCCGTGGATAAATTATTCGTTCTACGATATATGATTGTGCATATTGCAGGTGCTGTAAGAGCATTTGTCACATTGTTTACCCTCCAGATATTTGAGTTGATTGTACTTGAGTATTTGCACTAACATTTTAATAGTTGCAACTGCAATAAATTTAATTGTTTTTGGCTTGGATTCTGATATCGGGAGAGATGGAATTCTTCCATTCAAAAGATTGAGATCCGAAAAATGTGTCTCTCTCTTCTCGTTTCCCGATCTCTCCATCTCCTCCCCCCTCTCTCGCCCTCTCACACCCGCTCTCCCCCTCTCTATTTCTGCCCTTTCTACCCCTCTCTATATCTTCCCCCCTCTCCACCTCTCTCACCATCTCACCATCTCTCACCCCCTCTCTATTTCTCTATCTCTTCCTCTTTCACCCCCTCTCACCCTCTCTCTACCCCTCTCCCCTCTCTTCCCCAATCACCCCCTCTCTCCCCCTCTCTCCCCTCTCTCTCCACCTCTCCCCCTTTCACCCCCTCTCTCCCTCTCTCACCCCTCTCTATTTCACCATCTCTTCCTCCTCTCTCCCCCACTCACCACCTCTTTTCCCCTCTCTCCTCCTCTCTCCCTCTCTCACCCCCTCTCTCTCCCTCTCTCCCTCTCTCTTTCTCTCTCCCTCTCTCCCCCCTTCTCGCACCCTTCTCACCATTTATCTCTCTCCCTTCACCATCCTTTAACACACCTCGCCCCATCGAATTTCAACATTGAATAGTCTCAGACGCAAAAGACGATGTCATATTTTCTTCCCGTTATATAAACTCACCTGCGATTTTGCTATCGTATGCGACGCCAACGCCACAAATTCCATTATCTCTTGCAGCAGCCACTTCACCAGCACATCGTGTGCCATGACTGTAAAAAAAAAAAAAAAAAGAAATAAAAATAAAACGGCAAAAGGAAAATATTTGATAAAATAATGAAAAAACTTTGCACGCGAAAAGAATGCGCTTTCACATTTTCTTTGTCACTTACCTATTAAACCAATCATCCGTATATCGTGGATAGGGGAACGGATCGTTGCTGCTGAAATCGTAACTGGCTTCGGCATTCTTTAAAAAAAAAAAAAAAAATTCATAAAATTATTTTCCTCAATTCCGTTTTTATTTCTCTTATAGAAATTATAAAAGAGCAAAAAAAAAAAGCAAAAAAAAAACAGAATCAAATCAAAATCTTTTATTACAAAAGCATTTTATGGAGGACTTAAAAAGGGAATGAGAAAAAATGTACCGCCCTAAGGCTAATAGAGTTATTGAAATTTTTCTATGAAATGACATCGTCAGAGGGATGTTCGGATTAACGTTTATAAGTACTAAGTTAAGTAAGCAAAGAAAAAAAATCGAGAATCTTCTTAGAGTTGAGAGTTTCTTCATCTTCTTTGCCCCCACTGCTCTTCAACAGATTTTTTCATGAAATACCACGTAATGACGTCTTAGCTCAGCTTAAATAATCGCTTATGATGAAGGAATTCTACTGACGTGTGTATACTCTTTAAGGTTAAAGGCTGAAAAAGGATTCCCATTAAAAATGCATTACAACATATAATATAAAACGATTTTCTATTCAATTTTGCTCTTATTAAGATCATTACGAGCAGACTGAGTGTAGCAAGTAGACACACGAGAAGATTTTCCAAGCTCTCGAAAATTATCGAATTATATTACAACTGTCTCTTAAGCATACACCTACGGGACCGAAAAATATGTCCGCTTGAGACGAATCTTTTTGAGAAGCAGAAACACTAGAGCAAAACGTTTCCGTTTAAGATGGGTGTCCGGAAGAAGATTGTACACTGTATCTGACCAGACCTTTCAAAAATATTCGAATCGTTTTTGGGCATGAATTTATTTCATTTATCCCATTTTTCAGTAGTCCTATTTAAGGAACTTTCTCCTATCCCGAAAGTATTCGAGTCACAACAAAAAGGGTTAAAAGAGCTTGTATTTTTTTTTCTCAAAAACAGTCGTATTCAAAAGAAGTTTCGATGACATTCAGTTTCTCGTCGAATGAGAAGAATATTCTTAACCTTAGAAATTCGCATTGGGTTTCCTTTTACTTTATTCCGACGAGGGAAAATCAGTTCTTGTTTCGCAGACTTTCTTTTTGATTTGCGTAGCTCGAAAGAAAAATTTATTGCCTTTGAAACTTTAGACTCCACAAATCATTCAAGTGTGCCGTCGTATTCAACACCATAAAATGGGTAACGCAATCCCCAAATGGTATTGAAGTTGATGTAGGTCTAAACGTCCTAGAGGAAATCCCCTTATCGTAGCCAACAGATTGAGATTCGCTCAAATTCTGATACGCAAAAAGGTTTCGATTTTTTTTTTTTTAGAAAAGAGAACGAGTCGGTTTCTCTTATTTTGCGGTACTTTTCTTTTTAAGCTAGGCACACACGGCGAACATGTTCGCTACATTTTTGTATTTTTTGTTTGTTAAATGCTTGGTTATCGTTGCCCACAGACGGCGAGCGGCTTGCTGAGAAACAGTTTTCACCTAGTGAAGATGCAAAAGAAAATCATGGGCAACGCTCTGTTTTATTCAATTTTATTTTTTTATGCTTTATTTTTTATCTGCCAAAATTTCAAACTCAGCTTTAAAACCATTAAATATTTTTCATAAAAATTGCACTCATTTTTCCGAAGAAATTTCTTCGTTCATATCCACAGAGCCCGATCCAGAATTTTCCTACTCTGGGCAAAAACAATATTTTGAGGTCCTATACTGGGGTACTATTTCCGTTTATACATATATGTATGTAAAATATCTGCCCTTCTTAGTACCACTCTGGGAATTAGCTCGGCCTGCCATGCCCTAAATCGAGGCCTGCAAATGATTTTTTCCGGAAAAGAAATGATTTTTTGTGTTGATATTCGACGCTAGACCACACACGACGAACACAGGCGCGATAATTGAAAATATTCAAAACCAATGAGCGGCTCGCAGTCTATGTAGCTCGCACACGTGAAATAAATATTTCAAAAGCCGCCCAAATTCGGCGAGCATGTTCGACGTGCGTGCTTGCCACAATATTTCTGAGAATAATTCATGGACATCATGCTCTCTATACTTACATAATTGAACTTCAGGTCGGGATGCATGTAATCAACTCCTGAAAGTGAAGGAAAATGAAATCAAGTTTAGTAGAATGAAAGCTTCGGATTTCACAACAAAAAAAATTCCCTGAAGGTTAAACTCTTTCACATAATTTTTCGCCCGTTTTTTTGCGATTTTTCTTATTTCTTTTTTTTTTTTTTTTATTTCACGAAGTTGAAGTGATTTTTTGTTCTGTTTTTTCACACTGAATTAAGCACATAAAAAAAGGGATGTAGGTTTTCTTTTTTGTTTTTTTTTTTTTTTTTTTTTGAGGATGAATGAAAAATAAATGGATGAATGGTCGACAAAAGAAATGACCAGACACAATGCCCTGTTATCAGTGGATAATGAAATTACACACGAGCGAACAAGAAAGTTTGTGTAATTTTTCATATCGTTTCATATCGAAATTCGTTAAAATCTGCGGATATCTTTTATTGAATTAATTAATTCTGATTTCATTTACTCACCGTCATCCATTATGGCTGTGGTTACATTTTTTCCCGTTATACCTTGATCCCATGCCGCTTGAACGTTCAAGTCCAAGCGCACTTTGCCACCATTTTGGCCCGTGTTCTTCAAATACCATTGCAGTGGGTAATACGGATCGGTGGGTTCAATTCCAATATTATTGGGCTCAGCGCTTAATGTCGATTCCAATGTTAGGCCATGGATTGCTGGCACAACAGGTCTCAGACCACGTTTGACGCGCTTAAAACCCGGCTGTTGTACAGCGGTGTGCACCTAAAAAGTATACCGAAACGAGAAACGAATAAAATCTATATGAAATTTACATGTAATTGAATCGGATTTGGAGTTTCAAGGCATTTTATAATACCCCCCACTCCTCTTTCTAATCCTCCATGGGACGTGTGTACTCATTCTTTTTTCGTTAAATGAGTACCTATGACTCTGTAGGTATTTTTTTTTTTTCTAGACGTATTAGTAATGAACATTCGATAAGGGCATTGCGCATACGACGGTAATCCCTCTCAAACCAAACAAAAAAAACATCTTCAAACGATTCAAATTGACCTACAAAAGTTAGTTTTCTACGGTTTTGTATAATTGAGTTCTATTTTAAAGAAGAAAAAAACCCAAATTTACATTTGATGAGGGCGAATTGTGTTCAGCTTTCGTTTTTTTTGTTTAATTTTCATTTAAAGTGGTTGAGTTCAAGAGCTTCGAAAATAGCTTTAGGTAAATCAAGAATCAATACTCGCACCTATAAATAAGTCTAAATTCGATTGCCCTTTTAATTGCTCAAATAAAAACGGTAGATCGTAAGGTTGTATTTTCATTAGTGATTCTTTTATTTCCGATAAAGTTCGAGGAAATTCGTTCATTAGCAGAGCCTTCATTTAGAAATCCATCACTACTGATAAACTTTTTCACATTGTTCGCACCATCTGGATATGAAATTGCTTTTAGCATGCAAAGTAGAAATTAATGAAATTTTAAAGGCTGCTCTAAAATTATTCAATTTCCTCACTCCCCCTCTCTCCTTCTCGCTGTCTCACTGCCTCTCTCTACCTATATTTAGATGTACGGCTCCCTTTGTTTTAAAAAGTTTCTTGATTACATTGTACAACCATATAAATCGTATACGCTTGTGCAAACATATGGCATGCACATTGTTTGCGTCCATTAATTTGTGTAAGCAAACTTTCTGAAACGCCATTGCGATTGACAATCGTTTAGCTTCCGTTCACAATTTCAATTCTATTTTCAAACAGATTCGAATGCGGTTGAAGGCACAATTACAATTCCATTTTCCAAAACCCACGCAGCACACAAGAATACATCGAATCTACACACGTACACCCACACAAACACACACAGTGCATATGCAAACATGAAGTTATTGCGTAAAGCAGCCGAAACAATGCCGAAACAAAATTGTGAAGCGAATTCTCGAAACTTTGAACAATATTCTCATTTATTTTTGTCCAGAGATTTCTTTTGTTTTTCCCTTTTCAATTAAGTTTGTAAAAAAGGAAAATTTTCAACTGAAATGAAATGAAAAGAAATCCTTAAAATGCTTACGTAATCCTCAATGCTTTATGAATGCGCTTCAATTGCTTTATTGTCTAACCTTGTTGGTATTGTGTTGAGAATGTAAAAAGAAATCTTACAGTCCGTTTATGAATTCAGGAAATATTATGGTTTCATATATCGAAAGTTTCAACCGATATCGGAGCCGCTATGCAATGTGGTATAAATTGGAATATTCACAAGGAATGTGGAATTCTGTCGAAAAATGTCGACGTCGCTATATTTTCGATTTTAAATCGCCCGCACTGGGGAAAAACACCCGGTTTTCACATCATCGTTCAATAATAACTATTTTTTCAAATAATTCATACAAACCGGGTGTTTTTTTCCCCAGTGCTTGACGACATCGACATTTTCCGACAGGATTCCGACTTCCTTGTGAATACCCCTAATGTATTTCATGCTAAAATTCCTTCTGAATAGTCTCCGATTTCGTACGTTTCAAGTTCAATGTAAAATTTCCTTTAACCATCATTGCCTCTCTAAAGGACGAATTTTAAGACTTAATATGAAGTGATGAATTGTTTATCTTATATCTCCTCCATGTTCTATTTTACTCATAAAGGACCAAAAAAAAGTTCCAAGCCATTTGTTTGACAAAAGCTTATCTCGAACACATTGACCATTTCATTGTAACATGCATGTCCTTGTGAAAGTGCGAATCTAAGCTTTTATTATCATAATACCATCTCTATGTATCGCTTCGTTGACCATCATATTCTATTCACGACTTAATATTCATTTTATCCCACAAAAGGAAAAACTATCCCTATGGACAATTCATCTTTATATTCCACTCACTAACACAATCTCTGAACAACTGACTTTGTATGCAATGCGGCCATCAATTCATATTATACGTCCAGACTTTGGACACTTTAATGCGAACACTAGAGATACAATACAGCTGCGTACAATGTAATAGCATTAAATTAAAAAAAAAAAAACTCAAATGTGGCGAAAACTACTTTAGCAGCCCAAATGTGGAAACATCTGCCACTCTCAGCTACTTTTACGACCCTTCTAATTACTACTATTGTGTTGACCACACATGTAAATATATGCTGTAGTGGCAAAAAATAACCAAAATAATCCATCTTCTTCTATGTAAGACCAAATGCAGTCCATGCACAATCGGATGGACGGATTTCACATCGATCATATTTCTTGGACACATATCACTTCAGGTCCTTCATGCGTTCAAATGAACAATTTCAAAAACATAATTAAATTTCAACATGAAATACCTAATTTTATAAGTAAATGAATTTAAAGCAATTTCATTTTGAATTCAGAACTTACCAGCGGATGGCTTTTCAATAGACGTGTGTGTGAAATGCTTCTCCTTGAACGAGCGTGTGGCAAGGTCCTGTGCTTAAAATGATACTCATGCCCGTTTCCACCTACCAGCTGAAAAGCAGAAAAGCAAAATGAAATTACGTAATCAACGGAAAAGTAGGATTTAATCATATTAATTACGTTTCATCGAATAAATGATAATTAAAAGCAAGTCAATAATTAATACCACAAAACATACTTTCAATTAAAGGGCATCAACTCACTTGACTTGCACAGATTAGTATTTATCAAAGGAATCATATTCTATATAATCATTAAGAGCCATTATCTATTTGACTTTCATCATCACAACAAACCGAAATGTACACTATTAATGACCGTATTTCATTATCATACAAAACATCTTCATACGAAATGATATGAAATGTCCTTTGGCTAACGCTAATGTCCTGAGACCAAAATGCGTGTCAAATTACCACTCAAGAGCCAGCTTCAGTGTCACTGATGGAAGAAATGTTAATAAGATTCAACCGCTTTTATTCAATGTCATCGTCTTTTGGCACGTTACCATGCAGACATACTTACATACACACATACACACATACATGTGCTCATTCAATTTGCTTGAACTTTGAACTTTTGCGTTGAACGCAGTTGAAGTCAAATTGAGTTATGATGCTGTCGTTGCTACTTCCCTTGTGTATGGGTCACGTTCTCAAACACTCAAATTGCCACCATATAAACTCCCAGTTAAAAGCATTAAGCTCAGGAGCTACCACATTCGTTTTCTTTCTTCATTTAACCGTATGTGCAATAAAGACCAAATCCGCCCCCCACCCACCTACGTCGATGCACTCGATGCTCTGAACACATTTTCTCGCATCCTTCACGAATTTCGAGTGAAAGTAAAATTAGTAAATTTCCGAAGAAATGACGCATTGAAAATTTGTCACTTCAAAGTTTTCGAAATAAAACCGAAGAGTTTTTTGCTCTACATTCAATGAAGACTATTAAACTTGGCAAGGATCTTACGGTTGAAAGTAGAAAGAGTAGAAAAGAGAAGAACAACAATGAGGGATAATTTAAATGCATTTCTTAATGAAAGAGTTGAGCAGCATCAAGAGCTAAGAACTCAAACTCAATGGATATTGATTAGGATCGAAAGCGATTGGATTAAGTCGTATCTCACATCTGCTTGTATATCCAGGGAATAGCACTTTAGGCTTCAAGGATGATCCTTAGAGTAAAAGTTTCATGGTCTTACTCTTACTACGTCCATAAATAGATAATTTTCTTTGCTTACGAGCACCTTCAAAATTTTCCAACTTGAAGGCAATCTGACCAAGCCAAAAAAAAAAAAAAACAAAAAGGATAATGTTCGAAATTTCATGGAGGTATGTAAAAATTTAAATACATGTATGTAAAGGCGTTTTAAAAAATGATTTTTCGAATTTCATAGCTTCAGCGAAGATTAATATTTTACACCTAAAAGTATGCAACGTATTTTTGTTATAATGTTTTCAAGAACATAAATTAACATAGCTGTAGAAGTGCAAAAATAAATTGCTGATTTCTGATAGAATATTATAAGTGACATCGCTAATTTGGAAAATACATCATTACTTTTCCTCGTTTTCATATAAAATTTCAAAGTTATGAAGCCTCCTTTTAGTTACTCCAAAATTTTTTCACAAAAAAAATGGAATTAATGACGCCTAAATAAAGCCTTTAAAACAACTAAATTTTTTAATCTATGTACATTAAATTACATCCTGGCAGGATCGCCAATGTTTGTGCCCGCAAAGTTGGAGTGGTTTGGAACTACCGGTGCTGTTGCTGACGTTGTTGGCTATTCCTCTGGCGCTTGACAATATGGCTGGAGTTGCAACGGTTGCTGTGCATGACGTTGAATATGATGATCAGGTCTCGGATTTTGTTGACTTTTATAAATTTAAAGCATACTTTATGGGGCAAAAATTTTTCTTACCAACATTTTACAATAAAGTTAATCGAAGTTGAACTTCAAACCTCTTTTCTAACTTGAAAAAAATTCATATTGAAGTTTAAAATCGATTTGAATCTTAACTTGATGTGAGTTAAACAAAATTTGTACTCCATAAAGTATGCTTTAAATTAGTAAAAGTCAACAAAATCCGAGCCCTGATGATGATACTGCTGCGGTTATTGTTGTTGCTGTTGTGATGAGAATTCGACGGAACTTTGTTTTTAAAATTGTACAAAAAAACGCGTCGCGGGCAATTTTCGATCAAAGAACGCGAACGTGTTACGCACTAGACACTTTGCACTATTAATTTTGAATTGAATTATGAACTGACTGTTGTTGCCAATCAAACCCGACGGAAATAAGTGAGAGCAGCTGTGCTGGGAGAGATTTAGTTGCGTAGCGACAGCGGTAAAAACGGACAACAAGTATTGGATACTTTTCCTACGAATAATGCCTTAAAAATCTTCAAAAAAATTGCTTATGAAACATCCTTCAAACAAAAAAACAGAAAACCAGGACTTTTAAAAGAAAACCCGTGTACTGCAACCTCCAAACCTTTTCCGAAAATTGTGAAAAAATTCTCAAAAATACATTAAAAAAGGCATGTTCGTTTTAACGGGAGGACGCCCTGAAGTATAATTTATATATCTTTATATATTTACTCATATTTATTCGCAAGCTCAAAGTAATTACGTTCGTTTGAACTTTTTCAACGCGAAAACGTGTTTGGTAAAATTAAAACCGCAGACAAATTTTTTGCGTAGTCCTGCTCAATCACAGCGAAAACTCTTAAGAAAGCTACCACAAACTTTTGCTTTACAAACAGCCAAAAATTCGCCTCGAGCGGGGCTAATGAACTTCTAATCGAATTCTTGGCGTACAAAGATCTAATCGTTTTGAAAAACTCAATAAATAAACATCACTTAGTCCCCTGCGGACGATCTTTGTGGTTTGAAGGCTGACGAATTTTTTCCTCTTTTCGGTTCAAGTTCAATGGAAAATTTCCTTTAACCATCATTGCCACTTTAAAGAACGATGAGACTTAATATGAAGTGATGAATTGTTGATCTTATATCTCCTCCATATTCTATTTTACTCATAAAGGACCAAACTTAAAGTTCTAAGCCATTTGTTTGACAAAAGCTTATCTCGAACACATTGACCATTTCATTTTAACATGCATGTCCTTGTGAAAGTGTGAATCTAAGCATTTATTATCATAATACCATTATCCTTGCGCTATGTATCTCTTCATTGGCCATCACATTCTATTCACGACTTAATATTCTTTTTATCCCACAAAAGGAAAAACTATCCCTAAGGACTATTCATCTTTATATTCCACGCACTTACAATCAATCAATACAAAAGAATATCTCTGAACAACTGACTTTGTATGCAATGCGGCTGTCTTTTCATATTAATACTTAATACCGCAACTCAATCAGAGTGTGATCCAAGCTAGGGAGATACTTATATAAATAGTTCTTCCTAAGCCCACGTCATCATTTATTCAATGCTTATTGGCTCGTCCTAATAATAGTAAAATTTATTGCATGTGCAACATTTGTTTATGTTATTGTTTCGATTTGCTTTTTTTATTGCTTTTTTTTTCTTTTTTATTTCTTTTTTTCTTCGATTTTGTTTGTTCGAAAAGCAACAAATCTACAAAAATGCTGTTCTTCCGTGACTAGCTGATGTGAACACGTACATTTGAATGTTGCATGCACGAAATAACACACGCCGCAGCACATAAAAAAGTAATCAATTTCGAAACACCAATAACAAAAAAAATATTGTAGTTTATAAAGCTCTACATCAAGGACATTCGAGCGGAAAACCTCAAAGCTAGACCAATAGTCCATATTTTCTACGGAAAATACTAAAAAAAAAAAAAAACATAAATTTCCGCTAGCAAATTTTAGACAATTTCCGGCTAAACGTTTTTCGCTCTTTTTCGATTTTCCGTTTTCCAATGTTCAATGTGGGCCTACGCCTCTTCCTCTCTCACTCGCTCTTTCCCCATCTTCCTGACTTAATTGCCATGAGCTGGAAATGTTTTTCGCTTTTAATTTGAAATTCGAATTCTTAATTGGAAGGCTTTCGAAAGTTGATTTATTTTTAATTTTTTTTCGTGGGCCGTAAAGGTTCTTGAAATCTTCTTAAATATTCGTAATTAACCCTTTTCAATGAAAGTTGATTTCTCTTGTTTTCTTGTACATTTTTACTGCCCTTTGTTATATTAATGTAGGTATATCGAAATAACCTTGCTATTTTTATAAAATTGAAAGCTAATCGTTTCTTTTGATTCGTTTCAGGACGCACCCAAAAAAAAAAAAAAAAAAAACAAAATGGGTTTGCCTTATATCGTTAAAATTGATAGTATTCCTAATGAAGGACACTTTCTATGGCGTCCTTAAAAGACAAAAGCTTTCATATAACAAAATTTCTGTCCATCGAGCTATTTTTGTCGATTCACTGCCATCCTTTTTTTTCGAATTGTTTGTCCCTCATCGTTTTTGCCTTTCTATTGATTAAAAGGCTTAAGAAAATGAAAAGGAAATGGGTTAAGCAATATCAAAATGTTTATAGTTTGTGTGAGTTAACAGAAATATAGCTGGGCATTGCGACGGTCACCTCAATTTTTAAGTTTTATCTCATAATAATTGAAAAGGATGTTTTTCTCCAGGATTTCCAGTTTTGAAAATACGAAACATGGTTCAGGTATGTACTAGAAACCGAAAACTGACGGAATCGGAATTTTAGTCAATTTAAATTTCATATTACATATATCTCATAGGGAAGCGGATAAAATAGGGCTCTGTGCAGTTAAGAACCAATAGCAGTTCCGACCCAAAACAAAATCAACAAAATCTGTAAATTCTATATGAAATTTTCGTCGATTTCAATTTCGATTCCGTCAGAACATTTCGGATTCTAGCACATGCCTGAACAATTGAACACTGAATTACACCATTTCTGTTCAGAATAGCTGTATCGGGCCTGACTTGTAGGGCCATTTCCCGTGGAATTGCCCGGCTACATAATTTACCTTCAAAATAATTGTCACCAGTTCCTAAGAGCATAGCTTCTAAGTTTTAAAAGCATAAAATGTAGTCATATTGTTTATCTTCTTGGAATTCTTCAATATCAAATATATCAAATCAATAATATATGATGGCATAATTCATTTTTCAGTGCAATTGGGGAAAATTTCGACTGTGGTTAGATTTTTCTGTAGGATAAAGCAATTTTTTTTTGTTCTTCTTTGTTGTGTGTTACACAAATTCACATGATATGACTATACGGAAAGATCATATAGATGCATATCAATCACAGGTATACCCGAGAAGTATGCAACATTTTTTTAACTTGCCATTTTTAAGGATGTTGCACCCGCCTGAGCGTATTGACTTAATCTTGGTATAAAATTCTATTTTCGAGAATTTTAACTAAGCTAGTAGCATACCTGGAACAACAAAAAAATTGTCATGGAAAAATATCCCTCCACGGGAGCATGTATTGGTTTTAGCAAAATTGTCTAAAAATATTTTTGTAATATTTTCTGAATAATTTTCTATATATGGGTTTTTAAATGAACATTCTTTCTTTATAATTGTCTTAGATATGATTTTTTTTAAATTGCTCTAAAAAAATAATTTTTCGAGGATATTCAAGGACTTTAAGAGATAGAGAGCCAAAATGCGGCGCAAATTAAATTTTTTGCATTGACCTAAACAGTAAAACAGCTAAAGTTGAAATCGGCATCTGGAGCGGAATCACTATGCTTATACATAGTGCTATAACCTTTGGAATTTTCCGTGACTTTTCAATTAACTTTTCGAAAATCTTGATTTTTTTTTTTTAATAAAAATAAGTAGTGGAAGAAGATCAGAAAATATTTTCCAAAATTAACAATTCTGCTATAGACGATAAAAACCTAAACTAGTTAATAAATAATCATTTTATGTTTCTCCGGGACATCTAAATGCACTTTTCTTATGGACCTTGGGTTTCTTAACACGAAAACCATATATTGAAAAACCTTTTTGAAAGCAAACATTTTATATAAATTTTTGAAAAAAAAAGTGTTTTAAGGGGGAATTGTATATGTATAATTGGACAATGCATCATCCGATTTGAAAAATTGTCTTTCAAATTTAAGAAAATTAACCTCCCTAAGACAGTTTTTTAACATATTTTTAGGATCGGTCAAGAAAATCTGAAGACCTCTAAGCCGTAACGAAAAATGGCAAATTTTAAATTTTATAACTTTTTAGTTTTCAAAGTATTTTGTATATATTCCCAGCCAACCATATACGGAGTGCTCCGAATAGGAGTGTAAAAAGACTCCTAACAGAACTCTTCGAAGTAGTGCTTTTGCCAAGGCCTCACAGAAAGTCATTAAAAAAAATAAAAAATATTTCTGAAAGAGAGTCCAAACAGACTCTTAAAGAGCATTCTAGCAAATATGAAAGATACATTTTGAGATCCCAAAAGTATCGACCAACGAATTATCAAACTACCGACATTGGTGTGAGTACCCCTAATGTTTTATTATTATTTTTTTTTTGTTTTTATTCTCATATCCGGCGAAAGAGACATTGCGAAATATCATTGCAAAAAGGGCAAACACTTCATTGCCTTTTCTGCGATTATTGCAACCATCGACGCCATTTTGTTTGAAGTAGCAGTCGGGGGAAATTGAAAAAAAAAATTGGTTTCTGTTTTGTTTTGTTTTCGTTTTTTATGTTGTGTTTTGTTTGGCTTGTGCAAACAGTGTCGACAGCTGTCATAACGATAAGATTTCATTTATGTTCAACGAGCTTAAGTTCATTAAAGCTTTAAAATGAACAAAAAAAGGACTTATTAAAAGGTGGAGTGAGAGTTAAAAGTTTAATGCCAAAAGATGAGACCTTTTCAGCTGTGAATATTGAAATGACATATTTGACAGTTGACAGCGAGCTTATGCATTGTGGTCAACAATTGTTATGCACGCATTTCCATATGCCTCGAACAGGTATGGGGACTTTTTTTTAATGTTTTATTTAATTTTTTTCTTTTCATTGAGGACATGGTCTTGTTTTTTATAAGCAGTAAGATCATGTAAAATCATGTGTCTGCCGTTACGCTTGAAGACGGAAAATGGCATTCCAATGTCGTTCCACTAGAAATCACTTTCTATCCATCGCTTATGCACTCTTAAATGTTCTCAATCGAATTGATGTTGATGTGTATAACAGTTTGTGCTTTTCTTGAAAATCGATTGCCTTCATTTTGTTCTATCGTCGTTTGTTGCACTTCGCATAGACTACATGTCGGATGTTATTTAGTGACTGTTGCTTTCGAAATAATTGAGGTCAATGTCTGCATATCGTTAGAGTGCTTATTTATTTATGTGCATTGTTGTTGAAGCTTACTTTTTCACATGTCAATTGGCAGCTTATTTTTTCCACGATATATAATTTTATAAAAAAATATCCTCGTGAAGTATGTATATTGGATTTCGTTTTTTTTTTTTTTCTTCTATTTCTTTCGATTTTATTGATAGAAGTGAAGAGCTGAAAAGGTCTTTTGATCTATTAAAAATCAACAAACATAAATATATTTGCAGTCTTTCTTATCATTGATTCCTTGGGAAACACTTTATTTTGAGTGTTTGAGCGTTTATTTGGCATTTCCCTTCGTGAAGTATATACCTGTCGCCATTCTCTACAAAATGCTCCTGCATGTCTAGACAAAGAAAAATAAGATTTCATCGAATGTGTCGTCTAACGTGTATATTTACTTGACTAAAGGCTATGCCCAAAGCACCTCAAAGAAAGGTAGAAAAGAAGTTATAAATTCTTCTGATTATAAACAAACATTTTTCTATTCTCACATTTCATGGGGAATACGTAGTTTGTAGCATGAATGTGCTGAAAAATATTTTCATGTGACAGTGTTTTGGGTTCAGAAACATTTTTGATGGAAAATAAACACTCGATAAATTGAGGGGAAAAATTTCGATTAGCTTCATAGCTTTAAGAGTTTTGAGGATTCAAAAAGCACTCGAAAGGGTATCGAAGTTACGACATCGCATCGCATCGATAATCTTTTAAAAATAAAAGGAAAGTTTTTCTATGAACCCTTAAAAGTTAATTTCGCTCAATAGAGCCCTTAATTGAAAACCAAAAATTTAGCATGAGAAAAAATAGCTTTAATCATATACGAGAAATCCTTTAAAGGTTCCATAAATGAACGTTCAATAAATTCTATCAAACTAAAATATATTTGAATTTACTTAATTTCGAACTTATTGAATGATCATTAATGGAACCTATAAGGGACTTCTCAAATTTTTAAGAACTTTTTCGCTACTTTTTAAAACCAAAATGAAATTCTTCGTTCATTCCTTGAATATATAATATAATCTAATTTATTTGCTTATTCACATGAATTGGCACACTGAGCGTATGAGCAACGCTTTTCATGCGTTACTCATACGCAGTGGAATTTTTTACTACCGGCGAAAATGGGCCGACCGATTTCAAGTAAACTTTCTTGGTTTCTTGGGAATAGTATGTAAGTTTATGAAAGTTTTATGGAAGTCATTGCACGAAGTTGGTTCAGTGGTACAATCCGGTTCCAGACTTATGGCATTTTAAAGACTTTCCCATACAATTTCTTCTGGCCACAAAAAATGTCTTGATATTCATTGGTAAGATGATCATTTGGGCACATGAATGTATTAAAAAAATGTCTAATAAACACGAATACAGTATGACATTTCAAATGATTTCTTATGAATTTCTGAGCAGCTCAGTTATCTCAGTAATTCGACTGAATACTTGAAAGGATATAAAATTGTACGTTGGCTGTTTCGACTCGTCGAATTTCATTAATTTCATCTGATTTGCCATTAAATTTCAAACGACTGCTGCTTTCAATTCGTGTTGTTTTCACAATGAAAATCAATACTGCTCAAGGACAATTCTTACGAAGTATATGTGGCATATTGAGAAAATTGAGAAAATTCAGTCTTTTCACATGGTCAGCTATATGTTGAATACTAAAGAGTGGGCAAATCCTAAGCCTTGTTCATACACTCTATAGATGGAAAGATGAAAGAATATTTTATTGATGTTTGTATTTGATGGCCATGAAGTTCTACTTATTTTATGTATGTATATATGTTTTTATAAGTAGGATTTTTCAGTCTCTGAATCTGTTGCTAGGATGAGGGATAGCGCAACAAGTAGCCAGCGTCGTAAATTTGCAAAGCTTTTCCTGCTCTCTATTGGGTTTTGTTTTTTTGTAATGGTCCGCGATGAAAAATGAACAACGCTTATTTTTTTGATAATTTATTTTATTATTCTCAATTTTTCAACACCCACACGGAATCAGTGTAATGCCATGATCATGTTTATGCACATTAAATCCTGAGAGTTCTAATTGTGGCAGCTAACGTGCGTGGGTGTTGCGTTTTCCACAAAAACAAAAAACCCCAAAAAAACACATTTTTATTAAGACATATAAATCCAGTACTGTGGCCAGGCCTTACATTAAATACGCATGAACATATACGAACGTAAACGTAGGACCAGCATTTGTCTATTGTATCCTATGGTCTTTTTTGACATTATCTTCCCGCTGCGAGAAATTATAAAAGAGAATATGTTGGCAGTCAAATAACAAAGAATAGCAAAAATTTCAAGCACCACAAAGACCAAATGCGAAGGATACAAAGATACAAAGTGGGAAGATAATTTTTTCGCACTACAATTGTTTGCGTGTGTCTTAGCTCACAGTCATTTTAAATATGTTTATGCATGTGTCTATGTGTGTATATGAACTTTCATAAATCACGAAAACGCATGTATGTATGCTTGAGTGTATCTAAAGATATACTGTTTAATATACATTTACGCGTTGGAGTTCACAGTTCGCTGGCTTTGCAATTTTTACACCATATGTTCGTTTTATAAAGAATAATGCAAAAATTATTCCAAAGGATTCTAAAAATAAAAACAAAAAAAGAAATATCAAAAAAAAAAATTAATGCGTCTTTCGTCGATTCCATAAGCGAAACGGAGCTTCCACGCACGCTCCCTCCCCACTCGCGATTCTCAGGAGGAGGCGCACGCACGTATGTATATCGTATCGTTCAAGTCTCAGTTGGATTGGTTCGATGTTTATTGTTTCAAATTTTTTTTGCTATTTTTTCTTTCCTGTCATGTGTTGGTTGGTGATACATCTATGTTAAGCTGATAGCAAAGGACTTTATCTATTTATCTATGTGGCTTTGTCCATATGTGAGTTTTTAATGGCTTTTCGTCTTGAGAGACCCAATAAACAATTTGCTGAATAATCCATTTGAAAGTGTTTGTTTGTGGGGAAAATTTTATGAGTCCTTAAGCAATAAATTATTTAATAATTTAATCTTCGATTTTATTTTACTGCGCACAAGCGAAAATAATAATATCTATCAATCAAGATAATTATTTTTAGAATGAAAATAAAGGCGTTAACAAAATGTGAATACATAAAAAAGACGGAAACGTTATAAAAAAAAAGTCTTCATCTTCAAACTTTTCAAGGTTTTAATTTTCAATTTGCAGTTCTTATAAAAGTTTAAACGAAGTTAATGGCTGTTGTTAAGCAATCATAAAATTGTATTTGTAAGCTTTTGAAAACAAGTTTGAACAAGTGCTTATAGCAAAAGTGTTTGAGGTCCTATGCTCCACTAGGAGAAAAGGACAGCAGCAAGTAAGTAACAGTCACGTTTGATCACGTTTAACTAGCATGAAGACTACGGAACTATGTTGGAAAATTAAATCTTATGAAGTTTTCAATTTTAAAATTTTAAAATTTCGGGCTTCAGGTCAAGTTCATTTTTCACTTTTATTGTGAAAATGTTAATTTTGGCAACTGGAAAAATTCTTTTTCTATAAATTGCCGAGAAGTGCGGAAAAGCTGATATGACCAATTTGATTAGAAAACTCCGACCCTTTATCATTCAGTCATTTAAATTTTTGTTTTTTTTGTTTGTTTTATTTTTTTTTACAAATTCAAAAGCCATGTAGTTATAATTTCAAATTTATTATAAAAGGTTTTTCATCTAACACATTTATCATCATAAAATAAGAAGGTTAATTCTCAAAATTCAAAGAAAGTTATGTAAATATTGGTGTAGTAAAAAGAAATCCATTATTTTTCCAATAGATGGCGTTATTTATCTGCATCTCGCGTTGTATAAGTCCGATCGTGTTCCGCTAGGGGGCATTAGAAAGATGATAGTTCCTACTAAAAAAGCTTTTTTGACACTTTTTTGATTGATTGATTCAGTTTTGTTTGAGAGCTTGTCAAAGATGGACATCAGCAAAGAGAAAATTCGCTACATTTTACAGTTTTTCTTCGATAAGGGAGAAAACGCAAGCCAGGCGGCTGAAAATGTGAATAGCGTTTATGGACCTGATACTGTAACAGCCAATCATGCGCAATTTTGGTTTCGTCGATTCCATTCCGGTAACTTCGATGTCAAGGATGCACCACGCACTGGAAGGCCAATTGTCGAAAATGTCGATAAAATCATGGAAATTATCGAGTCCGACCGTCATGTTAGCACTGTTTCGATTGCAAAAGAGCTAAAGATTGCACAAAAAACCGTTTGGAACCATTTGAATAAGGCTGGATACACAAAGAAACTCGATGTATGGGTGCTACACGAGTTAACGCAAAAAAACCTCATAGACCGAATTTCCATCTGCGAATCGCTGCTGAACCGCAACAAAATCGACCCATTTCTGAAGCGGTTGGTGACTGGTGATGAAAAGTGGGTCACTTACGACAACGTCAAGCGAAAACGGTCGTGGTCGAAACACGGTGAACCGGCGGAAACGGTGGCCAAGCCAGGATTGACGGCCAGGAAGGTTTTGCTGTGTGTTTGGTGGGATTGGCAGGGAATTATCTACTATGAGCTGCTCCCATACGGCAAAACTCTTAACTCGGAACTCTACTGTCAACAATTGGACCGTCTGAAGGAAGCAATCGCCCATAAGCGGCCAGCTTTGGCCAATAGGAGAGGAATTGTGTTCCATCAGGACAACGCCAGGCCACACACATCGATAGTGACTCGCCAGAAGCTCCGGGAGTTTGGTTGGGTGGTTCTTCTGCATCCACCTTATAGTCCGGACCTGGCACCAAGTGATTACCATCTGTTCCTGTCCATGGCGAACAATTTTGCTGGTGAAACATTCGCTTCAAGAGAGGCTTCTGAAATTCGACTGTCTCAATTTTTTGCTAATAGGAACGAGGGCTTCTATGAGAGAGGCATAATGAAAATACCTTTAAAATGGCAACAAGTTATCGAACAAAACGGCGCATATTTGACCTAAATCGGGTCATTCTAACTATCTTAAATAAAGCCCTCAATTTAATGCAAAAATAATGGATTTCTTTTTACTACACCTAATATTTTTCAATTTCAGCTTTGTGAATAAAATCTGCAGTGCTTTTGATTCCGGCCAATTAAATCTGATGACCAGACAGATACCAAGTTTTCAATCGAAATGACTAAGATTTCATACGGTGAGTAAAATTGTCAAATCATTTTAGCGCCCCAACTATTCTAAATCAAAAAATATTTTAGTGAATCCAAAATTTTTCAATAAAAAGTGCAATTAATGGCGCCTAAATGGCCTATAAAGTTAGTATATTTTATAATTTATGGACATTAAAACAAATCTTGAATACTTTTCCACCAAAAAGTGCCTGAACGCCAATTGGCGATGAACAAACTATCACTAAAAACCCAGAAAATCAGACCGGATTTTTGGAAAACTCCGCGCACCACAATATCTAAGCTTTTACAAAAAATTTGAAAAAAATTCTCCACAAAAGCTTTCGAAAAAATCATTTTCAAAAAATACATTTTTTGGGGATATCCCAATGACTATTGATTGAGCTTTAAAGCTAACAATAAACCTCATAAAAACCTCAACAATAGCCTAAATAGAAAACAGAATATTGACAATCGAAGCACGTGTACAATTAAGTTTTCGTCGATTTTTTTATTCTTTTGTAAATAAAATTTGCTACGCGTTTCTCTACCGCGCAATGTCGCCGTATCGTTGATCGATGTTACTTACACAAATTGATTCATCAGTAGCTAATATAAATTTTTACAATTACCAGCGATAACGTGCCAAATCACATACTTCATGAGCACCCATTTACGAGTGCTCTCAATAAACTTCGTCACGAATTGATGATAAGAAAAATAATATTTACATTTCTTCGTTTATTTTTATTTTTATTTTTTTTTTTTTTTGTTGAAGCATAGACTCTATTAGACCATACTGACACTGAAAAAAATTACTGTCCAATTACTGTAATATTCACTGATCTGGATCTGAAGAGAAATCAATTAAAAAGATTTTCAAATGCCTGAATCCATTAATGAAATGTTAAACGAAAATGTAGATTAATTTTTAAAGCAAATGTCTCTGACGTCAGATTGTCAAAGAAAATGCGAAAAAAAGATGAAGAAAATTCATAAAGAATATTTCAAGAAAGTCGTCCTTTTGGAGAAAACACAATCAGTCATGTCTGCTTCAACATTGAAATAATTTATTCAAAATACCAGACATTCAAGAAGCACATTTTGAAAAATAAATGAATTTGATATAACAATTCCAAGCAAACCTTCTCAAAACATACTCCCAAAAGTATGCAATGTTTTTTCAGCCTTCTCTTAGTTATTCACATGAATTGGCACACTCAGCGTATGAGGAACGCTTTTCATGCGTTACTCATACGCAGTCGTATTTCTTTTGTTTGAGTAACCTAAACGAGTTACGGAACGCACCTAAATTTATATAAATGCCAACATGTCAATGTCAGAGGAAGCCAGTTATGTCGTCTGAATCAAGTTAATACGACTGAGGGGCTTAAATAATTATATAAATTATTCCGCTACGCTCGGTCAAACTTTGGCCTATTGCAAAAAAAAAAAAGAAACGAAAAAAATTAAATTCCATAAATGAGAAAGAACACGAAAGAGATGACCTAGAACCACACCGTCATGCAATGCAGCCGATACTAGCATATAACAAAGAACTATGGAAATAATGTTCAATAATGAATTTCTTTTTCAAACGAAAGTGTGCAAAAATTGAGCGCTGACATCAATTCCGGTCACCGTAAAATAGCAAAGAAAAGATGATGCGAAATAAATTTATATTTGATTATTTGCAGTTGCTATAAATCGTAACCGATATACTAACGTCTGTCTCTCTGTTTTTACCTCTCTGAAAAACATTTTTTCACGTTTATATTGATTCACTGCACCTGATACGGCGTCGCAATAAGCGTTGGCAGTACAAAATGCAAAGTAAACTGAATTAAAGCTTTGAATGGCTGCTGCGCCATTGCATTATTCAAGCAAATCAATATAAAATCCCGCTTTATCGGATTCGAAGAATCTCCTCGCTCCATCGTCGATTGCTTATACAACATTCTTCAAGCATTGCCGAGCAATGGCAAATTTTTTACACTCACAGATCCTTCCAGCAAGTACCTGCAGAACTTAAAATAACTTATTCTCAAGGTGTCTCACTTTTCCTTTTTCATCTCATTTATCTTTCACTTTTTATATCTTTTTTTTTTTCTTACTTCCGTTCCAGCGTCGCTTTATGCTTCCTTAGCAATTTATAATATGCAAAGTACCTACGTATTTTCCTTCTTAACTGAGAAATTACACTGTGTCGTCCTTGTCACAAGGCGTTGAATTAATTCGTCGCCTTTATAACTTAAAAAAAAAAAAAATAAATAAATAAATAAATAAAAATTGCCACATTTCAAACTTTGAGTTGAAGATCAAACATGCCAAATGCTTTTACGGCTGAAGGATGAATTCCAAGTAAATAAATTTGCATATGTGCAATTTGTAAGTGGAATGGAATTTTTCCACATTCTCAAATTATTTCTAAAAAAAAAAAAAGCTCACATTGAAATATTCTTCGAATTTCTCAGGAGATTCTGCTGAAAACTGTTCAAAGAGCAAAAGCATTCCACAAACTACCTTTGATGAAATCATCCCATGGAGGTAAGAAGCAGAGCATTTCGAAATATTTCTTGACTTTTAACCTTTGCCTGTCATTTTTTTTTTTTTTGACTCAAAGAAGCTTTTTCGACTCTACTCTACGTAGAAAATTGAAAAGGAAGGTCAGAAAAACTTAACTCGCCTCATGGTGTCTGAGAAAAGTAAACAGAAAATGTTGAAGGAAAAAAAATTAATGAGGAAAATCCGAAGGAAGAAGGCTACGTAATGTGATATTTAACAATATGGAGAATTTAAATTTTCTCTCCGCATTTTCGATGCGTTTTTATTTTTGTTTCTTTTATAAGTATTAACGGTAAAAGGCTTAAGTTGGAATAATGCGCGATAAGCGTGTTAAAAAAAAAAGCGTTGAACAAAATAGTAGTAAGTATGTCCGACATAAGGAAAGAACTGAAGCTCACTCACCCCTGCGTTTGGTTGCTTCGAATTCACTTAATTAAAATACGTAGATTATTGATCTCTAGCAACCAAAAAAATCTTATTAAGCTTATAAAATAATGAAAAAAAAATCTCTCAGTACGCTGAGTAAAATTTGCTCTAAAAAACCAACAAAAGCAATCGATTTAATGACTCTCGTGATAGTCATTATTTTGACAAAGTCAAAGACGAAGAAAAAATTTGCGGAACTTTTTTTGCGCTCATTTCCATGTCGAGAAAGTACTTACTTGATGTATTCCATTTCAGTGGGATAAAGTTTCCCAACAGTCTAACGAAAAGCTCACAGTGCTATCAAGTTTTCTTGCCACCCATCCTCTCCCGAAAAAGAAATAATCATAAATCTTTAGAAGATTTTTTCTCATTTCTTACTTAAATTTTTTTTTTTTTTTTTTGTTTTTTTCTGTATTTCTTCACAGTGTTAGGTCTGTTCACTCATTGTCAGGCACAAAAGTTTTAAGATAATGCTTTAATACGAAAACTTGCGAGGCAACGATGTGTTTCATGTTTCTACTTGAGAGAACTTTTCTTGCACAATTTCTAATTGTATGGGGAATAACAGCATAATGGCATCTGAGTTATTTTTCCATGTTAATTAGGTTGGGAATTTGCCATAAGATATGCCCAGCTGTCATGCGTCAAATTCCATTATTCGCATCTAATTTTCGCATTCAGTTTTACTTGTTCCTAACGTCCAAAATATTATCATTTTAGGGGAATTCTTCTCTGCTTCTTTGAGCATTTGAAGTCACCACAAATAACAAATCCCAATAGACCACGCCTACGAAATTTTCAATTGCTCTGATCAAAAGTCATCGCCACAAAATTTTGTAGGAAATTTTAAGAAGAAGAAATTCCTAATAAACAATCCCTATGGAAAGAAAAGTTAGAGAAAAAAATATTCCTTAAACAGTAAGCGTCCTTCCTTAATGTGCCTTCGATTCTTTACATATTTAAAAGACTTGAGGCACGTGGAACTATTAATGGAGACTGACAACAATGACAAGGCATGTGGGTGGGTTCGAATGACTTTTAGATTGTGAAAATTCCATTAACAATAATAAACAGTCTTTGTTTATGAAAGCAAGCAGTTCAAGTTAACTAATACTGACGTAACTAATTAACGATTTTAAGCACCTTACTTGAGTATGATGTATAAATAGTTAAGATTTTATGTAATATTATTTTTGCTTTTCGTATTCTCCTGTCACTAATTAACCGTCGTTGTTTTCTTCTTTAGTTGGGCTTCATTATTTTTTTCACTTAAATAATGGAATCTAATTTTAGGCCACTCCCTGCTAAAAGATTCATTAGATTTTCAAGCTTCCCAGAATTCGATAATAATATTATTTTTTCGTTATTATTTTCTGCAAATTGGAACTTTTATTATTTCCTGCTTTAAAACAAATTTTTTTGGAATGGGAATCTTTGGCTGATTATGGAAAATGCTGAAATACGCCAAAGAACGAAGCCATTCCTCAATGCTTTAATTCTGCGAAATTGTTATAAATATATCTAAAGAAGATTAAATTAAATTAACGTAAGTAAAATTCCACTTGTGCCAACGACTTTTCAAATCCTCGAAACATTTGTGAAGTCAATTTCCGGAATAACTAAGCTTCAATGTGCGAAGCATTTCACGTTTAATGTCTTCAATTGACTCAAAACGGTTTCGCCGGCGCGGTCATTTTAGTTCGCCGAACAGCCAGAAATCACACGGAGATGAATCCGGTGAATGCGCTGGTTGTGGAACGACAATGGTTGAATTTTTTGGCAAAAAAAAAACTCACAAAGAAACAATCCTATCACTTTTTCTTACGCCCAACTGATCTTTTAAAAGGGTTTTCACTCATCCTTCCGATATTCCAACGATGGCAATAAGGTCTTTCTGCCTGTTAGTCATCGTTTCTCGAGCACCAAGTCCTTGATTTTATTGACGTGTTAATCATCATCAGTTGGTGTTGATGGTCATCCTGGACGTGGTTCGTCATCAACGCGTTCTTCACCCCATTTGGAAAATTTTTAACAATCAAAAACACTTGCTCCCGACATACAACTATTGTAAAACATTCCCGACTGATGTCACTGATAGTCATACCAACCTAGAAATTTTAATTAAAAAGTCCTACTGTTTCTTGGCCACATTGTTAAAGTCACTTATAGGTACGGTGACCATTAATTTAAGGGTACTGTTTACCTTTGAAAATTTCTTTTTTCGATAATTTTTTTTTTTTGGCTTACATTATGCGTTATAATTTTAAAAACGTCCCCTGAAATTTTTAAGCAAAAAAAAAATATGGTTTTTGAGAAAAACGAGTTTTTGTGTAGGTAAGTCAATAATAAAATCACACCATTTTTATTTTTTGAACGACCCTCGTATTAAAAAAAATTAAAATTTTATTTTCTTTAAACTAACGGTTCTTTATTACTAAAAAACATTCAAAAAACCTAAAAAAATAATCATTTTTTAGAATTCGATTTTTTAATTTTGTTCCATTTTTGTATGGTTTTTCGTTTTCTGCCCTACCTTGGCGTACTTTGACCCAAATTTCTCGAGAAATACTGAACCGATTTTGATAAAAAAATTTTTGTTTAAAAGCTAACACCCAAATGCACTTAATTCAATTTAGAAATCTATCTAAAATAAAGTTTTTTTTTTTTAAAACAAAAGTTGAAACTTTAGACGCGATTATCTCGAAACCACTTTTTCAAAAACGGGTGCCAACTTTTCTCCGGCACCCGTGGACCGATTTTCATGATTTTTTTTTTTAAATGCTCGTAATGCCCACAGTTTTGGTGGGAACTAGGATATTTTGGATCGGTTTATAAATAACGGAGCTACAGCCAAAAAAGTGGTTAGAAAAAGGGTCGATTTTCAAATTTTTTTTAAAAGTCCTATATCTCGGTCATTTATTGACCGATCCAGGATATCCTAGTTCCCACCAAACTAGACCGTATACTTAACATATCCCCATTTTTATTTTTACTTTAAAATGATCCAGTCCTGAGAAAAATGTGCACCCGTTTGTCTCTACCCGATTTTTTGGTCAACTTTGAAGCAGGCTACAACAACAACCGCTGCAACAACAACAACAACAAAAAAATCTTCAATTACCTTGATCCATTATCTATCGAATAAAAAAACCGCTTGTCGATATGTTTTAAACTTTTTGAGTAATAAATTTTTTCGTAAACACTTGCTTTTCGGCTGTCGAAGGTAAACAGTACCCTTAAATTGAAAAAAACAGAACTAAAATATTTTTTTTTAGTCTTCAACTTAGTTTATTTAAATCTTTTACGAAGTTGTCACAGAACGGACCTTTCAATCGGTCCAAGGATAGTGACGATCGAATTTGGATATTTTCGCTATTTTTCACTAAAAAAAAATACGCAGAACAAGCGCCTATAAAACAGAACACCTCTGATAAAAACAGAAGTCACCGTACTTATAGGGACCCTGCAGGAAATGTCAATAGTGAAACTATACTCTTTCTCTACTGACTGCGTCACCAGTACTACTGACCAGTTATACCCGTCGCAATGCTTGGCGTTATTGACATTTCATATTGAGTTGTCATTGAATGTCAACAGTAGACCGAAAAATTATTGACGTCGGTACTATTATGTATACAAAGGGAGTATTCTTTCGCTTTATAAGGAGACACGTTGTTGACATGGTCATTAAAGATGAAATGTACCTCTTGACAGTACAGTTTCTCTAATGACACCGCCTATAAATACTGTTAACTTCTAGTTATCTTGGCTATATTGACGTCAATATAGACATGGGGCCATATGGCGACAGGCTTCCTGCAGGTGAGTGTTAACTTTTTCAAAATCTCATCCATAACTACTAATAAGACTCCATAGGGTCAAAATTGACCCTTTTCAAATTTTTAAATCCGATTTTTTTATATGTTTCGATCCGACCTATCCAAGATTTCTTTACTTGTTTTTTTTTTATCCTAAAAATCTTGATTTTTGGTTTCATTTGGAAGTTTTCACTAAAACTTCAGTAGTTCAGTAGTTCAAATTCGGTAGAAAATTTAAGGGACGAATGAGGGTTAAACGAAGGGAAATTTTTTTTAAGGATTTCGATCCAAATGAGTATAGGTATTATAGCTATTCAAGATATTTATTATACGCTCAAAAGTAGTCTCCGTAATGCTATGTTCTCACTAGGCCGGGTTAGGGTTATCGGCGAAACCCAGGGTTTCAAATGTCAAAACGCATATTAAAAAAATCATCTAACCCGAAAATAAACCCCGGGTTAACATTTAACTCTGAGGTTAGCGCAGAGTTGCATTTGAAATTTTCAGTTACATTTGCTAACACCGAGTACAAAAACCGGGTAAAAATTTAATACGACACTGGCAGGAAGCTTTCACGTGCAGAAAATGAGTGGGGAAGGATGCACGTATTTGGATATGTAAATTTTGATCACAGGTCGTGGAACGTTTTGTGATGCCGCTTTCACTATTAGCTCCATTAATCTTTTTTTGGTCCTGCGGATATTGCAATGCTCTTCTGATATTATTGATTCCAATATTCCTTTGGCTTTTTCAGCTTCTTAAAACATTTCTAATAAAGCAAAATCCATTTTTATTTGCAACTTCTCGATGATATAGTATATCAAATATACCTTGCGGGTTTTTTAGATTTCAAACTCCCAAGCCGGACATTATCGCATGCATGTAATGAAAACAGCGGCCATCTCCCAAAAAACTTCATTAACAGTAAGGGTTAGTAATGCGAGTAGCCGCAGTATGAATTTTCACCACTTCGGAAGTAGTGCAGAAGTAGTGCACTTTCCGGCTGGGTCATATGACGTTAGTAAACCTTAACTCGCTCGAAGCTGATATGAACGCTTTGAGTTAAAGCATCGGGTTAAGTACTTAACCCCTATAGTGAGAACATAGCATAAGATGGATTTCAATTCTTAGAGTCTTGATTCTTCCCTTAGAAGAAAACTATCCCTAATTCTAACACAAAACCTCCCTTCCCTCAGCCACCTGATCAAGGTTCCAAACGAGACTCTGAGTATTAAGAACAAGTTTACTAGAAGAAGTACAATCAAGAGTATATCAATGAAGTACGTTTTGCTTTACTGTTCCCTGATTTGGAGAAATACGAGCAGTTCAATTTGGGGTGGATACTTTTTCAATGACAACTGAATGTCAAAACAAAAATTTAATACATTGTAAGGCATATTACAAAAGAATTTCTCTCTACTTTAATTGCGACTTGTGGGGCAGAAGCATCATTTAAGTAAGTCTATCTAAACTGAACGAAACTAAGATATCCTGTAACATGTTAGTCTGCGTGTTCGTGTGATCTTATATAGAATATAATAACATTTTCACATGATAGAAAACTTTCTCTTATTATGACAAATGGAAATCATTCGTTACTCTGTACTCAAACCTTTTTGGAAACACTTCTCTTTCTGTTGCCGTATTTTTCTTTGGAAACATCCTCAATTTTCTTTTATAAGAAAATTATACGTTTTTCTGCCGCTATTCCTTGGTTATGCCAGAATAAAAATCATTGCCTGCAAATCATTTTTCCCCATAAAAATAAACTCATAATGATGTGGTTTACAAAACAAACACGTTTCACAAGAAGAAGGCATAAGAAAGAAACTAATTGCCACATTTCTTTTGAATGCCAATTAATTCCTTCAAAACGAAAATAGCACGATTTCGTTTTGTTCTCTTTTGAATAAATGAAAGGGCACATACTCTTCATTATGCAATTAGAAAGACAGCTTACATTCCCAACTGTTAAATCAACAAATCCGGATGCATTTAAGTTTGAAAATGTTGAGTTTTATTCCGTTTTATTATCATTTTCTGAGCCACAAAAGAGCTTCGCACGGGCCCAGTTAAACATAATGTTTGCTTTTCACTTACTCCGCATCAAAAGGCTTAAAGTAAGTTCCGTAAGTGGAAATTTCTACATAAATAACAAAGTTAAACAGAATTTTATAAGCTTTTCATAACAAGAATTTTACAAAAAGGAAACCAGCATCATTTAACAAACGAAGCAAATTCCAAGTAAAGCAAAGCGTGGGCCTTACAAAACTGTTTCGCAACTCATGTGACAATATTAACTTGTTTTTCAGCATTGTTTGCGAAAAAGCGGATTGATTTTTCACAAAGATTTTCTTGGTAAGGTGCAGGCACTCCCCAATTCGGTCGGAAATGAAAAACTTCATATAAAAAAAACAAATCAGAAAATTTCTGATTCATTTCAGAACTGGAGAGAGCCCCTAAAAGTGTATAAATAGGGCAACTGAAAAATAGTGAAACTCAGCACCTAAAAGTGTGCTTATAAATATTAAAAATAGTTCAAAAAATCAGAAATGTGTTCCGTCTTGCAACTTTGTCCATTTATTTAACATCCTGGGCGAAGGATCTTAAAGGTTTTGTAGGTCTTCTAAGAGCATTAATTTTGAATCATTGGTAAAGGCTTAAAATTATCGGGTATGTGATTGTTTTACCTTTCGCGGGAAAGGTAATTCAATATCGAAATTGAAGTGATTAATTCCCCTTTTTTTCTAGATTGAGAAGGAAATTGAATTACTTTAATAGAGAATGCATATTTCCAGTTAGATCATGAGGTAATTCAAACTACTTCCTCAATCTAGAGAAAGGGAAATCACATCAGTTGGGGAATTGAATTCCCCGGGAAAGGGAAAATAATCACATACCCGTATATAAGGTAAGGTAAGGTGAGGTCAGTGTGGCTGCTACCAAGGAACGGAGACACACTTAGGCCTCACATGGGCCCTTTGTGATAGCTACTACGAAAAATGGGAAAACAAAGAATAACAGAAACAGAAAAAAACGACACAACTAACATCCAAGACCTCAGCTGGGAGTTGAATACAGAGCTTCTCGCATCGTAAGTTGGTATCTCAACCAAATTCGCCACCAAGAACGTCTAAAATTATATAAAGTGCTTTCACATTATTCAAAAGCATACATCTAGGTGTTGAACTTAAGTAGTTTCTGTTGCCCATGAATTTAATAAAACCAAGAATGAATTTGCAGTGGCTTAAAAGTTTTAATTTTTTTTTTTTAATTTTTAATTATTTTTTAATTTAATTTTAAGTTAAAATACCTTTGAAAGTAGGTAATAAATAAAAGAAGCTGTAAAAGGTGCAATTAGATTTTTACACACAGTTTCAATGGCTAAGGGCATAAGGGCAAGAACGTTTTTATGAAAAAACAAAAAGAACAACTACACAAAAAGAATCGAGATGCGTTGATATGACTCAGATTAATTCTTCAAGAGCAAATATTTCACATTCTCAAAGACTTACGTGAGTTCAACGATTGTGGATTTATTGGCTTCCGAAATCAAATCATCAAATCAAGTCATTCTCATAAGTAGCCCCTTGCGCATATGCTACGAAATTTTTAAAACCGCATGCGGTGCTCCTTAAACCATGAGTAACCATAATCGCTATTGCTTTGTTTATGTTTGCATAATGTGAGCTTGTTACCCCAAAAGTCATCGGGATACCTTATAAAATGTTAATAGGGTTTCTGTCCGGCAAGTATACATAGCTAAATAAATTAAAGTCGGAATAGGACAGCCTTTTCGTCCTTCGTTTGCTTCATGAAAAATTTCGAATTATTATCTTCTTCTTGCATTCTCGACTCTCAGTGGAACATAGGGCCTCAATTCAGTTATTTTTGAATTTATTTTTTTTTTTTTATTCAAATAATTTAAAAAATATATGTAGCTACAAAAAAGGATTCAGATCAATTCAAGCGCAATATGTTGAAACTTTATTTAATTAACTGAAAAGAATTTTTAAAATTTTTAACCCGAAAAAAGAGATGATCCCAAGCAGAGGTGTTAAGGAATGCAATCAATTTGATTTAAAATCAGTTGAAGTCACAATCTTTGACTAGCTTTAATGATTACAATCAAAAAAACGCATTACTGACTAAAGACTGCAAATTGCAGTTTTTAGTCTTTTTCGTTATTCATGAATAATTAGTCTTTTCTGAAATCTTGTACTGAGTAAAAAATTTTTAATGCAGTCTTTCCTGAATATTGGGACTGCAAGTCATCGATTGCAATCAATGAAGAACGAAAAAATGAATTTAAAAACAGACTAATTATTCAGGAATAACAAAAATGTTTTAGATTTGTTTTTTGCAGTCTTATGTTATTACTGACTCACTAAAAAATGACTACAATCATTTTTCGGGCAATCAAAAGAGTAAATATTCAGAAATTATTGCATTCTTTAACACGTCTGATCCCAAGTCCTATCATCCGATCAGTATCCTTCCCATTCTTTCTGAAGTTTTTGAGACACTCTACCTGAAGAGATTAATGCCAGTTATTGAATCCGAAATATCAATTCTAAACGACCAATTTGAATTCAGGAAAGACGACTCTACAATAGTGCAGGTACAAAGGCTTTTTACCGTGTCTGGCATTGAGGGCCTCTTCTATAAATCCAAAAAGTTGCTGCCTATAAACTTCTTTTCGTTTATAAGATCATAAGCAGGGCTCGGATTTTGTTGACTTTTATAAATTTTTTTTTTTTTTTTTTTTTTTTTAAAAAACGTTTTATTATTTATTGGATCACTCCTCTAATATAGGAGTCTAGCAATAAGTTTTTTAAATCTTACACCTAATTGGACAATATTACAAATCACAAAGCATTTTCTTAATTGAAAAGATTATGACTTAGTAATAAGTTCATTGCGGGCCTCGGATACCGAAAACTGGGCTTTGCTGATGTGTGAAGAAACACGTGTAATATTGGCGGTGCGGAAATGAAGATTTAAGCAGCTAGGCTGTGCGTGGATTTCAAGGGTGCATGGAGTGCACCCACCGAGATGACGATCAGCTAGGAAAGCTGAGTTTATGAATGTGCGTGGATTGCAAGGGTGCATGGAGTGCACCCACCGAGTAGACGATCAGCTAGGAAAGCTGAGTTTATGGATGTGCGTGGATTGCAAGGGTGCATGGAGTGCACCCACCGAGTAGACGATCAGCTAGGAATGCTGAGTTTATGGATGTGCATGGATTGCACCTGCTGCTGTAGAACGATTTATAATTGCTGGCCGGTCATTTCTTTTCAATCTCGAAGAGAACGATGTGTTCGATAATCCACGGGCAAGTGGATTTACATGTCTGCGCAATTTATTGAAGTATTTCTCTTTGATATTGGTGAACTCTGTTTTAACCAGTTCTACGTTGAGCTCTTTATGGATCCGTTCATTCGAAACAAACCAAGGAGCTCCTGTTATAGTCCTTAGGATCTTGGACTGTGCTCTTTGCAGGATTTCTATATTCGAAGAGCTGGCATTTCCATATAATTGTAAGCCATACGTCCATATTGGTTTTATAACTTGGTTGTATAGAAGTATTTTATATTCGAACTTTAGAGGAGAGCGGCTATTTATTAACCAGTGCAGGCTGTTGGCTTTAAGCTTCATTTGGGTTCTCTTGGCTTCAATATGCTTACGCCATGTCAGTCTTTTGTCCAAATGAATACCGAGATATGTGACTTCCTCACATTGTGGGATACGTACATTATTAAGGAAAATGTCTGGAGAAGCTTTTCTATTGAGCGTGAAATTAATGTGTTGACATTTAGGCTCATTAATTTTGATTCGCCATTTAGATAACCAGCTTTGGATTTCGCTCAAGTGATCTTGGAGCTGAGAAGTTGCGATACTTATGTCCTTGTGCCGACTAAGTACCGCTGTGTCATCAGCAAATGTTGAAATCAATATTCTATCGTTATTTGGAATATCTGCTGTGTATATAAGGTAAAGAAAAGGCCCAACAACACTCCCTTGGGGGACTCCCGCGTTTATTTGAAAGGTTTTTGTAATAAATGAATTATGTCTTACTTGAAACGTTCTATGTTTTAAGTATGACTCAAAGATCGCGTGAAAATTGAAGGGAAGTAATCTTCTGATTTTGTATAACAGTCCGTCATGCCAAACTTTATCGAACGCTTGTTGCACATCAAGGAATACTGCAGAGCAGTACTCCCGATTTTCATAGGCAAGTCTTATTTCATTTGTAATCCGATTTACCTGTTCAATAGTACCGTGTTGTTTTCTAAACCCGAATTGATGTGGAGGGATAATGTTCTGCTCTTGCAGATAAGGTGTTAATTTAGCTATGAGTAACTTTTCGAATAACTTTGAGAGACAAGGCAGGAGGCTAATTGGCCTATAAGAGGATGTTTGGGTAAGATCTTTTCCTGGCTTAGGCACCATTTTAATAACCGACCGTTTCCAATCTTTTGGGAAGTAGCTGAACTCAATAATTGCATTAAATAAGACTGTTAAAAACTGTACTGCTACTAATGGTATATTTTTTAACATTTTTGGAGTGACAAGATCATGTCCCGGGGCTTTTTTGCAGACAAGTTCATTTTTTATGATACCGACAATTTCTTTTGAACTGATTTGTATGGAAATTCTACGAGTGTTTTCGGACAAAGTTGGAAGAACATGCTCAGCAGTGCTCGGATTCGGTTGGAATACCTTATTGAGGTGCAAAGCAAAAACCATAGCTTTCTCTTCATCTGAGCGCGCCCATCCACTGTTGAGACACCGAACGGGTGTTTCACTCTGTACTGGGGTCTTCATAGAGCGGCTTGCCAGCCACAAGGAACTACGATTTGAGCCTCTGGGCGTAAGGTTCTCGACAAAGTTGCGCGTTTTACATTCTTTCTCCCTATTTAAACTTGCTCTTAGCTTTTTTTCTACTTCTTTTAGCTTGTTTTTGGCCAACGGAGAACTTTTATAAATTTAAAGCATACTTTATGGGGCAAAAATTTTTCTAACCAACATTTTGTGAATAAGTTTAGCAAAGTTGAACTCCTAACCGCTTTTCTTACTTAAAAAAAATTCATTTTGAAGTTAAAAATCGATTTGAATCCTAAAATGTGATTTGAGCAAAATTTTTACTCCATAAAGTATGCTTTAAATTTATAAAAGTCAACGAAATTCGAGCCCTGATCATAAGATATGGCTCTGAAATATCATCCCGGGTGCCTAATAAAAGCTGGAGTTCCTCATGCTAGTGAGCTTGGTGTCTATACTCTTTGTTATCTACACTCATGATCTATCTACTTACTTCATTCGAAGCCCTTACAAACTCTTATGTGGACGCTCGGAGAAACACCTGACCTCCGATCCTTTTAAATAATGTACAAGTTTCACACGATGATACAGTTAGGTACAGTGAAGATTAACCTAGACCGTCGTCTAACAATGAAAACCCACATATTTTCCAAGAGGAATTCACTGGGGATCAAACATGTTTTGACATGTTTTGGCTGGTAAGTCGACAATCTGCCCTATATCACTAGAAAGTAACACTATTCTTTACAAAAGCGCACTTAAACCTACACGGACCTTTGGTATCCACCTTGGGGGCACAGCTGCCAATTCTAATATTAAAATTTTACAACGATTTCAGTCCAAAACAATACGAAAAATAAAAATTTCAAAAAGCGGAAAAAATACATACATTCTTTGCTACCCCACACCTATTCCATACATGCCTGAACTTTAGATTAATCCCTTTAAATAAACGAGGGTACAGACGAGAAAATTGTGTGAAGTCGGTGCTTTTTGTGTACTTTTGAATTTATGTCTAACAAAAGAACGCACAGAGCAAGCCTTGTAAGCTTTCGTAAACAAAAGCTAAAACACCTTCCTTTGTACATTAAGAGCTGAGTGCCTTTGAAAGCCCCACGATTACAATTTCTTAAGCCATGTACATATGTATGTATGCCTCTATTTAAAAAATTGTTGCATGAAATTTTCGTTTTCCTTTTACATTTATTTATTTTAAGTTGAATTAGAGCGTTGCTTTTGATTAAATGTTTATTAATTTTCCCAATTTCAATAGATTAAGCTTTATAATATTGACCTTAAACTATTGAGAAATTTATAAAAAAAATCCCCATAGAACAACTTCTCCATCATCTGCTTCTAAGTGCCTTTCAACTCAATCACAGACAAGCTCATCCCCTCTAAATAAATGCGTCTCTCAATTTTCTTCCATGATAAGACGTCACCTTCATTTTTAGATCCTCACTACTGCTAAATATTCTCTGATGACCTCTAGCCAGCTCAATTGCGGGCATCTTTTTAATATTTTTGTTGGCAAATCTCAGAATTCAATCATATCCTTTTTATTTCCATTTATTTAAGTGCTTCATTGTTGCGAATGTTTTCGAATGAAATAAATAGCCTTGAATTCGGGTTTGATTTCATCGTTTCCATGGGCCATTAATTAATTAATTAATTAATTGCAATTAAAATGTAATCACTCTGACGAAAAACTAAAGAAAGCGATGGTAAAGTAGAACTAGTTGCCTAGAAATTCATTCGTTTTGCGTACATTTCCTCCCGCGATGGCAAGTTTCCTTTGCCCAGGCATGAATCGAAAGAAGTTCCTTTTCCATTGGAGAGCCAATAGGACAGAAAGAAAATCTCCCACTGTTTCTTCAGGGAATGGAATCAAAGTAATCATACTTACTCACACTCTGATTGCCGTAAATAGCAACATCGCCCCAAAGGAAGACTTTGCAGGAAAGAAATTGGTACACCGCATCAAATAAGTACAATCGAAAATAGAATTTAATTAAACGCCAATTTCAAAGGCGGTTTTTTCGGAACACTTGGTACTTAAAACTCGTTCGGTTTTATTGCCATGAAGAGGCTCGTGTTTTTGTTCTTTCATCAAAAATTATTCAAATTTCATTCAAACTTTCATTCAAACTTCAACATTCAAAATTTAAATATTCATTTTCTCTCATAGACTGTAATCCAATTTCATCGAACAATGATTATTTAAATTAAGTCATAACCGAAAAGAAAATTTCCAGAAATTTGAATTTTGATTCAACTTTAGCAGGAATTTCCCACGCAAAATCTTCTCCAATGAAAGTTCTGGCAAAAAACGGAAAAATATTCAAAGTCAAATTAAATTTGTCGCAATAAATATACAATTTTATCTCATCGAAATGTGTTCTTTTTTTTATCCAATTACTTTTAATCCGTATTTCAAATTTTCAGCCTTTGAAAATTTTCCACTTCATCGATAAAAGAAAAAATTTAAATAGATTTGAAATTCACAGCAAGAAATTTCCAATATTGTGCCTACGGCCTTAACGCTTGAAAACTTAATCCTCTGCTGCGAAATCTTTAACCTTTAACATTTGAATTTTATCATTCTTTTAAGTGGTCCTACGATTTTCATTAAACCAGAGATAACAAGTGAGGATATTTTAGTACACTGAGCGAACGTAAACATGATATTTATTTTTAAAAGGGCGCATTGTTTTCCTCGGATTTGAGCAAACTTTTCATTGTGTCGAACAATTTTTTTATTTAAGCATTTATTTTATACATTCTTTGGTGTAATTTCATTTGTTATGAAATAGACTAAAAGGATATTTTTAGACAAGCATTCGAAACATAGTTTAAAGGAGGAATGATAGTCCATCTCTATTTTCGATAGTCAGCAAGATCTGTCATTGCTAAATTAGAGTAAATTTTTTGCGTTGCTTCTAAGGATTTTAAAACTTTTCTTTATTCGTAAAATACTTCTTTCATTACTGGTGCCATTTAGAAATCAATCAAAATTATCATAGTTCAACTGAAATTTTTGATTCAAAGTGGAAAATCGGGCAAAATTGTGCACCATTCTGTAACTTGCCATAATTTCAAAAGTGTACATTTTTTACATAATTAATTTTTTTTGACATACTACAAAAAATTAAATCGAAATGAAATTTTTTTTGTAATGTAAATGCGCCTTATTTTTCAAAAAAAAATCACAAAATTTTAAATTAGAAATATTCCTTGTTGAAGCCGTTTTGTATTATGGTTGATTTTTTTCTCTGTGTAGGCAATTTCTCAACCCTGTTTTTTGTATGCTACATAACTCCACGCTTTGACTGTATCGAAATATACTCAGGAAACCACATGACTTCTTTCGGACTATTTTTAAAGTAAAAAACTTGATCCCAGCAACTTTAAGCTTCATTTATAGTCCAAGAATTTTCGTTTTTTTTCCGAAAACGGAAAGAGATTTAGAGCCGTTTTCTCATCCTAATTTTCAGCTTTATCTGCCAGTTAAATTTCATTTTCTTTGACCTATTCATCAAATTTGTATGATATTATCTTCTCGAATCATTGAACTTAGAGATAAAAAAATAGAAAACGGGCCTTAAAGTCTTTAATAAAACTCCTAGCACAGTAATAATTCAAATAAGAGATTTTTATGCTAAAAGGGTCCCATAAAAAGGGAATTCAATGTAGATTAATTACATTTCTATTGAAATTCGCTATAATTTCATTTCTTTATAAAATACGACATATAAGCATGCTGATAAAATCTTTATGTAATAATTTATAAGCATTAGCGCAAAGCATCACAGACAACGGAGGAACGAAAATGGAATAAAGTTACAATCCGATGGAAAACTAAGTTTTGGCGAATTATATTCAGCACAGTAGGGATCTAAGTGGCCATTTGCTTTTAATTAATTAAATTTATTTTGACATTTTTTCTTTTATAGGTATTTTAGAATTTTTTTTATTTTAAAAATTATCTTGTCATTTCAATAATGTTCGTGGTTAGTTCAACAATTTAAATTTAAATCCAATTTTCAAAACTATCATATCAGTTCAACCTGAAATATGGTTGATTCAAAAGGAAAATCTTTGAGGGGCATTTACACATTTGACAATTTTGTCAAAATCTATGTCAAAAAAATCTTCAAAAAGTGTACACATAAGAATTTTTGACATCAAAATCGTTTTTTGAATCGAAAAAACATTTTAAATTTTGAAGTCAAATTTTTTTGATGTCAAACGTCAAAAGTGTAAATGGGCCCTTATTTTTTCCAACAAAAAAAAATTTTAAAATTAGGAATATTCCTTGTTGAAGCCATTTTGTATTATGGTTGAATTTTTTCTCTGTGTAGGCAATTTTTCAACCCTTTTTTTATGAAATAACTCACCTTATTTGATGAATCGCAGCAAAATTCTAGTAAACTATCATGACTTACGGATTTCGGAAATTTTTTAAAGTTGAACTTGATCCCAGCAGTATACTTTAATCCTTCATGTTATATCACCAAGAATTTTCGTTTTATTTTCCGAATTAAACGGAAAGAGTTTAGTTAGTTTTTATCCAATTTTCAGCAATTATCTGCGAATTTAAGAATTTCTATTTTTTTGAAATTTTCAATCAAACTTTGAATGAAATTTTCATCGGATACATTTAATTACAGATAAAAAAAAATATTAGAAACTGGTTTTTAAATGAGTCTTTATAAATATAAAACTACCTAGCACAAGAATAATGAGACTAGAAAGATTATATCGGAATCCCATAAAAAATTCGAAATAGATTAAAATTTCTATTGAAATCTTATTGATTTCGATTTTTTTTATTCGGATTCGATTTCTATAGTATGCCTGATAATTTAATTTTATTAATAATTTATAGTAGGCTAGCCACAAGTAACATATACAATACAATACTACAAGTGACACTCTCATTTTTTTAAAAAATTGCTTGTAGGTTTGATAAAAATACATAAGAGCGAATACGACAGAAAGAATAGTCGAAATGAGTGCGACTGAAAACGACTGATAGCTGTGGGGAGTTGGAATTTGTTCTTGACTGTGTGTTAGTGACACTGGCATTGTACGTACACGCGTTTTGGTGAAAGTCTAAACTTTTTTGCGGCTGTATTGCTTTTGTTGAATGTCCAATCTGTATGGTGAAAGTCCATGTTCCATACAGTTTTTCCACCTCCCCTCACCCGTCTCGGTGATTTTTTCCCGCCATAACCAAGTGTCACTTGTAGTATTGTATGGCCACATGCTTTTAAGTTTAACCCAGAGGGTATAAATTTAACTATTTGCATTCTGACGTGCCGTAATTCTCTTGAAAACACGCCTACTTGTACACATCTTATGAGGGGTATTAAGGAGTTTTAGAGGTCTGTAAAAGCTGGTCTTAAATGTTTTTATGCATAGTTTTGGCAATCAATTCAGACATTTGTGGATGCTCTATCCTCATATCCCTGCAGTAATAAAGAGGTCAATTTACCAAAAAAAAAAAGCCTCTGAAGTTACTCGGAATATGTCCAGTCAAATTTACAGTATTTTTTATATGAGAATTGACTTGACCTTAAGCAGCAACAAGTAGCCTAGAAGATTTTTAATTTTAAAAAATTATCTTTCCAGTGTTTGGCTGATTTCCCAAGACCAAGACCTGCTGGTACAAGTGGGACAATTGACCTCTTATTGGCCACAGGAGGTCTACTCGTGGAGCAGTTAAATTTGAGAGTGGCTATTTGCCAATGACAAAAAAAGAAAGCTTGAGGAGTTGGTTGGCAAATTAAAGAGGAGTACTCCTAGTAATTTTGAGACTACTCGGGGAGTAGCAGGACTTATATAAGGACTGTTCCGACTTTTACGCGATATCAACTCACACTGTATGAACAGAGATGTACAGAAATCAGTGGAGTAACTTACATATACCATAATCAGTCTTTAACTATTTTCACGTATTTCCTGCGCTCCCTCTGACCTCAGCTCCCTCTGATTTTCAGTTTTTCATAATATCTTCTTTGACACCTCTTTTTTTTTGCTAGTTTTCGATTATCTTCAGCTAACTTTGACCAACTTTATTGCATTCCTACTTTCACTACATTCCGACTCATGATACAGAACTCAGAGTACTCATTGTCGTATGTCATTATCTTTTCATTTCAGGTGAAGCAAAAGAACTTTCTATATCGCTTTTGGGAGATTTTGGACCCAAAAACTTTACCACGCTTCCATCAAGCTATCAAATAATCATTGAAGTGGACTCGTGAAACACAATCGACTTCAAATAATCTTGATAAAGCAGAGCTAAGGTGTGGAGCAACATTTAATCGCATCCCCTTAAAGTCAGCATCTATAAAGGACGCTCATAGAGGATGATTATTTTGAGGATCAACTTTGTGAATCCCTATTATTCAGGTAATTGTTCAAGCTTATTATTGAAGGGGCGGATAATAGTCATACCATTTCATATATTCTGACGTAACCTTGTCTGCAAATTGTGTATTCCCGAATGTACAGTCTCAGTGAAAATTCTCAACTCATAGTCGAAGATAAACATACGATATGTCAATCACTCATTTCTCCCGCAGAGTCCTTACATTATTTATTTTCGGATTTTGTAGACTATAGACCTAACTGTTTCTTGAGCTATTTATGCACTTATTGCTGTCGAAGACATTCCTCTGCGTAGGAGCAAACGAGCTCACTGATTTAATGCCATTCTTTACGTGTCATTTAAGTAGATATTTAGGATATGTATCTTGTCCTGTTTTTTTGCATATCAATGTTAACATTGTAAGCCTTTAATACCAGTCATTATTGTGTTCGTTTTCAGTCCAATATTTTTTCGTCTGTCTGTATATCTCCGATGTCCTTATCTGTCGTCAGCAGACGAAATGGTGCGTAAATGATACAATGAATCGTTGAAAATTTCATATAATTCAATAGAAGATTTAGCTCAATCCGTCGACGGTCTTATGTTTCTGCACAGTGGGCATAATTTCATAAGAAATAAAACAAAATTCATTGAATAGCAAATAAATCAATTAATTGCTTTTGATATGAACCATTCAACGATATGACTACGAATAACTCATTTGGCTTCGTAGTCAATTAGAATACATTCCAATGAGTTAACATATTTCAACAGAAAAAAAAAATTTTTTTAAATTTAATTCAAAGGCCAAATTTATTTTCGAAACTCGTTCATCAGTGAAAAATGGCACGAAATGTAATACACTGAATAAGCTTCTGTAAATGTATTCCCATCCATTCCATTTCGTCCCTTTTGCAATCGCTCAATACGTAACAAACAAACAAACAAAAGGATACCAAACTAAAGCTTTGAGTGTGGGAGCGAAGCAATTTACATGCAAATAAGCTCATTTATACTATCAAGCAATGTCCGAAAACTTTTTTGCTTCCATTAACGGAAATTAACATAACTCAAAATTATATGCACGGAGATATCCCGTCGGCAGTGTCGACGATGTGGTGGGGCAATGGACATTAACAAATATTTACGTGAATTTTAAGTTTGATTTTTTATTCCTTCTGAGAGAGAAATTTTTAAATTTTTATATATTTTTGGTCTTTCTATTATAACCAGAGGCTCGGACTTTGTTGACTTTTTTAAAGCATACTTTATGGGGGAAACATTTGTCTTACTAAAATTTTGCGAATAAGCTTACCGAAATGCACATCCTAAATAACTGCTGGGATAACTAGGGCAATAGAAAATATTTAATTCTGCACCTAAAAGTATGCTTATAATATTAAGAATAATTCGAATAGTCAGAAATCTATTCGATCTTGTAGCTTTGTCCATTTAAGAACCTCCTCAGCAAGGATTTTAAAAGTTGTGTGAATCTTCTAAGAGTCTTAATTGTGAACAGGACTCGGATATTGTTGAATTTTAAAAAATTTAAAGCATACTTTATGGAACAAAATTTTTTCTTACTAACATTTTGCGAATAAGTTTAGCGAAGTTAAATTTCAAACCACTTTTCAAACTTCAAAAAAATTTATATCAAAGTTAAAAATTTATTTGAATCTTAACTTTATGTTGAGTTGAACAAAATTTTTACTCCGCAAAGTATGCTTTAAATTTAGTCAACGAGTCAATGAAATCCGAGCCCTAATTATGAATAATTGGTAAAGGCTTAGAATTATATAAAGTGGTTTTGAAATATTTAAAAGCATACATCTTGGTTAGGTTAGGTGAGATGGGCCGGCCCTAGGGCGCACTTAGACCTGATAGGTGCATTGTGATACCCATATCTCTTCTTAAAGATATATAAGGGGTATTCACAAAGGCGTCGGAAAATAGTAAAGTTGGAAAATCGGAAAATTTGATCTGCTTAAAAAGTTGTGCAAGATACAAAAAAAAATGGTTTAAAAAAATTTAAGAAGTCGCAATTTTCGAATTTTACCGACTCTCCAACATTTTTAACACGCCTTTGTGAATACCCCTATAGTGTATAACGTTTATATGGACATCTATTTTTTGAAAACCCATTGAGTGCTTTCAAGGAAGCTAGATATATATTTAACGGGTCGATAAGACCAATTTCAGAAAGTGAGCTGAGAAAATAACTCCCTAAAAATATTTGCCTCTTCTTCGCAAAGGCTGAACATTGTTAGAGCAGGTGCTGCGGAGTGTACATTAGGGTAGAAATTCCACTATCTTTTGAACTGCATCATTAGTTTTTTTTTTCAATTTTCATGGAAATTTTAGAAGTAATGAAGCGTTTTTTACGAAAATTTTGAAATTTCAACGAAAAAATTGACTTCATGACTCGAAAACGACCAAAAAGATTGGCAAAACGTATGGTTTATGTACAAGAATATAAAGTATTGACATTTTTCTTTCGATTTGACAGCTCAAAATCCAAGAACATTTTACTTATGGACCTATATGCACTCAAATGTCCAAAATCTTAAAATTTTATGTGCATCAAGTTAGCTTGCACTTTTTGGAATTTCCCCAAAAAAATTATTGTGCTGTAATGTGCCCATTTTGTGCTATCATGTGCCGTTTCGAAAAAAAAAAAATGCCTCAAGGGATGCCATTTTTATGAGGAGGTCCTTTTTTGTCGTGTCAAGTTAGCTTGCACTTTTTCGAATTTCCCGAAAAAATTATTGTGCTGTAATGTGCCCATTTTGTGCTATGATGTGCCGTTTCGAAAAAAAAACAGTTCCTCAAGGGATGCCATTTTTATGAGGAGGTCCTTTTTTGTCGTGTCAAGTTAGCCGGGACTTCATTTTTCAATAATGTGACGAGAGAGGCCATAACAAAGGAGCTCTCTGCCGCTAGAATTGACCCAACAATCACCTCGTGGATTAGCAACATCCTAGAGCTAAGACTCATCACCGGCTAAGTTGACACGAAAAAAAGGACCTCCTCATAAAAATGGCATCCCTTGAGGAATTTTTTTTTTTTTTTCGAAACGGCACATGATAGCACAAACTGGGCACATTACAGCACAATATTTTTTTTCGGGAAATTCCAAAAAGTGCAAGCTAACTTGATGCACATTAAAATTTTAGGTAAATCGCTCGAGCGTGACCTCTAAAACTATTTCAAAAATTTTGAAAAAATTCCTAAAAATTCTTTATTCCATAAGCTTCCAAGAAACGCGCTTGTGCAATTATGGAATACGCAAAATACAATTTTTTTGGGACACCCCATTGGACATCTTTGTGTTGAATTTCAATATTCTCTGTTGCCCTAATAATTAGGGTATTCCCTTGAAAGTGCAAACGCGCCAAAAGTGCATGAAAATAATGTTTGATTTTATTAAATTACATTCTAAGCGTTTTCATAATTCAATCCATATATGAAATTTCATATTTCGTGCCATAACTTACCGGTCCAATATTGTCGAAACCATACTTCGTAGCCACTTGATGAGCGTAATCATTATCGATACTTCGTCTAAAGCGCACAAGAAACGAACTCGTGAAGACATGGTCGGTCTTGCCGGCACCCAGTCCTGCTGATGGAGCAGAACCGCCGCGTCCAGCATCAATTGTTGGTACGCTTACGGTTATTATTATGCCCAGAAGGCATAAAAACAGCAGGCCCGAAGGGTAGCCCCATGCTGCAAAAATCATTGCACGCGTTTCGCAGTTTTTATTGTTGTAATTATTTTATCGCTTCGATTCGCGTGATCTTGATTTCGATTGGGAGCTCGATTTTTCAATGTTGCGGTGTGGACAAATTCAAGAAATTTATTAAAAGTCTTTTTTTTTTTTTTTTTTTTTGTTCAATCAACGTTAGTTTCTCTGTCCTTTGTATTATAATAAATAAAAAGTCTGAGTTGGCAACTCTGAGCTTTAATATCGAGAGAACAAAAATATTTTTGACACTTGCCGAAAAAATCAAGAAACACTTTTGACAGTAAACGCAAGAGGAAAACGTTAAAATACGACGAGGAGATTCAACGTACACATGAGTTTTTATTTTTGCTCTCAAAAGTATGCTTTAATGTTTGTTTTTTCCTCACTAAGTTACGTGAAAATAATCATTCATTTGATGATGGCTCGATTTTCACAGTTTTTTTGTTTTGTTTATCGGAAATGTTCGAAATTCGTTTTCTTTCAATTGTGATGAAAAGTGCAATCAAAAAAATTCAATACGAACGAAACGAATGTACAATTGAATGTATATTTCTGTGTGTGTGTGTGTGTGTGTGGCTATGTATACAAATAAATATACATAGATTTTTAGAAGAAATCCTTTTTTCAATTGGTCTCCTCCGTGAATTTGATGAACTTCGCTGTTTCACTTGTCAAAGAAAACTGTTCTCTGAATATACCAATGAACGCCATTATGAATGCGTTGGAACTGAACTTTTTAGAAAAGCTTTTGCAAGAGAAAAGCTTCTTGTAAAGTCGCACTCCCCCTCAGCCATCGTTTGCGTCGTCGTCGTCGTCGTCGTTTTCGGTAGTTCCTCCAAACGTGAATGAAACAACAACGGAACACAATCTCACTGGCACTGGCACGTCCATACATACACATACATACATACATACACATACACGTATGAACATACTGCGTGCGGTTCTTCTGTTAGCCGCGGCAACAACAACAACAAGGCAACATCAGCGCCTCAATGGTTGAATAACACCACCATAACCCTTACTGCTAGATAAATTCCACTGGAGCTGCTTGTCTGTGCTTGCACGTTCGCGCTATGTATGTGTCGTACGCTGCGTCTGCTTGCGGTAGGTGGCGCTGGGAGCAGCGCATGACGTTTCTACGCGTGTGTGAATATGTCTTTGCCTTTGTCTACAGCGATTTCGTTGCGGGGGTCTGCATGAGCAAGCAACACAAACAAATATGCTTACTGGGCGCAATAAATGCCTTCCTCCCAAACTCAAAGAATATTATGTTGCTTTTGTTTGTGTTGTGTGTGTGTGTGTGTGTGTGTGTGTGTGTTTTCGACAAAAGACGTCACCAATTTGCTTTTCTCTTTCCTTTTCTTTTCTTTTCTTTTATTTTCATTGCGATTTTTGTTTTTGAACGTGTTCGTTTTTTGCCGCTTCTATTTGCTTTTCTTTGTTTTCGTTCTGTTTACTGGATTCCATGGATATTCTTCTATGTCCTCTCTTTTCGTCTATTATTTTGTTTGTTTCTATGTCTTTTTGTTTTTGCTTCTTTTATTCGTTTCGAGAAAAGAGAATTTACTGTTTGGAAAATATCTGCATACGTATGTTTGTATGTATGTTTGTTTGTATGTATGTGTGTCCAAATGGCATATTCTAGTTTATGTCACGTGCCTAATCCTTGCTGTGCCTTTTGACTTTCTTTGCCGCTTAGCGTTCATAGAGTGGGGGGCTTTGTTGTTTATTTGTTTATTTGTTGGTTTGTTCATGTTGGTGTGGCCTTCAAAAACGTTGCGATTGGCTAAAAATGCCATTAGACCATATGTTTGCTTTGTTCTCGATGATTTTCGGATTAAAGTGGTCGTAATAACTTCATATTTATTCCAATTAAATGCGTCATTATGTTTTGCATGTTAATTTTTATGGATTTCCATTGGAAGGTACGATGTTCAGTTAGGCTGATTTATTAGAAACATATGTTTTTTTTCGACGATTGATAAAGGACTACGACCTTATTGTTTTGTTAAGTTATGTATGTAGTAGATACCTATAGGTCAGTAATGTTATCGTTTGAAATTTTTAAGTGTAACAATATTGAATATGGATTTCGCTTATTACTCTGTAAAAACCGATTGCCTAAAAATTGAACATGGAGATACAGTGTTCTCCCTCTCTCTCCCTCTTGAGCGCATATGTACCTACGGGACCGAAAAATATGTCCGCTTGAGAGGAAACTATTTGAGAAATTAGAATACTGGACCATTCCCAAAATGTGTCCGTGTAAGAGGGTCGTCCGCTTAAAAAGAGCCTCCGCAGGGAGAGAGTATACCGTATTGGACTAAAAGCTCGAATAAAAAAGGAATAAAAACTTAGAATATATGCACAAAAATTGTCGAATAAAACAACAACAAGAATTTTAGATTTATAGCCAAACTTTTTTGCACGAATTTGGGACCATAAGATTATAGATGGCATCAGAACTTGAGAAATCAAGAAGGATCAATGCTGTGAAATTTCCGAAAGATACCTCCGTGAGAGGACTCTCCTATTGATACATCTATCCCTACATTACTAGCCATTGAGAACGTGGTAAGAGTTTGTGACCTTCCATCTCTCAGTTGAAAAGGCCGGATTAAGGTTACGGGGCCCTACCCATTTTTCTTAAAAAAAAAAAAAAATCCTATGGTAAAGAATTTTCAATAATTTATTAATTTATTTAGGTAACAGTGTGCGGGGCCCCTAAACTGTGGGACCCCTAGGCCATGCTCTACCCGTTCCATCATTTAATCCGCCTCTGAGTAGGACTATTACAAAAGGACCTCTCATAGATCGGACCGAATGTTGTACGGGCTCAGCGTTTTTTCGCTACCCGCGGGCCTTTATTTTCCAACAACTAACTCGAGCCTCAGTTTCTTTATTTCTTTTGTCGTGCCCCGGTCCGGGCTTCAAAAACTAGGCTCGCTTCTATCTCTAGTTCAAATCCCCATTGTATCTAATTTGGTGCCCATGGACGGCCAGCGCCGGTCTTAGCACTGACAGCGCCCTGGGCGAGATTTAGTCCGCGCCCTCTAAATAAAAATGAAATTCACACCAAAAAATTTGTTTGGTGCCCCTTTATATCGGGCGCCCCACCGCGTCCTACCCAAACGCCGCCACTGAGGACGGCCACAACAATTCCAATTAGAACCAAAGCATTGCTGCCCAGAGTAGTAGACCTTCATATAGACGGCCACATCGTCGGTGTAAACGAGCAATTCACTCCGTTGGATATGACAACGAACGTCACAAAAGCTCACGCTCTGTTTTTCCATACACGTTAAAAATGAATGACTTGTAGAAAAAAATGTTTTCCTGAAATATATTTTTTGCTTGAAATGCGACCAATTAAAAAAAAGAATTCAAAAGAAACATGAAAAGGCATTATTTCTAGTTTGCGCTTTAACTTTTTTTTCAGTGCATATGACTCTTTAGAAAAAAAAAGGAAAATGTTCCCCCGAACAAGATCGGCCCTTAAAATAACAAAAATGAATTTTTTTTTTTTTTAAACCCGTAATATCAGAAGTCTTTTCAAAAATTGAATATAAATTAAATTTCAATGCATGTCACGTAACTTAGCCATACATACCAGCTAGTTAAACTCTTCTACTGTTCAATATTTCCTTGAAAGCTGGTTTCGAATCACAAAGCAAATAATCCCATAAAGGGGTAGGCATTTTTTTTTTATCGCTCGAGCACGTGTTCCATAAAAATAAAGTTAGTTTGTCCAACATTTTTTTATTTGCAGGGAGCAGCAAAAAAAAATTAAATACTTTTAGGCGCAATGCTTTTGATTTCTATTCGAATAGCAATGAAGCTTGGTAGAATCATACGCCCATAGGAACACCTTTATGTCCCTATTATGTCTCTATTCAGCTTATTGTAATTAATTAAATGAATGGTCTGAAAAAGACATTTCGAGCAGTTCGATTTTTTAGAGGGCTTCGAAAACTTTTTCTTTGAAATGCTTAGCTTATGAAGGCATCCGATTCGAAAGGCCTTCATATTCATTCAATTCAGTCTCCATACAAATTTGAATCTTTCCATTGTAGGTACATATATGCTTTAAAATGGAACATATGAACACACATACAAGTATATGTATATGTTCATTTCGTATTATTATTGCAGCTTACGTAAAGTATCCCAGCGGGAAGTTTTCTCCTGCATGACAAAGTCACCAGTGATATCATCGATGACATATAGATGACAGTATCATCCATAACACCTTGGGGTAAATGTCATCGTGAAGGGATGCTGTTCACGTGCTTGAATCTCATTGGCTACTGAATTTTAGATAAGGTTTTAGCGTCAGTTAAGCGTTAGCATGAAGTGGCATAGATGATGAGTGCTCGACTCAGAATCCGAAGATTGCGGGTTCGATCCCTGGCTGAGGCGAACCAAAATTGTTAAAAATTAGATTTTTAAAAATTTTCGAAATATTCAAAGAAGAGAAGTTATCAAACTGGTTTCTATAAATTGACATTTAGAGAGAAACCAGCAAAATGTGCTGCTCTCAAATGCTTTTTTTCGCCATCGTACCCCCTAGCATGACATGTCACCGGTGAATTCACTGTCCAACTCCTGTATAAATGTCATACAAAATGTCCTATGAAATCGCATGCGTTTCGGCTCGAATGCAAACCTGACTTCATCGATGATGTCGGGGGTACATTTCCCGCTGGGTATTTATGTTATCAGAACGCCCACTTGATTGAATAAATTTATGATTTAGATATTTCGGAAAACACACACACACACACGAATACACACACCGACCAACAAACAGAGTGCATATAAATAATATTAACGAATTTCGTGACGTAAAGCACCGATGTGGAATTTTAATAAGTTCAGACAATAGAAAAATATTGAATCGATACGAAGAGAAGTAGAAGAGCTTGCAAAATCGAAAATATTTCATACATTAACGCATGATTCGCTCCTAATACCGATAACAGTATCCAAACGGTATAAATAGCATTAAAATATGCTCAGTGACTGAATGAAAATCAAACAGCTTTGTCATCCTCACTTCGTATAAATATCACATCGATGGCACTAGCCTACAGCATTTTTTTCCCCCAGGACATCTCAATCACAAAAATACGTCGCATACTTTAAGGCTTAAATTTGTCATTTGCATTGCTTCCCATCCCAACTAAAAGCGGCCGCATGGAGCTCCTAAAGACTTCTTTTCCGGAGCGTAAATGCTCCTAAAACACTCCGACAGGTGCTCTAAATGAGCGATTTTTTCTGGATACCGAGCCTAATATGGAAAAATACTTTTTGGGATCTCAAAATTTATCTTTCATGATTGTTAGATTGCTCCTTAAGAGTCTGTTTGGACTCTCTATCAGATATAAGTTTTTAAGAAATGAATCGTTTGGTCTCCCTAAATACTCCTAGTCGTTGTTTTTTGAGGGCTTGGCAAAAGCACTACTTCGAAGAGTCCTGTTAGGAGTCCTTTACACTCCTATTCAGAGCAATCCGAAAACATTTCGTCAGGGTGCTTTAAAATGAGTCCTTTTACAATCATTTTCAGAGCACTCCGTAAATGGTTGCCTGGGTTATTTTTATAGCAACAGAAAATATTTAAATTCAGCACCTAAAAATATGCCTATAAATATTGAAAATAATTGGAATAGTCAGAAACCTGTTTTTTCTTGTAACTTTGTCCATTTAAGAACATCCTCAGCAAGGATTTTAAAAGTCGTGTTGAGCTCTAATTTTGAATCATTGGTAAAGGATTAAATTGTTATAAGCTAACCATCTAGATTCATCACAAGTTTAAGATCCCTATTAAGTATATAATGATTTAGCAGTCACAGATCTCTTTAGAATTAGGAATCATCCTGATGAACGCGGAAGAAAATTCACCGAAATATGTATAGAATAATATGCAAAACGAAGCGGTTGAAATGAAGGTCAAAATTCCAAACAAGCTCGAATTTTGTTGACTTTTATAAATTTAAAACATACTTTATGGGGCAAAAATTTCCCTTACCAACATTTTACGAATACGTTTAGCGAAGTTGAACTTCAAACCGCTTTTTAACTTCAAAAAATTCATATTGAAATTAGATTTGGAATCAACTTTCCATATTAAAGAGCTCAATTTTTGAAAATGTATGCTATAAATTTAAAAACATAACATTTCATACAAAAGAGCGGCTATACGCATAAAATTTTGAATACTTTGCGAAATTATTTCAAATCCGCGATTTATTCAATTTCGAAATGATCCCGAAAATCATATTGAAAGTTAAAAATCGATTTGAATCTTAACTTTATGTGAGTTGAGCAACATTTTTACTCCATAAAGTATGCTTTAAATTTATAAAAGTCAACAAAATCGGAGCCCTGCATATTACATATATAAAGCGGTTTTGAAATATTCAAAAGCATACATCTAGGTGTTGAATTCAAGTATTTTTTGTTGCCCTACCTACTTTGCTTTTACTCGCTCATATATAAAATTAAATCTTTGCTATTTATTCATGGATTTTGAAAAAGAATACCTCATTCTATTGGAAAAAAAAACCGACTTTAAATAGAAAATGGATCGACTTATTAGATCACGATGAAAGGCAAAAAAAATTTTGAATTTTCTCTAAAAATTTGTATTTGAGGTTTAAAGGTATTCAGGATCTTATTTTCTTGCCCCATCTCAAAACTATGAAACAAAAAGGGATAGATGAACTAATTTACTTAATTTCAGGGCTAATTTCTTCAAATCGGACCACGCACAATCGAGTTATGTTCGAAAAAGCTGCGATACCCCGTTTAAAAAAATGTGTTTTATTTTTTTTAAATTCAATATAAAAAAAACTCTTTCATTCAGATTTTTTTAAATATTTTTTTTTTTTTCTTGTTAAGAAGTCCAAAATCCATGAGAAGAGTGTATTTAGAGCTTCTGGAAAAATAATAGTTCATTATTTGTTAGCCGGTGTAGTCGAAAGTATTTAATTATCGTATGCATGTGTGAGTTGTATTTTGTGGTGCACGTGCTGATGGAATGATGGACGGCTGTGTTGAAGTGCAAACGGAAATTAATGTTAATAAGGGAAATGGACAAACCCTTCTGGAATCGCTATTTGATTAAAGCTGTTATCAAGAAATTGTTCTCCCTGTCACTTTCGTTTGATTTCCCTTTTGTCAGTTGGACTTTTACAGCGAAATTAAATTGATTGGAACAAAGATTTATTATTCAGCTGACGCTTTTCATTATCAATGAATCATTTCAATTTCGTTTTATCTATTTATGGAATAGCTCCATTGAGTAAAGAAAATTCCATTCAACGTTATTAATCAAAAAATTTGCCTTTTAGCGCTTCTCGATGAGGTCGTGTGTTTGAATTATTTTAAAAATAAATTTTTAAACAAAATTCTAAATTGTATTTTATCTGTTGGGAACAGTCGGAGTGCCTCGAGCTAAAACAATATAGCTTAATTAATCATTAGGTTCGAGCTTCTCCGCTCAACTTGTATGAAATTTTGTTGTTGTTAACACAAACTTACAATATTTTTTGTCTTATTTATAAATTTACTTTTCTTATGGGGTTAATGGTTCGGTTCATCAGCAGATAAAAGCGGTTTGTCGGTTCAAAACCGGTTCACGTCCCTGATTTTTTCCTTTCACCGGCATCTATAAAATCTATCACATGCACATTTAGAGAAAATTCTAAAAAAAATTTCCTTTCATCGGGATCTAAAATGTCGATTCATTTTTTATTAAAAACCGGTATTTTGCCCAACAAAATGAGATATTAGTTTTTTTAATTTATGCATAAATGACAAGGTTATAAGTTTATAAGTAGAGCGTGTATTTTTAAGCATTTATAAAATTGAAGCGTACTTTATGGGGCAAAAAATTTGTTCAATTTACATAAAGTTAAGATTCAAATCGATTTTTAGCCTATTTAAGACTTTTTCAAAGCTAGGAAATCCCCTTGAAGTTCAAATTCGCTACTTATTTCCAAAATGGTGATAAGAAAAAAAAATCCCCCCACAAAGTATGCTTCAAATTTATAAATGCTTAAAAATACACGCTCTATTTATAAGGCAGGGAGTAAAGACAATGAAAAGTATGCAACGTATTTTGTGATAAGGCCCCTTTAAAAAACTTTTGTTTTTCAAATATCAAAATCATTAAGAAAAGTGCATTAGGATCTCCTAAAAAAAATTTTTCACAAAACACTTTTCTTTCGACGGGTCCTTTTGATACTACTCGGTGCCTTCCATTCTGACTTCAAAAACCATCTCATTCAGTAGCCATTGATTTGATGCGTTTCAGTACTTTTTGCACTTCTGAATAATGTTTGTTACATCACATATTTGGTCTAATAAATAACTCTGATACGATTTCGAAGATTGAAGCTGAAAATTAACAACTGATCTTTACAAAACACTGACGAACTAATTCCATTCGAACCTTTAGGCTGCGGACGCACCAGATCGAACGAAACGAAACCGAAACGAAATTGAAGTGAAACCGAAACGAAACCGAAGCGAAACTGAAACGAAAGGTTTGTTAAAAACAACAGTACATTTTGCCTTATGAGAGCGAAACGAAAACGTTTCGATTGATCCAGTGTGTCCGCTGCCTTATATTACCGATCACAATACAGCAAAAAAATTTTACTTTCGAATGTAAAAATATTTAATTTCTTATATATAGAAGTTCACTCGCAGTTGTGGTATACATAATGGACTAAGTTCTAAGTTTGCTTACAATTAAACTGCATTAAATGGGTTCTTAAGACTTGGTAAAGTGCAGTAACAAAATAAACAAGGAATTTCAGTTTCTACAACAGTTTTTTTTTTTTTTGTTTTACAAATATCCGGTCACTCATCAATTACGGCTAGGCTGTTGAAGTCGACGATCTAAAGATAATGTGACATTGAATTACAATTCATTAGAAATAATTTCATTTGAGAATACATACAATTTGTTCTGGTGGGGCTCATGGCATGACTGCTGGCATGACGCCTTATAGTGTTCGGTTTATATGAAAGTGAAGAGGTTGCATTTGATGCGTTGGAGTAAGTTTTTTTTAAATCCTCATTTGGATGTGAAGTATTTTTGCTAGACTCATTGGCCTTTAAGTTCCCGTTTACAGCATTGAAAGACGACGACGACGACGACGACGACGATGTGACTGTTGTCGATGTGGGCATCGACTTATACCGCTGAAACGGGCTGCGTGTCTTGCTTGGCTGTGTCGCTTCTCGAAGCCAATCATCATCGAGTGAGACAAAGAAGTCATCTCCATCATCCTCCTCAAGGAATTCCATATAAAGCGAAGAGCGTTTATCTCTTTTTGGCGTTTCCATTTGAATTTTAGACGACATAGCTGGAGGATTGGTGGAGCATTTTGTTTGAGTGCTTATTAAAGCTTGTGTTAATTCAGGCATAACAGATTCCAGTTTTTGTGTCGCCTCTACCAACAATTCATCAGCATCTGCATCGTTGAAAAAATCATCAAAACAATCATCAAGATTTATTTGATCATTTGTAAATTCTTCTGATGTTACTGGCTTGGGGTCTCCGAAATCAATACTCGACTGCTCGAATATGTTATCAAGATCATCGAATATATGATTTTGCTCATCGAGTTCATCTTTGACTTGTTCGGGTACTCTCTCGGATTGAGGTTGTTCGGTTGTTGGAATACTTTTCAATTGTGAATTGTGTGTGTTTTGTAATTGTGTTAGTTTTAGTTTTAACAATGACTCCGCCTCTAGCATCTGCACTTTACGTAGTCTCATTTCCTTCTCCCGTCTTCGGTCCATTCTTTTATTGATGTATTCTCTCCGATGCTTTTCATCGCGTTTTCGTTTTATTCGCGATTCCGAATCCGTCATATTAGTAGAATTGCTTGATAAGAAGCCACTGTCAGTTTTAGCTTTGCCTCCCTTATCCTTTTCCCAGTTCCAAGAAACTTCGGGACTATCTGAGCGAAAAGTTTGCGACAGAAACGATGTAGGAGAATAACATCCTTCACTCATAGGGGAATCATCCAAACTTTCATCTAAATTCAGTTTCTTATGTGGTGTGGTGGTGACGTCTTGATCCTTGGGAGAATCAAATAACACCTTTTCAGTGGGAGCTATGATGGTACTTTTCGGTGACGCTGTAAGAGGATTTAAAAGGTTTTCGGCATTTAATTACATCAATCGCATAGTTCAATTGGTAAACATACAAACTGTTGGCCGCTTTTTAAGCGATAGTGAATATCTTCCGCGCCCCTTGGATATTTTCGGTGTTTCGTTCATGATGCGAATAATTAATAAATAATGTCCTAATTGCGTTTTCGCCTTTCCTCTTTTCCGTCTTATCCAATATATTATTTTCGAAAACCAATTGCGGGAAAATTTTTCGTTAGTAGAGCTGGCAAACTATCGATGGCACTAATCGATTGCACTATCGATGTTATCGATGGTTTTGTAAATTTGTTAAAGGCGCAAATACACTATAGAAGCATTTGCACAAATCCATCTTTGTACAAGCAGGTTGTGTAGTGTGTATACCTGTTTCTGTGCTTGCGCGTACGTCAACAAATTTTGATTTTCGGAGATTTCACTGAGATCATCGGATGAGCAGATAAAGAAATCATCGCGATGCGAAAGCGGACTGCAAATACATGTTTGCGCGTACATGGCTTGTACCGTGTGTGTCGGAGGATTTATTGATAAGTTCTATGGATTTGTGCAAGTACTTGTATAGTCTATTTAAGCCTTAACACTTCCCCAACAATCGACTCGAATTTTGTGATGCAAGTGTAAGGTGGGAAGCAATATTACCGCTGGAAACATATAAATTAGTGTCCGACCGAAGGTGGATTTTTAGCCGAAGCCGAAGCCGAAGCCGAACAATCGGCAGAGTTGAAGACTTCGGCCGAAGACCGAAGGCCGAAGCCGAATGCAAAACATTTTACAGTAAGGAAACAAAATCAGTCTTTATTCATTTGACAAGCACAAAAAAAAATCGCTCAAATTTTCTCTAAATTCTTCCGCTTTAGTCGCCCACAAAGTGAGAATTTACGGCAATAATTCACTAGTGTAAAAGGTCTCAATGAAGCAATTGAAAATCTATCGTGAATTTTTTACTTCCATTAAGGGGACCTTCTGGTCTAGAGCACGAAAATTTAGGGTATTTTCATGATTTTTTTTTGGTATTAAGCCAAATAAAAAACGATTTTCTAAGTATACAGGCTTATTATATTCTTTATTGACAAAAAATAAAAAAATTTTGTAATTTTTTTTTTTTTTTTGTATTTTAAAAATGGCGTTGAAGTGGACCCTCTTTGAAAAAGTACCTCCGTGGTGTGAAAGATTTTGGCAGTTCTGGTAATCGGATAAAAAAACAAAAATATGTTATTAATCAGAATGAATGCGGCTATGGCAGGAACTAGAATAAAAAAAAATTTTTTTTAATTGACAAAATGGCGCAATTTTTTATTTCAACCATCAAAAACTCCCCTTTTTTTACCATTTTTTTGATGAAAAAATATGAAGTTCTGGAAATAAAAATTCGATTCTAGTTCGGGCCATAGCAATTGATGTTATGAATAACATATAAAAATTCCAGACAAATCGGTTCGATGGTTTTTTTGTTTTCATTCACACCAGGTCAAAAAAAGTAGTTTTGAGATAAACGCGTTCAAAGTTGCTTTGATCAAGCGCGCTGCCTGCTGTCTCCACCTTCTAAAAAGGCTGTAGCAAAACAAATATTGTCAATATCTTCACGAAACTTTTCCAGCATATTCTTAAAAGTCTATTCTTCCGAAATATATATAAAAAAAAAAATCAATTTTCAAAAAATTCTAGACCAGAAGGTCCCCTTAAAATGCAAAAACATTCGGCTAAAATATTCGGCTTTTTCCAGCCGAAGCCGAAGCCGAAGATTAAGAATTGGCCGATTATGCCGATTACCGAAGCCGAAGCCGAACCTTCGGTCGGACACTAAATATAAATGTTAGAAATTACAAAAATTGTACCTCGATTGTGTGAACAGCCCCGGTAATATGAACAGGTTTTGCAAAAATTTGTTCACTCTATCCAGACCCTACTGTGGTTTTACTTGATATTTTTTTTTTTGTTAAATAAATAACTATAAATAAAATATAAACAAAAAATAAACCGAATTGAATTCGATCGCTCAAAAAACATCGACACAATTTCGCCAGAATTTACACTACTTCAGGGGCCTTACTCTGTAAGTTGGACTCGGAAAGCCATTCTACTCGAAAACGAAATCCGAGTCGAACGAATAACAATAATAACGTATAAAGAAAACATCCGACACTCGAACAACTGAGTATGAAACGTTCGAATCCGAGGAAATCTTTGTTCGAGTCGAATTACAGAGTAAGGACCCAGAGAATCCCTTTGAATATCATATTTGCGAGTCTCTGATTTCATGAAAGGGAAAGAATGACGTCACTAAGCTTTGGTTTTGACTGAGTCACTTGCAAATTTGGTATATGTACTCCCTGCTCCTAATGAAATGCTAGGCAACGCAATTTTATCAAAACAAAGAATAATTATATATATTTAAATTAGAATCAATTTTACAATTAAATGCGAAAATGTATTGAGAATGAAATGGAAATGTGAGAGAATTAAAGAAAAATAATTCAGTCTGATCTGATCTATTGGATCTATGCATGATTGTTATGTACAAGACGACTAAATCAAATCTGCTAAATTCTAAACTTAAAGTTCATCGTGTTCATAATCATCATCGGCTTCCCCCGATTTGCCATCTTCGGCACTATCATCATTTGCGTTCTCGGACTCATCATCGTCATCATCGTCGACTTCAATTTGTTCGTCTAGTGGCACGCCCAATGTTTGACGCATCATCTTTTCAATGGTATCGGCAAAATCGGCCGTCTCTTGCAACATGTAACCAGATCGTAATGTAGCAGTGCGGAACATCATGAGTGCCATTTGCTTGGCACTTTCATCGGCCTCATCTGATTCGACGCGCCGCAGGAGTTCTCGTATCAACGGATGACGCGGATTGATTTCGAGTGTTTTCTTTTGGTTGAGGTAGTATGAGCGTTGTGGATCATCAGATTTCTGATGTGCATTCGACATTGCTAATCGTTCCATATTTCCGGTCCAGCCGAACATTCCAGCGACTAGAGCACACGGTGAATTGCTTAACCGCTCTGAAACTTGTGCACGCAAGATTTTGTCCTTCAATGCGACATCATTCAACCATTTGACTAAGGGTTCAAACGAAGCTTTCAACGCCTCGAATTTTGATTTACTTTTCTCCGATTCATTCAACTTGAAACCTTCTTTGGCGACATTCTGGAATTTCTTGCCATCGAATTCGGGCAAGGCCGAAATGGTGTATTCATCAACAGCTTCAACAAGATACAGAACTTCATAGCCTTTGTTGAGCAAACGTTCGACAAATGGCGATTTTTCTAATTCAGCGCGATTAGCACCAGCGATGAAGTAGATATGTTCCTGTTTCGGCTTCATGCGTTCAACATATTCGGACAGGGAAGTTATGGCTTTGCCATTTGATGAGTGGAAGCGCAAAAGTTTGGCCAGACGTGACCGATTGCTGGGATCCTCCATGACACCAAGTTTAATGCTATAAAAAAAAAAAAAAAACGATTGATTGCATCAATAAACGATCAAGTGTTCGAAAATATTCTTCATTTGACTTACTTTGTGGAGTATTCCTTCCAGAATTTTTCGTATGATTCCTTGTCCATCTTCTTGATCATATCCAAAACTTTGCGCACAAGTTTCTTCTTGATAACCTTGATGAGTTTGTGTTGTTGCAAAGTTTCTCGTGAAACATTTAGAGGTAAATCATCAGAATCAACGATACCGCGAATGAAATTCAAAAAGTTTGGCATCATATCATTGAATTCATCAGTGATGAAGACCCGTCGTACGAACAGTTTTATGTTATCCGATTTAGTACCATAACGATTGAACGATTCGGATGGTTGAACTTTCGGGACATAGAGTAAACTTTTGAATGTAACTTCACCTTCAGCAACAAAATGTGTATGGGTCAATGGTTCGCTGGAATCCTTTGTCAGTGTCTTATAGAATTCATTATACTCTTGCTCTGTCACTTCAGATGGCTTACGTGTCCAAATTGGTTTACTATCATTTATCAATTGCCAATCCCAAACAGTTTTCGAGACTTTTTTCGTCTTTGCCTTAGAGCTGTCTTCGGAGCTGTCTTCTTCGACTTTAGCATCTTCATCGGCATCGTCAACATTGTCCTCTGCTTTTTCACTTTTCTCTTTACTAGCAGTTTCATCATCATCATCAATCGGTACATCTTCATCGACAGTTTTACTCGACCACATGAGAATGGGGAAATTAATGAATTGTGAATATTTCTTTATGAGTTCCCGAACGGTATCCTCCTCCAAGAAGTCTTGTGCCTCTTCTTTCAAATGCAATGAAATAATTGTTCCACGTTTCAAGGTATCGCCACGTGGATCTTCTACAATGCTAAAGCTATTGGCATCTGATTCCCAAATGTATTGTTTGTCTTCGTTGTGCTTTGTTGTTACAACAACACGATCGGCTACCAAAAATGCCGAATAGAAACCAACACCGAATTGGCCAATCATATCATTTAAATCCTGTCCTTCCGATTTCGAAGGATCCTGCATTTTGGACAAGAAGTCAGCAGTACCAGATTTTGCAATTGTTCCAAGATTGTTGATCAAATCCTGATGAGTCATACCGATGCCTGAATCCAGGATATGCAGCACCTTGTTCTCTTTGTCCGCTTTTATACGGATATTCAATTCAGGATTGCTATCCAGTTCACTATTTTTGGTTAACGCCAAAAGACGTATCTTATCGATGGCATCGGAAGCATTGGATATTAATTCACGTAAGAATATCTCTTTATTGCGATAGAGTGAGTTAATGATTAACTTCATCATACGATTTACTTCGGTTTGGAAGGCAAACTTCTCCGCCTACAATTAAGGAAACTATAATGAAACAACAACGCCCATAATTGATATCATATGATGGTCTCAGTACCTTTTCGCGTAACTCCTTCAATTGTGCTACATTCAGACCATCTAATTTAATAGCTTCTTCTTCACGTTTAACAGCCTCATTATCTATTCGATATTTTTTCATATTACTTTCAATTCAGACTCACGAATTACGTGTCCACCCACCCCCCGATTAGTCACTTACCGGTTCGAGAACCTTCTTTGAAGGAGCCAATGTCCAAATCAATTTTTTCCGACTCTACGCTTTCTTCTTTCTCCGCGGCACTCTGATGGAAGCCTGTTTTTTGCACAAACAAAAAGAATGTCTTACGGAAAAACCGGTGAATATAAGGTTAAACTAACCTGCAAAAAGCAGCAGTCCTATAAGCAGTAATTGCTTCATTTTGCGCAACCTCTTCAAAAATTTATCTGCAAGAGTAAATTTTCAAATGTTTGCCACGATTTCCAGAAACTTTCTAGATTTAGTTCTTTTCTTATCCGTTTTCAATTGCAGAATGAGTTCAGAAACTGTGAGTTGCAGGCTTTTAATTGAGAAAAGGAGAAAAAACAAATGGCGATTTCTGATTGGTCCAAGTCAGTGTTGACAAGAAATTCCATCGATTTTTCTGATATGTTTTTAAGCGAACCCGACACGGTACTGAATTCAGTAAGTCGTTGTTCATATTAGGCGACAAATCACCGCGACACAGGTGGTCCACATCCCCGAACGTCCCTCGCTCAACATCAACGTATTGCCAATTGATACCTGGTACATTTGGCGTCACTAATAAATATAATAGTCACTAACATCACGTTTTTTGTACATGTTGCTAATAATTGACGAACATAAAACTATAATATTTGTTGATTGCAGCTTATGGACAAGGAGCTATAATGCGGTTAAAGATTGCTGTATCGTTGACAGAAATGGAACTTTTGTGAATATTCGGCCATATCGCACCCGGACAACTAAAGAGACACAACTCATAAATTTGTCCATATTTTAGAAAACGCGATAAACAACAATGGCATGCGCAGTGGTCCAATCAAAGCAAGAAGAAAGGCATTACCAGCATTTTTTTTTCGGCCTTTTATAATAGACGATAAAACGGAATGGAATTTTTGCTTGCATAGACAGGTAACATTTTTAGGAACAAGTCCACATCAAACTCAAAAATTCAAAGATTTTGAGTTCGTCAGAATCGACTTTAGTGCAGGTGCGATATGTGCATTAGTGAAATAGATTTGTATGCGTCTCAAAATGACGCAAGCGACTCAGTAAAAGCTCAAATAGACTATTCAAGCATTTGCAAAAATCCATAAAATTTATCGATAAATCCTCCGAACACACAGTACAAGCCGCATCGCGATGATTTCTTTATCCGCACACCCGATTTCCGTGAAAACTCGATAAAAATGAGCCCTTTTTACCTACACACTATACAAACCGCTTGTACAAGCACAAAACCAGGTATCCACACTACACAACATGCTTGCACATATGGTTATATAAGCCTCAAGCAAAATCCCAACCGTTTTGACTTTGCGTACTGAATGGCCAGTAACGTGTCGGCACAAAGATACTGAACACGTACATAAGAATTGCTTACTGAATTCAGTACCGTGTCGGGTTCGCTTTATCTTTTCATAAACAGCTCGAATTGTCCGTATAGATTACACGTTAAATAGCTTACTGATTCGGGTAATGATTCTTTATTGTTCACAAACTACATCAATTGAATGTTTCGTATATAGTCGATATATAAGTACAAATCATTTAAGCGGCCTTTAAACGATGACGTATACTAGCAATTACGCGCGGCTTGATGAAAAGAATGACAGTGTAAAATCAAAAAGTGCATTCATGACACGTTTTCGTTACGGCTTTTAAAAATTTTTAATCTATGTGCTTGATATAAATAGAGCAAAATAGCGCCACTTCACGCCGATGATGTAACATATATAAAACGAGAGATTTGTTGTTGTTGCATTGCACGTTAAGGCCAACGTCACAACTTTGCTTTAGCATGGGAAACAACAACAATGCGAACGCTAAAAACTGGCGGTACCCGAAGTGGCGCTATCTTGCTCTCTTTGTATCATGTGTCCTTGCGTGACATGCAGGCATCAACGTTTAAAAGCTAGCATGATGCTTGTAGTGTATTTTCTTATAGTAAAATATAGGCTGCTGAGCTACGTATATATTGGGTATACGTACAAACCTAAAAATATCAATAGAAATTTGCGCTATATTGTTTTTATAACATCGATGTTTCGATATATCGATGTTTTTTTGCCCATCCCTACCCGGCTGCCAGAGTGCCAAATGATGACAATTCACGTAATTCACACTGCCATCTGAACATAGTATAATAAGGCCCGCAAAAGTCAAGTGAGTGTCTCAATTATTTTATGTTTCAAAATGAACCGCTTGAGATCACGAGCTGAAAACGAGACGAATTCATCGTCGGAGGTGTCAGGAATGGGGCAAAGGTGGACAAATGAGAGCTGTGTAACTTTCCAAACGTGGAAGGTAAGCAATTCAATAATCAATTCGAAAATCAAATAGAATTCATATTTGACAAAAACAATTTGTTGATACAATGGCCATCTAGTGTTGTAGATTTGAAATACCGATTACTTTGAGTTTGAAAGGTAGAATGAGATTCGTTTTTTGACAGAAAGTTTAACACTTTCAAAAATATTGAAATTTCCGTTAAGAATCATTGAATATACAAATTTTGAATTTTATGAAGAGTTAATAAGAGCTTTAATAGTAGCTAAAAATAGCTTTTATAAATCATATTATGTTTTTTTTTTTCAGAACAATTTCAACAAATATGTGATCTGTGTCATCAAAGTTGCGAAACGCGGCAAGTATTATTACAGCACACAACCAGAACCACATTTCACTTACCACTGGCTACAACCAGAACATTGGGCAGCCTTTGAGTCAAAACTGAATGATTTAACTGCTGGCAGTACACTCAAGTACTTAACTAGAACGCTTAGGTATAAATTAATTGATTCCATTCAGTTAAGCATTTCGAGATCCACGATTCCTATTGATTTACTCTGCGAAACTATATCATCGGATGCTAGTACAGTTCGTAAGAAAGATGTAATTGCTGCAATTGAATGCAAATTTGAATACTTTGAAGAGGACAAATGCCCAGAAGATCTTAGTCCCTTTAAAGAGCTTCAACGTAACTGCAAAGCTAAGAAAGAAACTCAAGGGAAAACACCTGGCAAAAAGAATCTTTCAAAATATCAAGAAGAAGAGAAAAATATGGAAAATTGTTCAGAGGAGCTTAGTCCCTTTAAAGAGCTTCGAAGTACTACAAAGATAAGGAAGAAACTCAATGGAAAACTCCTGGTAAAAAGAATCTTTCAAAATATCAAGAAGAAGAGAAAAATATGGAAAATTGTTCAGAGGAGTTTAGCCCCTTTAAAGATCTTCAAAGTACCTACAAAGATAAAGAAGAAAATCATGGGAAAACACCTGGCAAAAAGCAAATTCGAAATCATCGACAACAAGAGAAAAAGTTGGTTACTCTTCCAAAGGAAGATAGTGGCAAATATGATACTGAACGAAACCTACGTCGCAGAGATAATACAGCACGTCCACAAGCAACAGATCAAGAATTGGTGGATTCCTTCAGTCCACTCAAGGGTTCATCTGATCAACAATTAACTATTAAAAATGATGGAGAAGATAGTCAGGATTTTTTGACACCTGAGAAGGCACAGCTACGCAGTGACAGAGAAAGTTCACAAAAGAAGCAAATCGATACTAGGAAACAGCAAGATGTAAGTTAATTGAACGAATTAAATTATAAATATAATAGAATTCTTTTATAGCAAAAGAAAATCATTTTTAAACTTGACGGCTCAGATGATGATTTAGACGATCCATTAGAAGTGTTGGCACCAACAAAACCATTGCAAAATAAAACATCCATTATTTCAAAAAGTCAACAGAAAAGACATAAAAGGGATCAAAGTGATTCCAATTCAGAACGTGAGGAATCGAAAAAGTCTGGCAAAAGGAAAAAATATACGGAAATTAGTCCTACTTCATCTGACTTCTCAGAAGATTCATGTGAAGAGAACAATTTGGCTAAAGCACTTTCGGTTTTATCCGGAAACTCGAAAGAATTGAAGAAGTCTAGTCCTTCGAATAAAGAAAAGTCTATAGAGAACTTAGCGAAAAAGTATGAAAAAGTTCCGATACTAGACAAACCGAAAGGGACAAAATTCACTTTGCCCAAACCGATTTTAGTTTCACCTGCAACTACGGCTTCAAGGAAAAAGCAAAAGAAGAAAGCTGATATTAAATCTCCTGCTGCTCAATGTCATTCAATGAATAAATGGCTGTCCAAGAAGAACGAAGAAAAACCTAAAGAAAATACCAATCAAGACGAAGTGAATTTGATAGCTTCGGATAGCGATTTTGAAACTATTCGAAATTCCGATTCGCAAAACTCTTCACAAGAAAAAGATTCAACACAAATAAATAAAATTAATGATGCCAAGCAATATACTCGTGAAGTATCAAAATTCTTGCAAGAGCTCGTTCCAAAGATACCGACAAAAGTCGAAAACTTGCAAGTTTCTATTGAAGTTTTTAATCGCAAGACTTTGTTCATTTTATTAATTTTGTTTTCTTTTTCTGATTTTTTTTTTCTCTAGAGATCTCATGGAACTTGAATCAGATGAAATTTTAAGTACCTTAGATTTATATCATCCGAAGTTACAGAGTCTATTTGAAGAATTCAAATGGAAATCGAAACCAAAACACAAAAATGGCGTTGATCACTATTTGGTAATGAGTCTTCTCACCCAAGCAAAACAACTTATAATGATGAATGCATTGAGTGAAAAATACGAAAAACATCAAGGAGGTCTACCAAAGGTTAGTATGCCAATGGATAAATCAGCTGGAATAGCAGCATATTCATTTATCATTTCAATTTCAGTATGGTGAACTGTTTTCTATGGTACTTATGCCTGAATGGATTTTATGTATTTTCATGCAACGTTACGATATGACACGTCAGCAGGCTATTGATCATATTAAAGCACAAAATGCTTACAAAATGTATTTACAATCAGAAGTACAAATTGACGAGTCCATCATGATGTGAAGTTAATATGTATTTATCCTTGGAAAATTTGTTATTGAGCTTGGAAAAGTTGTTGTTGTTGTTGCTCTTCATAAGATTCCCGTTGCTGCTATCAATGTGGTCCTAGAATTAATGTAAGTTAATTATATAAAACAAATCGTTATGAGACTGTAGTTTCTTAAGAACGCTCTGTTCAGTGGGTTCTTAAAGGAGCTTTTGAAAATAATTTTCTACAAAATGAGATTTATGCATTCGTACGGAAATACTGAAGGAAATTTAATTTTAATTTTGCATATCAAAAAAAAAAGAAAACTCTTGGAAAATATTCAAAATTATTCCGATTCATGAAACTGTCGAATTGCGTTGGTCCATTATTATTTTGTTTCTTTTTTTTTTTTTTTTTGTTTTTGTCGTGTTATCAAAATCTCAATGCCAATTAAAATATTTAAAAATCGAATTGAGAACAGTTCCTTATTTAGTTCATTAATCTGAGTGTTCTCTAATTTCAAACAATGAATCTTTTTTTCTCAATATGCAACATGAAATGTATTAATTTTTTTGTTATTTTAATTTTCAAATGGAATTAAATTGGCGGTGGCATATAATCTTTTTGATTTAAAAATTACCTCTCAAAAGAAATAAAATATTTAAGTTTCTTGGTTTCTTTTTTTTTATACTTCTCTTTGAGCTATTGAGAGATGATTCCTAATCAGGTGTGTGATTGGATTCCCGGGAATTCATTTCCCCGGGAAATTGAAATAAATACTCGGGAATTTAAATATTTTCGAAATTTTTTAATTCAAAAATTTTATCGTATAGCCGCTCTTTTGTTTTTGACAATGTCATTTCTTTCAAAATAGCCATACATTCTTCAAAATATTGGAGGAACGAAATTCCCTTTCCCCAAAATATGGGGAAAGGGAATCCAATCACATGCCCGAATATTTTGTAATCGTCGTTCAACGACCTTTAGTTTATAAATGTATATAAAAATATTCTTAAACTATCCTCTTTCTAATTTGATGCCAGTCAATTTGAGAGAACGTTTCGTAGCTACGTCATAGCTGTGATCAATTTAGTCTCAAACTATCGCTTAACATAGGTCAAGTTCAAGTGAGAGTCTAATCTTCACCAAAAAAAAAAAAAAAAAAAAAAAAAAAAAAAACAGAAATAAATAAATAAATTGCTCAATTCATAAAAAGCAAAGAAAAAAAAAAAAAAATTAAAAAATATTCGGAGAATATTTTCGATGCGAATTGTGATGAGTTCGTTTGAACTCTCGGCTCCAATTAGAGAGGAATAATATTTAATGTGGATGCTGATACATGAAGCGTTTTCTGGTGATTTTGCAATTAGAACTTTACTTCCGAAGATCAGTTCAATTTTGTCTGCTTCGCAGTTTATAGCAGACCATTGGGATCGCTGTTCGCAACGGTGTGATTCTATATTCAATTCAAATATTATGGGTGATTATATTGTTTTTGACGTAAGCAGGCGGAAATTCAAAGTACGAATAATAGTTGGATTTTTTGCTATATTTTTTTTTACTTTTCTTATGGATAATAATGTAGTAGTCAAAGCTAAATCAATAGAATCAAATTTCAATATTATGGCGCTTAAAACAAATACAAAAGATAATGAGAGCAGCAATAATGAGATTAATAAAAATCCCAGCGAAATTAATATGAATGAAAACGGGTTTGAGAATCATAATAAAATTAACGATCCAAACGAAAATCGCCTCCAGCGCGAACAATACGCAAAACGAATGATAACGTACATGAATCAAAATATCGATCCATGCGATGATTTCTATGAGTATGCGTGTGGCAATTGGAAGAATACATTACGGGAACGTCAGTCACCACATAAGAGGAACAATTTACTGGATATCGGTTACGAATTAGCCGATATGGTTCAAGATCTTCTTGAGAATTCATCGGAAAGTCTTAAAACTGAATTCGCCGATGAGATCGCGAAGGCTCAAATATTTTATAAATCTTGTCTCATAGCCAAATTACGACCACTACCGAAATCGGAAGCGTATATAAATGTTATTAAATCCATTGGTGGTTTCCCAGCGATCGATAATAATTGGAAAGCTGATAATTTCAGTTGGTTCAACATGAGTGCGCATTTAACAAATTTCGGTACTGGTGGTGGATTTATTTATGAAGAGATTGTACCGCAATATCCGTTTCCACCGTATTTTAAATTACCCGAATTAGGATTTGATTTAATTGTCCATTCCGATAATATATCATCGAACAAATCTCGCGGCTATCAACTTAATAGCGATCGTATGCGAGAATATCTAACAACGTATGGTGTTTCGGAGACCAAGACAAATGAAATTATCGCTTCGATTTTTGAACTTTGGCATGCCATACTTGAAATCGAAGATTCATTTGACGAGGACTTGGACAAGTGTGCTGAAAAGGGCGATGACGAGGATATAACCGATTGGCCACATTGGGATGCGTATCTTGAAATCGCTTGGAATGGAAAGAAATTCTACGAAGAAGAAGAACTTACAATTTGGCCATGCCCGTATTTCTATGCTAAATTAGACGCTATATGCAATGAACGCAAGGAAGCAACTGCCAATTACTTAGCCTTAAAATTCCTATATCGCATGGATGCCCGACTGGAGAACACTAAATTTCAAAAGGAATTTTGTAATCTCAAAGTTAAGACTTCATTGTCCTTTTTGATTGACAAACTTTATATTGCGGTAAGTAGAACAATTTTTTATGTACATAGGATAAAAATTTGAACTCTGTACTAAACTTTATATTATTCGAGTAATTTAGATTCTAGTCAAGATGAAGGTAACAGGTTGGCTGATAAGTCCCCGGTCTAACAAAGAAAAACACATTTTTTTGTCAAAATTCGTTTTTTTTATTCAACATAGTTCCCTTCAAGAGCGATACAACGATTATAACGACCTTCCAATTTTTTGATACCATTTTGGTAGTACTCCTTCGGTTTTGCCTCAAAATAGGCCTCAGTTTCGGCGATCACCTCTTCATTGCAGCCAAATTTTTTCCCTGCGAGCATCCTTTTGAGGTCTGAGAACAAGAAAAAGTCGCTGGGGGCCAGATCTGGAGAATACGGTGGGTGGGGAAGCAATTCGAAGCCTAATTCATGAATTTTTGCCATCGTTCTCAATGACTTGTGGCACGGTGCGTTGTCTTGGTGGAACAACACTTTTTTCTTCTTCATATGGGGCCGTTTTGCCGCGATTTCGACCTTCAAACGCTCCAATAACGACATATAATAGTCACTGTTGATGGTTTTTCCCTTCTCAAGATAATCGATAAAAATTATTCCATGCCCATCCCAAAAAACAGAGGCCATTACTTTGCCAGCGGACTTTTGAGTCTTTCCACGCTTCGGAGACGGTTCACCGATCGCTGTCCACTCAGCCGACTGTCGATTGGACTCAGGAGTGTAGTGATAGAGCCATGTTTCATCCATTGTCACATATCGACGCAAAAACTCGGGTGTATTGCGAGTTAACAGCTGCAAACACCGCTCAGAATCATCAACACGTTGTTGTTTTTGGTCAAATGTGAGCTCGCGCGGCACCCATTTTGCACAGAGCTTTTTCATATCCAAATATTGATGAATGATATGACCAACACGTTCCTTTGATATCTTTAAGGCCTCTGCTATCTCGATCAACTTCATTTTACGGTCATTCAAAATCATTTTGTGAATTTTTTTGATGTTTTCGTCGGTAACCACCTCTTTCGGGCGTCCACTGCGTTCACCGTCCTCCGTGCTCATTTCACCACGCTTGAATTTTGCATACCAATCAATTATTGTTGATTTTCCTGGGGCAGAGTCCGGAAACTCATTATCAAGCCAAGTTTTTGCTTCCACTGTATTTTTTACCCTTCAGAAAACAGTATTTTATCAAAACACGAAATTCCTTTTTTTTCCATTTTTTTCACAATAACAAAAGTTGCTTCACAAAAGACGCTCTATCTCACAAACTAATTGACTTACAGACGTCAAATTTTGACACGAATCATTTGAAGGTTGCCACTATATAAAAATAATATGCATTTAATACTAGCGACGCCATCTATGTGTCAGACCGGGGACTTATCAGCCAACCTGTTATTTTAACACCAACACCAATAACCGAGGGAATATTGCATTTGTGCGGTTGTGCGTAATACCCAGAATTAAATTTTTTGTGTCAAGTGGTGTAAGATTTACCTTCGTATCGAGATGTTCAGGCCTATTCTAAAAAAAAAATTCCCCTCGAGTTTTTTCCCGAACGCGAAACTTTTCACCGCGGAAAAATGAAGTATTCGAAGGGTCAATAAAGGAAAGAATGTGATAACCCATGATTAAAAATGTTCGACATACATGCTCTCATCTCTCAACGAGATAGCGGAACATTCAGCGGTATCCATTTTCTGGGTACCGGGGCACAGGGACATTGAAGGAAACTGCAAGGCCGATGAACTTGCTAAGATGGGCACATCGCTTCCAGAGACCTCCTTTTCTAACATAGGAATCCCACTGGCTACAGTGAAATTCCGCCTAAAAGAAAATATCTCGACCTGGCAAATAAGCTTTGGGTCGAAGAAGATTTCTGCGGATCACTAGACAAACCTGGCCATCTCTGAATAAGAGACGATCAGGGACCTGGTGAAATCAGCAACACTCCATCCATCAGACGGTATCGATTCTCACCGGCCATTGCCTGTTCGGCAGAATGCCGCAAGGCTTGGAGCCCCATACAATGACTTTTGCCGGAGCTGTCGCTCGAGGAGAGAAGGAATCCATTCTTCCACCGTCCTGTGTCATGCCCGGTCCTTAGCGTCAAAAAGACTGTCTCTACTGGGACAACCTTTTGACAGCCTCACGAAACTGTCAGAAATTCAAAATTTCAGACATCGCGCGGTTCATCAGGAAGTCAAATTGCTTCTATAGGAAGTAGAAAGGGGATATCGTGTCTCTATGGTACCACAAATGGGCCATATCTGTGAGCCTACGTGAGCTATAAGCTGCCGCACCAACCTACCTACCTACCATAATCATGCTCCCTTTATGTTCCTTTTTCAGTGTGCTTAGAATTCGACAACTTTTTTCAAATCCGCAGGGAAAAATTTTCCGGGAATATTTAGAATCGGGCTGATTTTTTTTCTTATCACAATGCTAAGGCACGAGTGCCATTTAATTGTATTAAAAAACAATTTTTTTAAATTTTTTTTTTTTTATTAGGAGAGTTCCATTTTCCTATCCTGTGTATATTTTTTATTTTTATTTCCATTTCAAAACACTTTTCTAATAATAATAATCATGAAATCCCTTTGCAGAAATATTTTCATCTGGATGAGCGCGCAGAAGTCACATCACTCATTGGAGAGGTTCGGAAGAGTTTACGCGAAACGCTTGAAAAAGTCGATTGGTTGGACGATGAGACACGAAACGAAGCATTACTTAAGGAGTCCACAATCCAGCCGCGAGTCGGTAGCTTCGAAAATGACGAAATGATGAATCGTCTAATACACGAGATGCGGAATTTGACCATTTCGGAATCGAATTATGAGGAGAATAATCTCGAAATAAGCAGATTTAGGCAATATATTAAACGATTCATTGGTCTGCATTATGAGGATCTAAAGAACGATACGAAACCATTGGAATTGATGATTGCGATGCAAGTAAATGCCTTTTATTACAACATTGATAATTCAATAAACGTTATGGCTGGTATATTACATCCGCCGGCCTATCATAGTTCAGCCATTGTGTTCGAAAGTTTACGGAAACTTGAGGATTGGTCTGGACATGAGACACGAGCTTACTTAGGAGTCCACAATCCACGCGAGTCGTCGGTACCAAAAGCGCGAAAGATGTCTTCTTCGGATGCGGAAATTGCATGCTCGAATTTCGAAGTTATGGGAAATAATCGTCGAAATAATGCAGATTAGGCAATATATTACGATTATTGGTCTGCATCCTGAATCTGCATATCGACAACCATTGGAAAATCGATGCAATAAATCCTTTAAAGAACAGCCTTGAAATTCAATACGTCCTCAATTGGTTTTTCCCGGCAATTTAGCCAATCTTTGAATGGTCAACGACACAGGAGTTTACACATGGACGATACGGAGCATACTAGATAAATTTCAATGACGTTTACATCGGCAAATTTGACAGACTTTGCAAGCCTATCCATTGTTGCGTGGTATCTATGAAATCAATCCGGAAATCAATGGGCAATCGACAAAGACCAAATATTGCCATTATGTGGTCGGTTGCAAATCATATCATTTATAAACATGAGAAATACATGTACAACGATTTATGATTCAAGAGGAACGGATGGGTGGATAGCCGAACAATTATCTTTTCCTTGGATTGCTCAACTTTGTGCCGCTACAAGGGGAACACTATGGAGTTAACGAATAGCATCTTGGATCATTTCGAGTCTTGGAACCTCTCGATATGGACAGACTTTCCAACCACAATTACCTGCATAAAATCATCCGAAAAATAATTGTCTATGGAAAAATCTTCTTATTAGTATGCCTAACGTCAATAAATATCTTTAATTACAAAAAAAGATCATCGATTTATCCGACGAGTTGGAGATAAATAAAGAGGAAGTCGAATCAAAAATTAATAACTTTTTTATATAAGTATTAAATTTATTGATTTACAGTCTCTGATGATTTATATGCATTGGAACCGGAGTAATTTTCAATCAACAACGATTTATATCGTCTTAATTGCACTGCAAGTGAATCATCGTCTCGTGGATTGGCTGAAAGTATAACTACACGCGACACTACTAAATGTGAAGGATTTGTTTGACTAAAGCCACGCACGACATCAATTTCATCGCCGGTGTTGAGCTGAAAAAAAAAATATTTAAAATTATTGAGATATTTTTCCAGGAAAAAATTTTGAAAATAAATGCCCTAGACGTGGCCTTAAGTAATTTAGCTAAGGAATAACACATTTTTAGTCTTCGGGTAGGAGATTTAAAAATTTTAAGATCGATTCCTCTTCTTTCAATTTAGCACTTTTTCTAGGATAATGGGCCAAAATTCTTTTTAATGCCTTAACTTCTGTCCCTGTCAACGAAATTCAGTTTTTTAAAAGGAGCAAACCAAATTAATAAAAAATTAGTTTTAACAAAAAATTTCTGAATAACGAAATAAAATACTCTAGTCGAATTGAAAAAAATCAATTATTACCAAAACTCAATTTTTTTCCTTCGCAAATTACGGTAACATTGTTGTCTTATCTTCTCATGTCTTGCCAAACAAGACAACAATGTTACTGTAATTTGCGAGTAAACAAGATGGAAGTTTGGTAACATTCGATTTTTTCCAATTGAACTAGAGTATTTTATTTCGTTATTAATAAATTTTTTGGTAAAATTTATTTTTTATTAATTTGATTTGCTCTTTTATGAACACTGAATTTCGTTGACAGCGACAGAAATTTAGGCATTAAAAAGAATTTTGGCCCTAATATGAAATCGAGTGGGAAAATTTAAATTTTCTTATAGCATGTTTCCACATATTGAATTAACTATATGAATTAGAGTAAATTCAGATATTTAGCAGACTCTTAATCCATGTAATTAATTCACTAAGTTAATTCTAAGTGGAAACATGCTATTAAAAAAGAAAAAATTAATTTTTGTAACAGAAAAACCACGTCAAAAAGATTATTGCCATCCTCAAAACAAAATATGCCAAGCAATTAAAAGATCAATTAAATTTTCTAATATTTCCAAAACTGTGGTCACATGGAATAGTGGCTTAAGTCGAAAATTATTGTTTTAGGATAATCGCATTTTTTACTAATTTTTATTACGCTTAAATCCTGGAAAAATTTTAGACTTGCCACGTTGACTTTCAGCCCAATTCTAAATATTCTCGGGCACTTTTACCTGAGGATTTGAAAAAAAAAAAAAAATTATCCATAAAGGCAGAAAGAGTTTCAAGAATTTTTAAGAAAATATAATTACATTCTGCCCCTTATTGACGCTTAGAACACTTCATTTTTTCGCGTAGAAAAATTTCCAGGAAAACAATTCCGGTGAATATTCATTTAGAATAGGGCTGAATATGTTTTTAAAAGAAGACAATGAGAATATGCAAAAAATTGTTTTTAATTAAAGAAGATAAACCACTTTTTCTAACTAAGCGCCTTTGTCTATATTCAAATTTCCAATTTACTTATATTTAGAATGACTTAATCGCTTCTGTTGAAGTGAAAACTGTGTACGAGAGAATATAAACGGATTTAAGTCAACTAAAGTGATTATGTTAAATTATGAAAGTTGTGGATGTTTTGTCAAGAGCAAAAGTTTAAAAAAAACATGCAAATTTTATGAAACCGGATTAGGTACACATAAGCGCCCTAACTTCTTTATAGCTTATAAGCTATTGGCTCAATTCTACCTTGTCGACTAAAGCTCTTCCATATGACCACAGAAAATTGTATATTTTAGTGACTAAGAGACTATTGTCAGAATCGTGTTGCTACTCTTTTCAGTTTCCAAAGGGCTTATAAGCGGTTTAACATTTCTAATGCAATAGAATATAATTAAATCCATATAAAAATAGAAACATTTTTTTTTGACTGCCATGAATTTCTTGTCTTACCTGAGCGCTCTTCTTTTGTATCTTTTTCCCATTCACGCGTATCTTGCTCTCATAGAAAAAAGTTTCAACTTTACTAAAAGGAAAAGATGAAAAGCAAAGCATTAATTTTTTTCTGCTTGTAGATTCGATTAAATACTGACTTTCTGGCCATATTGAGTCCAGCTTTTAATAGCAGATCTGCACGTAATGAATTAACCTTTGCTTTTACAACCTTCGAGTCCCGTTCATCTTTGAAGTCCTCATCTTCCTTTTCGTCATCCAAATCATCGTCTTGACTAGTTTGTTTATTGTATTTTCGTAATATTGAGCATAATTGAATATGGCGTGAGTGAGCATGCCTGTTAAATAGATTTAGATCAGATCAGATATTTCAGATTTACTCAAATATAAGGAATGTTAAAAGCTTTTGGATTCTTTTTTGGATTTTGGGACTGTGATTGCCCTAGCAGGTCTTTAAGGTATAAGAATTTACTGATTATGATGAATTTTTAAGTTATCTATGGAAATGGAGTGAACGTTGAGTGTTGCACTTAGTTTTTAGGGAAAATACATTTCATTGCACGATGTTCATTTTTTCATACAAAAGTGAGATACATAGAAGTTATTCTGTCAAAAAGGCATTTACTTACATTAAAGGGTTTTGCTTGTGTTCCACTTTTTTGATTTAATGTGCAGCTTTGTTTTAAAGAGCTTAAAGCTCTTATACCATTCGATGGCTTAAAAAATTCAGTTTTCGATAAGTATTTACACGAATATCTGAATTGGAAAGTTCGAAACATTTTTTTTTTTTTGTATTTGGTTTTTAACGCAAAACAATTTATGAATGTAACAGCATAACCTCAAAATTGAACAGCTGATCTTTGTTTACTAAAAAACGTACTTCCTTCCGCTTATCGAGCTGCTTACGGAAAAAGGAAGGTGGCTCGATGAAGCTAAAAAAAAATCAGCGAAGAAACCAAAGAAGGCAAAATATTCCAAAATATGAAGTCGATACACAAAATAGGTAAAAAAAAAAAACAGAAGGGAAAAAACTTTTAAGCTTCAAATTTGGAAGAAATTACGTATGTATGTATGTACATTTTTTAAATACCTGCCAGAGTTGAGTTGCTATGTTCCGTAGTAACTACGTTCACCCTCGCCGGGTTCCTTTCAGTGTCTTCACTTATTTGATGTATTCATGGGCTTCACTGGAACAAAGAACACGGCAAGCAAGTCAAGCCAACTTCGACTACCGGCTCGTATGTTCCTTCATACCGCCGCCACTGCCATACACACACACACACACACAGTGCCTTTTTCAATTTCCCCAGAGGGTATTCCGATCAAACAGGAAGTTCTTAAGCAGCCAAAAGTGCTTCACATTCCATCGTCGTTGATGGTGTATTCACCCCTCCTCCTTGAATTTCCCCCTCTCATCGCATTTTCCGAATAGACACATATATAAGTCGTGTTTAGATTAAGAGAGACACTGGAAGGAAACACATGAGAGTGACAGAGACGAAAGACATTCCATCCCCGCCACTCTTATGTGTTTCATTCCAGTGTCTCGTGTTTTGTCTCCCTGTTTAAACCCGGACATATATACTTTCTTATGCAAGTTTTCAATCATTTTACATTTTTTTTTTAAATGCAGAACATTTAATTAGTCATGACTAGATTTTGTTTGTATTGTATTCATTCGATAGAATTTAAGTACAGAGCACATCACAGCTTGAATTCGTCGAAGAATTTCGTCAAAAGAATATGGCCATTCAACAATCAAAAGAGTCATTGTAAACTCAAATATTACTTTTTTTTTAAATAATAATAATTTTTGAACAATAATAATATTAATTATGCCTCAATTAAATTTCGGTGTTGTTGCTGTTGCTTTTGCTGCTGCTGTGGCCGAATAAAAATCGACTGTGGGCGCTGCCGTCTTCTTGTTCTTTTCGGCCGTTGCTGCAGCCGTTGCTTCTATGGAAAGAAATAAATAAATTTGAAACATTAAATTTTATATATTGAGTTTTAAACTTACCAATTGGTTGAGCAGCCTTTTCGTCGCGTTAGCGCTGGAGAGAGCCCCATACATATACTTACCTTGAATATCCATAGTTTTCTCCTTGATATTCCAAGAAGCCGTTTGTTTATATAGGTTTTTGACATAAGTGTATATATGTTTTTCTTTCAAATTTATGAAAAAGCTATATGAAGGATTAATAACTAATTATTTTAATTTCCTAATGACTTCATTTATTATTTAGATTTTTATTGGATTTCTTTTTTCGTTTTTTCCTCGGCTTGCGGTCAGGATTTGGACATATTTTATGTACTGTTAATGGTGCATAGTCACCAAGGAAGTCATCGTCATTCGAATCAATTTCCGTTTCGAAAGTACTTGTCTTGTCCACTTGAACATTTGAAGCTTGCGGCGAAGTAGCTATTGGTCTTTCTTCAGTCAGCTTTACTTTCGATGCCAGTTTTTTCAAAGTATCCAATAGTTCTTCCTCATCTTTTTCGGAATTCGGTTTATCAATTTCCATACGCTCATTTGCATCGTTGGAAAATGATATATAACTGCTTCCCCATTGTTTGACTTCCATTTTCTTCTCGGGTACAGGTCTAACAGCAATGTTTTCTACTTCAAGTTGTTCCCTTGATGAATTGGACGTTTCTTTTACTTTTCTTTTTAGACTTTCTCTCTCCACTGTGGATGTACTTTTAATGTTAATGGATTTTCGCTGATGTGATTCAATCCATGTCGTGTAAGACGCCACATTTGAAAGATCGCCGGATGAACTTTTTGGCAGCACCAATGCCAATGCTTTAACTCCGAAAATCCTTTGGGTGAGTTCCTCTAAATGCTTTTGAACATACGTTGTAACAGTGGGGTCCTTCACCTCTGCATTGCGCGCTATAAGACCGAGCAAATAACGGGGTTTAATATTCGCAGAAAGCAATACACAACTTGCTGTACAATTATTTATAGAACGTAGAGAGCTTGCCAGTCCTAAGCAAATATGATTAATTGTAGCAAAGGAACGTGGTGTCGATTCGCTGTTATCGATGGCTTCCTTTAGAATGCGTTCCAAATGCTGCACGTCTTCATCATCCAGTGACGGACTTAAAAATAAAATTTCTCCTGAATTATTGTATAAAATCAGTTAAGTTGTTTTTCCTTATGAGCACGAAGGAACATGAAAATGCACTTACCATTTGCGCTTTGATGGGTTGGCGAGGAATATTTTCACTTTATTGGCATTCTTATTTTTGTTTTTCGATTTCGTTTTTACTACTTTCGCCATATTAACAAAATGATTAAAAACTGTTCATAAAATTTGAAAAATCTTTGAAATCGTGCCAGCTGTGTACCGCATGCTCCTTAAGCCCAAAATCCAACATTGCGAGAGCCCGATGCGAGAGCGCGAGACGCGACACACACAAATTTCAAAACATTCAATCGTATGGCTCAAGCTCCAATGTATCGCACTGCGAGACCTCGTAGCGAGAAAAGTTTGAAAATTTGAATATTTCTCGTTGCGAGGCAATTTGACATGGTTAATGCATATAGCTTACAATTTGAGCATCTCGCTATTTTATGGGTAACTCGTTTAAACTAATAAAACAAAATACTGTTCATTGTTCCATTGCTGAATAAATTGAAGCTTGTTAGACCATATTTTTTGCGAGCTTTGCTGTCAAACATTCTTAAAAACGAAAATTATATTTTGAAAAATCTTTTACTGATTATTTACAAATTAAACTCAAGAGCGATAACGATAAATATTTTGAGTACTCGGTACTCGTTAAAGAAATTTTGAACGAAAAATTCCTTCAGCAGTTCAGCTTTTTTTTTATATAATTGCATTATCTAAAGCGGAAATTATGCTATCAATCTAGCGTGACTGCAGAACTCTCATTGCGAGATTGAAAAGCATGAAGCAAAACATATTTCGTGACGTCGACGCAATCTCGCATCAGGGCTACTCGCATATAGCTTGGATTTTGAGCACTCGCTATTGGGTCCCATTTCGATAAAGAACTAATGAAAACAAAAACTGTTCATTGTTCACGTGAAAAAGAGCTTTTAGACTATTTTGCGAGCTTTGGTCCATTTTGAAAATTTTTTGAAAATTTTGAATTAAAATTTAAACTCAAGTGATAACGCATAAATTTTATGAGTACTCGGTACTCGTTAGATTGGACCTTGGTTCAAATATTGCATTACTAGAAGCGAAATTATGCTATCATCTGCGTGACGCAAAACTCTCATTGGAGATTGAAATGCATGAAGCAAAACAATTTCGTGACGTCGCGCACTCTCGCATCGGGCTCTCGCAATATTGGATTTTGGGCTTTAGTCCCCATTTCGATAAAGCAACTCTTGGAAAACCAAACGATAACGAAAAAATCATATAAATCGTGGTTCATATTATGCGACAAGACAAGCGAGCGACACGGTGGTTGTTGGCGAGGGATGTTCGGGCCCCAGCAAACAAAAAACTCGTTTTCGAGTTCGTTAACGATAACAATCTGTCGCGAAAAACTTATAAAAGGGTTGTAAATGACAATCGCTTGCAAGACCATAATGAGTGAGTTTTCGCTCCTAAAGTTTAATCGTTAAAGAAGAGCCGTAAACTGACTAATTTTTATCGTTAATAAATTTTAAACGATTATCGTAAACGAGAGTTTTTCAATCGTTATCAATAGTCGCAGCTAAAATCGTTATTGATGATCAAAACGATCGATTTTCTGTAGTTTTTCTCTCAGTTGACAATTCCAATAAATTAATTTAAAAGATTTTTGTTGTAAGATAACAAATATTTTATTTGAATATGTTATATTATATACAGTATATATGTACACCAGTTTTAACAATTACAATGCGAAATCAAAGCCACATATTCCGGGGAAAAAATTTATATCTTTATTTTATTTTATTATTAATTAACACTATTTTCAAACTTCTCACTAAATTTTTGCAACCTTTCCGCACAACTGTTGAATTTACTTTGAAAAGAAACACGAAAAAAGCGCATGCATGAACAACAACTGTTATAACGAAATCTTTTTCGCATTCTCTTTCGTTATTTCTATTTTGCCAACCAATCATCGAGAAATAATCGAAAATTATACTTTTTTTCGCACAAGTAAGAAGTAATCGTAAAAGGTTCGATATATCGGAAAATTCTTTTGCATTATCGAGAAAAGTTCAAAATTTACACTCGTTAACGAACGAAAATTACTCATATATAACGATATTCGGAAAAGGTACGTTTTAATGTTTGCTGGGGGGTACTCTACCTCTATGAACGACGACTAATGAAAAACTTTATTTTTGTATGGAGAAGGGGAAACAATTACTCTCAGTTTCCAGTGAATGACTTTTCATACACACATGTAAAAATGATTATCTCGATTTTTCTAAGGGATTTTTAAATTTTTTTCTCTTTATTGTCTTCATAATACGATTAAGATTTCGAAATCATTGCCTTAATATTAACATTAAGTTATTCTAAAAAGAAATCGTCTAGTGATGGCATAGTATCGGTAGAGTAAGTTACTTTTACAGACTCAAAATCTTTTAAAAGCAATTTATTTGGTATGGATCCATTATTTGATGACTGTTTTTGTTGTTCAGTAAGACTTGTTGTAGAATCGAAAGTTGTTGCAGTTGTTGTTGTTGTGGTTAAAAAGGAACTTTCACTTGTTGTTTCATCATTTTGAGGATTTTTCGTTGAACTTTCGGCGGATTTCTGAAGGTCAATCAGTGTATTTGAAAATGATTCCGTAGGCTCATCGATAATTGAGTAGGTAGTTGTTTTGATGGGCTGTTCAGTTGGTGGATAAATTCTCGTAAGCGGTGATTTCTCAGATGTTGTGAAATCAAAGTCCTCAAAGCTGTTTGTTGTCATAGGCACTATTTTTGGAGATAACGTTGTTGAATCCATTATGGCAAAGCTTGGAGTACTCGTTGTATAGATTTCAGTTGATTGTTCTAGTGCATTGGTGGTAGTAGTTGTGGCATTAGTTGAACTTATTAAAACAAAGAAAGTCGGTGTAGTTGCCACAAAATCTGGAATGATGGATGTTGTTGAATCGTTAGGAATTTTCGTTGTTTTCTGATAAAGCCCAATATTTTCAGTTGAAGGACCAATATCATTCAAAGTTGTGGAAACCGGAATTTCGGTAGTAAAGCTTAACGTTGTTGTTTCAGAGTTTTCTATTAAGGTTGAGTCTGGTAGCGTTTCTGTTGTTGAGTCAATCGATGTTGGTAAACGTTGATGTTGAGAAATCATTTTCCATTGAATTATCGGTCGTTGTAATTGATTCGGTGGTTGGAGAAATAAGTGGATGAAGTGTTGTGTCGTCTAAGGTTACTGTGGATGTCTCCTCAAACGCTGAAGTGCTTCGTTCATCCTGTATTGTCTCTGATGTTGTTGTCGAAACTATGTCGGTTGTGCTTTTGAAGACTTTTGTTGTTAAATCATCAGTTCTTTCAATTGAACTATCCGTTGTTGTTGAGAAATATGAGGATGTTGTTAGGTCGCTACTGTTCGCCGTGGATGTCTCGACAATTGAGCTGGTGATTGGTATTTCAGTCGTTGGCATTGTGTCGGTGGTTGTTGAAACTGCGCCAGTGGTTTCTTCAAATGAAATTGTTGATTTAACATCCTCCGTTAAATAATCGGTTGTTGTTGAAAATATTGAAGGCTGCGTTGTGTCATCCAAATTTCCGCTGGACGTGTCAAAAGTGGAGGTGGCGCTTGGTATTTCAGTTGTTGGCATTGTTTCGGTGGTTGTTGAAATTACGCCAGTGGTTTCTTCAAATGAAATTGTTGATTTAACATCCTCCTTAAGTAATCGGTTGTTGTTGAAAATATTGAAGGCTGCGTTGTGTCATCCAAATTTCCGCTGGACGTGTCAAAAGTGGAGGTGGCGCTTGGTATTTCAGTTGTTGGCATTGTTTCGGTGGTTGTTGAAATTACGCCAGTGGTTTCTTCAAAAGAAATTGTTGATTTAACATCCTCCCTTAAGTAATCGGTTGTTGTTGAAAATATTGAAGGCTGCGTTGTGTCATCAAATTTTCCGCTGGACGTGTCAAAAGTGGAGGTGGCGCTTGGTATTTCAGTTGTTGGCATTGTTTCGGTTGTTTCACCTATTCGGGTATCAAAGTTCACAGTCGATGTCTCGATAATGGAGCTGGTTATTGGTGCTTGAGTAGCTTCCATATTTTCTGTTGTTGTTGTTACGTCGGTAGTTGCTTCAATAGCTATTTTGGTTTTATCCTCAATTGAATAGTTTTCTGTTGTTGTGACAATTGAAGGTATTGTCCTTTCATTACTCAAAGTAGTTGTCTCAACTGTTGGTGACATTACATCGGTTGTTGTTTCAATGGAATTTATTGGCCTTGAAGTGGTTTTTTCCGTTAAAATTTCTGTTGGGCGTTTGGTTGGTCCCTTCGGCAAATACGGTGTATATTTTTTCAAAGGAATTGGTCTCCAATTTTGTATTTCTTGCTTGGCTAATTTCACGAATTCCTCCGGCGTTACTTTGATGTCGTTTGTTATGATTCCCTTATACTGCGGACAGTTCAATATGTCTCCCAGTGTTATACGCAAATAATACGGACGTTTTTTTAATTGAAAATCCGCCGCGTTCATCGAAATCGATTCGATTATACTAAGAATTATAAAAATGCAGAGCACAATGAAATGCCATGAACGCTTCATAATGCTCTCCTATGGACTTCAAGTTGTTACTGATGCAAGATACCAACTGAGTGCACATATTCTTACCTGCTCTAATAATTATTTTCAGGATATTCAAAAAAATCGCTTACGTTAGAATTAGCTACCTGGGGTTAACAGGTTCATTTACATACGCTATGCAGAGTTCCGTCCATAAGATGGAATCATTAGAATCACAACATTAGCATTTACCTGAATTTTAGAGGGGCGGTTTTGACTCAAGATTTTGAATAATAAAATCGTGTAGTGATCAGTTTAAATGGCTATCAATAAAAATTGAAAATAATTTAATTTATAATATCAAACCCAATTTAAAATCTGAATTATGAATATTAAAACAAGTTTGATACTTTGACATGACGTATTGTGTGCAGCAAAATCATTTGAATTAATCGGTGGAAGCGACGGATGTGCACAGACAACGACGAAAAGGCGGAAGTTGAAGAAAAAATACACAAAACGTGTACTTGACTGAGGAAAAATTATGTGTCAACACGAACACGGGTGACTGATCAGTCTGACTGAATGTTTATCGGGCGCCTTAGAAGTCAAATGGTTTTGACAATTGACGAATGAATTCTTGTTGATTGAACGCAAAAAATACGACGTAAAATATAAATAAATTGAGAATAATGGCCGAAAAAGAAGAAGCGGAACTGGACATGTATTTTGTGAAGGAAGTGCGCAAGGCAACCAGAGAGGTGCACAAAGTTTCCGATCTACTTGTTAACGCTAAATTTGCATTTGGTAAGTACTTCAGAATTGAAAAACAAAACAGTCGTAAGGGGGAGGGACAGGTTGTAGGACTAACTTCAATATAACAATTTCTGGTTGCAAGAAATCGAAGCGAGAAATTGCAACCATTTTCAATATGAAGCAGATCAGTATCGCACCGTTTTAAAGTGGCACAACTCAAAATTTGCCATTTTTCAGAAACACGCGATAATAACAAAATTCGTCGCAGTGTTCGAGCAAAGCATGGAAATTGGAAAGACATTACGGCTATATTTTTCGGCCTTTTGATGAAACTGAGAAAAAGTGGAATGGAATTTCAACTGTAGGTAGACGAGATGTCTTGAATTTTAAGATTCATAGCATAACTCGACATTTCAAAATTTTGAGTTGTGTCAAGTTTAGTATGTAGTGCGATATGATGCCTAAATTTGACTGTAAAATATAAGATGCAAAACTTCAAATTTGAAATAACTGTGTACCTGTTTCAGATGTGATTAAATAAGAATGGTCGTTATTATTAAATGTTTACCTGCTAATCGAAAGCATTATAAGTTCACTTTATATATACATTATCGATGTGCACTTTATAAATCCATGTTTAAGAATTATTTGTGACATTATATCATTTGAAACTATGTGTTAAGTACCTATTACCTAACATGTCAGTACGCAAAAATCGTGTTATTTATCACTGTTTGCGCATTACAAATTGTATATGACAAACTGACTTGCAACTGGAAATATTCATTTTTTGAACTTTTCTCGATGCGTGAACTTGCTACGATAACATTGTGTAATTGCGCCAATGTTTTCATGTATTGAAACTGGTTTGACAGTTGCCCATATTCTTGAAACTAGAAATTGCAATATTGTTGTTACCACATGTATCTCTTCTTCGTACGTCACTCGAAATCGAAAAAAATGTTTTTTTTTATCGATATGCTATCATTCAAATATCGATTAACGATGAAAAGATTGATGAAACTAGCGATAATACAGTACTATTTGGGCTGAGTAGCCCTTTTAAGCGCCACATAAACATTCAGGCAGACTGATCAGTCGGTCGTGTACATGTTTGATGTATTCATGCCCATTGATTTGGCATCATCTTAGCTCAGTCACGTATTATTTCTGCTGATATTCTCCTTCTTCTTCTTTGTGTTTGTCGGTGTATATCCTTTCGCCTCCACCGATGAATTCGAAAGACTGCTACACACGAAATGTCAAATGTGAATTTGAGTGAAACATCATGGCAAAATATCAAACTAATTTTGATATTTTGGTTGACTAATGCATTTTATGTGTCGCTTTCAACACACCCCTCGATTAAAAGCTCCAAAACCTGTATAATCCTTATTCCCCTTTCGAAAATATCCAAAGACCGTTACATTTTTCATATAAAAAACAACAACCTTCAAAATAATTCAGAAGGAAGAACATAAAATTAATTTAATTAATTTTTAGCTCTCTCCGATGATACTGTATGGGCTGATGGTCTTTTGGCTTTTTATGAGATATATAAATTTCTGGAAACAAATCTACCGGAGGAGTTACTTCCCAAGGAATTTCATCGTACTGCTGCGTTCGAAAAAGATCTAAATCACTTTCTTGGTAAAGACTGGAAGTTAACCTACGAGCCACGGGAATGTATAAAAAAATATTTAACTCATTTGGAAGCAGTTAATGAAAAAAGCAAGATTTTACTCTTTGCATATGCTTATCATATGTATTTGGCGTTAATGTCTGGTGGCCAAATCCTGCAAAAAAAGCGTCTTATAGCTCGTAAGCTTTGGATTGGCAAAAAGGATGATATTGCAATTATGAAAAGGGGAAATGCCAATATTGACGATGATGAATCTGATCAACAACAAATCATAGAGCAATTAACCACATGTCCTCAGGGTTGCGCTGTAACATATTTTCCCGAAAAGATCTATAAATTGAAGACAAAACTGCGGCGTATTTTAATTGAAAATTATGCGAATTTCGATGAAGAGACCAAAAATGGATTCATCGAAGAGAGTCGCAATGTTTTTATTTACAATGGTGATGTAGTCCGTTCAGTCAAGGGTGTCAATCGTGTCAGTATAAGGAAATTGATATTTATTCTAATCTTCTTTATTATTGTTTATTTGGCATTGAAGCTCGCAAAACTTTAAAGGCACGTATTCTGTGATAGTTGAATATATCTTAAATATTAACATTTCGTTTCCTAAAAATGTATCCTCAGTGTTTTTATATTAGGGGGTTTTCCTTAAACATATAGTTGCCTCGAAAACTCCTAAATTAAGAAGGTAAAAAAATTAATGAATGAAATGTTGTATGAAAAATTTTACACTTCCGCATTTTCTATCTTTTCACTTTTAGAGGCTGTTTCCACTATAACCGCATCTAGCATCTTTCAGCATTTTGGCAAGATGCGGAAAGATGCGGTGTGAATTTACATGCAATTGTTGTTGTATCCTGAACCGCATCTTCTGCGCATCTTTAAAAGATGCGAAGAAAATGCGATTTTTTCCGATTATCTATCGATTTTAACTGCACATGTCTAGTGAAACATATGTTAATGACCAGCATTTCAGGAATTGTCAGCAGCACAAATGGCGGGAAACCAAGAAAAAATGTAACATTTTTATGAGATATACATATATGTACATTATTATGAGAAAAATTTATTTTGTAGTTACTACTGATTTTTTAAATAACTTATTTCTATATTATAGTTAAAATATTCGTCCGATTAGTGGTCGAATATTCGTGGCATCACTAGTAAAAATATCAATTGTAAACAAAAATCAGCTGATTTGAAATATTTGAAAGATTTGAAAGATGCAAGATGCGAAATGCCAAGTGGAAACACCAATCTCAAAAAATCGCATCTTGAAGATGCGAAAGCAAGATGCGGCTATAGTGGAAACGGCCTCTTAAGGGAATATCCTCATGGAAAATTTTCTCATTCTCGATTACTGATTCTTCTCGATACTACCATCACTATGATGACAACACATTTTGCCTGCACTAGCGAACAGCTGTTTGGACTTCAGCACGCCGGCTAAAACGTTTACATTTCATTTAGCATTTTTCGTTAATTGAAGGCTTTAAATATGGACTCTGACTTGTACGATGAGTTCGGCAATTACATTGGCCCTGATCTAGACAGCGATGAAGATGACGATCAGAGTATTTATGGGCAGCAAGAACCACAAGATGACGACCAAAATGTAAGTTTTGTTGTTCATCGTAAGTAGGGTAAGTAGGGCATATTAGTTTTGTGCGAATCTTGTAACATATTCTTGATGAGGATGGGGCCACGCCCGCCCATGCGCCCACAAAGAATTGTTTATCGCAATTTGCGAGGCTTAGGAGCTTCAGAATTCAAAGTCGGGCTTAGCTTTTTTTTTTTACTTGTTTCTGTACTACAACGGTATGGTCTTTTTTAGGATGACCAAAATGATGAAGAGGAAGATCATGTCGACGATGAGGAGAAGGAAGTAACAGCCGTAGTTTTACATGAAGATAAACGCTATTATCCCACAGCTGTTGAAGTTTATGGTCCTGATGTTGAGACAATTGTACAAGAGGAAGATGCGCAGCCATTGGATAAACCCTTAATTGAGCCGGTTAAGAAATTGAAATTTCAAATCAAAGAACAAGAATTGCCTGAGACAACCTACGATATGGAATTTATGGCGGATTTAATGGATACGCCAACGTTAATCCGAAATGTAGCATTAATTGGGCACTTGCATCATGGCAAAACGACTTTTGTCGATTGTCTAATACGTCAAACGCATCCGCAGTTTGATCAGGGAGCCGAACGTACACTAAGATATACGGACACACTTTTTACAGAGCAAGAACGCGGTTGCAGTATTAAGGCTACGCCGGTAACTCTTGTTCTTCCAGATGTCAAGCAAAAGAGTTTCCTTGTTAATGTCTTCGATTCGCCAGGACATGTTAATTTCTCTGATGAGGTTACGGCTGCTATGCGGATGTCTGACGGTGTCGTTTTGTTCGTTGATGCCGCCGAAGGAGTAATGCTCAATACGGAACGATTGTTGAAACATGCAGTACAGGAGAAGTTGGCCATTACTGTTTGCATAAATAAGGTAAAAGAAAAAAAAAAATCACGATAATATTTCCCAATGGGCTATTTTGGTCACTATCATAATTTAAAAAAAAAATCACATTCTCGGATTAATGCAATCCAATTGTTTAATCCAACAGATTGATCGTTTGATCTTGGAGTTGAAACTACCTCCACAAGATGCCTATTTCAAGTTGAGACATATCATCGAAGAGGTCAACAGTCTTTTGAAGTAAGTTTCTTTCTGCTGTTAACTTCATATTGTTAAGGACATATTAAGGAAATATTAAGGTCCGTTTATTACTATGTATTTGCGTTACAGTTTTTCGTTTCGATATCATTTTAAAATGTCATAATTTTCATATGCATTTTTTTCGGAACCAAAATTGAATTATTAAGGCAGTTCAAGAGAGGGTTTTGGTAGTTACTCGAGCGTGCTCAGAAATTCATACGCGGAGAAACCTTGCACGCTCTAATGTACCCCGTCAGGTTAGTAATAAAAATTCGAACCTCTGAAGAACCCGAGCGCGCCAAAATAAGAGAGGGTACATTAAGTTCATCTAGAAAAAAAGTGTCAGTAATGCAACTTTAATAGTAAAAAACTTTGAGCCATCGTCTCAAAAATTGTCAGATTAACAATACCCCTCCTTATAATACCCCACTTCATATTCAATTTGAATATCGTTTTTCTATAGGAATTTAGCTCGGGTATCGTTTTTGTATAGGAATTTAGCTCGGGCCATTTGACGCCGAGTCATTATATAGCGCATAAATTTTTCCGATCACAGGGAGACTCAATTCAAACGCTCGAGTAGATTCTTGTTATCTTTTGCACCTTTTGTTAAGGTCACCCCCTCTAGTTAATGGTCAGATTAATATCTTTTGGTTATCGGAAAGATAAAGCGCATATACACTATGAATGTTAGACGCGCTCGAGTAGTGCAATGTGCCAATTTTTACACCTATTTACACCCAATCAAATGGAAAACTACATACATCCCGGGCTCCCTCCAAAAAAAAAAAAAAACACTAGGTAAAGCGTTATTTTAATTTATTTGTAGAGGCTTTATTTAAATTTACGTAATGAATTTTAAGGATCTGTAGATTGTATACATACTACACAATTTAGTTAAAAGTAGACATTTCTATTACTTGAAGCTAGAAACTACGTAAATTTAACATTCAATTAAAGCTATTTTAAGAGTAACTGAGCAATTAAAATAATTTTTTTTTTTGATTCCTTCTAGCACCTATGGCAATCCTGATGATAACTTGATAGTTTCGCCAGTGCTGGGAAATGTCTGTTTCGCTAGCTCGTTGTATGGATTTTGTTTTACTCTCAAGTCCTTTGCGAAACTCTACGCTGATACATATGCAGGTGTGAATTATATTGAGTTTGCCAAGCGTCTTTGGGGCGATATGTACTTTCATAGTAAATCGTAAGTACATAAATTGAAAACTTCTGAAAAGATATCTTAGAGCAAAAAATAAATAACAAATTTTTCCAGGAGAAAATTCACCAAAAAACCTCCACATAATTCAGCACAGCGTAGCTTTGTCGAATTTATATTGGAGCCAATGTACAAGCTAATAGCACAAGTAGTTGGCGATGTGGACACCTCATTGGCTGACACTCTAGCGGAGTTAAACATCAAAATAACAAAAGCCGAAATGAAATCCAATATACGCCCACTGTTGCGATTGGTGTGTAATCGTTTTCTCGGCGATTTTAGTGGTTTCGTTGATATGTGTGTGGAACACATTGGATCACCGTTATACAATGCCAAACGTAAGGTCGATCACATATTCACAGGTCCAAAAGAGGGAATTATCTATGAGGATATGATAAATTGTAATCAAAATGGTACTCTGATGGTTCACAGTTCGAAAATGTATCCAACGGATGATTGCACATTTTTCCAGGTACTTGCACGCGTAATATCCGGTACATTGCATGCTGGGCAAGAAGTTCGTGTACTCGGTGAAAACTATACACTGCAAGATGAGGAAGATTCACGGGTCTTGCAAGTCGGTCGTTTATGGATCTACGAAGCACGTTATAAAGTTGAATTGAATCGTGTGCCGTCAGGGAATTGGGTACTCATCGAAGGTATCGATCAATGTATTGTCAAGACATCGACTATAGTCGATGTAAATGCCTCGGAGGATCTTTATATATTCCGACCATTGAAATTTAATACACAAAGTATTATAAAAATCGCTGTTGAGCCAGTTAATCCTTCTGAATTGCCAAAAATGTTAGATGGTCTACGTAAGGCGAATAAATCGTATCCGTTGCTATCTACACGTGTGGAGGAATCTGGCGAGCATGTCATACTCGGTACCGGGGAACTTTATTTGGATTGCGTTATGCATGATCTTAGGAAAATGTATTCAGAAATTGATATAAAAGTAGCTGATCCTGTCGTTGCCTTTTGTGAAACAGTTGTGGAAACAAGTTCGCTCAAATGTTTCGCCGAAACACCGAACAAACGCAATAAAATAACAATGATTTCGGAACCATTGGAAAAGGGTTTGGCTGAGGATATTGAAAATGAAGTTGTCTCGATTAATTGGAATAAAAAACGTATCGGTGAATTCTTTCAAGTCAATTATGATTGGGATCTTCTAGCGGCTCGTTCGATATGGGCATTCGGACCAGATGCAACTGGACCAAATATACTTGTCGACGATACCTTGCCATCGGAGGTAGATAAGAATTTGCTAACGTCTGTTAAGGATTCAATTGTGCAGGGATTCCAATATAAACAAAATAGAAAAAAAAATACAAGCTTCACTTTTTTGTGCGATTGTTTTTCAATTAAAATCGTTTTCACTCGATAATGTTAAATAAATGAAATTTGTTTTTAATTTCGGTAATTTTCAATTATTTATGGTTTTTTTTTTGGAGCATACGTTTTTGTTCAAATGGTTTAATGAATTCACGTTTTTTTTATTCAATTCGAGATTAGAGCTTTTTGGGGAGTGTGGCAGAATTGTTTTTATTAGACGCTATTATTGGGAAAAATGTTCATTGGGCAATTTTAGATATCTTATCTTCCGATCTGGATTCTTCATTTAGCCAAAATATACTTCGATAATTCCATGAGATTTCGTTTTGGATTAGATCTTTACCCATTTAACTCTTTCAACTTTGGGGGTTAATTTTCTAGTTTTCTAGTTTTTGAGTCATAGTTGAACGTGAGTAGCAATAGGTCAATAATTTCACTGTGGCTGAGAGAGTTAAGTTATCAGTGCTAGGATGCTTTCAATAAGTCCTCCAATACTTCTTATATAAACTGTTTTTCTCTTATTCTTTTCAATCTCATATTGAGCTTTTCATAACTTCATATTATGTAAGATTGCGTACATGTTTTGCTCCATTCAACACATTCCATTAATCAATGTGCTCACACATATTCATTGTCCATTGAATGCTGTAGCGCATATAAATTTGAATTTTGTACTAGTTTTCGATCAAATACAAAAAAAAAGAAACTCTCTCTGAAATTCATTGAAAGCCTTTTTAATTTGAATTGCATTCTAGTCTAGAAGCCTTTTTTTTGTCTCATTTACGATCGTCACACATGCCAAATGTCCTTTATCGATGAAATACCTTCAAAGCAGACGTTTGTTTTAGCGCAAATGAATGCAAAAGCTTTAAGCCTCAAATGCTTAGTTTTCTATCCGGCTTGCGAAAATAGACAAACAAAAACGCCTCAAAGCATTTACTTACGGACAGCAAATGGTTAAGATCTTCATACGTTGGCACTGCTAGACGCAATTTCTGATAGCAAATATCATACAAAGCCTCATTATCAATGCAAAACGTTCCATCGCTGCACTCGCACAATTGATGTGCTGACAGTGTGGCATTGTATGGCTCAACGAGTACTTCGGACACCTGGGCGCGTGCATCCGCAAATATGTACAAACAAAAGTTGACAAATACAGAAAATACGGCATACAATCCAGTGGGTCCGGCGGCCATCATCAATATACAGAATACGTATGCATACGCACATGCATCGAGCTACATACATACATATGTATATGCAAATGGATAGACAGATAGATACTCATATATCGTTCGATCGTCTGAAAGTTGCATGCGTCCGATTTGTTAAGTTTCGAGAGATTCGCACAGTGAGAATGCCGTGCCCGTTGCAGCAGGATAATTGGTTGCGGTTGTTTTGTGGATTTTGTATTTATACAATTCGCATATACACGCGTTCACATATTCGTATGTATGCGTGTATTGAGTTGAGCAAGATTGGAAATTGTAGTATGCAAGTATGCAACGAAAACGTTTAAGTGCAAGCATTGACGTTGCAAATGAAAATGGAAACGAGAACGAGAACGAGGACCATTGCGAATGCGAAAATGAAATGGCAAAAGAAAGGGAAAACCATTAGAATTGTTTGATTGTTAACTTACGGATACGAGATGATTCAAATCGCCGTACGTCGGCGATGTTAGTTTCAATGTCCGGAAGCATATATCGTAGAGTGCTTCATTATCAATGCAGAATGTCTCATCGGTATTCTCTACCAGCTGATGTATCGATAAGGTTGCATTATAGGGCTCAACAACAGTATCCGATACCTGAAATTTTCGAGCATTGGCGCAGGCGTCAGCAGCAGCATCAGCATCCGAAGCGTCAACGTTGGTATAGTCATGGGCATCGAGTGAAGTGTTGATATCAATTGGCATTAGTATCAGGTGCAATAGTGCGAGCAATCAGTTAAATATCACGTTGAATTGTTGTTCCAACAAGCAGCAGCAGCAGCAGCAGCAGGCATAGCCAAGCCGTTCCAATAGAAAGACAAGAAATGACAAATGAATATTCGAAATTCTGTAATTGATGATTAATAGTTATTAGATGCAATGGCATTAAATGATCCATTTTCGAAACTAGTTCGATTTATATAATCAAATAAATGTCAATCATTTTCATTGAGAGGAGAAATTTTATATTCAACATTGAAGATATTTTATAGAATATAGTTTTCGTTTTTCAATTCTGTATGTAATTAAGTATCAAACTAACTCAAGATATTTCACAAAGACACATAATATTAATGTAAATAATTTTTTCTTTTTATGCTTGTCATTCGCCTTATGTTTGTCACCGAAGGAAATTCCCTTAAAAGCATCTGTAGCATCTGTTCTCGTATTTTATTTATGAAGAAAATAAATAAATAAATAAATAAATAAAATGGCTATTTCCATAGTCTTATGATGTTGCTTGTTGAAATCAAAAATTCTGTTTTCACCTGACATCAAACATTGAGTTCCTTTACTTTAAAGGACGAAACAAACACAACAAAAAAAAAAAAAAAAAAAAAAAAACACACTCGAAGATGAAGAAAATTTCACTCTAAATGGAATTCTATAAACTCAACATTACGACTGAAGGAGAAACGAAGACTAATTACAAATAAACGTAAATGTAAAACTGGCCAGGAGCAATTCTGTCACTCAAATTACATTTTGCCATTTCAAGTTGTGCTTATTCAAATGAAATAACGATGGAAACTATGGATGTTTGTACAGCTGTATATGTGTATACATGTACGTTAGCTTATAATCTTTCAGATGGCAAAAAACGATGGTCTTTTACCGTCAAAGAGCATTGCTTTCTGATTTTAATATGAAAAATAAGCACGATTTGTCCATTAAGGACTTTACCATTTATAACATTAAATTTTGACAGAAATTTATTAACGCAGTACAGTTAAAGTAAAGATATTTTCCATAATCTTTACCATTGCTCGGGCATTATTTAACGTGGCCTTACGATTTTGCAATCGGTTCAGTCATGGAAGATATAATATGTATAATATTCATTTTATCGTACGAATAAACGTGTGGTGACCACACGGATGGTGAAAATTTAACTAACGGAAACTAAGAACGTAACCTACATATGTATGTATGTACCTACATGGCCAAAGATATATTCATTACCATATTCATAAATTCAAAGATGTGTTCTGGTCAACTAAGTAATATGAATAATGTTACTAACAAATGCATGAGTTTTTGCTGTTAATGAATGCATTTCTCATGTTTCTTCCTTGAAAATCACTTTTCCGTTGCCTGAAATATAGAATTTCTTGCGATAAGCTTCGAAATCCTTTCTAATTAGGTATATGCATTCGACTTAATTTGAAATGTTTGAAATTTGACCATTGAAATTATAGCGCATTAATTTGAATTAATTTAAATTGATTTTGACTTGTCGAATTGATCAGTAAATTTTGGAAGGATTTCTTTTGCTGATGAATTTCTGAGAAGATATACGTATCTTAATATGATACAATTGTCATATGAAAATGATGAATTGATTTAATTATTAATACTGCAATCAATCAAAATAAAGATCAATTAAAACCTCAATAATTAATAAATTCACCCAAAAATAATTCCATGTTAAAATCTGTTCTTTGAAAAATTATTTAAAATAATATATTTGCCTAGTTATTTTCTTTATATTTATCAGTTTCATATTAGAACACCCTACGTATACTTAACGAAAAAACGCCCTCCAAAGTATCCCATTGTAAAAATATTCATGAAAGATGCATGAATTATGCCTCTTAAGGGTGCTTTGCATGCATGCCAACCTTCCATGCCTCTTCATTTCTTTTTTATACAGGCTTGTCATAGGAAATCATGCATAGACAAAAAATGTTTCATTAATGCTTGAGAACCCATGAAACATATCTTCCCTACTATGCATGAATCGATGATCCTGAGAACACAATAATCCAATTGCTGGAATTCGTTCGCCTAAACAAGCAGTAACAATCCGATGTAGGCGGGTTCAATCCCCGCTGCGGCGAGCGTAATTTTTTTTTTTTTTTGTGAATACTTAGCTAGATAATAAAATAACATTTCAAAATATTTCAAAACATAGAGGAATAACTTGCTTTCACCCAAACATTAATGGAAAAATAAAAAAAAAAATTGTAAGCACGACGTGTCTGACGACTGAATAGGAAACTTCAGTTCAGGGATCGGCAATAATCCTATTTTCAGCATTATTTTTATGAATTATTGCCGAATATATGAATATTTCCATTTCGTTTTACATATAATTATGGATTAATGAAAATTCAAAAATTTCAAATTTAACATTTTCGATTTGTTTGATATTCTTAAATTCAAATTCTGAAAATATGAATTGACATATAGTCAATAATAATAAAATTTAAAATTTGGACTACTAAAAAAAACCCAAAATTTAAATGTGAGAGTCTGTTGCCTAGATGCAGAAATAAGTTCAAGAAGAATTAAAAGTCAATCGTGGGCATGAAAGGGTTAATAGCAACATAACTATCAATTCCAATTTGCCTGTTTTCAAAATTATTGGTTGACTTGGTCGCATTTGGTTTTGTTATTTGTCATAAGCATGTTAATTTGAAACCAGAAATGCTATATTTATAAATTTATTTCACGAATTTTTGATCTGAAATTCTTGATTATTAAAACAATAAAAAAAATTTTTAAAAATGATTGCTGATTTTTCAAATAATCCAAAATTTCAAAGATCTGATTTTTGAGTGCCTGAATATTCCAAAATTTCGAAATAAAAAATTTTGATTGTCCAATATTTAATCCATAATCATAAAATGAAAATCTCTGAATGTACTATAATCTGAAAATCAAAATTAAAATTTTTTTTCTGCCGATCCCTGCTTCAGTTTATAACTACCAACTTGCTTTCTAACCCCCGCCCCCCTAATTGGGTCAAACCTTACCACAAATTTGCAAAAATTTACTTTGCATCTTTCTAAGTCCCAATTTTTCGCCTGCGACAGGAATCGAACTCGAGCCCTCCAGGTTACAAATCGCAACACACTCCCATTACGCCACGGAAAGATATATTTCGCGAGTGCTACATCTGTGTTTCATAGATGCAAGAGAAAGTTATTTGAAAAAAAGTTTTATTTTTTCTATAAATGATTCATGCATAGTAGGGAAGAAATGTGTTATGTGTTTTCAAGGATTCATGAATCGAACAGGATCATGAACGCATTAATCATGTATACTACGAGCATGCGTTCTTGCTTTACAACTGGAGAAGAAATGTTTCATGTGTTTTCAAGGAGTCGTGAAACATGCATGATCATGAACGCAGGAAACATGAATTTTACTGGCATGCATTCTTGTTTTACAACAGGGTAAGGCATGAATCATGAATACTACGGGCATGCGTGCTTATTTTCACAACTGGGTATATGGAGAAACTACGTTACTCATACGCAGTGCGCCTTATATTGTGTTTGTTCGATATGCTGCCGCATTACTTTTTTCACTAATGTAAGGGATATTTACTTCATAGGAAATAAGAATAATAAAAATAAAAATAAGTACAAAATCACAATTTCTCAGAGATTCCCTTAATCTCGATTTGACGAGCGTATTTCGAATGATTCTGACATGTGATGTAAAAATGTTCTGAGTCACGAGTTGTTGGGGACGGCAGTTTCCTGACAATAATGCTAACAATTATTGATGGGAATGAATGAAATTCGATGTGAGGATATGAGGAGGCTGAAAAAAGTGCACATATTAATACACTAAAATAGGCATCTTTGGTCATCATTTGGCATCTTGAAAGCGATAGGTTTTGTCATTTAATGGCCACATCCACATTGCAATAGGCACACGCATTCATGCGATAGTTGAAGTTATTTGAAGCTTAGATTTTAGACATCCCTATGGCAATGTTAAAAGTTGAACGAGCGAGATTTTTTATCATGCGTAAGTATTGTGAATTTTTTGTTTTTCTTGCCCTTGCGGTTGCATGGGGGAAATTCCTTTAATCTCGATAGCTATTGAGTGAATCTTTGCCTTGATTATTTCCTAGTGCACTCACGCACGAAATTAGATCTTCGCCAATTGAATTGACAACTACGTGTGGTTAGTTTCATTCGAAAGAGGGAGTGTGGTACTTTCATCATTTCAAGTCGGTTGTTCAAAAAGTTTGTGTATTTGTAGAAACAACATTCTATCTCATGGCAGGGAAAGAAGATTGAAAAATTTTGAAAGACTGGAAAATCAACAAGAGCCATGGTATCTTTTGTAAAACCTGATAGTAAAAATAAAAGATAGAAGGATGTTAAATTTTATAAAAATAAACATTCCATTGAGAGAGAGAAAAAAAAGGTATACATAAATAGGTCGGAATAGGAGTTTCCGATGCGAACTTCTTGAATCGACTTTCCGAATTCACAAAATATGCATTCGAATCAACTTATGCACGCACGTTTGTGTGCTTGTGTCTCTGTTTCTGTTTCTGGGTGCGAGATTGCGTTAGCGTAACCATAAATCGTAGTTTTGCGCTAAACGCTTTTGTTTAAATTTATTGCGGATGCGCTTGATTGGTGAAGTTGTAAAATGAATGCTCGATTTTACTGAAAGTTTAGACTTTTCACACCACACGCGGTTAAATTTTGGTGGTTAACCTACGGCTTTGTTTGTTTGCTTCGAAAGTTTGTGTGCGCGCTGCAAATTGTAGTACAGTGCCTGTATGAGTTTGAGGCTGCGTATGTGAGTGCTGGTGATTTATGGGATGCAACACGACATTAGTGGTGGTATTGGTGTCAAGCCGTAATTGCCACAGCTGCGATACAGCTCGGTTTATATGCAGCCAATCTATGAATATGTGTTGTATGCACGCACGTACGCACGTGAATGTACGCCATCGAACATTATTAAGCCTCGACCACAACTAACGTAATCATTGCGTATCGTTTCGCTGATCAACGCCTCAAGGATGTCTTTTGTTATTGAAATGGAATTTTTGTTGTTTCTGTTTATTTAATTTTTGTTTGTGGATGTGAATTTTTTTTTTCTTGTTGCAAATTTGTTTCGCCTTAAAGGCATTAAATTTGTGTTTTACATTGTCATTATTCGAATCCTTAATAATCCTCGTAATTATCGTGGCACATTTACACCAAACAAACACACTATTAAATGAGAGTGTGCACTTGCTGCTGCTGTGCGTGTGCGTGTGTGTGTGTGTGCAATTTCATGTGGCTATGTAACAATGTTTTCGATTGTAAATAAGCATTTTATTATCTCCGCATGCGGTGGCGCTTCTCTATTCTCGTAAATCATTTTGCGATAAGCAAAAGCGACGGCAGCTCAACAAATTGCATCACAGCGCAAACAGTATACAATTTTTAATCACATCAATATATTTTATTTCATTTTTCAATGTGCCTTTTTTTGCAGTTTCTCTTTTTGTTGTTGTTGCCCCTTTTCACTTTTATGCGCTTAATTTTGTATGCAGAATAAAGAACATAGATGTGCATTTTTCTTCTTCCTGTTTTTTATTCCTAGTTTTTTTTTTTTTTTTTTTTTTTTTTTTTGTTGAAAAAATAATTATGAACAAATTGCGATTGCGATTGCGAACATTAAAATTCGCTTATTTTTCGCTTTTTTTAATGTTTTCATATTTATTTGTTTTTTGTTTTGGGTTTTACAAACTATGAAAGGTAGAAAATGCGCGAGAACAATGCTTTGCACAAATAAAGGAAAACGGCAATTTTATCTCTGTTGCCATAATTAATTTTGCGATATTTTCGTTTTTCCTTTTTTTTTGTTCCTTTGGCTTAACTCATTTGATTGTAATTCAGAATAATAAAAACGAGAAGAAAAGGTCATGGATCATGGATATTTCACTCGAGTTTTGGAATTCTTTGAATAAAAAAAAACCCAAAAAAAGTAGGAAAATGGGAGGAAAATATTTGATTAATTGCATCAAATATTGTTGGCAATATCCTTTTGTTTGAGGCAGGGGGCCCCATGGCACGGTCACGGGCTTGACGGCACCGCCTACCCTGAGTCGCGGTGCTAGCCGATTGCCCCAGTCAAATCATGCAGACTGGTAAATAAATGTATGAAGCGGGACCCGGCCGCGAGTTTATTGTCGGGAGCGACGAATTTTGGGCCCTACCCCGAAGTAATGCCACAGCGTTTCCAGGGTAGGAATCCCAACTAGAAGAAAGGGGATGTTTTTTTTTTAGTGGAATCACCACACACCCAGCAATCACGGATGCTGTAAGTCCGAAAGGATTTTTGACCTCCTCGCCGCAAAAAAAAAAAAAATATTCTTTTGTTGGACATAAAAATAAAATTCAATTTTAAAAATTTATACTAGAGATAACATTTCTTTGAGAGCACAAATCAAATAAAATTCTACAACTAAACACGTTAGGGGTATTCACAGGTAAGGTGGAATTCTGCACGGATTATATGAAAATATAGATATTTTTGAACGAATATGTGAAAACCGGATGTTTTCCCCTAGTGTGTGACAAATTAAAATCGAAAATATTCCGACGTCGACATTTTCTGACAGAATTCCACGTTCCTTGTGAATACCCCTATTGCTACTTTTAAAGGAAATAGTAAAATGATTTGATGTTCTTCGTCGATTTTCTTAATAAAATGAGCTTTCAAAATGGCTGCTCTAAATAAAATATATACAAAAAAAAAAAAACACCGTATACAATTCATATTTTATTTATTACATCTTTTTCACTCTACACACTGTAATTCTAGGTATTAGAGCTGTAAAAAGCAAAAATTTACACTATTCGAGTGTATTCGTTATTTTTCGTCAATTAATCGTTACTAAGTACTCGTAACTAGTACTCGTTACTAAGTACTCGTTTACTAAGTACTCGTTACTAAGTACTCGTTACTAAGTACTCGTTAACTAGTACTCGTTACTAGGTATCGTTACTAAGTCTCTAGGTACTCGTTACTAAGTACTCGTTACTAAGTACTCGTTACTAAGTACTCGTTACTAGTACTCGTTACTAAGTACTAGTTACTAAGTACTCGTTACTAAGTACTCGTTACTAAGTACTCGTTACTAAGTACTCGTTACTAAGTACTCGTTACTAAGTACTCGTTACTAAGTACTCGTTACTAAGTACTCGTATTTATTTAAACATTGTTCATTAATTCTTTGAATAACTCAAGGTTGATAAAATAATCAAAACTCCCCCATGCTCTTTGAATCTTTCACCTAGTTTTTAGTAATCAAATATTAACTCAATTCACTCTACTACCATACTGTTTTGCGGACTCATTATTTTAGTACTTAATTACTCCGGCAACCATCAGCTGGCATGTGTGCAAAAAAAAAAAATCCTAGTAACGAGATACTTCCATCAGTAACAAGACGTTCAGTAATTGTTACCTTTTACCGAATAGTAACGATATTTTACAGCTCTACTGGGTATAGACACATCGAATGCTTGTCAAACATGTGAGAGTATATTAGTGGATTATGTCCCTGTAGGAAGAGTGGGGTGAATCGGGCCCTAGCGAGTAGTTCTCGAGTGTAGGAAAAAAGAACTAGTACGCGAGTAGAGACACGGACAGTAGATAGTACCTAACTAGTGGCATATTCAACAATTCAATTTTGCCCACACATTAATCTAATATATAGGTATGCTGTGCGTGAGTCAGATAGGTCCGTGGCGTATTGAAAGCGTATTCACTTAGGAATCTGAAGGACTCTAGTTCGATTCCTGTCGCAGGCGAAAAAATGTGGAAGAATGGCATGTTTCGAAAAACTCAAATAATTGGATTGAAAAACAAGTCTTCACCAATGCTGTCTCACAATTTTGCGCACAAAAATCGCTCAACATTTTCTGCCAATTTGAAACCTTTCTTTTTTATATATTTGCTTTTTATTCCTCTTAGGATTCCAATTTTTACTAGTAATTAAACACAAAAAATTCGGCGTTCGCTTGCCCGGAATTTGAACCTGGGTCCTTCGGATCGCCGGGTTGCACGCGCTACGCTGTGAGCTACGACAGCGCGGGCCGATCCCCCATCTATCAACGTACTAGAGAAAATTTACTGAATTGGCCCTGTTGCCTCTACTTCTGCACTAGTTCAAACGCGACTGTCGATTTTCGAATGGCACCTCAGAGTAAAAGTTTACAGTTCAATGCATTGGCGGGGAAATTACGAGCGAGTGGTACTGTTGATTTGGGAAGTAGTCGAAGAATACTTCTGCACTAGTTCAACTTCCTACAGGGGTTCACACAACGCACACGTGTGCCATTTTCACTTCCCTGCAAGGAAGCCTGTCGCCATATGGCCCCATGTCTATATTGACGTCAATATAGACAAGAGAACTAGTTCTAACGTCAACAGTATTTATAGGCAGTGTCATTAAAGAAACTGTATTGTCAAGAGGTATAGTTCATCTTTATTGACCATGTCAACAACGTGTCTCCTTATAAAAACGAAGGCAATGCAATGCCCACTCAATGATAAAATGTCAATAGGCAAAGGCTTGGGGCGGGTATAACTGGTCAGTAGAAAAATAGTATACACATTCACTATTGACATTTCCTACAGGGTTGCTATTTGTTTTTATCCTATGTCAACTTTTCAAACTCTTTAGTTAGTAAAAAGGAAATCTTTTCAAATTGAGAAATTCATTAAAAAGCGTTTTTTTCCAATAATAGATTTTGAATCTTATATCACATTAACCCTTACACGCTCGAGGCACCATTGAAATGATTGTTGTTTTTTTGTCGTAACTGTTTTCTTCGACATTTAATCACAGTGTCTAGTCACACAAAGATGATTTTAAGTAGAAAAAAGTTTCAAATGTGTCTCTTCTGCTAGCTACAGAAATCCTCAGTAGGAGAGAAAAGGCCTTACTTAGTATTTAATAGTTCCATAATTGGATATATAGAGGATTTTAAAACAATAACTGGTGGATTATCATTAGGTTTTTGTTTTTTTCAAGTGTTTGCCATAAAATTAACCTCGTGATACCACAATCAGTATCAATTTGAATTTATTGAGAAGGGCAGGCATTAAAATAAAAAGCAAAGAATGGAATGGAATAAGAACACAAATTTTGTTGGCCTTCATTTTCGGGGTCGTTGGAAAGGTCTCGACACTTTTTCCACTTGAAAAAAAAAAAATAAATGTTTAAGCAGCTGGGTATAAGTCGTGGAAAAAACTCAGTATTTAATCAGCATAACCTCCACATCGATGTCTCTTTTGAAGAGCACACAAGAGCGGTAAAAGAGCTTGAGACCAGGTTGGGTTAAGTTACTGTGGCTGTCAATATAAAGGTTGACAAACTTAGGCCTCGTGGGCCCTTTGTGAGAACAAAAAAAAAAAAAAAATTGTAAACCAAAGAAGATGGTTGGTTAAGTGATGCACTTAGGCCGTTTATCGGCCCATTGTGATACCACAATTAGTTTTTTCTTGTGTTTGTGCGTGCGTATGTAATTTTATGTAGTGTGCCCCTAAATGCGATTTTTTAAAACCAGTGCTATGCTTGGAACAATACACTCCATTTCGCCTGTGCCGGGAATCGAACCTCGGACCTGGGATCAAGAGCATAGCACGCATCCCCTACGCTATCCCAGAGCCACTAACCAAAGAAGATAGAAAACAGAAAAATTAAACAACATTCACGACCTCAGCTGAGAGTCGAACCCAAGGCGATTCGCTTCGTAAATTGGCATCTCAGCCAAATAAGGGATAAGAATTTCTTGTTTCAGTTGTTAAAATAATAAAGCATAAAATCATTTCCATCTTTAATGGCCCATTAATTTTAGCTTAATTCTTATGGACGTAAACACGACAGCAAAAATAATTTTTTAATAAAAACAAAATAAAATAATTTCAAATAATAATAAATTATTATTGTTTGCAATTTTGAAAGTTTGCTCTTCATATTAACTCAATCATCAAGCAGTCAATCGTATAAAAATTTGCTAATGCATTTCGTTAGTATTCGTCGTTGTTTCGATTAAAAATTTTCTCTGGAGTTTAAAAATATTTCGATTCAATTTTTTTTTATTTTTTTTCTTCCACATTGTTGCGCCGCAGTGTGTGGAAATTGTCATATTTCAGCACAGCGACTCAATTCGGAATTAATTTAATAAAATGACAAAATGTAATTAAAATTATGCGCTATATTGATGCATTATGCTGTTTATATGTTCCACTTAAAACAATGTTTAAAAGCAATGGGGTTAATTAAGCAATCTCTGAAGTACGCTAATGAATAACTAATTGATTGAATGAATAAAGTGTTAAATAAAAATTGCTGAATTTTTCCTTGTCATTCCGTGCATCGCATGACCAAGCATACCTGAGATTATTCTCCAGCGAAAACAAACCAAAAAAATAAAAAAGAAAATTCATTTTCAAAGTTCATTAATATGCAAGATACGTAGTATAAAGCTTAATTGGATCGAAATTTATGCGAACATGGTGGCAAATAAAAATGTTTGTTTTTCATTTTTGTTTCCGTTCTTTTTTCTCTCCGAATATAATTCAATCAATCGTTTGCAAGGAATTAAAATATTTGTTTCATTTTTTTTTTCATTTTTTTTTTCTGGAATTTTCTTGGGAAAAAACAATTCATAAAATATAATGCATCGCATCTATGCGCAAAGCCTTAATTAAGAAGCTTTAATTGAATTACATTGGTTTATGCAAATTCTCACTCACACACACACGCACTCACTCACTCGCAAATGTGTACACAAATGGATTTAAATATTTTGCACCTTATTATGTTTATATTTCATGGAAAGCGGCCTCCATCAATCACAATTATTGCAAAATTATGCTCATCATATAAAGGCAAGCCGACCTATGAACGGCCGTTTCGAGGGATTTAAATCGTGTGCGTCACTTTGCATTAAATTCGAAAGCTTTTTGGTGATTTTTGTTGTTAGATTTCGATTGCCGTAGTAGCTGCCAACTCCGAATGATATTTAAATCTTCAATTCAAATAGTTGAATTAATGTTGAAAGGTGAAAATTTTAATTCCATTCAATTGAATTGAATTATTTGAAATGTTAAACCTTTCGCAGCTGCAATTTTCATTGTTGTTTTTTGGGTTGACGGGAACATATACAGGTGTCAAATTGCTTCTTTGTTGGATGTTTAACCCATAAAAAGCTAAGGCATATGCCTTATTATTATTATTATTTTTTTTTCAAATGTTGAAAAAAGTTATTTGCAAAACTAATTGAGGCGGAAATTATAGAAGGTTTTTTTTAGGGTCCTGACATTCGCTCCCTGCTTGGATTTCCATGAAGGCTGAAATTCACAATTGCTTGGCGATTCATAGATCAGAAGAATGGAAAACATATAAGTATTGACGACATGTTTTCATCCTTTCAAAATATGGGCGTGGAAATATGACTAAAAGAATATTTCCTCCACCACTGCCAAGACCATTTTAGTCATCAAATCTCTACAGAGTCGGAACTGATAAACCGCTTTTCTAGCTTCAAAAAAATTTTATATCGAAGTTAAAAATTGGGTTGCATCTTAACTTTATGTTATGCTATGTTTAGACGGCAACCCGAATTAAGTAAATCGGTCCCCATTCGTAATTCACAGCTGAATCACATTGTGAATCACGAAGTACGCCATACAAAATTTGACAAGCCGAATTACCTCATTCGAACGTAATTCAGTTTAAATTACGATCCGTTTTTATGATAAAATCAGTGCCTTCCCTAACTTTTATCGGAATTTATCGAAATAGGAAAAAGAATCAGAAAGAAAAGAAATACTCCCAGCCGGAATTTATTGCATTCATGGCATAAGAGATCAATTAGTGCTCTTTCAAATGTTGTTCTTGTAAAAATATTAGGTGTAGTAAAAAGAAATCCATTATTTTTCCAATAGATGGCGTTATTTATCTGCATCTCGCGTTGTATAAGTCCGATCGTGTTCCGCTAGGGGGCATTAGAAAGATGACAGTTCCTACTAAAAAAGCTTTTTTGACACCTTTTTGATTGATTGATTCAGTTTTGTTTGAGAGCTTGTCAAAGATGGACATCAGCAAAGAGAAAATTCGCTACATTTTACAGTTTTTCTTCGATAAGGGAGAAAACGCAAGCCAAGCGGCTGAAAATGTGAATAGCGTTTATGGACCTGATACTGTAACAGCCAATCATGCGCAATTTTGGTTTCGTCGATTCCGTTCCGGTAACTTCGATGTCAAGGATGCACCACGCACTGGAAGGCCAATTGTCGAAAATGTCGATAAAATCATGGAAATATCGAGTCCGACCGTCATGTTAGCACTGTTTCGATTGCAAAAGAGCTTAAGATTGCACAAAAAACCGTTTGGAACCATTTGAATAAGGCTGGATACACAAAGAAGCTCGATGTATGGGTGCCACACGAGTTAACGCAAAAAAACCTCATAGACCGAATTTCCATCTGCGAATCGCTGCTGACCGCAACAAAATCGACCCATTTCCTGAAGCGGTTGGTGACTGGTGATGAAAAGTGGTCACTTACGACAACGTCAAGCGAAAACGGTCGTGGTCGAACACGGTGAACCGGCGGAAACGGTGGCCAAGCCAGGATTGACGGCCAGGAAGGTTTTGCTGTGTGTTTGGTGGGATTGGCAGGGAATTATCTACTATGAGCTGCTCCCATACGGCAAAACTCTTAACTCGGAACTCTACTGTCAACAATTGGACCGTCTGAAGGAAGCAATCGCCATAAGCGGCCAGCTTTGGCCAATATGAGAGGAATTGTTGTTCCATCAGGACAACGCCACACACATCGATAGTGACTCGCAGAAGCTCTGGGAGTTTGGTTGGGAGGTTCTTCTGCATCCACCTTATAGTCCGGACCTGGCACCAAGTGATTACCATCTGTTCCTGTCCATGGCGAACAATTTTGCTGGTGAAACATTCGCTTCAAGAGAGGCTTCTGAAATTCGACTGTCTCAATTTTTTGCTAATAGGAACGAGGCTTCTATGAGAGAGGCATAATGAAATTACCTTTAAAATGGCAACAAGTTATCGAACAAAACGGCGCATATTTGACCTAAATCGGGTCATTCTAACTATCTTAAATAAAGCCCTCAATTTAATGCAAAAATAATGGATTTCTTTTTACTACACCTAATATCATGACAACAAGAGCTGGCTACAACAGACCCTTCTTCAAAAGAAATTTTCATGGTCAAAAGAATTTTTTACTTATATTGAGACAGTTTCATTACGTTGGAATTGGTGAAATTTCCGACTGGGTTGTTGCTTTTCACACAAAACGTCAAAAACGAATTACGAATCTCTCATCTGAACGGGTTAATTCGCATTTGTAATTCATGGAGCCAATTACTTAATTCATAATGCCGTCTCTGAACATGTCATAAGTTGAACAAAATTTTAACTCCATAAAGTATGCTTTAAATTTATAAAAGTCAACTAAATCCGAGCCCTGGAAATAACTTAAAAACACTGTAGAAATATCCATGAAAAATCCTGTTCACTAAGCCCTTTTTTTTTAAATTTTATATCTCAAAAACTAATTTAAAAAAAAAAAAAAATATGAAACGCTCTGTGCAGCGATGTAAATGCTTTCTCTCCTCATACAACATATGGCCTCATATTTTATTCAATACTCAATGCAAAAGCCTCTCCTTTTAAATAATTTGAATTTTCAATGTGTTTATAATAAGCTGATTTAGGGCCAAAGTACGAGAGAGGGATAGAGGTAGAGCGAGACAGAGACTGTTGCACGCACGACTCTTGGACTATTGTACCTTGGCCCTTACTGTGACTATGCTTTTTGGGCAAAATTTTCCGAAACTTTCAAAATTAATCGGATTTGCGCTACAAAATCAATACAGTTCAAATTTGGAAGTGCTAGCCCGAACTCATTGTTCATTGTTTAAATTCGAAAAAAGGACTTTGCAGCCTTAACTATCGATTGCAGTTTGACTGATTTAGCGCCGCGCCGTAGTGCAATTCGATGCGTGCAACTTTAAATGCAGGAAGTCAAATGTTAAAAATAAGTAAACTAAATTTTTGATTTCAATTGATTTCCAGAACATATGAATGCGAAATATTTTAATGGTTTTCATTCATTGCGGGATATTTGCGAACTTTCTACCAAGTCAAATTGTTATCGTTTAAATATATTCACGTAAATGCGATCAGTTCGTTTTTAAAGTATAAACAAAATAGAAAAAAAAATACAAGCTTCACTTTTTTGTGCGATTGTTTTTCAATTAAAATCGTTTTCACTCGATAATGTTAAATAATTGAAATTTGTTTTTAATTTCGGTAATTTTCAATTATTTATGGTTTTTTTTTTGGAGCATACGTTTTTGTTCAAATGGTTTAATGAATTCACGTTTTTTTTATTCAATTCGAGATTAGAGCTTTTTGGGGAGTGTGGCAGAATTGTTTTTATTAGACGCTATTATTGGGAAAAATGTTCATTGGGCAATCTTTTAGATATCTTATCTTCCGATCTGGATTCTTCATTTAGCCAAAATATACTTCGATAATTCCATGAGATTTCGTTTTGGATTAGATCTTTACCCATTTAACTCTTTCAACTTTGGGGGTTAATTTTCTAGTTTTCTAGTTTTTGAGTCATAGTTGAACGTGAGTAGCAATAGGTCAATAATTTCACTGTGGCTGAGAGAGTTAAGTTATCAGTGCTAGGATGCTTTCAATAAGTCCTCCAATACTTCTTATATAAACTGTTTTTCTCTTATTCTTTTCAATCTCATATTGAGCTTTTCATAACTTCATATTATGTAAGATTGCGTACATGTTTTGCTCCATTCAACACATTCCATTAATCAATGTGCTCACACATATTCATTGTCCATTGAATGCTGTAGCGCATATAAATTTGAATTTTGTACTAGTTTTCGATCAAATACAAAAAAAAAGAAACTCTCTCTGAAATTCATTGAAAGCCTTTTTAATTTGAATTGCATTCTAGTCTAGAAGCCTTTTTTTTGTCTCATTTACGATCGTCACACATGCCAAATGTCCTTTATCGATGAAATACCTTCAAAGCAGACGTTTGTTTTAGCGCAAATGAATGCAAAAGCTTTAAGCCTCAAATGCTTAGTTTTCTATCCGGCTTGCGAAAATAGACAAACAAAAACGCCTCAAAGCATTTACTTACGGACAGCAAATGGTTAAGATCTTCATACGTTGGCACTGCTAGACGCAATTTCTGATAGCAAATATCATACAAAGCCTCATTATCAATGCAAAACGTTCCATCGCTGCACTCGCACAATTGATGTGCTGACAGTGTGGCATTGTATGGCTCAACGAGTACTTCGGACACCTGGGCGCGTGCATCCGCAAATATGTACAAACAAAAGTTGACAAATACAGAAAATACGGCATACAATCCAGTGGGTCCGGCGGCCATCATCAATATACAGAATACGTATGCATACGCACATGCATCGAGCTACATACATACATATGTATATGCAAATGGATAGACAGATAGATACTCATATATCGTTCGATCGTCTGAAAGTTGCATGCGTCCGATTTGTTAAGTTTCGAGAGATTCGCACAGTGAGAATGCCGTGCCCGTTGCAGCAGGATAATTGGTTGCGGTTGTTTTGTGGATTTTGTATTTATACAATTCGCATATACACGCGTTCACATATTCGTATGTATGCGTGTATTGAGTTGAGCAAGATTGGAAATTGTAGTATGCAAGTATGCAACGAAAACGTTTAAGTGCAAGCATTGACGTTGCAAATGAAAATGGAAACGAGAACGAGAACGAGGACCATTGCGAATGCGAAAATGAAATGGCAAAAGAAAGGGAAAACCATTAGAATTGTTTGATTGTTAACTTACGGATACGAGATGATTCAAATCGCCGTACGTCGGCGATGTTAGTTTCAATGTCCGGAAGCATATATCGTAGAGTGCTTCATTATCAATGCAGAATGTCTCATCGGTATTCTCTACCAGCTGATGTATCGATAAGGTTGCATTATAGGGCTCAACAACAGTATCCGATACCTGAAATTTTCGAGCATTGGCGCAGGCGTCAGCAGCAGCATCAGCATCCGAAGCGTCAACGTTGGTATAGTCATGGGCATCGAGTGAAGTGTTGATATCAATTGGCATTAGTATCAGGTGCAATAGTGCGAGCAATCAGTTAAATATCACGTTGAATTGTTGTTCCAACAAGCAGCAGCAGCAGCAGCAGCAGGCATAGCCAAGCCGTTCCAATAGAAAGACAAGAAATGACAAATGAATATTCGAAATTCTGTAATTGATGATTAATAGTTATTAGATGCAATGGCATTAAATGATCCATTTTCGAAACTAGTTCGATTTATATAATCAAATAAATGTCAATCATTTTCATTGAGAGGAGAAATTTTATATTCAACATTGAAGATATTTTATAGAATATAGTTTTCGTTTTTCAATTCTGTATGTAATTAAGTATCAAACTAACTCAAGATATTTCACAAAGACACATAATATTAATGTAAATAATTTTTTCTTTTTATGCTTGTCATTCGCCTTATGTTTGTCACCGAAGGAAATTCCCTTAAAAGCATCTGTAGCATCTGTTCTCGTATTTTATTTATGAAGAAAATAAATAAATAAATAAATAAATAAAATGGCTATTTCCATAGTCTTATGATGTTGCTTGTTGAAATCAAAAATTCTGTTTTCACCTGACATCAAACATTGAGTTCCTTTACTTTAAAGGACGAAACAAACACAACAAAAAAAAAAAAAAAAAAAAAAAAACACACTCGAAGATGAAGAAAATTTCACTCTAAATGGAATTCTATAAACTCAACATTACGACTGAAGGAGAAACGAAGACTAATTACAAATAAACGTAAATGTAAAACTGGCCAGGAGCAATTCTGTCACTCAAATTACATTTTGCCATTTCAAGTTGTGCTTATTCAAATGAAATAACGATGGAAACTATGGATGTTTGTACAGCTGTATATGTGTATACATGTACGTTAGCTTATAATCTTTCAGATGGCAAAAAACGATGGTCTTTTACCGTCAAAGAGCATTGCTTTCTGATTTTAATATGAAAAATAAGCACGATTTGTCCATTAAGGACTTTACCATTTATAACATTAAATTTTGACAGAAATTTATTAACGCAGTACAGTTAAAGTAAAGATATTTTCCATAATCTTTACCATTGCTCGGGCATTATTTAACGTGGCCTTACGATTTTGCAATCGGTTCAGTCATGGAAGATATAATATGTATAATATTCATTTTATCGTACGAATAAACGTGTGGTGACCACACGGATGGTGAAAATTTAACTAACGGAAACTAAGAACGTAACCTACATATGTATGTATGTACCTACATGGCCAAAGATATATTCATTACCATATTCATAAATTCAAAGATGTGTTCTGGTCAACTAAGTAATATGAATAATGTTACTAACAAATGCATGAGTTTTTGCTGTTAATGAATGCATTTCTCATGTTTCTTCCTTGAAAATCACTTTTCCGTTGCCTGAAATATAGAATTTCTTGCGATAAGCTTCGAAATCCTTTCTAATTAGGTATATGCATTCGACTTAATTTGAAATGTTTGAAATTTGACCATTGAAATTATAGCGCATTAATTTGAATTAATTTAAATTGATTTTGACTTGTCGAATTGATCAGTAAATTTTGGAAGGATTTCTTTTGCTGATGAATTTCTGAGAAGATATACGTATCTTAATATGATACAATTGTCATATGAAAATGATGAATTGATTTAATTATTAATACTGCAATCAATCAAAATAAAGATCAATTAAAACCTCAATAATTAATAAATTCACCCAAAAATAATTCCATGTTAAAATCTGTTCTTTGAAAAATTATTTAAAATAATATATTTGCCTAGTTATTTTCTTTATATTTATCAGTTTCATATTAGAACACCCTACGTATACTTAACGAAAAAACGCCCTCCAAAGTATCCCAGCTGTAAAAATATTCATGAAAGATGCATGAATTATGCCTCTTATGGTTGCTTTGCATGCATGCCAACCTTCCATGCCTCTTCATTTCTTTTTTATACAGGCTTGTCATAGGAAATCATGCATAGACAAAAAATGTTTCATTAATGCTTGAGAACCCATGAAACATATCTTCCCTACTATGCATGAATCGATGATCCTGAGAACACAATAATCCAATTGCTGGAATTCGTTCGCCTAAACAAGCAGTAACAATCCGATGTAGGCGGGTTCAATCCCCGCTGCGGCGAGCGTAATTTTTTTTTTTTTTTGTGAATACTTAGCTAGATAATAAAATAACATTTCAAAATATTTCAAAACATAGAGGAATAACTTGCTTTCACCCAAACATTAATGGAAAAATAAAAAAAAAATTTGTAAGCACGACGTGTCTGACGACTGAATAGGAAACTTCAGTTCAGGGATCGGCAATAATCCTATTTTCAGCATTATTTTTATGAATTATTGCCGAATATATGAATATTTCCATTTCGTTTTACATATAATTATGGATTAATGAAAATTCAAAAATTTCAAATTTAACATTTTCGATTTGTTGATATTCTTAAATTCAAATTCTGAAAATATGAATTGACATATAGTCAATAATAATAAAATTTAAAATTTGGACTACTAAAAAAAAACCCAAAATTTAAAGTGAGAGTCTGTTGCCTAGATGCAGAAATAAGTTCAAGAAGAATTAAAAGTCAATCGTGGGCATGAAAGGGTTAATAGCAACATAACTATCAATTCCAATTTGCCTGTTTTCAAAATTATTGGTTGACTTGGTCGCATTTGGTTTTGTTATTTGTCATAAGCATGTTAATTTGAAACCAGAAATGCTATATTTATAAATTTATTTCACGAATTTTTGATCTGAAATTCTTGATTATTAAAACAATAAAAAAAATTTTTAAAAATGATTGCTGATTTTTCAAATAATCCAAAATTTCAAAGATCTGATTTTTGAGTGCCTGAATATTCCAAAATTTCGAAATAAAAAATTTTGATTGTCCAATATTAATCCATAATCATAAAATGAAAATCTCTGAATGTACTATAATCTGAAAATCAAAATTAAAATTTTTTTTCTGCCGATCCCTGCTTCAGTTTATAACTACCAACTTGCTTTCTAACCCCCGCCCCCCTAATTGGGTCAAACCTTACCACAAATTTGCAAAAATTTACTTTGCATCTTTCTAAGTCCCAATTTTTCGCCTGCGACAGGAATCGAACTCGAGCCCTCCAGGTTACAAATCGCAACACACTCCCATTACGCCACGGAAAGATATATTTCGCGAGTGCTACATCTGTGTTTCATAGATGCAAGAGAAAGTTATTTGAAAAAAATTTTTATTTTTTCTATAAATGATTCATGCATAGTAGGGAAGAAATGTGTTATGTGTTTTCAAGGATTCATGAATCGAACAGGATCATGAACGCATTAATCATGTATACTACGAGCATGCGTTCTTGCTTTACAACTGGAGAAGAAATGTTTCATGTGTTTTCAAGGAGTCGTGAAACATGCATGATCATGAACGCAGGAAACATGAATTTTACTGGCATGCATTCTTGTTTTACAAAAGGGTAAGGCATGAATCATGAATACTACGGGCATGCGTGCTTATTTTCACAACTGGGTATATGGAGAAACTACGTTACTCATACGCAGTGCGCCTTATATTGTGTTTGTTCGATATGCTGCCGCATTACATTTTTCACTAATGTAAGGGATATTTACTTCATAGGAAATAAGAATAATAAAAATAAAAATAAGTACAAAATCACAATTTCTCAGAGATTCCCTTAATCTCGATTTGACGAGCGTATTTCGAATGATTCTGACATGTGATGTAAAAATGTTCTGAGTCACGAGTTGTTGGGGACGGCAGTTTCCTGACAATAATGCTAACAATTATTGATGGGAATGAATGAAATTCGATGTGAGGATATGAGGAGGCTGAAAAAAGTGCACATATTAATACACTAAAATAGGCATCTTTGGTCATCATTTGGCATCTTGAAAGCGATAGGTTTTGTCATTTAATGGCCACATCCACATTGCAATAGGCACACGCATTCATGCGATAGTTGAAGTTATTTGAAGCTTAGATTTTAGACATCCCTATGGCAATGTTAAAAGTTGAACGAGCGAGATTTTTTATCATGCGTAAGTATTGTGAATTTTTTGTTTTTCTTGCCCTTGCGGTTGCATGGGGGAAATTCCTTTAATCTCGATAGCTATTGAGTGAATCTTTGCCTTGATTATTTCCTAGTGCACTCACGCACGAAATTAGATCTTCGCCAATTGAATTGACAACTACGTGTGGTTAGTTTCATTCGAAAGAGGGAGTGTGGTACTTTCATCATTTCAAGTCGGTTGTTCAAAAAGTTTGTGTATTTGTAGAAACAACATTCTATCTCATGGCAGGGAAAGAAGATTGAAAAATTTTGAAAGACTGGAAAATCAACAAGAGCCATGGTATCTTTTGTAAAACCTGATAGTAAAAATAAAAGATAGAAGGATGTTAAATTTTATAAAAATAAACATTCCATTGAGAGAGAGAAAAAAAAGGTATACATAAATAGGTCGGAATAGGAGTTTCCGATGCGAACTTCTTGAATCGACTTTCCGAATTCACAAAATATGCATTCGAATCAACTTATGCACGCACGTTTGTGTGCTTGTGTCTCTGTTTCTGTTTCTGGGTGCGAGATTGCGTTAGCGTAACCATAAATCGTAGTTTTGCGCTAAACGCTTTTGTTTAAATTTATTGCGGATGCGCTTGATTGGTGAAGTTGTAAAATGAATGCTCGATTTTACTGAAAGTTTAGACTTTTCACACCACACGCGGTTAAATTTTGGTGGTTAACCTACGGCTTTGTTTGTTTGCTTCGAAAGTTTGTGTGCGCGCTGCAAATTGTAGTACAGTGCCTGTATGAGTTTGAGGCTGCGTATGTGAGTGCTGGTGATTTATGGGATGCAACACGACATTAGTGGTGGTATTGGTGTCAAGCCGTAATTGCCACAGCTGCGATACAGCTCGGTTTATATGCAGCCAATCTATGAATATGTGTTGTATGCACGCACGTACGCACGTGAATGTACGCCATCGAACATTATTAAGCCTCGACCACAACTAACGTAATCATTGCGTATCGTTTCGCTGATCAACGCCTCAAGGATGTCTTTTGTTATTGAAATGGAATTTTTGTTGTTTCTGTTTATTTAATTTTTGTTTGTGGATGTGAATTTTTTTTTTCTTGTTGCAAATTTGTTTCGCCTTAAAGGCATTAAATTTGTGTTTTACATTGTCATTATTCGAATCCTTAATAATCCTCGTAATTATCGTGGCACATTTACACCAAACAAACACACTATTAAATGAGAGTGTGCACTTGCTGCTGCTGTGTGTGCGTGTGTGTGTGTGTGCAATTTCATGTGGCTATGTAACAATGTTTTCGATTGTAAATAAGCATTTTATTATCTCCGCATGCGGTGGCGCTTCTCTATTCTCGTAAATCATTTTGCGATAAGCAAAAGCGACGGCAGCTCAACAAATTGCATCACAGCGCAAACAGTATACAATTTTTAATCACATCAATATATTTTATTTCATTTTTCAATGTGCCTTTTTTTGCAGTTTCTCTTTTTGTTGTTGTTGCCCCTTTTCACTTTTATGCGCTTAATTTTGTATGCAGAATAAAGAACATAGATGTGCATTTTTCTTCTTCCTGTTTTTTATTCCTAGTTTTTTTTTTTTTTTTTTTTTTTTTTTTTGTTGAAAAAATAATTATGAACAAATTGCGATTGCGATTGCGAACATTAAAATTCGCTTATTTTTCGCTTTTTTTAATGTTTTCATATTTATTTGTTTTTTGTTTTGGGTTTTACAAACTATGAAAGGTAGAAAATGCGCGAGAACAATGCTTTGCACAAATAAAGGAAAACGGCAATTTTATCTCTGTTGCCATAATTAATTTTGCGATATTTTCGTTTTTCCTTTTTTTTTGTTCCTTTGGCTTAACTCATTTGATTGTAATTCAGAATAATAAAAACGAGAAGAAAAGGTCATGGACTCATGGATATTTCACTCGAGTTTTGGAATTCTTTGAATAAAAAAAACCCAAAAAAAGTAGGAAAATGGGAGGAAAATATTTGATTAATTGCATCAAATACTGTTGGCAATATCTTTTTGTTTGAGGCAGGGGGCCCCATGGCACGGTCACGGGCTTGACGGCACCGCCTACCCTGAGTCGCGGTGCTAGCCGATTGCCCCAGTCAAATCATGCAGACTGGTAAATAAATGTATGAAGCGGGACCCGGCCGCGAGTTTATTGTCGGGAGCGACGAATTTTGGGCCCTACCCCGAAGTAATGCCACAGCGTTTCCAGGGTAGGAATCCCAACTAGAAGAAAGGGGATGTTTTTTTTTTAGTGGAATCACCACACACCCAGCAATCACGGATGCTGTAAGTCCGAAAGGATTTTTGACCTCCTCGCCGCAAAAAAAAAAAAAATATTCTTTTGTTGGACATAAAAATAAAATTCAATTTTAAAAATTTATACTAGAGATAACATTTCTTTGAGAGCACAAATCAAATAAAATTCTACAACTAAACACGTTAGGGGTATTCACAGGTAAGGTGGAATTCTGCACGGATTATATGAAAATATAGATATTTTTGAACGAATATGTGAAAACCGGATGTTTTCCCCTAGTGTGTGACAAATTAAAATCGAAAATATTCCGACGTCGACATTTTCTGACAGAATTCCACGTTCCTTGTGAATACCCCTATTGCTACTTTTAAAGGAAATAGTAAAATGATTTGATGTTCTTCGTCGATTTTCTTAATAAAATGAGCTTTCAAAATGGCTGCTCTAAATAAAATATATACAAAAAAAAAAAAACACCGTATACAATTCATATTTTATTTATTACATCTTTTTCACTCTACACACTGTAATTCTAGGTATTAGAGCTGTAAAAAGCAAAAATTTACACTATTCGAGTGTATTCGTTATTTTTCGTCAATTAATCGTTACTAAGTACTCGTAACTAGTACTCGTTACTAAGTACTCGTTACTAAGTACTCGTTACTAAGTACTCGTTACTAAGTACTCGTTAACTAGTACTCGTTACTAGGTATCGTTACTAAGTCTCTAGGTACTCGTTACTAAGTACTCGTTACTAAGTACTCGTTACTAAGTACTCGTTACTAGTACTCGTTACTAAGTACTAGTTACTAAGTACTCGTTACTAAGTACTCGTTACTAAGTACTCGTTACTAAGTACTCGTTACTAAGTACTCGTTACTAAGTACTCGTTACTAAGTACTCGTTACTAAGTACTCGTATTTATTTAAACATTGTTCATTAATTCTTTGAATAACTCAAGGTTGATAAAATAATCAAAACTCCCCCATGCTCTTTGAATCTTTCACCTAGTTTTTAGTAATCAAATATCAACTCAATTCACTCTACTACCATACTGTTTTGCGGACTCATTATTTTAGTACTTAATTACTCCGGCAACCATCAGCTGGCATGTGTGCAAAAAAAAAAAATCCTAGTAACGAGATACTTCCATCAGTAACAAGACGTTCAGTAATTGTTACCTTTTACCGAATAGTAACGATATTTTACAGCTCTACTGGGTATAGACACATCGAATGCTTGTCAAACATGTGAGAGTATATTAGTGGATTATGTCCCTGTAGGAAGAGTAGGGTGAATCGGCCCAAGCGAGTAGTTCTCGAGTGTAGGAAAAAAGAACTAGTACGCGAGTAGAGACACGGACAGTAGATAGTACCTAACTAGTGGCATATTCAACAATTCAATTTTGCCCACACATTAATCTAATATATAGGTATGCTGTGCGTGAGTCAGATAGGTCCGTGGCGTATTGAAAGCGTATTCACTTAGGAATCTGAAGGACTCTAGTTCGATTCCTGTCGCAGGCGAAAAAATGTGGAAGAATGGCATGTTTCGAAAAACTCAAATAATTGGATTGAAAAACAAGTCTTCACCAATGCTGTCTCACAATTTTGCGCACAAAAATCGCTCAACATTTTCTGCCAATTTGAAACCTTTCTTTTTTATATATTTGCTTTTTATTCCTCTTAGGATTCCAATTTTTACTAGTAATTAAACACAAAAAATTCGGCGTTCGCTTGCCCGGAATTTGAACCTGGGTCCTTCGGATCGCCGGGTTGCACGCGCTACGCTGTGAGCTACGACAGCGCGGGCCGATCCCCCATCTATCAACGTACTAGAGAAAATTTACTGAATTGGCCCTGTTGCCTCTACTTCTGCACTAGTTCAAACGCGACTGTCGATTTTCGAATGGCACCTCAGAGTAAAAGTTTACAGTTCAATGCATTGGCGGGGAATTACGAGCGAGTGGTACTGTTGATTTGGGAAGTAGTCGAAGAATACTTCTGCACTAGTTCAACTTCCTACAGGGGTTCACACAACGCACACGTGTGCCATTTTCACTTCCCTGCAAGGAAGCCTGTCGCCATATGGCCCCATGTCTATATTGACGTCAATATAGACAAGAGAACTAGTTCTAACGTCAACAGTATTTATAGGCAGTGTCATTAAAGAAACTGTATTGTCAAGAGGTATAGTTCATCTTTATTGACCATGTCAACAACGTGTCTCCTTATAAAAACGAAGGCAATGCAATGCCCACTCAATGATAAAATGTCAATAGGCAAAGGCTTGGGGCGGGTATAACTGGTCAGTAGAAAAATAGTATACACATTCACTATTGACATTTCCTACAGGGTTGCTATTTGTTTTTATCCTATGTCAACTTTTCAAACTCTTTAGTTAGTAAAAAGGAAATCTTTTCAAATTGAGAAATTCATTAAAAAGCGTTTTTTTCCAATAATAGATTTTGAATCTTATATCACATTAACCCTTACACGCTCGAGGCACCATTGAAATGATTGTTGTTTTTTTGTCGTAACTGTTTTCTTCGACATTTAATCACAGTGTCTAGTCACACAAAGATGATTTTAAGTAGAAAAAAGTTTCAAATGTGTCTCTTCTGCTAGCTACAGAAATCCTCAGTAGGAGAGAAAAGGCCTTACTTAGTATTTAATAGTTCCATAATTGGATATATAGAGGATTTTAAAACAATAACTGGTGGATTATCATTAGGTTTTTGTTTTTTTCAAGTGTTTGCCATAAAATTAACCTCGTGATACCACAATCAGTATCAATTTGAATTTATTGAGAAGGGCAGGCATTAAAATAAAAAGCAAAGAATGGAATGGAATAAGAACACAAATTTTGTTGGCCTTTATTTTCGGGGTCGTTGGAAAGGTCTCGACACTTTTTCCACTTGAAAAAAAAAAAATAAATGTTTAAGCAGCTGGGTATAAGTCGTGGAAAAAACTCAGTATTTAATCAGCATAACCTCCACATCGATGTCTCTTTTGAAGAGCACACAAGAGCGGTAAAAGAGCTTGAGCCCAGGTTGGGTTAAGTTACTGTGGCTGTCAATATAAAGGTTGACAAACTTAGGCCTCGTGGGCCCTTTGTGAGAACAAAAAAAAAAAAAAAATTGTAAACCAAAGAAGATGGTTGGTTAAGTGATGCACTTAGGCCGTTTATCGGCCCATTGTGATACCACAATTAGTTTTTTCTTGTGTTTGTGCGTGCGTATGTAATTTTATGTAGTGTGCCCCTAAATGCGATTTTTTAAAACCAGTGCTATGCTTGGAACAATACACTCCATTTCGCCTGTGCCGGGAATCGAACCTCGGACCTGGGATCAAGAGCATAGCACGCATCCCCTACGCTATCCCAGAGCCACTAACCAAAGAAGATAGAAAACAGAAAAATTAAACAACATTCACGACCTTAGCTGAGAGTCGAACCCAAGGCCATTCGCTTCGTAAATTGGCATCTCAGCCAATAAGGGTTAAGAATTGCTTGTTTCATTTGTTAAAATAATAAAGCATAAAATCATTTTCATCTTTAATGGCCCATCAATTGTAGCTTAATTCTTATGGACGTAAACACGACAGCAAAAATAATTTTTTAATAAAAACAAAATAAAATAATTTCAAATAATAATAAATTATTATTGTTTGCAATTTTGAAAGTTTGCTCTTCATATTAACTCAATCATCAAGCAGTCAATCGTATAAAAATTTGCTAATGCATTTCGTTAGTATTCGTCGTTGTTTCGATTAAAAATTTTCTCTGGAGTTTAAAAATATTTCGATTCAATTTTTTTTATTATTTTTTTCTTCCACATTGTTGCGCCGCAGTGTGTGGAAATTGTCATATTTCAGCACAGCGACTCAATTCGGAATTAATTTAATAAAATGACAAAATGTAATTAAAATTATGCGCTATATTGATGCATTATGCTGTTTATATGTTCCACTTAAAACAATGTTTAAAAGCAATGGGGTTAATTAAGCAATCTCTGAAGTACGCTAATGAATAACTAATTGATTGAATGAATAAAGTGTTAAATAAAAATTGCTGAATTTTTCCTTGTCATTCCGTGCATCGCATGACCAAGCATACCTGAGATTATTCTCCAGCGAAAACAAACCAAAAAAATAAAAAAGAAAATTCATTTTCAAAGTTCATTAATATGCAAGATACGTAGTATAAAGCTTAATTGGATCGAAATTTATGCGAACATGGTGGCAAATAAAAATGTTTGTTTTTCATTTTTGTTTCCGTTCTTTTTTCTCTCCGAATATAATTCAATCAATCGTTTGCAAGGAATTAAAATATTTGTTTCATTTTTTTTTTCATTTTTTTTTTCTGGAATTTTCTTGGGAAAAAACAATTCATAAAATATAATGCATCGCATCTATGCGCAAAGCCTTAATTAAGAAGCTTTAATTGAATTACATTGGTTTATGCAAATTCTCACTCACACACACACGCACTCACTCACTCGCAAATGTGTACACAAATGGATTTAAATATTTTGCACCTTATTATGTTTATATTTCATGCAAAGCGGCCTCCATCAATCACAATTATTGCAAAATTATGCTCATCATATAAAGGCAAGCCGACCTATGAACGGCCGTTTCGAGGGATTTAAATCGTGTGCGTCACTTTGCATTAAATTCGAACGCTTTTTGGTGATTTTTGTTGTTAGATTTCGATTGCCGTAGTAGCTGCCAACTCCGAATGATATTTAAATCTTCAATTCAAATAGTTGAATTAATGTTGAAAGGTGAAAATTTTAATTCCATTCAATTGAATTGAATTATTTGAAATGTTAAACCTTTCGCAGCTGCAATTTTCATTGTTGTTTTTTGGGTTGACGGGAACATATACAGGTGTCAAATTGCTTCTTTGTTGGATGTTTAACCCATAAAAAGCTAAGGCATATGCCTTATTATTATTATTATTTTTTTTTCAAATGTTGAAAAAAGTTATTTGCAAAACTAATTGAGGCGGAAATTATAGAAGGTTTTTTTTAGGGTCCTGACATTCGCTCCCTGCTTGGATTTCCATGAAGGCTGAAATTCTCAATTGCTTGGCGATTCATAGATCAGAAGAATGGAAAACATATAAGTATTGACGACATGTTTTCATCCTTTCAAAATATGGGCGTGGAAATATGACTAAAAGAATATTTCCTCCACCACTGCCAAGACCATTTTAGTCATCAAATCTCTACAGAGTCGGAACTGATAAACCGCTTTTCTAGCTTCAAAAAAATTTTATATCGAAGTTAAAAATTGGGTTGCATCTTAACTTTATGTTATGCTATGTTTAGACGGCAACCCGAATTAAGTAAATCGGTCCCCATTCGTAATTCACAGCTGAATCACATTGTGAATCACGAAGTACGCCATACAAAATTTGACAAGCCGAATTACCTCATTCGAACGTAATTCAGTTTAAATTACGATCCGTTTTTATGATAAAATCAGTGCCTTCCCTAACTTTTATCGGAATTTATCGAAATAGGAAAAAGAATCAGAAAGAAAAGAAATACTCCCAGCCGGAATTTATTGCATTCATGGCATAAGAGATCAATTAGTGCTCTTTCAAATGTTGTTCTTGTAAAAATATTAGGTGTAGTAAAAAGAAATCCATTATTTTTCCAATAGATGGCGTTATTTATCTGCATCTCGCGTTGTATAAGTCCGATCGTGTTCCGCTAGGGGGCATTAGAAAGATGACAGTTCCTACTAAAAAAGCTTTTTTGACACCTTTTTGATTGATTGATTCAGTTTTGTTTGAGAGCTTGTCAAAGATGGACATCAGCAAAGAGAAAATTCGCTACATTTTACAGTTTTTCTTCGATAAGGGAGAAAACGCAAGCCAAGCGGCTGAAAATGTGAATAGCGTTTATGGACCTGATACTGTAACAGCCAATCATGCGCAATTTTGGTTTCGTCGATTCCGTTCCGGTAACTTCGATGTCAAGGATGCACCACGCACTGGAAGGCCAATTGTCGAAAATGTCGATAAAATCATGGAAATATCGAGTCCGACCGTCATGTTAGCACTGTTTCGATTGCAAAAGAGCTTAAGATTGCACAAAAAACCGTTTGGAACCATTTGAATAAGGCTGGATACACAAAGAAGCTCGATGTATGGGTGCCACACGAGTTAACGCAAAAAAACCTCATAGACCGAATTTCCATCTGCGAATCGCTGCTGACCGCAACAAAATCGACCCATTTCCTGAAGCGGTTGGTGACTGGTGATGAAAAGTGGTCACTTACGACAACGTCAAGCGAAAACGGTCGTGGTCGAACACGGTGAACCGGCGGAAACGGTGGCCAAGCCAGGATTGACGGCCAGGAAGGTTTTGCTGTGTGTTTGGTGGGATTGGCAGGGAATTATCTACTATGAGCTGCTCCCATACGGCAAAACTCTTAACTCGGAACTCTACTGTCAACAATTGGACCGTCTGAAGGAAGCAATCGCCATAAGCGGCCAGCTTTGGCCAATATGAGAGGAATTGTTGTTCCATCAGGACAACGCCACACACATCGATAGTGACTCGCAGAAGCTCTGGGAGTTTGGTTGGGAGGTTCTTCTGCATCCACCTTATAGTCCGGACCTGGCACCAAGTGATTACCATCTGTTCCTGTCCATGGCGAACAATTTTGCTGGTGAAACATTCGCTTCAAGAGAGGCTTCTGAAATTCGACTGTCTCAATTTTTTGCTAATAGGAACGAGGCTTCTATGAGAGAGGCATAATGAAATTACCTTTAAAATGGCAACAAGTTATCGAACAAAACGGCGCATATTTGACCTAAATCGGGTCATTCTAACTATCTTAAATAAAGCCCTCAATTTAATGCAAAAATAATGGATTTCTTTTTACTACACCTAATATCATGACAACAAGAGCTGGCTACAACAGACCCTTCTTCAAATGAAATTTCCATGGTCAAAAGAATTTTTTACTTATATTGAGACAGTTTCATTACGTTGGAATTGGTGAAATTTCCGACTGGGTTGTTGCTTTTCACACAAAACGTCAAAAACGAATTACGAATCTCTCATCTGAACGGGTTCATTCGCATTTGTAATTCATGGAGCCAATTACTTAATTCATAATGCCGTCTCTGAACATGTCATAAGTTGAACAAAATTTTAACTCCATAAAGTATGCTTTAAATTTATAAAAGTCAACTAAATCCGAGCCCTGGTAATAACTTAAAAACACTGTAGAAATATCCATGAAAAATCCTGTTCACTAAGCCCTTTTTTTTTAAATTTTATATCTCAAAAACTAATTCGATGTAATTCCTTTCTCTCCTAATGCAACATACGGCCTCATATTTTATTCAATACTCAATGCAAAAGCCTCTCCTTTTAAATAATTTGAATTTTCAATGTGTTTATAATAAGCTGATTTAGGGCCAAAGTACGAGAGAGGGATAGAGGTAGAGCGAGACAGAGACTGTTGCACGCACGACTCTTGGACTATTGTACCTTGGCCCTTACTGTGACTATGCTTTTTGGGAAAAATTTTCCGAAATTTTCAAAATTAATCGGATTTGCGCTACAAAATCAATACAGTTCAAATTTCGAAGTGCTAGCCCGAACTCATTGTTCATTGTTTAAATTCGAAAAAAGGACTTTGCAGCCTTAACTATCGATTGCAGTTTGACTGATTTAGCGCCGCGCCGTAGTGCATTTCGTTGCGTGCAGCTTTCAATGCAGGAAGTCAAATGTTAAAAATAAGTAAACTAAATTTTTGATTTCAATTGATTTCCAGAACATATGAATGCGAAATATTTTAATGGTTTTCATTCATTACGGGATATTTTCGGACTTTCTACCAAGTCACATTGTTATCGTTTAAATATATTCATATAAATGCGATCAGTTCGTCAGACCTACTCACCTTGGGTGATGGAACAACCGAGAACGAATTCATAATTCTATCGGGATACTCTTCACGAATTTTCGAAATGAGTAGAGTACCCAAACCGGAACCAGTACCGCCGCCAAGAGAATGTGCTAGCTGAAAGCCCTGCAGGCAATCACATCCTTCGGACTCCTTACGAATGACGTCTAGGACCGATTCAATTAGCTCAGCGCCTTCCGTATAGTGTCCTTTTGCCCAATTGTTTCCTTTTATTCAATATAAAAATAAAAAAAAAAAATTTTATCAATAAAAATTCGCTTTTCAATTATAGCAAAGATTGAATTAATACTTAATTAATAGGACAAAATTTTAAACATATATATTTTGGATATAAAAAAATGTATGCATCCCGAGGAGTGATTTATGTAGCTGATTAATTGAAAATCCGGTATGCAGTAAACTAATCAATTCGCACCACTCGCACAGCGTGTACCAAATTAAGCAAAGTGCAATTTCATGGCTCAAATATTCACGCAGTGCCGCAAGGTGTTCAGCGATTTCGCGCAATCACGTATGAACAATCGAACGAACAAACAATCGAACGAACGAACAATCGAACGAGCGAGCGAAAGGACCCCATATTCGGACGGCCATTCGTGCTCATCAACACATTTATAATTGCATGCTGACAATGACAATAGGAATTGTGACATGAATTTTCACTTTACCTGCGCCAGATTGTCCAAATACGAAATTATCGGGCCTAAATAATTGCCCCATCGGCGATTGACGTACGGAATCCATCGTGCCGGGCTCCAAATCGATGAGCACGGCTCGCGGCACATATTTACCACTGCTCGCCTCGGTATAGTAAACATCGATGCGTTCCAATTGCAAATCGTTCTCCCCATGATACATGCCATTCGGATCGATGCCATGTTCATCCGAGATAATTTCCCAGAACTGAAAAGCACAGAGAGGAGAAGAGAAGAATAGAAAATGAATATTTGTTTTTTTTTTGTTGGCATAAATACTCTTCAAAGGATTTGAGTGCATTAAGAGAACTCTTTATGATATCAATGGAAAAATATTCTATTTTATTTCAATGCATTAAAATAATATTTATTTTATATACTTATATGTAAATATATTGTATGCATGTGTGAGAGCAGTAACCCTGTAGTAATATGGACTGACCCAAGTGTAGCCTTTGGTCAGTCCTTCATGTTACCAGTACTTACTTTGTGCCCTCATAATTCCACTTCTAATGTATTCAACTGACCTTTTAACATGGGCCTGTCATTGGAGAGGGACTAGTCCGCAAAGCGCCTGACCGTAGGTCCGTTTTTTTTGGGTCAATTGTCGTAATTTTATCTGTTTTAGGATAGTCAAATAAGGGGAGAAAAAATATTCTAAGTTGACGAAAGTGTCATTTACAGACTACTCTTAAACCAACCCGTTGATAACCGACCGCCGGCTAGCCAAATTCGATAGAGCGAACTGCCATAATATAACCGGTAGGATTGGGACTGGTCAAATGCCTGTCCTTCTTAGAAAATTGACAGGCTCATTACTGCAGGGAAGTTCAGCCATTGATATATTCATAAATGTATTTGAATTCGTGAACATAATCGCCTTTTTGTGTTTTCTTTTTCTTTTTCTATTTTTTTTTTTTTGTGAACTTTATAACGCTCTTTTGTATAGGTGAATGGTGAATGCGTTCGCAAATCTGTATGAGGCCATAAAATAATATATTTTTCATAGTTCAACGATTCATTTGTTTGCAAATTTAAGCAGATCCACACAACGATTCCTCTCACGGTACAAGTGCATGTTTGACTTGATACGCATTTGAATTTCAAGCTTGGACAGACATAAAAACAGAGTACAACGAAACAAAATACAACACAACACATCACAACACAAAAGAAGAGAACCGAGTAGAGCATAGTAGAGCAGCTACAAGTACCAGCTACAATAACAAGTATCTACAATATCAATGAAAGGAAACCGTTTTTTCAGGTGACTGCATTTAAAACGAAATTTTATTCATACTTTCGAGTAAAGAATCGAGAGATGTGGTAGCCAACGGCGTTATGGATTTCCAAACCATACAACCGCTGTCTGTTCACTGACAGCCCCAGTCCCAGTGCTTTCGAAAGGTGAAGCAATACAAAAGAGTTTGTACGTTTCAACGTGTGTGGGTGTATGTGTTGTGCCCCTACGACCACTTATAAAAAATTCATTTTACTTCAATTTGTTTTTTTCTACGAAATTTATGCAGCGTGCTGCTCTCGATTTTTATTTTATTTTTTTATTTATTTTTTTTTTTTTCAAAAATCAATGCATACAAATACTTTTGAAAATGTCCTTCTGTTTCGCGTACGAATCGCAATGAATCGAATCGAATCGAATCAAAACGAATCGAATGGTATGCTGTGCTTTGGTTTGGGGGTTTTGTTTTTTGTTTGGTTTTCTTGTTGTGCCGCGTTGGGGTTCGGCTTTTATTTAAGATTTATATGTTCTCATATGTATTGGTTGCCTTTGAGTGTCGCTTTCATCTGTATGCATGCACGAGAGATAAAATGAAAACAAGAACACCTTCTCTTTAACCCCATTTCCGTTGCACACACACACACCTTTAGCAAAAATACCAAATTTGTACATATATTGCACATATGTACGTGTATCGATGAGATCTGTAGCACGATTGATAAAATATCAAATGAAAATTCATGCTTTTTGTGGAAAATTTTTTATTTCTCCAAGAATTTCGAATATTAAACAAAAATATTGCGAAAAATGTTTTTCATTTGTTTATTTATTTTTCTCTAGAAAATTCTTGTTTTCATACCTACCATATATTTTGATGCTCTTCTACTTTTGATGGGTGCACTGAGCAATAATTGAAAGCCTGTGAGGGCGTTTCTCTTCAAATTTTTTTTTTTTTTTTTTGGGTGGAAAACCTTGCTTGCTTCGATGGTTTTCGGTTCGGATTTTCGAAAAGATTTTTAGAAATAATTTTTGTTTTTGATTTTTTTTGGAGGCCGAAATGTTTTCAGAAACAGAAAAATGGCAGAAAAATTTAGAAGCATACTTATTGGGGAAAACTGTAAGAGAATTTTTTTTTTATTATAGATATAAAAATATCTCAAGTGGAAAACAGATTTTAAGCTACAATTATATATGGTTTATTTATAAAAGGCTTTTGAAAGGAATAAAGATTTTCGCTTTTAATATTTTGTGCTGTGAAGTGATTAAAATAAATTTAAAAAAAACAAGATATGAAAGAAATTTTCATTTACTTTATAAAGATTTACAGTTTGTATAGCGTGTAAAACTGTTTGTTGATCCTCTTTCCACACATCAGTTAGATGGGAAAAGAAGTAAAAAATAAAACTAATAATCTACATGGATATGAATTTAAAATTTCTTTTGAATTGTTGCCCAAAGGGGGAAATGGAAATTGCGAGAGAGTATAATGGACTTGTTTGGACTGAAGAATGTTGTGTATTTTTTTTATCTATGCTTTTGAGGCGAACAATGAGACGAATAATGAATACAAAAGTAAGATAAGAAATAAAGTATCTATATATGTTGAGACTCAGAAAAAGGATGCTGTTGAGCTGGTTATTTGAAGAGATGTATTTGATAGTTGCCAGATGTTATTTTGTGCCTATGTGTTGGAAAATTCTGATCAGAAATAAAGTAAAAATTTGTGATGGGACCTTGTTTATTTTTCAGATTAATGAAGAAATAAACAAGTTCATTAGAAAGGTCTTCAAGATTCTGCTTTCTTTTAAAAGGGAGCGTTTTCAGTAACTAAAAAATCTTCAATTTTCTAGCATCCATATTTCTTGGACAGAAATTGTATTCTCACTTTGCGGCTTTTTAAAATTATAGTTTTTTCCTAAGTCTTTTTCTTCTTTTAGCGATTATTATTTCCTTTTACAACGGCGTACGCTTTGTGATCTTAATGATGCGCTTGGCCTGTCGCTGTCTGTATCACTCTAGTAGGAAGAGTGGGACACCTACAGTTTAACCTGGATCCGAACGTCAAATTTCTTTTAAAGAAGCTATTTTTTAGAGGCAAATTTTAGCTTCATCGGTGGACTTGCGAGGAACCAACCGAGTAGAGCGAAATTTGAACACACATACTTCTGGCTCAGAAGCATATACACTATCCCCTGAGCCAACGGCACCCAAGTGAGTTTTTTCCTAATTTCACCGAAAAAAGACTAGAGCTTTTAGGCCTTACCAAAGTTGTTCTCTCTTTCTATATAGTGCATATTTTGAGTAACAAGTGGCAAGGAAAAGCTTTAAGCAACTAATATAACTCAGCCGCACGGAGCTCCTAAAGACTTCTTTTTCGGAGCGCAAATTCCTCTAAAACGCTGTAGGAGTTCTTAATGAGGGTTTTTTTCGGGAGAAACGAGCACGGAACTTAATATGGAAAAAGTGAACCTACTTTTTAGGATCTCAAAATTTATCTTTATTATCTTTGCAAGAATGCTCCATAAGAGTCTGTTTGGACAATCTTTCAGATAAATTTTTTTTTTTAAATGACTCATTTGATCTCCCTAAATGCTCCCAGGCATTTTTTTCTTGAGGCCTTTAGCAAAAGCACTACTTCGAAGAGCTCCGTTAGGAGGCCTTTTACACTCCTATTCGGAGCACTCCGCATATGGTATAGGATTGGTAGCTATAAAAGAACAAAGAACAAAAATTTCATTAGTTCTAATATAAATCCATATAAGCTTTGTGGATTTGCTCTTCCTATTTAAGGGACTTGAAGGTTTTCATCGGGCATACATAAAAGAATCTTTAACATTATTCACAGCATTAGTTAACTGTCACAAAGTTCATTTTAACAAAATTCGAGGAGGTAATAATTCGATTGACTTTCACAACAAAAAATGAAAACATCTTCTTTCGAACACTTTAAGTTGTTCAAGTAAAAAGTAATAAGTATATGCAGAATATATTTATCCGTTGATCCGGCTGCATTTCATATAATCCTCGAATGGAAAAAGATAACAAACTAAACAAACAAACGATAAAAGAAGTTTTATTCCATAGCATAAAGCAGTTTGAGATTCGAAATGTATACAACCGATTGTTATACTTGAAAAAGTTTTCGTTTAGTTATACGATTGCCAGTCAAAAGGCAACAATCAAAATGCAGGAAGTTCATATGACAATGAAAATAGCATTTGAAAATCGACTAAAGAGAAAAATTGTCCAAAAAGAAAACTTTTCGAAAAACTTTTCTTATCTCAACCTTCAGATGTCATATGTGGCGTATGCTTTATTTGCGTTGCGTATACGCCACCTACAACCGCTAACGTACGAAAGGAGGTTGAAGTGTTCTTTATTTGCTCTCTCTCTCTTCTCTTCTCTCTCTGTGTCTTCTCTCCCTTAAAGTTGTGGTCATTTTAGATGCCCTTCGAATGCGTTGTAAAAATATGAATGCCCTTAAGGAAGTAAGCAACTGGCTTAAAATACTTTTGTTATCACTGTTGCGTGTCTGGGAGAACTTTTCAAAAATCTCCAAAACTTGAAAAGGTCAACTTTGAATGAATCTAAAAAGATGAAATTGTAATGCATTATTCTTTAAGTAAAGCAAACAATAAAAAGTAGATAGTGTGAAAATAAGCATTACCATTTCATGTTCAAGTAAGCTTGAATAACATCAAAAGTGAGAAGTTCGGACTCATTTCAAATATTTATTTTATACATGTCAAAGTAGTTTTATGATTTTCGTTATGGAAAAGCAAAAATTTGACGACCCAATGCGGTACAAATGTCCTTGATTTTCTCATGATGAAATGAAAAATCTAAAACATGATGTGTAAAAGAGCTTTTCGTTCGATAACTTGCACCTTTCGGATAACTCATCTTGATGCTTTAAGTAACAGCGAACCATATAAATGGCCCGGCCTCTCAAGCTCCCTTTTACGCTACAATGATTTTCGAATTTTTAAGCCTATTTGCCATGCCATGTAAATAAGCATAAAATAAACAGATTCAAACCATTTTTCCTAGCATGAAGCGTCAATGTTTTGTGTGAATTACTGATAACCATATCTTTTTGTTTTAAGTATTGAAAAGTGCACCTAAGCCGATATTTTTTTTTTTATATTTGAAGATCCGAATGCTGTCAGAGGCGTGGGAAATAGTGGAGTTTCGGACATACATTTTTAATGCTGTTGTCTTCAGAATAAAATAAAAGTGAGGTGCAAACAAAAAAATCAACACCATCTCGTTGTATACTTAACAACATTACGCATACGCACACTATTCCGCTTGAATGCGCGATCTTTCATCTTTTAAATGTAAATAAGTACATTCTCCTCTCGGAATTCTTTCTCAAATCGCCCTCCGACGGGTTAAAGTAAATAAATGAATTTCTGAGAGATATAAATTCTATAAATTTATGAACATAAAATTTATATGCAATATTTTTTTTTTTTTTCACAGATGAAATCACGTATCAAATTCTATTTATTATTCCAGCGATTTGAGCATCACAACTCACATCGCTTATGAGTGAAAAGTTATGGTACCGCAAGCTTCGAACGCAAATAGAAAAACCACATTGAAGTAAAAGTTAAAGTTTGCGCTTTCACGCGTCCTTTAATGTGCTGGCAGCAAGTTATCCTTGCGAAATTTTGTGAGCAAATAAATATATATGAGCCTCTTCTACTCGGCGAATGCATGCTCGTTTCCTGTTTACATCCTTCAGTTTTCCTACTACACTACATAACGTAAACACGGTCGCCATGGAGTGGGTACATCTGTGTTACTTATTTGTTGCTTATCAAGTGCGCTTTGGGAACTCCGGCGTTGCGGCTATGTTGTGTTATTGTACGATGCTGTGACGATGCTAGTGTGTGTGTGTGTTTGTTTGTGCGCACGTTCGCTTGAACAGTTTAGTGTGCGTATTTAATTTGTATGCGCATACGTGCCAAAGGATAATCGTAATCATAACAATCGAAAGCAATATAATCATCACCGCGCAACATTGAGTGCTCAGGCAGTACAAAACCATCAACGGTCAGGAAAATCAGTACAGTGGCATGAAGTTGAATAAATAACGTGCAGATTCAAAATTAAAAAGATTCCTTAGTACAATTGGCTTAAATCTGTCTTTTTAGTTATGGTATTGAAAAGAAACTTCATCAAAAATCTCTCATTTTCATTTGCTATTTAAGGAAATCTTGCCCACCGTATTTTATTTTTTTTTTTTTGTATCCTTATGTTGTGCTAGTTGTGTTGTCGTGTACATATTTTACTGCATTTATGAATTCATACGCGAATATTCGTTTTATTTTTATTACGATTATTCGTTTCGACGTGTGTCGCAACTGTGAGTGTGTGTCCTTTGTTTGATGCGAGCGCATTTGTGTGCTTAAGTGTAATGTATTGATGAGCGTTTGCTTATGGATTGAACACATGATTGCTTCAGTTTTTATGTTTTTAACGGATCGATGCACATGCGTTCACTTCAAAAAATTGAGTGGAGTATATGAAAATTTGCTTTCCAAATGGGCCGTTGCTTAAACGAAACGCGCTATGGAACGGCATGGTTGTATTCAATCGGATCTTGTTACAGGAAATTACTTCTTAATTTTTTTACTTAAATAATAAATAAGAATTAAGGCAACAGAAAGTATTTAAATTGAACACCTAGATGTATGCTTTTGATTATTTAACAACCAATTCATGGTATTTTAAGTCTTTACGAGTGATTCATCCCCAGGGCTCGGATTTTGTTGACTTTTATAAATTGAAAGCATACTTTATGGAGTAAAAATTTTGTTCAACTTACAAAAAGTTAAGAGTCAAATCGATTTTTAACTTCAATATGAATTTTTTTGAACTTAGAAAAGCGTTTGAAGTTCAACTTTGCTAAACTTATTCGCAAAATGTTAGTAAGAAAAATTTGCTCAATGAAGTTTGCTTTAAATTTATGAAAATCAACAAAATCCGAGCCGTGTTCATCACTAAGGCTCTTAGAAGATCCGCACAACTTTTAAAATCTTTGCTCAGGGTGATCTTCAGGGCAACCAAAAATATTTAAATTGAGCCCTAAAAGTATGCACGTCAATATGTAAGAAAAATGAAACGCATTTAGAAGTATTTGCCTGTGGAACTTAGTTCCAGCCTTTGCATGATCCGTAAAATTCCATAAAATCCTTCTGAAGGTGTGTATAAATAAGCGTGTTTTAAAGAAAAACACGGAGTTCCAGTATCGGAAACATTTCAAAATTGTGACATGTATATTTTAAGGGATCAAATTTAAATATTTTTGGTTGCCCTGGTGATCTTAAATGAACAGAGCTACAAGAGAGAAGAGACCTCTGACTATTGGAATTATTCCTAATATTTATAAGCATACTTTTAGGTTTATTTTCTGTTTCCCTGTTGTGATACCACGAGGGGGTTTTCTTGTGCTCGTGTGAGTGTATGTCTTTTTATGTGTATGATAGAATCGAACCTCGGACCCTGGGATCAAGAGCATGGCCAAATTTTCTACGCTATCCCAGAGACACTCTGTTTCCCTAATGTTTAAAAATTTTAATTTAAAAAATCAATTTAAATAATAAAAAGAGTTTTGTTCTTATAATTTTTCTTCGTTTTTGAAAAGTTAGTTCGTAGATTATTTTTGGTAAATTATATGTAATGACTACAGATTGGTTCAGTGTGATTAAGAACAGAGTAAATTTTTCGTCCTTTTAATGTAATCTCAACTCAATCCAATCCAACGAATAGCCTTAAAATCATTACTGATTGGTATAAGCACTCTCATATTCATTTATATAAAATGTTCGCTCCTTCTCATAAGTTATCTCCTTCAAAGTACCAACCGGGGTAAATAAACTTCTGTCTTTATACCATGCGTATCTTCTCATACCAGATTCAAGGATATAAAAAAAAAAAAAAAAAAAAACAATTACTTTAACCTCTAAGGTTTATTTATACTAGAAACAAAGCGTGAAAACCACGAGCTTTTTTCCCGCGGTCGAATTGCTTAATTACAAAATTGCGATGAAAGTTCAAGCAAAAGTCGTCGCCAAAGGGATGACCCAAAAAATACAAAAAAAAAAAAGAAGCAGAAACCACAAGAGAGAGGAACTTTTTGGTCGTTTTCTTTTTGTCCCTCGAGCAAATTAAAAATAAACAAAACCGACATTGCGTAGAGCAAATAAAATGATGTCTTTTGTTCGTCGCATACTTTCGGTACTAAGTACCCATTACCTGCGTCATCGAGGACCAACGTTTGGTGTCATGCCATTGCATCAGGACATTGCGTTGCCGTTAGCTAGAAAACATTAATGCAAGTTGGAAATTAAAATTCCTGAAGCGTAGAAAAGGCACCAAACCGAACCAAACCGTATCGAGCCGAGTCGAGCTCCTTCAACTTCCGGGGCTTCTTTGGATTCTTGCTTTGCTCTCACTATCTCCCTCTCGCCCTCACGACTTCCCATTCTCTGTCCCATTGAAGTACGAAAAGTCTCATAAATTAATTGCGGTTAAAAGAAAAGCGCATTTGCGTTTTTTTTTTTTTTTTTTTTCTTCCCCATCTCTCCTCAACGTGACATGCCCGTGTCCTTTGGGTTGACGCTTTTTCTTTCAATTTTTTTTTTTTAGTTCTTTTTAAAAAATTGTTTTTTATTCTCAACTCTTTTTTGATGCCGCTATTCATTGGCGGAAACCGTGCATCCGAGGATGACAATAAACTAAAGTAAAAGTCAAGTGCGGAATAAAATTCAAATAAAAATTGTGAAAAATTAGAGAAAACCAGGAAAGACCGCAAAAAGTCAAAGGGAGAGAAGAAAAAATAGAAGCAGAAAAAAATGTTAAAAAAAAAAAAATATGGAAGAGAAACAACTTTCGGTTAATGATATGAAAAATTCGAACTATTTCAACTGCATCAAACTGCGAGTTCACTTAATTACGGGCGAAGGATTAAAACAATGCAAAAAATTTGATGCTAAAACTATTTTCATTGAAAATCCTTTCCACGTGAACGTAAAACCATTTCGGAGAATTTGCAAAACAAACCGAAACGGATATGCGCGCTCATTTGTGCCATTCGCTATAATAAAAATCCGCAATTATTGAATTCTCGAAAGTTGAAACCATATGAGGTTGCATTCCAAAGGATTTTCGGATGAAGTGCTCATGTAAACATTTCGATTCGTACAAAATTAATAAAATATGAAATATTTTTATTTCGCTTGCCGCGAATTCTTTATGATGAACTCAACTTCAACTTTTTGTTCTCGTCGAAGGTATGCTGCGTTTGTGCGAACGTGTAAAAAATCCGGAAATACTATACAGAATCTATACAGGAATCATTAGCGATTACAGGATATTCGATTGAGCAACATCCCTATGTTTGTCCATCTGTCCCTCTATCATTCCATGGGGGGAAGAATTTATAGTTTACCGGCATGGCAGACCTGCGGACCTTAGCCAATAGTTAAAAAGTTCTGAAGATATTGGGTATGGAATCGAGCTGACAGTGGCGGTTTATATCACGAATGGTTGATCATATGACCTTAAACATTGTACAGCGGGGACCGGGAGTCCTACGGAGCACATTTTGACCGTGCCCCTTTGTGGGAGTCTCACTGCGGCTGTTGTTATTGACCAAGGATTTTGATCGTGGCTATATCCCTGCATGAGATTAAATTGGTTTCAACTGGTTACGCACTAAGTGTCGCGGTCACAGGTCCCACATGCCCTGTACTAACATGTCTCTCTATCAGTCCATCTGGTTCCCTGCAGTAATGAGCCTGTCAATTTTGTAAGAACGACTGACCTTTGACCGGTCCCAATCTTACCGGATATATTGCGGCAGTTCGCTCTATCAAGCTATCGGTAATCAACGGGTTGGTTTAAGAGTAGTCTGTAAATGACACTTTCGTCAACTTAGAATATACAGGGTGTTCCATACTCAATGGAACAAGAAAAAGGGGGTGATAGGGGGGGTCCAGACGGACCAAAAATCGTATGGCAGGGGGGGGGGGGGGTCCAAATGTACCCCTGAGGAGTTACATGCAAAAAACCAATATTTTGGTTTTTTCACTGGTGCTCCTCACTTACAGGCCGTAAATTCAAAATCACATATGATATGAAAAGCTTGGGGCGGTTTTCCGTTAACACTGCATACTACGATTTTAAATAATTCAACTCCGTTTTCTCTGGTACTGCCATCTAAGCCTAGAATAGTGTAATTTTGGCTTTTAAAGTGATTTAATTCAAAAGAAATACGATCGAGCCTCTTTTTTTTACTCTTTTCGAAAACTTTGAGTTTTTCTCTTCAATTTGATACCATGGCTGCTAAAAAAAAAGTTTCACAATCAATGCAAAACTAAGGTTTGAAAATAATTATTTTGTATTTTTGACTCCCAGAAATGTTATTTTAATCAAATTTATTGAGCACACTTTTAGGCAGCATGAGAAAAAGAAAAATCTAAGAAATTTAAAAATTTCTGAATAGTGTTTTAGTTTTACATATCCGCCTAAAAGTATGCTCACCAATTTAGTCAATTTCTTTCCGCTCCTCTAGCTCCTTACGAGTGCAAAATGGACCCCCCTTTCCATACAATTTTTTGTCCGTCTGGACCTCCCCTATCCCCTCCTTTTTTTTGGTCCATTGAGTATGGAACACCCTGTATATAAGAAATTAGATTTTTATTTTCCTTATTTGAATAACCTAAAACCAGACAAAATTACGACAATTGACCCAAAAAACTGACCTGCGGACAGCCGTTTTGTGGACTAGTCCCTCTCCAATGACATGCTAATAAGGTCAGTTGAATACATTAAAAGTGGAATTATGAGGGGACTAAGAACTGATAACATGAAGGACTAACCGAAGGCTACACTTGGGTCAGTCCATATAATTGCAGGGTTGTTAGTTCATGTGCAGGTTTACCTTCAAAGGAGATGAGAAATCTTAAGAAATTCTATAAGAAGGTACTTTCAATGCAAGGCTTTTGAGTCACCATTAAGAATAGTCGAAGTCAGACTATTAACAGGAAAAGTTTAAAAAAACAGCCTCTAATTGAAACTCTCTATTTCAAAAGGGAATTTAATTTTCATGAATGTAAGCTGGAAAATACTCTCAATAATCGTGGCATTAGGTCCACCTTCACATATTGCATTGCATTGTCAGTTTCACTGGAGCATGCATATAAACTATACTACCTTTTTGGGTAATATTGCTGTAAATCAAGTATATAAGAATCGAGATATATGTTTTTTCTATTAGCTGGAGAGCTCGTAAATAATATTTGCCTTTCAAAGTCTTTAACTACGATCTTTATGCAACGCTGATGAGTATAACTCATGCTCCTGCTCGCATCCATTAAGGAAATGAGATGCACATAAAGAGAATTCGAAACACAAGAAAAAAGTAGAAGCAAAATGGAAATAAAATATATCCATATATATTTATACAGGAGAAAAGAAAAAAAAAAAAAAAAGTACACAAAAGTTATTCAGCTTCCTTTACAATTGCTCTTCGTGTTAATAAAATAAGTTAACGGCGACATTACTCCCGGACAAAGTGCATAAAACGTATGTGATGCGAAGCGCCATCGCTCTCCGTTGGATTCGCGAAAAAAAACAAAACAAATTCTTGCCGAGAAACTAGTAAAAGCCAGAGTGGCAAAGAGCACTTGATACAGGCAATAAACAATATTTTATGGCCAATGTTGGATGGCCCTGGTTGCGCGCTGTTGCTTTTTTACTAAAAACGTTTTTCGCTAAAAGCAGAGGCACTCAATTCAAAATGAATGAATATTTTCGCTCGCACTTGTTTCAGAATGTCGTCGGCTTTCTTACATTGACACATGTATGCATGCATGTACATACCCAGTAGAAAATTGCAGGCGGACTTCCGCGATGAAATCAGCATGAAAAAGGAGCCGTCCCGACTGCCTTTGTAAAAGAGTCTGAGCATTTCACCGAGGCGTCCGCTCTAAAGGACGCGCGGACTTGTTCAACGCCGACAAAATATTCTGCTGGGTACATACATATGTACCTATTGGTATGTATGTTCGTATGCGCATGTGATCATATTGAATGTGTGTATTGAGTATCCACTACTGACTGCAGTGATGGGTAGTACATCTATGCTTGAGTGTCATGTAGTGGCGCGTAATGATGAAAAGAACGTCCTGCAAAGGATTAAATGGCTTCGTTATTTGATAGCAATGACGTTTGTAAAGGCTCGTGTGGAGTATCTATTTCGCATACTCTACTGCGTTTGTATGTGTGTGTGTGGCTTTGCCCGTATGCAGGTGTTCGGTCGCGCTGTTCTCGTTTTCATTTCAATATGCAGTTAAAAAAATAAATAAAAATAAGAGAACGAGTGGCAAAAAAAAACACGATGTAATTTTTCTCTCTTTCAAGCATTTCTGATAACTGTTTGTTGCTTTTACCCCGGTTGCAATAAATAAAATATATGTATATGCGCTATGACACTAAAAGTGCTCGTCGTCCATATCATACAAATGAATTTTGTGTCGGGTCGCGCTTTTTAGTCGCACACAGCGGTGGGGGGGTAATGGGATTTCAATTGCAGTGCAAAGATATGAAATACTAAAACGAATGGATGGATGAAATGTGTTTCACAATTTCAAAATAATGGAGCAAACTATTTCATATTCCAAGATATATGTTCCTTTAAGGAGCAATTTAGGAGAGTTTTTTTTTTTTGCTCTTGAGTAAAATATATATTTATTTATTTATTTTTTGCAATCGTGTCCGGAGAAACTATTTTAACTACAAGGACTATTATTGACGAGAAGCTTTAGAATTTATGAAATGAAGAAGATTATTGTCGTGCCCATACATGTTTAAATAAGGCATGCACTCATCAAAAATTAAATCATTTTGATCTATCGTAGAGCGAAGTATACTTGATCATAGAACTCCGGAGCACTCCTTATCAATTTCGTATAATTATAATATATACTGAATGTAGTGCAGCAAAGAGTGTCGGGGTGCTCCTTTTAAAAGGATAATATATTTTGTTGGAAAATCATCTTCGGGGAAGGAAGACCTTTACGTTATCCTGAGATAATTGTTCCTTTGTGCTTCCTCGCTTTTTATGAAATAATTGAGAGGACCAAGCCTAGTTCACTAGTTCATAGAAGCTGAAAAATCGAATTAAATATTAAATTGGGTTAGGTTGGGGTAGCTGTCTCCCTTGTGATACAAAGAGGATAGGAATGCCTCTGTTAATACCCATTTGACTCATTTTTATTTTTTTTTAAACATTATATATTATTTATTGGATCAGTCCTTTAGGATAGGAGTCTATCAATAATTTTTAAAATCTTACACCTAATTTAACACAACTACATATCCCAGAGCATATTCCAACTTATAGGAACGTGTATGAATGTATTTTTTGATAATTACGGGCCTCGGCCTAAGAAGACTGGTGAGAGAAGTGAGGAAGAAGGAGCCGAGTAGCCTAAATGATCTCCTCGCCAGGCCCGATTCTTGTTCTTTCTCAGAACTTCAACTTATACGGAAGTCGTAGGGAGCTTTCATGCCTGCAAAAGAAGATTTTAAGAAGCTTAAGTGCAAGAAGTCAAAGAAGGTTAAAAACTGATTTGACGTCAACATGAAAACTTCAGAAGCTGGGTTTAACAAGTCGGACATGATCAAGCTTAGCTTCCCAAATTGTTTCCTTGCGCGCGATTAAAAACAAGCAAGCCAATCATCGGGTACATCGCCAGCACTGAACGGTTGTTCCATCGATTTACTGAAGGTCTTCATTTCGGTGAGACATGTCAAAAGAAAACGATCAATTAATCAAGAAAACAGAAGAGTTGCCGGTGAAGACAGTTGCCCTCCTGATGGTGCCACGATATGGACCTTGAATTTATTCATTATTTTAATTGTAAACCGCTTTCCGTTATCCACATTCACAGGCCATTCCAGGAATTCTCGAATATTTTCTGCTCCATGGAATGTGGGGAGAAAATATTTCTGAAGGTCAATGTAAAGTATATTGTGGTTAACATAAATTATAGGGTTCATTAGCGCGTTGAAATTCCCAACATAATTTCAGCAATTGTCTTTTATTGTGAAAGGAAAAAGCGCAAAAAAAAAAGATATTCAATAAAATCTCTTGAGGGATACATCGAAGTCATTAAAAGTCGTTGTCATTAAAGCATGTAAATTTATTCGCTTTATAAAATGAAACGCAACGCGCAACGCAGCATGATGCAATATTCATTGCATACTTTTCAGCGCCGCGAAGGTACTTATTAACCGTACCAAACACATTCACTCTTAACCACAATTACAGACATGCGATTTTATTTTTATTTTTTTATTTATTTTTTTTATTAAATTTTTTTTTTCTCTTTTTTTTGCATTTTAAATGAAGCAATTTAAATTCCTCGCGGTGTGTTGTGATGAATTTATAACTTTATTTCAGCGAAAAGTATTTACGACTCATCAACACACAATATCAACATGAAAAGAGTGAGTAAATTTGGCCGTCCGTGCGATGTGTGTGTGTGTGTGTGTGTGTGCAGCAATCGGAGGATATTCAGCGTCCGACTCACTCAACATAAATATGTTTATAGTTACGCCTTGATGAGCGGGGGGCGGGTGTGAATTATTTTAATTTCATTCACAGCATGTGTGAATTGGTCACATGTTGGTTTGCCAGAACAATGTGAGATTTTCCATTTTGTTGTTGTTGTTCCCCCCCTCTGTTTATTTGTGTATGTGTGTGTGTTCGTGCTTTTTTTCCACATTTCTTTTGCTCATTTGTTTTGGGGGGCGCTCTATGCAATTTGTTTGAAGCGGTTAAATGCGCTCAAAAAGGACTACTGCAGCTGCAGGCATGAAAAGTGCATACATGCAATAAGCGAACGCGTGGAAAGCTCAGCGCATAAATTTAAATGTGGCCACTAATTGTCATTTTGTGTGTTTGCGTTTTCGTTTGAATTAAACGCAATGCGTTTTTCTTCCATTCGATTGCGATGGAAATTAAAGAGAAAATCAAAACGCGTAATTAACTTGACGGTCCTTGGACTACTGCCTTTTTTTTTTTAATTGCTGTGCAGGGGCGGATTAAGACAGCTTGCCGCCCTAGGCAGTGGAGATTTTTCCTCCACATAGAGCAGCCTAATTTTCGCCTTTTTTTGTAATTGATCCATTTACGGTCAGAATTTGCCGCCCTAGGCAGCTACCTATATTGGCTATAAGGTAAATCCCCCACTGTTGCTGTGGCGATTGAAGTGGAAAGAAAGGACGGAATTTCATCTGCTGCCGAATTTCATTTTTGGTCGAACATTTCCTTCATTAAATCGATTTCTTTTGAATAAAATTTACTTCATAAAGATGGCAATCGTCCTCCGGAGTCTAGTATAGTTTATTCGAGCTTAGAATATTAACATAGGCTATATATGTACGTGCTTGAGACCCTTTCAGTGAAGGTCAAGACTATCTTACTCTTTGACGGTGGATCAAAAGCATTCAGAAGATCTCCTAAGGATCGGACAGAAACTGAGGACACTCAAGGGTTTCGAATATTCATTCTATCGCATCCGTAATTCGTAAAGAACTGCAGGCGCTTAACATGCTGGAATTTCTAATATCAAAGGCTGACCTCCACGGGCTGTCTGCAGTTATGAGAAAAAGGAAAATTCTCCCATCGAGAGTCCGCGGTTAGATGGAGGATCAAATGTTGCGCAACATTAAAAAATTGGTACGGAACAACATTCTTGGCAGACGGCCACGGCACAGATGCCAACGTACGAAGCGAGAGGCTCTGGGTTCAAATCCCAGCTGAGGTCGTGGATGTTTCTGTCGTTTTTCTGTTTCTGTTTTTCATTGTTTTCCCATTATTCGTGGTATTACAAAGGGCCCATGTGAGGCCTAAGTGTGGTGGCAGCCAGACCAACCTAACCCAACCCTTCAATCTTGGTAAAGGAATTTGCCATTAATGCATATTCCAGCCTAAGAATGTGCTTTCTTTTTTTCCCAGGCAATTAAAAGAGGTGTTGTCTAATTGGAGAAGAAGTTTAGATCGATTTCAGCTCGTTAGCTGTTCACGCCCTTTCCCGAATCGAAACACTAGACACACTCTTGGCTCATCTAGGGAAACTCGCCATCCATATTTCATTTTAATTATTTTTAATGATTTTTTTTTATCTCTTTTCCATGTGTCAGTAACAGATTTTTTTAACAAATCAAGCCAAAAAATCATTAAAAGTGTTCGATTTTTTTTTATTTTATTGAATTTCATTTTGAGTTTTTCATATCAAAAAATGGCCACAAAAACCTTTCATTTAAAAAGGCTTTTAATAAAAACTTGTCATTGCTGTTTTCAATCAAAAAATTCGAAAATAAAATAATTTGATTTCAAAAAGGGTGGGGGAGGGAAATGGCATTGGCTTTCCCAACTTTAAGTACACGTTTTAGAAATTTCAATTAAACAAATAATCCGGAAGAGTTGACAAAGCACATGAAAATTGAAGTAATTTTACAGTCAAACAAACGCATACAGATGTCAGATGCCTTTCACATACAATGGACACATCTGCATGTGGTGTCCCAGGATACCAATTGATGACGGATATATGAAATTGCCAAATAGTTTGCGTTTAATGCGGTTTTTCAATGTTCAATTCAATGGATTCGAGGTCTCGTTTGTTTATTTATTTGTTTCATTTATGATTCGACTGGAGCACTCTTTCGGTGCGTGTGTGTGTGTGTGTGTGGAGAATGTTTGCTTCAGGTATTTTTGTCTAAATGAATTTAGTGTTTTTATTTTCAACATTGGCTCTAAAATATTATTCACTAATTGCATGTGAAATTGAAACTGATTCCAAACGATTTGACATCGAAAATAATTACGCATTTTGCTAGACAAATATTTATGATGCCAATCAATGTTTGAGCTCAATTGAGTTAGATGTGAGGAATGCCTAAAAGGCTTGCTGTTTCACATTCAATGTTATTTAAAATCATCAGCTTTTATATTCAGGTTAAAAGAGATTAAGAGAAATTTTTTTTTTCAGTCATATGGGGATTTTGATTTATTTTTCGCTATATGTTTTTCGTTGGATCTCCTCTGAAATGACTGAGCCAATCAATTCGGAATTTTTGCGAAGGTATCCTGAGGTAAAATGATGATCCAGCAATACTAAATGATTTTGAATTTTGAAGGGGAAAGTAAAGAAGTTTCAAAGGTGGTTCCTAGATGCTTTAAATAAGATCTGGAAGTTGATTATTTCATACATCTGGAGATTCTATAGAGCTAAGTGTGGTAATTTTTGGATTTCAAAGAAAAATTGAAAGATCGATGGCGCTCAATTGAATCCTTAAAGGTAATTTAACTGTCAAAAGAAGGCCAATCGATGAACTAAAAGAGGTGAAATAGGCGGCCCTTGAGACCTGACTTAGGCACCTAGTTTGACAAATAAGAACTTTATAAATAGGGGTTGCGGGAAATGTCTTAAAAATGACATAAAACGTCTCAAAACGATGAAAATATGCGCTTTGAAGAATTCAAACTAAATGCATCTGAAAATTGTTCCCTAATTCGTTGACGAATGAATTATAATTATTTCAAATAAAAATTTTTTGATTTTTTAAAATTATATTTTCTTGAACTCAATTGTTGAGGGGAATGAACACGAAGAACCCCTATTAAAAAAAATATATTATAAATGAGCTTGAAAGCATATATCAAAGACCTCATGGAATCCTACCCGAAGTAATGCGAAAATAGTTCCGTGGATGAATAAATCCATTGAGGAGAATGGGTATGGGGGTTTGGTCGGAAGGAGTCCAGCACACCGGTTTGGCGACGTTCTTACTGATGGTCCATGATGGATTCGACAAACCCCAGCCGCAAAAACAAAAAAAAAAACCTCATGGACACTTTTGAGGGGTATTGGGGTTTGGAGACTCTTCCGGTATTTTTCATTATTTTTAATGCATTTTTTCTCCTTTTTAGCGGGAGTTTTTCTCGAGTCCTCGTTGTTGTGGTTTCGATACCCCTCCCAGGTAAAATTTCATAGCACAACACGATCGATACGATCGCAAAAAGTTAAAGAATATGTCTCCAGTTGAGACAGACCATTGTAGAGTCCCTCTGCTTGTTTTAGATAAGAGATTCTCTACTCTGCTTCAGAAAGAGAGAGGAAGAAATGACTTAATGCCATGTTAAGGAATCTATCAATTTTCAAAAATTTATTTTTTTAAATTTTAAATCGATGGTTTCCAAATGTAAAGGCTCAAAATTGCAAATCGTCTTCAGAGCCTTCGTCATTTTCAGTGGTCAATTCGATTCGATTAAACGTGAAAATTCTACAGTCGAAATTTCATTCTAAATTTTTCAGCCATTTAACATAGAAGACCTATTTAACCTAGAAGACCGATTGAAAGGATTTCAGCAAAAAAGATTCTTGGAGACATGGTTTCTCCTTTCTCAAAGGAAACCAAAGTTATTCGTGAAACTCTTTCTGCTCGCAGTTACTCAATTACGAGTACGAGTTTCATTTTCAACGACCTCGAAACCTCATACAAAAATACTTGTCCTTCACTCCATAGACCACCTTTCATTTTATTACAAAAATGCAAAGAATATCCTTGAAATGTTTTTTTCCTGTTTTTTGTTTTTTTTTTTTTGTTTTTGGCGATGTGCAAAGCAACTCAAAGGCCGCATCAATTTTTCTGGTTGAATTCCTCTGTCATTTGATAACACACTTAATTGAGCTTCAATCCGATATGCTTTCAATATTTCTTTTGAGTGTAGATGGTGGAATTTCTTTAGTTCTGAAATTTTTGTTTACATCGAAAGAGTAAATATAAAAAAAAAATATTGAAAAAAACGCTCCGAAAAGATTCCAAAGGCCAGCATATTTTCCGCACAAATGAAGGAATGAACGAATTAATGGTTCAACGGTATCACTTTCAATTGTGAAGTGCACAGTGTTTTTTGCCTTATTTAAAAGAGAGTGAAAAAAGATATAGAGTATATAAAGAGGCGTAAATTTTTATAAAACATTCCTTTTTCAGCTTTGTAGCGCTTGTAATTGTTTTCGCGTGCAACAAAATACCTGCGTTTTCGATGAAAATATTTACGCGGCACTTTTTAAACATGCCATGACCCTCAGTTTGCACACAACAAAAGAGCCGTTCGCCATTGTTTTCGCCTCCAACAATCGCGTCCGTTCATGATGTCGATGATGGTTTCGATTTCGATTTTCATTTTCATTTTCCGACGTTGCACATCAATGCTGCAGCTTTTTGTCCGTTTGAATTTTCTCGTTTTTCTTAACCCAGCTGCAGCTGATGTCCCAGTCTGACAGACCCCGGAAAAGAGAAAAGTTTTTTGTGGATTTGTAAAATCCGATGTTAAGATCCTTGTGCTCTCTTTAAAAAATGCATTTTTTTTTTTGCAAAATTTTTATCCTTTTTTGGGCTTGAAATCTTTTTGCTCTTATAAAAACACGCCAGTTAGGAATTTCATGAGGCAAATCAGTTTAGAGACGAGATGTCTGGTAGACACTGTGTCAGTTGCATTGTTAGAATAAGAACACATGCGATACAGAGGGTTAAAGGGACTTGCAATGATGGTGAGAATTTTTTTTTTCAACAAAAGTTAAAAAGTGTAAAATTTGGGGATTTTTAGGATAACAACGACGATCTGAAAGGATCCAGTTTTCGACCCTTATCAAGAATGTACGTATATAGTTTCCCATACCTGAGGAATTAAGTTCTGCCTATTACAGGATCTCAACTAAACTAATATACCCTGATTAGGCGGCCTATAAAATCAATAATTTATCACAACAAAGTCAAGATCAGTGCATTTTAATTGAAATTTTGTTATTCTGAAAGTTTTAATCCTCCAATGCCATAATTTCTTTTTCAATGAAAAAATCAGATAAGATTTCGGATAGAGAAAAAAGAATCTGAAATTAATTTTTTTAATTATTCGAATAAATTCCGTCTAGAGACAAAGAGAGCCAGGAATTAGAGGGTTAACCAGAAATCTATATTTTTAATATTTTTAAAGGTGAAAATAGAGGACCTTTTGTAATGATATTCCATGCAAAAAAAAGTTTAATATTAGCGATCAAAGTTGAAGCTTGCTTCAGGCTCATCCTCCTCTTGCAAACATCCCATACCCAACTTCAGTTGGGTTTATTAGTTCTAGGAGAACCTTGTAACAGCAAAACCTAAGTTTTACAGGTAACTAAAATTTTATAGATTTTTGATCATATCCAAAAAATTCGTCAATTGAGAGACATATTTCCTTCAATGTACCTTTGTTGGGATCTCCTCCGAGATGACTGAACAAATCAAATCGGAAATTGTTTACGCAAGCATGCTGCTGACCTGATAGGCTGATCATACGTCAAAAAGGGCGTGTTCCAATTGCGTCAGTTTCATGAAGCTTTAGCACCTAAAGACAATAAACATTTCATATTGAACTCTGGGTATCTCATAGTTGGCCAGGACCAACTTTAGCTCGTTTACTTATCAAAAACAAAAAAAAAAAAACAAAAAATGATAATTTGGTTTCAAAGCTAATAAAACTAATAACAAAAGCGTTCAACCATGTTTAATTTGGCTTTGAAATAAATTTTCCGAAATTTTCTTTGTTCATAGTGAAATTTATGAAATTCATAAAATTCGCCCAACGAACGCTCCGAATTCCGCAGGTGCACTTTGTATTCGAAGATATTTTGTGTACGATAAAACATGTAAGCCGGAAGGAAGCATATGCACCATGTGCTAAATTGTGAACTTAGGTTATTATTTCATGATTCCTGGCATATGCGACGCGAACGTTGTCTCTTCGTAGAAATTTTCGCTTGTTTGTTTTTATACAATATATCTACGAGTTACACACATACATACATATATTTTTCCATATATTGCAGGCTGCGCGTTTAACATGCATCCACGGATGGAGGCCTCAAGGCTCATATACATAATATCAATATTTTAGTATTTATGTACATATATGTATGGGTAAACATTTTTGTAAGTCGCCTGAATTTTTCATTAGTTAATAATTTGTGAGAAATTGTGACATGATGTGGATGCATAATAAGAATGAAAATATTTGATCGTTAGCGTTATTTAATGAGATTTCCTCAAAAAGCTTCAAATAAAGCTCATTCAAATCATTTGGCCTTTTCTAAAGTACATCATGGATTAGCAGCTCTGAAATAATGTGGGAAAGATAATGGGGGGACTTGGGTGCAACTCCCAGTCGGTGGTGGATGTTGGGGTTTTTTTTTTAGTGCTGTCTTTCATTGTTTAACGTTTCGGGCCGAGGGTCTAAGTTCTTATCACAAACATAACTGCTATAAATTAATTTCAAAAACCTCTTAAGTCAAATTTTTTCCAACGTAAATACATTTTTTTGCTGAAGGGAGTTCCTTAAACGGAGATGGGTATTTTGCAAAAAAAAAGACACAAATTATTATATTCCTTTCTCTGTAATGCTGAATTAAATCTAAAAAAAAAAAGTCCATCATAAGTTATTAACCTTATTATAGTGAACTATACAGGCATGCTCTAGAAGTCGAATCCGATAGTGGGTAAAACTCGCAGGGATGAAAAATAGAGGTTTTGCCATGGAACTTGAAGCATGGAATAATGGACGTCAGAAAGCCACGACACTTAGAATTTGTCTGTCCCATGAAATTCTCATTCAGGCTATTTGCAAATAAAGTTATTGATTCCTTAGAAAATTGAATTGCTATTACAAAATAAGGAAAATGGATAGAATCTATATTTCCTGATTTGATTATTTTTTTTTTTTTTACTTTCTCCAACAAATAATGCAATCCTTTGAGCCATTCACTCTTAGGGGCTATCTCAGCTCTGTCAGAAATGAAAAACTTCATATACAAAAAAAAAAAAAAAACGCTTCAGAAATGAATCTGAAATTTTCTGAAATGTTTTTTTATATGAAGTTTTTAATTTCTGTTTCAATTGTGCCAGAAATGGAGATAGCCCCTTAGGTAGGTAGGTAGGTAGGAGTGGCAGCTATATGCTCACTTAGGCACAAAAGAGGCCCGTTGTGATACCACGAAAGACACTATTACCCCTTATAAAGTATTGGGAAGCCAAGAAGACTTCCTTGTGAACGTCACTATATCCGACAATTTCAGTTCAGAGAGTTCGGTTAAGCTGGAAAAGAATGGCGACCCCAGAAAGAAAAGCCTACTCCTTGCGAGAGCGGGGCATTGACCCATCAGGTGGAGGACCGTTTCCTCCTCCTCTTCAGAGCCGCATGAGCGGCAAAAATCGTTGTGTGGAACCCCCAGTCTCGCCGCGTACCTGCCAAAGAGGCAATGGCCAGTAAGAATGGAGACCACTAGGGATAGCCCCTTATGGTCTATAGAAAAAAGCCGATGTTAAAATCTTTAGCAGCACAATTATAAAAATTGAACTTTTTGCTGATATTAAATTTCAATTTATTTTTCAAAATTCTGAAGAAAAAAACTTTGACATCGAATTCGATTTTTTATTAATTTTATTTTTACAACAATTTTTTGTTTTAATTTCATTTTTGGTGGATATCGAAAAAGCTTTGGATTACGATTGTAACAATCACATATAATTGAAATTCAGGGGAAAAAATATGAGCGAAAAATAAATTAATGTTCAAAGCCAGTTGTCCAAAAAGGTAAAAAATCAGTCCAGCAAACAAGAAAAAGTTATTGAGATAAAAAATTAACTCGATTCGACGTTTTTGTTTCGATAAAAAAGTGTTTTACACAAAGTTTTTTTTTTGTCGTTTGTTAAGGCTCAATTAGACATTACTTAAGACTCCTTGCAGTGGTTAAAATACCGATGAAATTAAGTTAAATTGGCATAAAATAAATCGCATGAAAGAACAGATTTATGAGGGTAGATGGAAGCTGTCAAAGTCATCACAGCAGGATGTGATTGAAGAGAGCACCCTTAAAGTAAAAGGGAATTTTTTAATTTTGCTTTAGTTTTCTCAATGGAACGTAACGTAGATCAAACTAACTTACGGATCATTTTATGATGACTTTAAATACTGCAACTAAGCTTAATAAATGAGCTGATAATTGAAACTGACCACAAGAATCTAAGAAAAATTTCCTACCATATACCATTTCTGTTGTTAAATTGCTATGAAAAAAGTTTAACGTTACGTTAAGTCATGACTATTTGATGCCTTAGTGTAATTTTTTTGCTGGCGCTGCTCGGGTATTTTTTTTTGGACTATTTACTTTAAATTTTTTTAACTATTTGAATTGCTAAAACCGGTGGACATAAAAAGGACACTCGAAACTTTATTTTAATTGTGATTTTAATCTTTGCCCAACTTGGACAATACTACAAAGCGCACTGAAATTCATTAAATTCAAATTGATCTCTGATTTTTTTTTTTTAATTTAAACGTTGTCGCAGCTTGTATTGCACATAAAAACTACGGATTTTATTTGAAATATTCGTCAAATACACCGCGATATGTATGTGCCGACGGGCTATATGTATGTATGTATGTACCTTGATTGCTCTACAAAATGCAAATCAATTTAATAATAGAATAAATAAAATGCTCTCCGAATTTCAATTAAGAAACTCTGTGAAAAAGTTTTGAGTGTTTAAAATTATTTATTTACTAATTGAATACAGGGTGATGAGGATGTTTTCAATGAAATAAATAAATAAAAGAGAGTCTTTTTTTTTAGCTTTTAATTTGATAAAACCGTGTGATTTTTTGAATCGATTTTTTAAGTAGAAATTTATCAAGTTTCAAAAGAATTGAGAGACCATTAGGCCATTTCGTTGGGTCCGGTTTATACTAGGCAATTCCGATTGAAGAGGAGGCGACGGTAGAGTGTACTCGATGCACTCCCCGTCGCCTACTTGCCGAAATATGTATGTGGGCAACTCTTCAATCAGAATCGCTTGGTCTAAGCCGGACCTTGCTACTTCCAAAATTGCTACCAAAAATGTTTATCATCGAAATTTCATCATATAAATAATGCTTTAGAAGCGATGACGAAGAAAAAAAAAACACCACAATTTTATATCGGGACCTGTGAAGAATGCCTGGTTTCCAATAGCGCCGCAATGCCTGCGCAGTAATTCCTGCAAATATTCAAAGTGTACAAATATGCGAAACTAGCTGCAATCGATATTTGCCGTTCGGAGTCGGCGTCCCACTCTTCTACTAGAGAGTGATACAGACAGCGACAGGGTTGGCTATAAGAAAAATTTCGTCCCATCATTAAGACCAGAAAGCGTACACCGTTGTAAACGGGATTAATAATCGTTAAGAAAAAAAAAAGAAGTTACAATCGAAAGCGCATTTGATTGAATTTGATTCGATATGTTTAGATGTGTTGAAAATTTGCAGGAATTTTTGCCCTTTTGGAAACCAGGCATAACCCATATCGATTAATTCGATTTATTTTGTTTTTTTTTAGTGCAGGAGAATTTGAAGCGTCCTATGGGGGCCAACACCAAAGTGTTGCCAGATGAACTTTCTTCAAAGCGGAAATTTTTCATAAATTGCTTAAATAAATCGGAAACAATCTTTAATAGATTTTTGTGAGATAAGGATATGGCTTTCCTCCAAGAAGCCTTCTCCTCTTTAGGAATTTTTAATGTCTAAGCGAGACGTTATAATTTGAGGCCTAGGACCGCTTAAAAATGCAGTCCGATTCTAAATATTTCTGGAGAATTTTTGCCTGCGAATTTGAAAAAAATATTCCATTTTAAAGACATTAGGAATGCAATATAAAGGGAGCAAGAGTCTCGAACATTTTTAAGCAAGGGTCATAAAATCTTTCCTTTTTCTGAAGCTTAGAATACTTCCTTTTTGCCACGCAGAAAGATTTCTAGAAGGAAAAATTATAAAATATTCATTTAGAAATCATTCAAATATCTTGCTCCCTTTACGAGTATATTTCCTTCCCAGTGTTCTTAGAATAGGACAATTTTTGTTTAATAAGCGCATGGAAAAAGTTCCGGGAGAAGAGCTGATTAAAAATAAAAATAAAATTCCTTTCATTTCGCTCTGTCATCTCCATAAGGACATATACCACATAAAAACCCATATATGATGCTCTATACTCCGCAGAGAAATCCCGCACTTGCCAGAGATCGATCCAACTTTTATCTTTGGATAATCCTATTTTCCCTTGGGATCTCCAAAGAACTTTCTTCTTCTTGTGTTTTTTTCTGTCGGTTGCATCATCCGAGGTAAGTCCTACTGCCTCTAGGTCCCATTTTATTGTATCCCTCCAGCGCTGTTTTGGATCTCCAAAGAACCATTTCGAACAATATACTCTCTGAAATTACACCTCTTTGAATAATCCTTTTTATTGTTTCACCATCGAAATCCATCATAATTTCATTTACACTTGTCATTAAAGAATCCCAAAAATTCTTTATAAAAAAAAAAAAACAAAACCTTCCTTTCAAAAATTCAATTCACAACTCGATTATTAAAACACTTTACTAAAAGGCGCCACGTCAATCAATCTATTATACGTGATTGCGTCTTCGAAGGCCTTAATCAATCCGTTCTCGTCATGAATTTTCCAAAGCTCCGTTCGCAGTCGTTCGGCAATGGTTTGTTGTTTCTTCAATATATCGATGGCCACTTCGGCTTGTTCCGAGACTTTTATATAGCAAAATGCATTGTTCTCGGTCAGTTCACCGGTCTGCTCCCACGATCGTAGAATCTCCCTCTGAACGATGCGCGCCTCATTTAGAGCCTGCTGCAATCGCGGACGATTCTTCTCTATTTGCATTCTGAGATTTATGAAATTTATCTTCTTCCAAATGTAATAATTAAGAAGAGCTTGATCCATTTTTTATCTTTTTCAAAAATTTTCTTAAAATTAATCTATGAAATTGCAATTTTTTGAAAAAAAAAAAAATATATATTTGGAGTAACTATCTATCAAAATGAAATTTTCATGGCCTACTTTTTTTTTTTTTTGTTTGAAGGTGTTTGAAATTAAAAATACTCGATTTGTTGGTGAATAAACCGGATGGACTGTGGTGAAACAGTTGGGTATATCATGTTGAAAAATTTCGAATTTGATTTCTCACCTTTTTGTTTGGGAAAATACGAGTCTGCAGGGTGGGAGAGGGAGGAAGGAGGGCAATTTTTCTTGGATTCTATTTATTTAGAGCTTCTTGAATTTAAAATCAGTTCTAATGGTTTCTTTATGAACTAATTTTATCACACTTGCGATTCCAAGTTATTTACAAAGGGTTCAGATCAAGGTGTATTTAAATACACCCTGGGATATATTGAAGGGGTTTAAGTAGGTCTGCACAGCCTTAGGGAGGAACCCCAGGCACGTGATATCAGACCGAAAATCCTCTCCACATGACTGTTAAAAGATAATGAGGCATGCTCTAGAATTCGAATCCCCATAAAAAAATCGAAATAGATAAAATTTCTATTGAAATCACATTGATTTCGAACTTTTTTATTCGGATTCGATATCTAGAGCATGCCTGAATGATAATCATAAATAAGTAATTTTAAATGCGAGAAAGAAAATGTAAGAACAGGGCAGTCATTATAGCACATAACTTTGGAAAGTAAGCTTTTGCCTCTGGTAGCTTTACTTTTCAAGAAAAGCCTCAATTTTAATAAAAATTGTTTATGATTGAAAATTTCGCTTGAACATTCATGGCAAAACTTTAAAGCGTCACTTTTAGATTAGACAATAAAAAATTTAAGGCCGTCATCAGAGACTAAATCTACTTAGCTTGAGCTGAAGAATTGAAAATTAAGAATTTTACAATTATTTTGCATCTTCTTTTTGTAATTTTATACTTTTGTAGCAAACCAACAAGGCCACTGCATAGAAATTTCCTTCTCAACGATTTTCATGGACAAATGTCATTCAAGCCCTGCCCTGCTCCTATTTCAAAGACGACCGTTCAAGACCAAGACTATTTTTCTATTTCATATCGCAAGGTCATTTGTTAATGCCAAGATATTTATGTATGTACAATGTTCGTATCTTAAGTCTTTGGTCTGTATCTGTCGCTCTGTTTGGCTGGATGGACTTAGGATACGAACGTGAAAACAGTAATAATTGCGTTTCAAAAAATATTTATTTTGACTATAAGTTTATGAATAGAAACCACTAACCGATTTAATGATTATAGTCTAAATCAAATTCAGCAGAAATTCAGGTCCTGGTCACTTAAGTCGAAAATTAAGTTATTTGATACTATGGTAAATTTTTGGCCTGTTAGGAGGAAAAATGAAACTTACAAAACCCAGTTTTTTCCCCATACATATATTAATTCGGTTTTTATACGGATGGACCCCCTAAGCGGAGGAAGAAAGGGGAATCCCTAATAGGGGATATACATATGTATGAATGTTTGAAAATTTGGGGGTAAATTCATGGGGGTTGGTCTTACATTTCACCCCTCTACGAGTGACTCAGCGGGAATTGTGAAAGTTTTCGCGGATTTTGTCTTCATAATTCATAAAAAATTAATTAAAAAATTAGAAATTTGTATGGGGACCACCTAAATTATTGAAGATAGGGGCTAGGTATGTTTTGAAAAAATTGTTGGAACTACAAAAATAGTGGGGGTCGGTCATACATTTGACCCCTCTAGGGGTACTCTGGAGCTAGTTAGGACGGTGGGGGGAAAATTCATAAAAAATTACTTTTGTATGGGAGCCCCTTAAGGAGAGGAGATAGGGGGCAGGTTTGTTGGGAAAAATTGTTGGGGATAAAAAAATAATTGGGGTTGGTCTTACATATTACCTCTAGAGTGACTCAGCGGGAATTGTGAAAGTTTTCGCGGATTTTGTCTTCATAATTATAAAAATTAATTAAAAAATTAGAAATTTGTATGGGGACCACCTAAATTATTGAAGATAGGGGCTAGGTATGTTGAGAAAAATTGTTGGAACTACAAAAATAGTGGGGGTCGGTCATACATTTGACCCCTCTAGGGGCACTCTGGAGCTAGTTAGGACGGTGGGGGGAAATTCATAAAAAATTACTTTTGTATGGAAGCCTTCTTAAGGAGAGGAGATAGGGGCAGGTTTGTTGGGACAAATTGTTGGGATAAAAAAATAATTGGGGTTGGTTTAATTTACGCTCTACGAGTGACTCAGCGAATTGTGAAAGTTTCGCGGATTTTGTCTTCATAATCATAAAATAATTAAAAAATTAGAATTTGTATGGGACCACCTAATTATTGAAGATAGGGCTAGGTATGTGAAAATTGTTGGAACTACAAAAATAGTGGGTCGGTCATACATTTGACCCCTCTAGGGTACTCTGGAGCTAGTTAGGACGGTTGGGGGAAAATTCATAAAAAATTAATTTTGTATGGGAGCCTTCTTAAGGAGAGGAGATAGGGGTCAGGTTCGTTGGAAAATTGTTGGGGATAAAAAAATAATTGGGGTTGGTCTTACATTTTACTCCTCTAGGAGCGACTCTGGTTACAGTAGCTGCAAAAATTGAAAAAAATCAAAAATAAAATTTTTCAAATAGCTTTGTGCGTGAAATATTTTTATCAAATAACCTGAAAAGTTGTGTTTGATGGAATCTTTCATAAAATTTCATCGAATTATGAATCTATAGGAAATGAGTTTCAAAAAAAGTCATCACCCTAATGATATATATGTGTATGCACGCGAACAGTTTCGTTAATGGGTTTTATCAAATGACAGCTCCATTACTTAGTTAATTTCTGTTATTCTGATAAGATATTATGAATATGAATGACATCATAGGAATTGTTGATGTAAATGTTTTATGAATATGGATTCATCATTTGTTGTTTAGAAAAAAATTATCAGTTGGAATATTTATTTCATTTAAAACGTCTTCAAAATTTCAAATGAATTCGTCTGTAAGGTTTTACTTAGTTAGTCATGACTGAACGTGATTGAACTTAACTTCAAAACTCAACTGGCTCAATCAGCTCTGTACACTTTGTATGGGAGAAACTATTTAAAATTTAAATTGAATTTATAGATTATAAATGAATGAAACTCTTAAGCAAAGTTAAGTTGTGGTCAATCAAGAGAGAGAATACGCTATCAAAGGGAACCGAGAGCTTGATTAAACCTGTCGATTGAATGACGGATTCTGATTAGAATTTCAAATGCTCGATTACATGTATGTATATGATACAAAACTTGACCTGTTTGAACTTAAGGGGCTCTCTCAAGCTCTGTCAGAAATGAAAAACTTGATACAAAACAAGTAAGGGTGTTATAGTCAGGCGAGCCTGACAATAAAATACACGACACAGGTTTCAACAGGTTTTTAAGGCCATTAGGGGCCCCACCGACTTTTGTTAAATTTCTTTATGAAAACCTCCCCTTTGACACGCCCACTTTTCCAATTTTTTTTTTAATTCTAATCGGAGGCTTAAATATACACTCAAATTCTAAGCTTCATTGAAGTATTTCGAAAATGAACGATTTTGAGGTAGTTTTGGGAGTACTGGAGGTACCCTTAATAATGAACCGATTAGGGAAATTTTTTGGGAGGATGTTTATGGCTACAAAGGAAGCATAAGTGCCAAATTTCGTTCAAGTCCCATTTGAATTTCGGGTGAAGGAGAGAATTTTCGAAAAACGCCCTTATGCCACGCCCACTTTTCCAATTTTTGGAAATATATTACTTGCCTTTAGAAATGTTCAAATATCAAATTTCATCAAAATATATTGAAAAACTTCGATTTTAGAGCAGTTTTTGTGACTTTCATAACATACCCTAGTACTGGAGGTACCCCTAAAAATGGTCCGATCGGGTCCATTCTCGAACTTCTTTTTACTCATGTTGCCGTGAGCACGCATACCAAATTTCGTCAAGATAGCTCAACTCCTTCGATAAGAAAACTGTATACAAACAGACGGACGGACAGACGGACATGTCTAAATCGAATCTCCTGGTGACGCTGATCATTTCTATATACATTTTGTACGGTCTATCTCGACTGGTTTTGGGTGTTAAACACACAACCACACAAACGCAATATACCCTCTAAACAGAGTGTGTCGGGTATAATAAAAGATGTTGACTAATGTTGTCGAACCAATGCCTCTTGAGCAAGGGTGGATCAAGAAAATTTGGCGGCCTAGGCAGATGCGATTTTGCCGCCTTAGACAGCAGCCTAATTTTGGCCTTGAGGATCAGTTGAGCTCGACTGCTCTGTAGATTACATGTGGGAGAAGTCTTTAAACACATTTTTTATGTCATGGTAGAAATTCTTTACTTTTTATCTAAATCGATAATTTTTTTTGACACCCCTTTTCGTCTCCTTAGTAAAGATGGGTTTTGTAATAGCTTTCCCTTTTATTTTCCTCAATTGCAAAAGTGGAGAGAACGTAGAAAGCGATTATTAGAGAGAGCAAAAGGGGCACTTGAAATTTACCAATGAGTTCTACTATCATAAATAATGATAAAGCGGTATAATCAAATCCATAGATATTTTTTTTTTTGAAACATGGAAACTTTTTTGATAATATTTACTGCTTTATTTTGTTTTTCTAGAGAAATTGTTTGATTCGGAATTCTTTTTTGAGAAAGTTAAGAAGAACATTAACTTTTGGTCAACAAAACTACCTCTCATTTTGAATAAATACAACTCAACAGTGTCGTTCCTTCGCTTTCTTAAGTTCATTATTCACTTGTAAATTAATTTATCACACCTCACAAAAAAAAATAAATAAAAAAAAAAACATTGAGAAGACACCCATAAATTAAGAGATGAAAAAAGAAAAAAAATCCACCAGACCGCTGAGCTGAGCGAATTTCATTCTTTTCCTCATGCTTTTTTTGTGTTACACAAACAAATGTTGAAAAGTTTTTGAGGTTAAAAATAGTGCCTCGTTTGGTAATTTCAACTTTTTGGTGCGTCATTTTTATTTGTCGTCAGACTTATCGCGATTACGTTATATGGAGAATGTTCGATATTGCGTTGTTGCTCACCTTTGAACCGATTTGGTTGCCGCATTGACCGACTTGACAGTGAACGATTTCCCTCATATTTCGAACACTTTTTGTTGGTGGTGTGTGTTGTTGTTGTTGTTGTGGTTTTGTTGAATTATTTGTGTGAATATTTTTCTTTTTTCACTCACAATGGGAACGCAAAGGCAAAACCAATTGAAAATGATTAGGGAAATTCTTTGTTTTTGTTCGATTTCTTTTACTTTTTCTATTGAGAAAAGATTTCTTTATCAATTTTCGTTATGAACACGAACCGAAGCGACCACACGGCTAATTGGCTTTCAATTTGGCACTGTATGAACTTTAATTGAATGTACGATAGATGAGCACGTTAGATGGTTAGCCGTCGTTAGTACGTATCGCATGTACATACACGTTATCGTATGCGAAGCGAACGATAGATTCTACTAGAACAAGAAAAGACCTGATTCGGATACTTCGTCTGTTGAACGCGGCCGAGATACTGGTGTGAGCGGCTAGCATTCTAGCCCTCGCTACCCCGAAAGAGTCAGGCACAATAGTTTTCCATTGAAAAAATCTAAAGAGAACGAACGACAGAATTGATAGAATTTGTATGTATGTATGTACATATGTAGCTGAGCAATGGACAGAGAAGAGTGTGAAAAGTATATGAAGTGGGGAAAAAATGTACCTTAAGAGCGAAATGGATGTGCCGAGAGGCAATTAAAGTAAAATAAAAAGCAATGCAAATAAATCTAAGTGGTACAGCTACGTTAAAGAAAGCCGGCTGCAGAAAACACATACACACACAACCACACGCTTGCTAGGGTGTTCCGAAAACCACTGAAAGAAAAAAAAAGTAAAAAATATCTTTTAACATAAATGAACATGTATTTTTTGTAACGATGAAATGTTTTCCGTTTTTTTTTCGCTTTTTTTTTTAAATAATTTTTCTCACAGCAACAATCTCGAGAGGGAACAAAAAAATATAATAATAAAATCAATATCAATCAAATCATAATTCAATGTCCGTCGTCTATCCGTCTAAAAGGTTTCTCCAATATCATTCAATGGTGCGATGTCAGCCAATCGATTGTACATAACCGAGTCTTCGTAGGATTTTATCAATTCGTTTTCATTGCGCATTTTCCAGAGTTGCAATTTCAGGCATCTCGCGTTCAGTCGATTCTTCTCGTAATTCTCGAACAGGGCCGCAGTCTCTTCGGTAACTTTCATGAATTCGATTTCATCGTCTTCGGTTACTTCGCCGGTCTGTTGCCACGCCTCAATTATGTCCCTCTTCGCGGCAACGGCCTTATTGAGGGCCACCTGTAGGTCGGGACGTTTCACCTCGAGTTGTAAATTAAGCGAAATAAAATCGGCTTTCATCGAAACGTAATAATTGAGAAGACTTTTTTCCATTTTTTCTTCAAAACAACGAATTTTTACAAATAAAAATCTCTTTTTCGCATGCGCCTTTTTTAATAAGTGTATATATATATATTTTTTAAAATATATTTTTAAATATCAAATTTATCTATTTGAAGAAAATTTATTTTCGCTTTCCAAACCGAATTTCTCAGCCTGCTTAAATCAGAGTGGCTATTTTAATGATGTTGGTCAATTTCACAAAGCCTATTGTATGAATTATTTATGCTTTCTAAAGAATCAGCCTGATTACAATTAGATCTATTAAGTGATGCTTGGTATTTAAAAGCCATGATGAGTTCATATCAGAAAGATGCTGACTTAAACGTTAAATTATCAATCGAGATTACTAAAATGTAGATTGAAAGGCGCGATAGTTTAGTCAATCCACCGTGAAAGGGATTAAAAGCTGAAGTGCTTTATTTTAAACAGAGAATAGTTTAGACAAGTTCCATTTAAGGAGTTTTTGAGGTGTAAAGGCATACTCTTATTGAAAAATTTGTTTGTAAGACAATATAGGTAGTTCAATCATATTGAGTTTTAATATTTTTTGCTTGTATCTTAAACAGTATAAAACAATTTTAAACATTTTCTTTTTACATTTGGCCAATTTATAAACAAAGTCTTCTAAAATCCCTTTGAAATTTGTCTTTAGCTAAAAATGGATAGATTTGAAAGGGAATTTAGAACACTGTGTGAATTGCCTAATATTTTTAACGAAAAAAAGCTATAGCTATGGGCCTATGGGAGATAACCCTAGGGTCTCACCGATTTCAATAATTTTTGACACACATCCATATTTTTGCATAGCCAACATTCTGACTCAGTTTCGTAGAAATCGGTTGACTCTTAGAGGTAGCTATCATACAAAGCTATAACCCGTTATGAGCCGTTATCAGCTGTAACTTTTTTAATACTGAGAAATTTAGTCTGATTTTTTCACAGCATATTCTCAATAGCTAGACCAGATTAAAACTTCAATCTAAATTAAACGAACCCCATACTAATCGTCTTTTAATGGCAATCATAACAATATATAACCTTATTCATAGAAACATTTTTAATTAAAATTCTGATTAAATTCAAATTTTGTATAGAAAATTTGCTCTATTAATCGTAAGAGAAAATATTTTGAAACAATCTTTGAAAAAATCACAGTAAAAATCTTGCGTTCAAATTGATGAAACAATTTTCTCTCCACCCTAGCACAAAATAAATGTAATTTTTTGTTATTTTTTTTTGTCTTTATTTACACTTCGGATCTGTTGCTTCAGACTGATAACCATAAGAGAATTATTTTACGGTCATATGATCATCAAACGTGTTAGACTCGATCGTAATAATGCCTCTTTTCTGTTTGGTATTTTCTTGTTTTGTTACGACTGTGTTGATGATGCCATTAAATTTCGTGAATCTCTTAAATGCTCTCTTAAATAACTCGAAAACCAGTTTCACCAAAAAGTATGCGAGTATAATTTTCAATCAACTCACATTCAATTGTTATACATACACAGCGAAATTCCAATGCGTGAATTTAGGCGTATGAGATTTTTCGGAACCAAAAAACATACCGATTATGTACATACATACATATAAAAAATGTTGCGGTATAGCAAAGAGTTTAATATTTAGCATTTAACCAGTTGTATGTATGTACAAAGAGTAATTAAACTATAAACTAAACCGAAAAATCGAAAGGCGAGTGTTCGAAGCTTGCGTAAGAGGACAATTTATAAATGAATTGTGCGCATATAGAACCTACATACATACATACATGATTGATCGTTGCCCATGCGCATGCAAAGGCGGCTTGACGATACGAAGAAAAAGTAGCGGAACACAGTGTGCAATATTTGACTATTTCAAATCTTTTTTGAGGCAAGATTTATTTTACTTATTATTGATATCATTTTTATAGTAAAATACAAATTTAAATGTTATTAATTTTTGCTAAACATTAAGAAATCTCTTTAGCTGAATTTGTTTATTCATAAATTATAGTTCATGAAAATTTTTTCATAAAATGAAAGGAAGAGAATCGATATTTGCACACTGTATCATACTTTTGAAATTTTTTTTTTAATAGGATTGATTGAAATTAGCAAAATTCGTTCGTGGATGGTCGGTGGACGGAAAAAGGTACGCCAATATCGTTCAACAAAGTCCGTGTTTAGATTGAGAGAGACACTGGAAGGAAACACATGAGAGTGACAGAGACGAAAGACATTCCATCCCCGTCACTCTCATGTGTTTCAGTCCAGTGTCTCGTGTTTTGTCTCCCTGTTTAAACCCGGACAAATCGGTGATTGTAGGAGAAAGGAAACCGGGGATTCCTCTCCCGCTCTCCTCTCTCCAACAAACTATGTTTTTTTGAAAGATGTTGATGGAATGTGTAAACGGGCCAAAGAAATTCATAAGCCCAACAAACAATTTACTAAAAATAAGCTTTTTTAAAGCTTGTCAACTCAACCTAGGCTTACAATAATTTCCAAAACCTTTGAAGTTCGTTTAAAAACATATCAGTATAACGAAAAACCAACGAACGCACCCTTTTTATAAGCTTATCATTTTGTTTACAAAACTTTATTTTAAAGTTTTATGCTTGAAAGATATTTGTAAGCTTATATTTTCCCTTTGAAAACTATATTTTTAAATGTTCTGTAATGCTTTCTAAAGGTTCTTTATATACGGTTGAAAATAACTTGTAAAAACAAACACTTCCTATTTACAAGAAAAGGTTTTGTAAGTGAGCTATTAAACGTTTTCCAAGCTTGCACAAATTCTTTTCTCCAAAAAAAAACAAACAAATTTTTCTTTAGCAAGCATTTATTAAATTTTAATAAAACAAACATTTTAAGAAAAAAGTAAATTGGACCTTATTATAGTCAAACAGCCTAACCTAAATTTTTGTTTAACAAGCATTCATTAAAATTTTATGCGCACGCGATGCTTGCACTTGAAATTTCCACATAAACCATACTATATCAACTTTCATGGCCAAATTTTGGCAAGTTATTGATGTTTGGTAATATGCTAACTTAGGAACACTCTTTAGCTGAATTTGTTTGTTTAACCACGTAAGTTCATGAAAATTGTGTCCAAATAAAGGTTTGAATCGATATTTGCACAAAGTATCATACTTTTAAATTTTATTACGAAGGATTGATTGAAATTAGCAAACTCCGTTTGTGAAAATTCTAGAATTTTATAAGGTACGGCAATTTCGTTCAACAAAGTCCAAGTTTAGATTGAGAGAGACACTGAATGAGACAAGCAAGCGTTTTAAGCAATTGTAAATAGTTTATATTTAATTTTAAAGATTTCAGTTGGTGTTTTTAAGTTTTGTGTCGCTGTTTAAACCCGGAGTTCAAAACGTTTTTTATAAGGATTTTGAAGTTCCTCTAAACACTCTCTCTTTCCTTACAAACAGTTTTTTTGAAAAATTTGTTGTAACATTTACGTGCAAAAGTATTATAAGAATGCTTGTATGTATGTATGTACATATTTAAAAAGGAATGATTCAGCTTGTTTACATTCGATGGTTCAAATAAGTTTTCAGTTGAAGACCAATAAAAAAGATTTTTTTTAATTAAAATTTTTCTATTGACTTAAACAATTTTTTCTCTTACAGTTGAATTTATAATTTGGTAATATTAAGACAAAATTCCTTAAATATTTCGACCGAATTTCAATATAAAGGCAATTCACAAAGTTTACTGAAATTGCTTTTTAATTTAGTCCCAAATAAAGTAACTATTTTTACAGCTTAAATACCAATTTTAGCACTGGATAAATTTCAACGAGTTTTTAAAACACCTTGTGGATCGTCCAATTGTTAATATCAAAAGTAAAATTACATTCGCACATAATGTTACAAAAGGTCATTTGAAGTCGACCAGACTTCGACTTTTTCGCATTACGCGAAGCGCAAGTCCCCTACATCACTATACGGTAGTGTCGTTGCATTGGTCACGTAGAAACAGGTAAACAACATAACGATTTTCAGTCGCCGAAAATTTGCAAAGGCACAAAACGGACAAATATAAACGTATGTACGTATGTACAATGGCGCACACACAAACTCGTGTGTGTGCATAAGTGCGGCACGCAATCGAAAGAATCGGAGCGACTGGCGAAAAACAATAGGGATGAAAACCGGTTCTCAATGCGTAAAATCTGATTTTCGTTTTTGTTTTGATCCTTTCTGAGAATTCCTACGTTTCGCGTTCTTTCTTTTCGTCGATTTCATGCTTCTTCAGTATTTAATTTTCCACAGCAAAGTGTTCATCCGCGTGGTATCATCGAGAATGAGTGAAAAATGGGATCAGCGATAGAGTACCTACATTGGCGGTTCTTTGTAATTTAAATGCTCTTTGCCGCAACGCAATACCAGTCAAAGCATTGCGTGTTTCATATACTTGGGCAACGATTTTTCTTTTTTTGGTGCAATCATGCACAATCACTGAAGCTTCTGTATATTGAAAAATTCATTTCGTAAAATTGCTTTCGAAGCAAATATTTGGAAACATCGATTCTTCAGCATCACTGAATTTCTCATTAGATATTCAAAGCAGCAGAGATTTTCTGCTTCATTCTTTTTTTCGCGAAAATGAACGGAAAAAGGAAAAAGCTTACATATGTACATAAAAATAAAAGCGTAAAATGCGCGCTTGCAGTTGCACTTTATAAAGACTTCAAAATTCGACTGTATTTATGTATATTAATTTTTTCCCTTCTACGAATTGACTTTGGTTTCCATGAACTTCGCTCCAGAGCAATCTTCCATGTGCATCACGCGCGCTATCCTTTTGCATATGTACATACATGAAACGTATAAAATTTTTGCAGGACTACGACTCTTTTTCACTCGTTGGGAATCTCCACGAATTTTGTAATCATCAAAAAAAAAAAAAAAAAAAATTATTTAAAAAAGAAAAAAAAAACGAGAACGCAAGCATTTCTTCTGTTTTGTTAACTATAATTTTCAGCCACAAACGTGATTCCATATCAATGGCGAAATATTTCGAAAGGCATAATAAAAACGCGAATTCACTTGCCGAAATCGAGCACATGGCCGAACATGTTCACACATACCCCTCACAAAAAGGGGAGCGATCGGACGGAGCTGGCATTTCTTATGGCATGGGAGGAGCGCAAAGTAGCGCCTCATGTTGAATGCAAATAAAGAATATTTTCCTATTTCTATTTAACTGTCATACAGTCGCTCTTTCCGCCTCGGCTTCGACTTTTTCTTCTTCATCGTAGTCTTTCGTTTTTTTTTTTTCTATTTTTTTTTCGATTCGCATAAACGAAAATTATTTTTCACATTACATGTGAATGGGTAAAAGCGACCACAAATGAGGTCAGACATACAAAATATTCGTACGGAAATGAGTACATGCTTCGCGTACTTAATATCTAGCCTCCTCGGATCGCCCCGCGATTCGCCTAGAACGACCGAGTGTCAGGAATTTTTTTTTTTCTTGACGCAAGCCCCGTCATCATTGTCGAAGGGAATTTCATTTTAAAATGCATAACAGCTGAGAAATCATATAAACACAAATAAAATCAGCAATTTGCCATAGAGAAAAGAAATGGAAATAAAAATAAATAAAAAATAAGGGCGTTCCATAAAACCGCCAAAAATATTCCCCGAAATTCACAACGTGAAACGTGAGCGGATTTCTTAAGAAATCTTTGAACTTCCTAATGCTGGCCTTAAACTGGTCGCCCAATTGTTATCGAAGAATCCTGTGAGCAACTGAGCAATTTCAGTCAAACATTCATCTACTTTTCCTTGGGAAAAAAGTAGTTTCAATAGTCCATAAGATGTCCTCTTTGTCTCATCTAATATTTCCACCAATGTTGCTTTGTTGTTTGGGCAGCACGTGTAAGGAAGGCATAATGTATGAAATATGTATGAACGGAAAATGCAAAAATCTATGTAATCTTAAATAAGAAAATTTTCATGAGAATAAAAGGCGAAAGCAGTTAATTTCCGTTGAAATAAAAGAATTTGATAATAGTCCTCGAAATGGCCTAAAGCCGAAGGACGGCCCATGGGCGATGGGACATTGAGGCGCCAGTTCGCCGTGAACGTGCGGATTAAGTGAGCTTATTTGAATATTTCATTGAACCAATAAAAAAAAAACTCCTTTTTTTTTATAAATTCCCATGAAAAATGCTTTCCACTAATCAGCACTCAAAGGACACAAGAAAAAAAACAATTGAATTATTTTAAACGTTTAAATTGCTAAACAAAATATTGAATAAAAAAAAAAAAAATTAAAACACAAATTAAAAAAAGAACAAATAAATAAACCACAAGCCTTGTGTAAATACGCTAGAAAAAAAGTAATAATAAATTTATTTGTAAATTAGTGAAGCGTAAAAATTGTGAAAATTGCGTATCCAAGTGTCAACACGTAAAATGAAATATTTATTCTTCCTTTCAAAGCATTGCGTTTTTTGCGTTTAGCCGCAAACGGGCAATTATAAAACTGCTATTGAGTATTAATATTCACTTCAAGACCCATGACCCATCGCCCATGCATGATAAATGCTAATAAATAAATTTAATTGCGAAAATGGAAATGCTCGGTGTGTCATTTTGCGGTTTATCAAACGGTTTGAAACACTTGAAACAGTGGCGAAATTACCGGTGATGCCAACGCATACTTTTAGACCTATAAAAAAATCCCTTTTCTGTACTAAGTTGATGTTTCTCCTACTCTCTTTTTCGACTTCGCCGAAATAATCAGGTTATGATGGTTAATGGTTCAAAAGACGGTAGGTCAGTAATAGAACAAATTGAAGTAAATAAATGCAATGAAAAGCAAATAAAAATGCTTAGGAAAATTCCCTTTCCACCATTTGAGGTATCTGCTTCATAAGTCGCCGTTCATGTTAGGTGAAAAATCACCGGCGACTTAGTTGTTTTCAGGTCGAGGGACGTTCGGGGATGTGATATGGGAGAGTTTTTCACTCTTCCCCGTGCGTTCCGCGTCAGCAAACCATCTTAGTCGCCGGTGATTTTTCGCCTTATATGAACGATGACTAAGAACCATTTAAAAAGTTCATCGAAACGGGAGAAATTCTTCGAAGTGGCAGCACTGCAGTGCATTGGGGTAAATATTTTTTCCAATTAGTTCGATAAAGCTTTTACCATTATGTGTTTATCAAATTTCTATAAATTTTCGTGTTTTAATGCAATATCGTAATGAAATCGAGTTCTTCGTATCCATTAAAAGTTCGCTTTATACAGAGAACTGAAGGTAATGAAATCAGTTGACAGATATTATCAATTCTATATAGGATATTGTGTAAACTTAACTAATGGGTTTGCTCATGGATTGTCCGTTATAATGTTTCCGGTTTGGGGGAATCTCCCATGAATTAATAAGAGTTTCAGAGCTTTAAGAGTTTGAAAAGCTTGGGAACTTTATGTAGTTTTGATTTTTAGAAGATTTAAAATCAATAGGGTCTAATAATAAGCTTCGGGGATATTGTTTATAGAGAACTGAGTGATTCATTAAATACTTTACAAAAGTTTATAGGTGAGGTATTGGTTAAGTAAGTAAGGAGGTTATTCAGGTTGGTTATTGTTAGGTTTGGGGGATTAGATTAATGTTCAGGGTTGAGGATTTTAAATAGCTTTAAGGAGGTTTAAGGTTAGTTGTAGGTTTGTTAGGTATAGGTAAGGTAAGGTAAGTTGGTTAGGTTAGGTTAGGTATAGGTTAGGGTAGGTAGGTATTGTTAAGGTTAGGTTTGGTTAGGTAAGTAAGTTAGGTTAGGTTAGGTAGGTTAGGTATTTAAGGTTAGGTTAGGTTAGGTTAGGTTAGGTTAGTAGGTTAGTTAGGTTAGGTTAGGTTAGGTTAGGTTTAGGTTGGTAGGTTAGGTTAGGTTAGGTAGGTAGGTTAGGTTAAGGTAGGTAAGGTTAGGTATAGGTTAGGTAAGGTTAAGGTAAGGTAAGGTAAGGTAAGGTAAGGTAAGGTAACGTAAGGTTAGGTTAAGGTGGCTGCCCACTTTAGGGGGACACACTTAGATCCCATATAATAATACGTTGGCCGTTGTGATATCACGAGGAAAAGCATGCCTCCCTAGTTACACATTTGGTGGTGCCACTTGGACTCATTTATGAAGGGAGCCATGTTTTTTATTCGAACAGATGGATGGCTTGATGAGGGAGGTGAGGCAAAAGGACCCGGAACTAGCCTGGAACTAGGAGTGAAACATGAGATGGATCACCGATTCTTCTTCATCCTTCGATCTGCAACTTCTAAAGAAATCGTTGGAGGCAATGCCAATGCGTTCAGCGTGTCTTCCTATTAGACAATGTCCTGTGATAATGAAGACCGTACGCCTTATGTCGGTCCGGCCTAGGGAAAGTAGTTGACTGGTCCTGGCAATTGTATAAATTGGATTATTTTTTTTCATCTTCAAAGAAAGAAGACTTAAAGGGTCTCTTGTCGGAATCAATTCAGAAATAAGTAGTTCAATATTTGCCCAGCGATTTATCTTTTTTGTATCAGGATTTACCAAATCAGAAGGAGAAATAAATCTAATTAAGTTTTCTACTTAAAGATCTTTTACCCCCAGCGTATGCTCTAAAGGCTTTGGAAAATTGTTTTATACATTAAATTTGTAAATTTAAATTAAATGCACATCGTCGTTAGAGCTAAAAATTTTTTTATCCGACCAATGGAGAGCTTATGAAAGAGCTTATAAAACATATGTTGAGTTTCCCAAGAATTCTCCCCATCAGGGATTTTCAAATGCAAATGAAATTTATTCAATAAAAACAGCAACCGAATGTCATACCTCGAAGGGACACCGAGAAATCAAAATAGAAATATAGTCCAAACCTTCATTTCGAATGCACTCATCACACTCGCTTTGATGCAGTTAGATCAAAGTAATGAAAATCCAGTGGCATGTCCTCATACATACCACACGATTTAACTTTCTTTTTCAAAGCCTCTCGAAATGGAATTTCTAAAAAAAAAAAAAAAAAAAAAAACAGAAAACCTCGAAAAGCTTTCAACCAATTAAATCGTCCCATGAACTATTTAATCGTCATTTCAATACCTACTATATTTGATTTATATTTTCATTTGTTTCTCTTTCTCTAGATTGTTGTTTTTTTTTTTTTTGTTGCCGCTAGATTTGTGTTTACGTTTTTACCCCAGCAGCCCCCTTAAGTGCAAGCACTCAAAGAAACTCTGAAGTGCATAGCTTAACAATTTTTTATTTGCATTTGACAATCTCCGCATTTGACTGTTCGAGGGTACATTTTCAGAGATTGGAGCACATTTTAATTGCATTTCATGCAGTTTTGCAGTTTTTCATTTCGAGACATGACAAATGCGCTTTCAAGTACTTTCCACACAACACACACCACACACACACACACGCACGCACATAAATACATTCATAAAAGAATGAACTTTTCAAGCCTTTACTCTCTATGCACACGACTGAATGAATTTGTGTATTCGCTCTTTTGGGTATCATACATACATTCGTGCATACGTGTGCGTGTGCGTGCATGCACCCCAGCCGGAAATGTCCCGGTGAAACAATCAATGATTTCAGCATGACATAGAGCCGCGACTCCTCCTGATTATACACCAACTTTCTAATGAAATTAACACACAAGCGGCATTGGCAGTCATAAGAGTACATGTTACGAGTTGGTAATCGAAAGTGGAGTAGATCTACTCCTCTATCGATGACAGTGCCATTGGAGTTGCGATGAATAACATTTCCTCTCGATAGCAATGCCATTGCAATTGAGAATTACTCAAATTTTCCCCTTGATATCCTTGGTGAAAAAATTAATGAATTGATCATTTATGAGAAAATTTCCGGCTGGGACATGTAACGAGTGTAATTGTGTGGCATGTATTTTTGTCCTTTAGCACTGACAGTACAAGCCGTCGAACAAGTGTAACTGTTTATTTAACTCCCCCACTCCAGTGAAAGCAGCATGGAAACTTTTACAATATTTTGCTTTTAACAAAAAATCTATTGTTGTTTCGTATTCCATTGGTCCAATATATGCGAAATTACACACACTACACGTCTACATATGTGTGTGTGTGTGTGTGTGATGTATGTATCTGTTCCGGCTGTATTTAGAAATATCAGAGTGTGTGGCTGCTCTGTTTACACAGTCATCATACAATATGCATTTCATACAATAACAATTTGGCTTACAACTGTGACTTTTATGCAATTTCGGGGTCCGCAAAACTGCAATGTCCTTCAGCTTCGAAGTGATATTTACATATGTATGCCTTCCAAAATATGTTTATCTATTTGTTTTAACATCGACGAACACATTTACACGAACACGCACAACCAAACCCAACAATATAGATTGATATTTGCGCTATTTCGTTTCGTTTCGTTTCGTTTCGTTTGCATTTGTTTCGCTCGTTCAGTTTCGTTTTCGTTTTTTGTTTTTTGGTCTATTCACTTGTTCTGTTTTGCCCTGCAAGTGTGTTGAGCCGAATTTCCGGATTTACGTAAAAGTCAAGTGACCAAAATGCAATTGTTTTCCAACTGCCATTTTGACCACATTCTGACGCCCTCGTAAAGTAAACGAGTGAACATGACAAATTTGTTCGCATGCAGACAAAATCCATTCATCCCGAGCGAAGTTTATTCGATTTTATTCAGTTTTTTTTTTGTTCACCTTTTTCCCCTTTTCCTCTTCATATATTTCATATGTATTTCTATATATAAACGATTTATTATCTCGAATTTCGATATAGTTCATTTATTCTCCAAACCGGATTTATGCGGAATTTACCATAAAAAAATGCACTCAAAAATTGATTCGAAATTGGAAAATATTTCTCAAAATTCGATCGCGTTTAGTACGTAAGTACGGATGAACGTACAGTATAAAATATCCAAATGGACCCTTTAAGTATGCAACATTTTTTTTGCATTCATTAATTTGGTCCAGTTGTCAGTCAATTGTTTCGGTTCAGTTAGTTCTGGTTACATTGAAAATGTCATGTAGCAAAGAAATAAATATTGCCACATGGCCATTTCTTGTGATCGGGCCATAGTACAAAAAAATGCATTCGTGGCTTATTTTGAGCCATTCAGTGTCTAAAAAATTTGGTTATTTCTTCAGAAAATTAAAAAAAAAACTGCGATAAAAAAGTTTTGGAATCATAAATCCAAACCCTCAGGTTGTCTTGACTTAACTCAACCAAATGAACAGGGCTCGGATTTTGTTGACTTTTATAAATTTAAAGCATACTTTATGGAGTACAAATTTTGTTCAACTCACATAAAGTTAAGAATCAAATCGATTTTTAACATCAATATGAATTTGTTTGAAGTTTGAAAAGAGCTTTGAAGTTCAACTTCGCTAAAGTTATTGGCGAAATGTTGGCAAAGAAAAATTTTTGCCCCATAAAGTATGCTTTAAATTTATAAAAGTCAACAATATCCGAGCCCTGCTAATGAATAAGAAACCCATATGTTATGTTTAAATTATATGGGAGTAATTAGTGAGATTTGGAGTACAAAAACTGACAGGTTCCTTGGAGATTTCTGAGCGTCAAAACTAGCCAAAACTAACCCCCATCTAAAATAAACAGAATAGATCGAATCAGCTGATTTATCAAAATAAGTTGGATTAAGTTACGATAAGATAAACTTAATCTTAAGTAAAGTTAAATTCAATTGCGTCCATTCAGGAGCTTTGGATCCAAGAGAAAGTCAATTGAAATGGAGCTAAATTAAAATATTGTAAAAAAAATGATATAAAGAGAAGTTTTTTTCTCAGTGTATTTTGTTAGAGATTGAATTATCTAAAAAATTTTTTCGACTCCAACCAAATGGAAAAAGAATCAAAGGGTCTTTAGTTTGGTTAACATTTGTAAGTCCCAATTTGAAGTTTGTATTTATAGAATTTTCGCTCTGCGATAGTTTGGTCCAAATGGTCCGAAAGCCGGATTACTTTCGAAAAAAAAATAAAAAAAATTCAAATATTTATTCTTTTATTCCACGTCCATCCCACTGCAAAATGACCAGAAACATCCGTATTGAATAAAAAAAAAAATATGGCTGGAAAAAAAATTAAAACGCTTCCTAAATGGTTCACATTTGCATTTTAAATCGCCTGCAACATTAGGCGGATTTGAGAATTTGAAAGCTGCAACTGATATGGAATAAATTTACCGATAAGCTGGTGGAGGCAAAATACACATCCATCCAGCCACACACACACACACACACACATGAACATAGTCACATGTCGGCTCAAGCTGCATGCATGCATCAATCAATATGTGCATCGGAAAATGGCATACAAATGCCAAAGGAAAAGGGCATTTTCAACTGAAAATTAGCGATAAACTTTATTGGCGGAAATTGATGCCCATTTTTCCATTTTCATTTTTTCCTGATGTTGTTGTTCTTGTTGTTGGTGATTTTTCAAATTGTTGATACGATTTCTGGCTCAATTAGTTGCTGAAATTTGCATGGCATTTTAATTCATTTTGTCTTTCCTTATTTACTGTTGTATATGTTGTCGTTTTTGTTGTTATTATTGTTGTTTGAGATAAGAAAAGCCCTTAATTCCCATTGAGCTTAAAATTTCTCATTGAAGTGATTAATTTCGCTTTAAAGTTGCTCGATATGAAAGGGAAATCCGACGCTCAAAGGAATTAGTCGCTTGTCAGGCCCACTGAAAAATGAACACGTGAACAAGAAATGTTAATTCCAGACTCTGAGTACAAACAGTGTTTCAGTTCCCGGAATCAAGCTTAAATGTAGAGGATTAATGCGATTATTTGAAGAAAAAAGCCATTCATAATTGAAAGAAGAAAACGAAGAAGTAAAGGAGAGAGAGAGAGAGAGGAGAGGAGAGAGAGAGGATGTTTGAGAAAAGAAACGTTTGAAGATTTTCCGCCGAAAGCAAAAGGCACTTCTTTCGACTTACCTTACTCAAATTAACATAAAAGGATATATTTTTGGTTGTTTTCATTTCCTGAACACTGTGTGTTCTTCCAAATTCAGTGAAGTAGTACAGTGGAGACTCTATTAATGTGATGACTGTTTTTGTGCTTTTGAAGCAGATGCTTGGTCGAGAAGAATCGCCATATGAGGGATATTTCGAATGGAAAACTGCGAGGGGTTTCAGTCAAATTTTGAGGTTGTTCAGCTAAGGGAGTTTTCCGAGGCTGGAATTTTCACTTTGTGCGAATCTGATGTACTGTATGTAAGCTTAAAGGAAAATCTTTCATGTAAACCCCCCGTAGATGGGGTCTTGTGAGCTGAAGCTCTAAACGACTCAAGAATTTGGATTTTTCAAATTTTTTTTTAGACTTTTGAATGAAAGAGTGCAAAAAATAGATGTGATCCTTCTACTTTTAAGTCGTTCTGATAAAAAAAAAATGCTCACCAAGGTGAAAATGGGAAAAATTAGAAATATTGTGCAAGGGGTCACATTGCCTCAGGCTACCAGAAATTTGTGAGAATGTATGTATGTACCTACATGTAAAACACTTCAAGATTGAATCAGTGTTGCGAGTTTTGTGAGCAGATTTCTCTTTTTTAGGTTTTTAGCATCCTTGAAAGAGGGAACAAGCCCTAAATCTGTCATCTCTGGATTCGACTTGACCAACTTTAACAATCTTCTTTGTTTCTGATACGATCAAGTGCATTACATGGCTTCCTCCACCTTCTCCATCCTCACACATAATTGACTGAAGCACAAAGCGTAAGGATGCACAAACGATTTTCTCGAAGACGATGTCAGTCACAGCAAAATTGCTTCAATTTATGAAATTGGTTTGCGCCTTCGAGCATTTGAGTTAAGACAAAAAAAAAAAAAAAAAAAAACATATAAAAGAGAAACGAATTTTACTTTTGAAGCGAGCACAAAAGAAATTGACATTTGCCAAAACGGTTAATAATGCCGGAAATGAAAATTAAGACATTAAAATTGAGTCTACCTTCAGGGGTTTTTCGAATAATATACAAAATAAAATACTAACTTCCTGTTTCCTTTTGTCATTCTCCTTTGTGAGAGATGAAAGCACAAGCTTGCAAAAAAAAAAAAAATTAATAAATAAAAAAAAAACATAAATAAATAAAAAAGGACATTAAAAGTTATAATAATCGTAAAGTTTGTTATGAAATTTGCAGTCCCATTCAAACGATTAAGAAATTTTCGGAGCGTAAAGGAAAACTTTCGAAAAATCCTTTTGATTTGAGCGTTGCTTTTTTACTTTACTTTGAAATTGAAAATTTCTTTCGGCAATGCCAAATCAGATTACGTGCTTCCTTTTTTTTTTTTTAAACGATTTTACTCTCACTCGCTACTCACAAAACTTTATGGCTTAAAGAAATACAAAATTTTCTCTCTTGTTGTGTATAACCAAATGCATATAAATTCACAAAATTAACGTAAATTAATTTCATGGTCACAAATGACATACTCTCGCAAAAGGCTTTTGCACCGCACAAACACACTCACACTCACACTCACTCACACGCACGCAGGCACTCGCATGCACGTTTGGGGCTAAAGGCCGTAGTACATGGCGAAGAGGATGGGCGAAGGAGCGAAGGAGGTAGAAGCAGTCGAAGGAAGGCTGAAATGAGAATTTTCAAAGTTGGTTTGTGGAATTTTTCCGCACGAATCGTCTGTATAAGTGCACAATTAACATTTTTCAATGCAAAAAAAAAAAAAAAATAAGTTTTAATTGCTTTTAGTGGTGAAAACGTTGAGCGCATTTGGAGCGCTGCTGGTGCGATGGTGCGCTGGTTTTGCGGTAAGCGAAGGTCGTGCAAATGCAATGCAATGCATACGTAGGTACTCTGTCTGCTGTCAGCTTTCTTAACCCGAAAACACATTGTACTCTGAAAAGCGGTAATCGTCAAACAAAAGCCAAAATGAGCTTAAGAAAAATGCCCACAAGGCCGTTCGGTCGTTCGTTCGTACGCTCGTTCGTTTGGGCTACTTGCTGTGATTGCAATTCAACTTTTCCGAATTCTTTCTTTGGTTGTAATTAAATTTTTTTTTTTTTTGCTTCTACTTTTTTGAGTAAGACTGTAGGTACGTAATGCCGAATCAACTTGAATTTGTAATTATCAACAAAAGAAGAAGTGGTAAAACGAGCTTCCTTCGAGGTATTCTGATTTGAAAATGACTTCAAAATAAAAATATTCTTGTGTTGACTTGTCGTCGTGATGATTTGAGCTGGGTTGCCGTGTGCTACGAAACTTTCAAAAAGAATCTATTCTCTCACAGGGCTTAAACCTCAGCGGATACATTGCAAAGATTCGTGCAAGTAAATATAAGCAAATGGAAGCCTTAAAGTAGGCTAAATTTTCGTTATATTTTTTTTTGAGAACATAATGGATCATAACTTAAGAACTACAAGAGTAAAAAAACTAATTTCTCATAACAAATTATTAAGGACTTCACTATCTTTCAAAGTACAATCATTAATTCTCCCCACTTTTGTATAAAGTTTAGAAGTTATGAAGTCTCCTTTTTGAGACTTCCAAACTTTTTTATAAAAAGTGCAATTAATGACTCATAAATGACCAATAAAAGTAGAATTTGTACAATATGCACGCAAACACACAGCTTTGATACTTTTTCGTCCGACTACAGGCTCAAAATATTGAAAAATATTCGCAGTGGACCAGCCTTCACTAAAAACTCAAGGTATCTAAGAAAAGCAGGGACTGTTAGGGAAATCTGCGTTGCACAACCTCTAAGACGATTTGAAGAAAATGAAAAAAATTCTCAAAAATACTTTAAGCCACAAGCTTTCAAAACAAATACGTATACGAATCTCGTAGCTCTATAGAGCTTTGAAACTTTGAAAAAAATATATAACATTTTCTTTGGCACATGCATTCTTATTAGATTTGCCCCGATCTTGTCTCATGACTCTTTACCCCAGCGCGATTACGAGAGTTTGCTGAATCCTGTACTATTTCGAATTGAGCTGCTCAAAATTGTATTAACATCCTTATCAATGGCAGAACAGTTCAAGCAAATCAAGTGGACCATGCTGGATCACTATTCCGATTATGGGAACTCCATAGAATTCATTATGTTTTCTCCAGAAATTCCCGTTTAGAAGAATTGAAGTTTAGTGCCATTATCATTCTGCAATATATTGGAAATTGTTTCGATATAAATGTGATAGTCGATATTCAGGCGAATGAATGACTTTTTTATCCAAAGTTTGACCAAATAAATTCCAATTTCGGACTTTGACAAAAGTACTTTGAGTCAAATCTGGAATGGTATAACTTTTAAGTCCTAGGCTTGATGAAAATTCTTTAGTCTAAGGGTTTTTTAAGGCCGAAAGTTTTCATTTGTTTGGGTTTCGACTAAGACATCAAGTCAGACCCGCGAATTGACTAGTCAAACCCAACAGCACCGGAGCTTTGACGTTGGGATACAACAACGACAATCTTCTATCACAACAAAGAGCTTGCGTTCAGTTTTAACTTCAAATAGTTTCTATAAATTGTAAATTATATGCCACTAAAATGATCCACATTTAATTAAAAGTTATTTTGTGTCACTCAAGAAGGTTCAAAGTCCCGAAATGAGACGAGTTTCTATAACTATTGAACGGCCTCAAGCTATGACTTTATTTCTGAGCAAAGCAAACACTTCACCAAAATATCTACATTTTTCGAATAGAAGGGCATGATCGTACTGATATCAATTTTCAGAGGATATATCAAAGTCCTCATTGATCGGTTAAAGCATTGATTAATTTTAAATGGTGTCTTGTGTATAGAAAGCCAATTTTTAAATTAAAAATTCTTTAAAAATTCAGAAGGTTTTATTATGGCAGAAGGTTGTATGAAGCATTTTAAATGTAGAACTAATCTCCTGAAGTGCATACTCACTATCCCATATATGTGTGTGTTTTTTCTCTAGTAATGTCCCAATGAATCCTTCCATTTCTAAAATGTAGAAAAAACTTGATCTTATGTTTAAGATCCAACTTAACGGTAAGCATTAATTCTTGCTTTAAACCGAATAGAAAAGCCAAAGTAGCAATTAGCATTAGATTCGTCCATGCACGGCGAAAATTCTCGTAACGATATTCTCAGCTTTCTATATCCGTTCCGTTCCGTTCCGTTCTGTTCTGTTCTGTTCTGTTCTGTTCATTACAGCTTAAGCCTCGAAGGTGTTTTCGGTTAATCCTCCATTAAAGTTACCGTACTGCACTGCGTCTATTTTAAGCACACTTACGTCTCCGCATATATCACAATCATGGAACAAAGTCGCTGTATGCCATAGAAAAGTAGCTTTTCGTGGAACAGCAAATGCTGGACATAAATAAAAATGCAAATCCCCTGCATAAAATCCTCTGTAATTAACATACATTAGTGCTCCGTCTTTGTGCAAAAAGGACGAGAATTTTTCTGATTTTTTTTTTGTTGGAACTCACCATTTTTTATGGCCTTAGATGGGGCGAATTTTGAGTTCGGACTTTGTCGGGTGCTTTGCATATTCTCGTTTCACACTTTTCTTTTGTTTTTTTTTTTTTTTTTTTCATTTTCGAATTCATCTCATAACGTCTTTTTCAGGTTATGCGCTATCCCGCCCCCAGACCCTCCATCGCTAAGACAGCCACTATTTTTTCGTTAATTTTCTCGCTGGTGACAGTTACAAAATGAAAGCGAGTCAAAAAAAAAAAAAAAAAACAAAATGGAGAAGTCTGAAGCACACACAGTGAGCTTTTGGCTCAGGTATGGATAGGAACGGAGCTCGGTTCTGTTTCAAATTTTTATAAGGTTGATTTCGGTTGCACGAATTCTTATTTGACTAACATTTATCCTCCCTTCCTCCCTTCACAAACATCGACCAACGCTCTGTGTGTGTTTTGTTGAGATCTACATGCGGTCATAATGAGGCAAGCTATTCATTTAAGTTTAGCATTCCGCATGGGACTATGGCAACAGAGATTGTTTTTCTATTCCATTTGGATTTGGATTATTTAACGAAGTCGGTGGTTTTTATTTTTCTTCGAAGGCGGTGGAAACAAAATGCAAAAATGAAATGGCAAATGCACAAACCACATTGAGAAAACTGCGTTCCATAGAAAATACGTGGAAATGCACAAACTGAAAAGGTCACCACAAAAAAAAAAAAAACAGAAAAAAATTCAACTACGTAGAAAAGGTGGTCGATCCTGGGGATACATAAAACCCCTCATGTGAGTAATTTTTTCGTTTGAAAAATGGCTTAAATGAGTTTATTTTAGCTCCTCTTATGGAAAAGAAAAACAACTACCAACCTCATAACATTTTCGTGCGAAAATTCCCACTCGGAAATTCTCAATTTTTCCCTTACTCTAATTTCTTTTATTTTTTCTATTTTTTTTTTTAGATCTGCATCAGTAATTTAATAAATTTCCACTTGGTTGGCAGTGGTTATAAATTTCCATTGAATGCTCTTCTCTCTCTCTCTCTCTCTCTCTCACTCTCTCGCTCCTTATGTTTCCCTTCGCTCGGGCAGAGGAGGTGTGATGTGAAGTGGTGTGGTGTTGATGTTGTAACATATTTACAGTAAAGTGGTCCAGTTTCGAGGTTGCCACATGGTGGGGCAAACAATGGAATTAAATTTCGAAAATTCTTTCAATTTCCTTTTAAACTGATGACAACAAACTGCTAAGGAATTTTAATGAACAACAAATGTACGACGTGCCAAGTGAAACCTAAAGTCCTGCTAAGTTTATAAAATTGTTTTGTCTTTTCTCCATGAAATTCTCAAAACATTGTGTACAGCTTACGTTTTTACGTACATAGGATTCAAGACTTATACGCTTTTATATATTCACATCACATGACCGCATTTACACAGAAACACACACACACGAACGACTCCATATTACTTAAGAGAGCCATAGTTTGCGTAATTGAATTGTGTTTGTAGTCCTTTTCCGGCGTTAAGTGACTACAAAGAAAACTTTCTCATTTCCATGTTGGTATTAGATTCGAAGAGTTTGGCGGTGTGTGCGGAGAGAAAAACGGGGTAGCAAGCCAAAGAAGAAAGGTTTAGAAATTTGTGAGAAATTTATTTGGTCAGTAACTTGTCTTTATTTTCTTTCCAAGAATTGCTTAAAAATTTTTCGAAAACTTTTCCACTTGACCATGTGTAATTTAATAAAATGAATTTTTATTGTTATGAACACTTGCCAGGGCTTACACCAACAACAACAGCAACAACAACAACAACAGCAACTACTAAAACAATAAAAGAAGATCGTTCAAGTGGTGATTGAAAGAGATTGCTGAGCTGAAATTCTATTGGAGTTCGTCCGTGCCTTTGCCGAAGTTTCGAAGCTTGCAGATGTTACGTTGGAAAAAAAAAAGGATTAAATCTCGTTTTTGAATAAAATTTATTTCCGAAATTTCTGAGTAAGCTTTCAATGGTTTCTATTGAATTTCAAATAAATATTTTCTGAGTATTTACGGGACGTACTTGGATTACGGCAGAGTTGTATATTCACTCAATTTTTTTCATAATATATCAAAAAGCTCCATTTTGATTTCGATGAACTGTTTTTCAGAATTCTGCATTAAGATTTTTTCTAATGGGATGAGAAACTTTTCCTATCGGTTCAATTTTGATAAAGATACAGACGAATAAAAATAGTAGAATGGGTCATTCAAATCTTCTGGGAATGATTGAAGTTTCTCTAAGAAGAATTTTAAGTCTCAAGCCTGTATCACTTGACACGTCGCTGTTCAATAAAAAAACCTAAAATGTTCCCTTAACAAAGGATATTTTCTGTTGCTTTTCTGTTTAAATATTTAATATGATTTCTTTAAAGAATATATGTATATGCAGCACCTTTTTTGGATTGAGTTGAAAGCCTCTTATTTATATCTCTATCAGTGGCTGACCGAAGGCGAGCATCATTCACATATCACCTAAAAAACTTCGACCACAAATTAGGCAGCCATCCCAAACCTTGAAAATATATGTATGTATGTATGTATATTAACCACAAAAGCCGAGAGATGAGAAATTCCTCATGGAATTGAAAACTCATCCAAACATATTTTCATCCAAACGCTTCAGTGCATTCGGAATCGAAAACCTGACCATTTCGAGGAGCTTAAAAAACATTCCCATCAAAAATTCATTGCGTCAAATACTTCTTAAAATTGAATGGATTGCTTGGGCAAATGATCGCTTGACTGAATCGAAGATGGAAAATGGAGATACCAATAATTCGGGATATTTTCCATTAGCTGCAATGTAAGTACGGTTCATTGTGTGGTGGCCGTGTCTTGTTTTTCCATTTCTTGTATATTTTTTTTTTTTTTCCGAGAAATACAAATAATAATAATTATCTTGACAACAATTTCCGGTATTTGTATCAAGTCAAGCGAACAAAATCACGTCATCGTCCGTTGAGAACGGTCCACCGAATGAGAGGGAAAATGAGAACGGAAGAGGATTTTCCTTCGTCGCCTTCAAAAGGGACACAGCGAACGAAGAACTTGGAAAACTTTTTAAGTTATGAGGCAAAAGTCAAACGGCTTTTGACTGGGCGCACGCACGCACACACGCACGCAAATGCATATAAACGCACGCACAGAGTGTTATGGGGTTGAAAGGCGCGTGTGAAAGCCTGTTTTGGGATTGCCGGGGAATATTTTTGATTAAAAGGAATTTGCGGTTTGTAGAACTGTACGGTTATGTATGGGGGTGTGGGTTTGAGGTCATTGAAGATGTTCATTCAACTTGACTGACAAGAATTAAATTCCACGGAAAAACCGATGTTTTACGTGTAAGACTCCGTGTCTGTGCGTCCATGTGTGTGCGCGCGTGGTTGTTGGGCGTTTGTTTGTCGCATAGCCACTCATATCGGAATTTGCGAGTGTACAAGTGACTTTAGATTTAGATGATTTTCTGGAATTTCTTATTTTTTATTTATATTTTTTTTTTACTGAATTTGATAAGGATAAAAATATTCAGTTTTTCCATTCTTTTAGTTGTTGCTTTGATTGTAATTTCAGCATCCGAATGTTTGTACTTCATCTATCATCATCGTTTTCATACCCGAACCACTCTGTGTCGAGGATATGTTGCGTTTGTGTGGTATAGTGTAAGTCCCAAAACTATCGAGAAGACCATACAAAATGTATGTATATAGAAATGATCAGCGTCACCAGGAGATTCGATTAAGCCATGCCCGTCCGTCTGTCTGTCTGTTTGCATACAGTTTTCTTGTCGAAGGAGTTGAGCTATCTTGACGGAATTTGGTGTGCGTGCTCACGGGGACATGGAAAAGATCAAGTTCGATATCGGAACAGATCGGCCCATTTGTAAGGGTGCCTCCAGTACTAGGGTATGTCATAAAAGTCCCAAAAACCGCCTCAAAAGCGGGCTTTTTCGTGATATTTTAGTTTAATCTAGAATTTGAGGTCATTTTAAAGACTCACAATAAATTTTAATCAAATTGGAAAAGTGGGCGTGGCAAAAGCGCAATTTTCATAGAGAAATCGGACTAAAAATGGGCCCCTTATGGCCTTAAAAATCTGTAGAATATTATTTTAAAATGGTCCAGGTTTTGGTATTGTATTGTCAGGTTCGCCTGACGATAACACCCTTACTTATTCCCTTTACGATATTTAATAACATGACAGACGGGTTGCATAAGTATGCACATACATTTGCTCAAGGACAAAAGGTCTACGGCGACTGAATCTCCGTATAATTCAAAGATATTAAATGTTAATTTGAGCGTGAAATTAAAACATTACCGCGGACATTTTCTTCTCGATTGAAAGAGAGAATGTGGGCGGAAATGCGTTCGAAATGAGGGAAGGCCGGGCTTTCGGAAATCATGAATTCTGTTACTTTTCTCTCTCCTTTCTTCGGTATAAACAGAAATATTTTCGATTGTTAATGGAGGGTAAATGGTTTTGACTTGAGCATGTCCTTGATTATGGACGAACAGATTTTTAAAAAAAGAATATGAAATTGATGTTTATTAAAAAGGAATAAATTAAAATTAATAATGGCTACTTTTTTTTAACCCTTTCAATGCCTCGATGACAACAGGAAGTATTTAAATTTGATATCAAAATGCTTGTTTAACCTTTAACTGCATGATATATTAAATACTTATTTAAGTGACAAAGTTTTTTTTTTTGCAGTAAATGGTCTTATTAATCCTTGACCACATGATTTTTTTATTTTTTTTTTTTATTTAAATACTACTTCAATGTTTTTCGTAGAAAATCATTTTATTAAGGCTCTAAAAATTACACTATGCTACTATTTTACAAAAAAATTTTAATCCAGACCTGAAATAACTGGTTTAATAAATGGTAGGGGAACTTCGGCCACGGAAAATCGAACTGCATCATTATTTTTTTTTAAGTTACGGTTACGGTTTTAAACAAAAATACTTTTAAGGAATTTTTACTCCAGTTTTCGGCTCATATTTATGTATGATTTGGAACCTCGTATTCTGAACTTGTATCAGAATATACCCTAAAGAAGAAAGTATGTTTGAAAATTATAAAAGCAACAAAATTCGAGCCCTGATCCCAATCATTTATTTCGATATATTTACAAGCATACTTTTGGGTGTTGAGTTTTAATATAAACCGTTGCCATTTCCGCCATTCTACCATCAGTTCTTCTTGCATTCGTTCTATGAACATAAGCATCCTAACGACCACTTTACGAGGTAATAAAACAACTAATCCAAATTAAAAAAAGATGAAGTATCTCTAAAATAGATAATACGTAATGAAATGGTCAAAGATTGTTCTAAATTCGCTTCTAACTCGAAAGATTTCACTTGATTGAATCCTAATTAAAAGGACTAAAATTAAAGTTGCCAGCGGAAGGAAAAAAAAGCGTCACAAATGAGGGACATTTCATCATTCGATAGCCAGCATTTCGCTCCCCATTGAACTCTGTTCCGGATTCGTATAAGAACTTCAATACGTACTCCTATACTTACACATACGTATTAACATATCAAAGAAGAGAGTGTGAGCGGAAGCGCGACTCGATCAATAGCAATGGTTGGAGTGGAAACATGAAACATGTACCTAGGAACATTTCAGCTGTATGCTTGTGTTTGAAGTTCAGATTTGTTTTTTAAATGAGTTGAATATATCCTGTGTGTGTGTGTGTGTGCCTGTGTGTGTGTGTGTGTGTGTGTGTGTGCTAGACTCTACGTTGAGCTATAATTAACTTGAGCGCAAGTAAAAAGCGCTAATGAAGTGAAATTAGCAAGGAAACGGATTAATTATTTTTCACTATTCTACTGCAATAGCAACAACAACAACAACAACAACAGCAACTCAAACATTGACAACAACAACAATAAAAGAGTAAAAAAAAATCCAACTGCTTCGGATAAACTACAAGTTGAAGTTACAATCCGACAGTGACTGCGACAACGCCCAATTGCAATTGGTGGCACCATTTCGGAAAGGCATTCGTGTTGGCAGCGCTGCTACACGCTGCCACACGCTGCTATGTCTCTAGTGCTGCGAGTCGCGTAATGCAACAAGACGTCAGGTGTATGCGAAGTGATAATGATTGTAATTAATTAAATTCCCTTATATTTTCATCTACCGTTCGTTTCGTTTACTGCAGTCGCGAAAATTCGCAATCGCGATGGAGACCCTTTTCTTGCCTTTCCTATCCTTAGCGAGTTTCTGTTTTTTTTTTTTTTTTTTTTTTAAAGTTTTTGTGTTTCTTTTCGCCAAAGTTTTTACTTTATTATTTTCCTTTCCGATGAGCTGTAGTGTGTGCACTGCAGTGAGCCAACTGCTGTTTGATGTCATGCTCCTTTGATTCACATTCATGTGCCCAGCTGCTACCGGGCTTGTCGTATATGACTTCCTATCGCTAACTTTGCTTCCGTTTCGTGCTGTGATTTTCTGTTGCTTTTTTCGTTGCTATTGTTTTTTTTTTTTGCTCTTTCTCTCTATATATTATATTAGGTTATATCCACTTCCGTTTCCGTTGTCATTTTTGGACAACTTCGCCCTGCCTTGCCTTGCCATGCCATGCCATGCCCTATAGCTTGCTGCTGCTATGCTGACAGACAGCAGACGGGCGTTTCTAGGTACTATGAACTGCAGGGATTCCTTTTGTTGACTTAGCTATTTGGAATACGCCAACGCTTTCGTATTGGGGTTGCTTTCAATATCGCGTGCAGCAATTGCGATGTTTATTGCAGCAGCTAATTACTGTACATTTAAGGATGTCGCGTGACAATCGCGTGGATCTTAAAAATTTTATTCTTGTCGTCATATACACATGCAACTGAAATTAAGGACATTATCCTTCTGATTCTATATAAGATGATGTAATTTTAAGTAATTGTCTTAAGTAATTTTACGTTGCATATTTTTAGGCATTTATATACGCGACACACCCCAGCAGAAAGCAAGGGTTCGAATTTCGCTTTGGCGATATCATTTCAATATATCGTTTCAATATACCCAAGTAGAAGGTATGTCAACAGGTACCAATGTCTATAGCTTGTCTACATGGCGGGGCTAGAAAAATACTGTGGACAACGGGTATAGCATTTTGTATCAATATGTCATGCAGCAGTCGCCTGATCGTTTCATTTGTTTCGTTTTCCTGTCCTCTATTGACATTCAATACCATGCCCATACAAAATGTCTATAGGATATTGCCTTGCTAGGGGAATAGCAAGTCGCCATTCCTGTTGATAATCCGATATATGGCTCCATGTCAACAGTACCACGGTCTCTTTTCAAAGGAGTTGAGTCGTCATTTTGTTGCGGGAATATGAGTAAGAAAAATTCGAGAATGGACCCGATCGAACTAATTTTTAGGGGTACCTGCAGTACTAGGGTCTGTCAGAAAATCGCAAAAATTTCTCTGAAATCAAAATTTATTGAGAATTTTCAATTAATTTTGGAATTAGAGCCTACGATTAAAAACTTTTGATGTGTGTTGGGTATTGAATTTTCCGGACTATAACACCCTTACTGGTTTTTGTTTGGCACTAGCATCAGGAGCGGCTTTTGGTGCGATTGCATTTCAAAAGTCAAATAAATATGAAGTGCAAAAAAGGAGAAAAACTAAAAAAAAAAAAATAAATAAAAGACAATCTTGGAGGGAATCATGAGCTCCTGTAGAAAACACCATATTTACACTTTAAACTTCAATTAACATGAGAGCCATAAAAGTGGCACTCGATGCACTCCCAAGGAGTTCATATTTCAAACAAAACCAGAAACAATGATATCGCATGCATCACTTGAGACACAAGCGTTCACCTTTTGCCTCATTCAGCTCAGCCACAAGCTTTCCATTTTCTTCATTTTCAAAGCTGAAATTTTAGATTTCACCCAAGATCAAAAGTGGTTCGGTTAAGAGCGAAATACCGAAACACCAAAAGACCAAGCGACCGAGAGAGAATGCAGGATGGAGAACGACAAAAAAAACAAAAAAAAACAAAAAAATCAAGAAGGATCCAACATCAACAGAGCACAATGGTCGAAGCGGAGGGGTGGAAAAACAACTTGAATTTTCAACAATAAGCAAAGCATACATCGGAAAAAGGAAAACACTTGAGTTTGGTTACACTTTCCAAAAATTGCTCTACCGGAGTCAAGCAATTACAACCCCCCCTACATCTCTCATAACGTTGACAATAACGTAAATGTTTTCGAAGCAACATACGGACGTACCAGTGTTTATACTACTACTTCACATACGTACATACATATTTCGTTGCCTTTTATCTGAGCATGAAAATATTATATATGTATGTATCTATATGTTTGCTCTGTATGACAAAAAAAAAAGAACCTCTGGCAACAATTTTCCAACGAATATGGTTAGCTAGGACCAATCCACTTCAAGTACCTACTCGCTTTTCTCTACTGATGCAAGAATCACCTATTTTGTGTCATATTCTCCGTTAAGGCTTCGTCTTTGTCTCTGTCTTTCTCGTACTTCTTCGGTAATTCGAAAGCCACAAGAATTTTTCTACTCGTATTCTTTTTCGTATCCTGAATATAAACTTCTATCGTCCATGTTAAGTATTTGAACGTAATATTTCGTGAACGATGCAAAGGGGACGATGCAAGAAGGATAGGCGAAGTTTTTTTTTTTGTTTTTCTTTTTGTTTAATTTACGGTGCCATTGGATTCTCTGGAAGCTCCTTGAGACTCATTTTACATTGCTGAAAATGCATGGCTTACGGTTTTCATTTGCTCGTAATGGTCATTTGCGGTGGCTGTTATTGTTTTGTCAATTAGAAAATACTCGATCCTGGAGTGCAATATGTAGAGTGCGTAATTGCTTTTCCCCGAAATTTCACATCATCAAAAATTTGAAGTTATTCTCAGGATGCCAGTTTTGAATGGAGATGTTAATCTATGGTTTAGGGATTCGATAATTTGAGTCTTCCAAAAGAAGGATGAAAAATGGAAGAATTTCTTTTAAAGCGCATAATAGAGAATATCATTTGCTATGCAATCGATAGCATTCAGTAGGAAACCAAGGGGGAGGGGTTGAAGGGGGCAGCCGCCTCGGGCGCTCAAATCATATTCAATTCTTATGAAGGTTGGAGGGGGAGGAATTTCTTACATTCGAGTCTGGATAGTATGAAACCCGGATAAAGTGAACATCTTGTTGGTGTGAACACACGAATAGAGGCTTATACAAAAGATTACGCTGGTTGTTAGATTACATTTAAGGTTGTGTACAAATTTGAACCAAATAAGACACAATATACAAACGAAAATTAGTCCTTGATAATGGAACAGGCCTTGCGAACATTATCCAGCGGCGATTGTATTAAATTTTCGAGAATATCCTTAAACGTCTCTGGGATTCATAATTTCAAAATAAAACCGAACAAACTCATAGGCAAGAGATGTCAATCTCCCTCTTCCGATTCTTTAATATTCTTGAAATATTAGCCATAAAGGCAACATTATCTAAAAAAAAAAAAAAACTGATAAAAGTTATTACTTAACTAATTACTGATTGGTCTCAACTAATGATTACCCGGCTGGAAATTCCCTAGAGAAATCAAGTTACTAGCTAGGGCCTAGCTAGGGCCTACCTAGCGTCTAGCTGGATTTGCCCGACTAAATAAATCTAGCCTGGCGCTAGCGAGGGCCTAGCTAGAACCGAGAGAGAAAATTTGGGACAAAACTTTTTTTATAATTCTCACTTAGTTTAAATTCGTGGGAATATAAAGGGTGTACTTTGTGTGCTGAGCGTAGGGATGGGAAAATACATCGATATATATAATATCGATGTTTTTAGAAACATCAAAATTTAAACGATACTATCCGGGGGGAAATATCGATGTTTCGATATATCGATATATAAGTACAAATCAATTAAGCGGCCTTTAAACTATGACAGCGTAAAAGCAAAAAGTGCATGCATGACATGTTTTCGTAACGGCTCTTAAAAATTTTTAATCTATGTCCTTTCAATGATTTAAATAGAGCAAAATAGCGCCACTTCACGCCGATGATGTAACATAAATATATAAAACGAGAGATTACTTGTTGTTGCTTTGAATGTGAAGCCGAACGTCACAACTTTGCCTTAGCATGGAAAACAACATGTCCCTCACGATTTTAATATTTTTGATGTTAGAAAACTATCGTTTTCGATATCGGGAAAAATACATCGATGTACGAAATATCGTTAAACCAAAATATCAGTAAAAATTTTCGATATATCGTTTTTAAAACATCGATGTTTCGATATATCGATGTTTTTTGCCCATCCCTAGCTGAGCGTTAGCTTTGCGGAGAGGCGACATCGTAACTTTTCTATAAAAATATGTGTTTTTTTTTTAAGGTTTAAAGGTCCACAGAATCTTATTTCTTAAAGGGATCACAAAACAATGTAACAAAAAGTTATAGAAGAGTTAATTTATTTTAATTTCAAGGATAATTTGTTCAAATCGGATGATGAACTGTCGAGTTCTGCTCGAAAAAGGTGCAATAACCTCTTTCAAAAATATTTAAAAAAAAAGAATATAAAATAGACTCTTTCCTACAGATCTTTGGAAATAATATGTTGGCCTTTAGAAGGCCAAAGTTCATAAGAAATATGCAGTTAAGAACTCTTAAAAAAGCCCTATTTTGAATTTGTAGACTGATGTTAGTTGAAAGTTGACCTGAAGCCAGATAAGAAGAAGTAAAAGATTCAATTTAAAACTACGAGAGCAAATCGACAAAAATCTAAGTGAGATATAAAAATCTAAAATTCAAATTAAGGTTAGAACTTAACACAAGATATCACTATAATAGTATTCGACTTTGAGGCATGATAGTGATCCGCAATAGATTCGTCGTCTAAGCAATAGAATCCTAATTAAAACTGACTTTGCTACCTAACAAGGCAAACGAAATTGAGAGCATCCCACTCATCGCACGTTCAAAAATGACTCAAAAATTGTTCATAATGAAAATATTAGAGCCTTTTAATTCTTTAATAAGCTCTCGCAGAGTATCCTCAGCCTTACTGCACCTTAAAAGCCAATTGAATTGCAATGCAATTGAAAAAAAAAGAGAAGAAAAAACTGAAATAAAAATAAAAATGGGAAAAACAAATGCATAGAAGACTAATTGAAGCTGTTGGCCCATTTATTTACGCAGTCGAGCCCCTCTTATTCTGTTGGGCGCAAAACTTCAATTTCCTGCTAACGACATTAAGCTCCGCGGCGGAAGAGAGGCCAAAAGCGAAAACTGAAATCAAATCAAATAATGTCTGAGCAAGAATATTTGGCGACATTATGTGGACGAGGCGAGAAGACGTCAGCAGCGCGTGGTTATATAAAGAAAAATGAAGCTAGGTTGATGGAAAATCAAATAACAAAAAAAAAAAAAAACAATTGAAGCGAAGAGAAGAGAAGAGGAGAAGGAAAAAGAAACCGTGCGACGTCATAGCGATTCCTTGACTGAATGACTCTTGTCTTAGGGGCCTTCTTCTTGGAATGACAGCATCGCGCGGCAGGAAGCAAGAAAGCGAAATTGTTTAAAATTAGAAGTTGGTGGTTTCAGGGGAAGGAGAGAGAAATAAAAAAAAATAAAGAACGGAAGTGCGCGTAAGCACATCGGTGGCATAAGGCAACATTTTAATTCTTAACTACATTGGCCCAAACGATGGCAACGATTTTGACGATGACACAAGAAATAACGAACGCGCGCTGGTAGCAATGATGGTGTTCGGCTTTGATGATGATGATAATGCCGGCACCCGCCCAACGAAATTTTGAATGAATGAAACGAAAAGGGAGCAAACAAAACAATAAGCAACAAAAAAGAAGCAAAAAAAAAAAAAAAAAACAGGAAAAATAAGGGAAACCCGAAAATGAGTTGAAAAATCTGGCATTTCAAGTACTTTGGCATGTCATTCGCATTTTAAACAAGAGCTAAGCTGCAAAATTAGACCCACGAATATTATGGATTATGAGATGGTGTGGTCTAGCGAAGACAAAATGCCAATGGAATGGATTTTTGTATTTTGTAGGTGGGTAGACCATAACCATTACAGCGTTTTACTACCTTTACACACAAGATTAAGGCTAAAGTGTTACGCCGCACATTGCAGAGCGAAATTCCTTCGAGTAGTTAGTTGGCGGTGGTGGTGGGGGGGGGCGAAACTTTGTCTCGCCAGACACGCGCGTTCATGTTACGCATCACTGATAACATCGCGACAAGCGTTTAGGGAACGAGCTGTCACTGAACGCTAACGGCCAAGGAAAAGCAATGACAAACCCCAAAGAGCAATTGAGGTCGAAGGGTGTATTCTTCCTGTTCAACCATCAGCTGAGGGAGCAAATTCAGTTCAAATAAAATACGCACACACATACACACGTACTGTTCGTTGGCAGTTGGCAGTTGACAGTTGAGTTCTACGCGTACTAAAAGCTCTCGCGCTATCGACAATGGCCGCCATTGCGACAGTTCGGTGGCATCGAATCAAATCGCATCGCATCGTATCCCGTCGTCTATTGTCGTCCTCTGTAGAGAGTGAATCGCTTCACTTATTTCAATTATTTCGCTTTGTTTGGTATGCTTTAAATATTTATCAATCACCATGAGTTTGTTAGCTTTGTAATACCTTTTGTTGCATCGCCCTGCCATCGCGCATCGCACATCGCACATCGCGACTCATGACTGACTTTGCCGCCAGCATGCGACTTATCGTTTTTCCGGTTGTTTGCGAATGAAAGTTTTCGTTCGCAAAACTCCCAGATACAGATACTTACTTTGATGAGGTATTAAAAAGTTTGGTTTTGGTGATGCTTCCACATTGAATTTCAAATTATGGATTTTACATTTAGGTGCGCTCGTGTGTGTGTGGTGTGTGTGTGTGTGAGTGCGTGTGTTTCAATCTGTTGAAGTGGAATCGAATTTCATTAAAAATATTGAATTACATGAAGCGTATTCTTACAAGATTCTTGTTGATGCCATCTTAAGCTTATTAAAATAGTGTTCGAGATAATCTCGGATGAGGAAAATTTTTAGCTCATTTTGATTAGAAACAGCGAGAGCCTTTGACATCTTAATGATGCGGATTTAATTTCAATTAAGGCAACATAAAGTTTTGATTGAATCGAATTACTGAAGTCATTCATTTAGAAGTTCTTTCTGAATGGCGAATTAATTTTGCCGTTTGCGAATATGTATGAGGGTAAAATATTTCTTCCTTGATGAATCAAGGGCCTTTAGATTTAATTCAACTTATTAAATTCTTTTAAATTCGTTAGGACAAGTGTTGATACAGAAATACAAAAGTTCTTCAACGTTAAAGCCAGATAAAGAAAATGAATTTAAAATACCAGAAAAGAAAATGCGGCTGTGGTGGTTCAAATAAATTTTACTCCTCTAGAGCGACGCAATCTGGCCGAAGCTGAGCCGTATGTTCTCTTCTCAACTCCTTGTATAATCCTTTTGCTTCAGCTATTCTACATTCTTCATTCATTCATACATTCTACAACTGTGAGTAATAAAAGAAGAGCGAGCTCTATGTGCAGGTTTAATTGAATCGGTTTTTTCAAAAACCTCGTTAGTCCAATTTTTCCCAACATGAATCCTTTTTTTTTTTGTTTTTTTTTTTGCTTAAAATGGCTTCTTAAGGGGACCTTTTGGTCTAGAATTTTTTGAAAATTGATTTATAAAAAAAAAATATATTTCGGAAGAATAGACTTTTAAGAATATGCTGGCAAAGTTTCGTGAAGATATTGACAATATTTGTTTTGCTACAGCCTTTTTAGAAGGTGGAGACAGCAGGCAGCGCGCTTGATCAAAGCAACTTTGAACGCGTTTATCTCAAAACTACTTTTTTTGACCTGGTGTGAATGAAAACAAAAAAACCATCGAACCGATTTGTCTGGAATTTTTTTATATTATTCATAACATCAATGGCTATGGCCCGAACTAGAATCGAATTTTTATTTCAAGAACTTCATATTTTTTCATCAAAAAAATGGTCAAAAAAGGGAGTTTTTGATGGTTGAAATAAAAAATTGCGCCATTTTGTCAATTTAAAAAAATTTTTTTTTATTCTAGTTCCTGCCATAGCCGCATTCATTCTGATTAATAACAAATTTTTTTTTTTTTTTTCGATTACCAGAACTGCCAAAATCTTTCACACCACGGAGGTACATTATCAAAGAGGGTCCACTTCAACGCCATTTTTAAAATACCAAAAAAAAAAAACAAATTACAACAACATTTTTTATTTTTTGTCAATAAAGAATATAATAAGCCTGCATACTTAGAAAATCGTTTTTTATTTGGCTTAATACCAAAAAAAAATCATGAAAATACCCTAAATTTTCGTGCTCTAGACCAGAAGGTCCCCTTAAAGGGAAATTTTTTTATTTTGTAAAAAGAACACAGAAGCCAAAACATACCTTTCTCCGTAATACTGAATTAAGGATAGCAACAAGTCCTTAAAAACTAATTGGTTTAAGAATGGAGCAATTTTTAATTGATTCCTGAAAAATTCGGTTCTAATGAATTTTGAGGTTTTCGAAATTACTGTTTCAATTGTTGGTTAGTTCATAGATTTTTTGGAGTTCGCTATCACTCATATTCCCTATCATTCTTGAAGGCACCCAGCAGCCTTTTTTCTCCATTTCATTCAAGGCTGTTTTACTCGACAATGAGCTGAAAGAAAGGCCGTTAAACGGAGATCCGTTTCAATGATTATGTCAAATCTATGTTTATAACTATGAAAACATCCAGCAGAGGGAAGAGTTTCTTATAAAAGTTTTATGGCTCTCTTCTTTGATGGTTACTAACTACACAATATTAATTTGTTGTTTTGATCGTTTAGTTCGTTCAATGCTTTGTTCCGGCTTCCTTGCGAAGAAAGTCCTGCGACAGAAGTTCATTTTTCAAAACAACTTTTTTTTCAATCCAAGAGAATTTAATTAAATAAATTTTATCCAAAAAAAAAAATAAGAAGGAAGCAAGCCAGCAAACCATTAGGGTATTCTTGAAATGGGTCTTTTTATGTCATGTTGATTATCAAAACGTACTCACACCGATAAATTCCGAAAATATGTGCATAAAATCCTTACAGCTGTGTATAAAAACAAAATACTTAGAAGGAAAAGAAAAAGGAAAAAAAAAAAGAAAAGATTATGAATGAATGTGTTCTTGCATAAGAAAGTATATATCTATTCGGAAAATGCGATGAGAGGGGGCAATTCAAGGAGTAGGAGTTGAATATGCCATCAACGATGATGGAATGTGAAGCACTTTTGGCTGCTTAAGAACTTCCTGTTTGATCGGAATACCCTCTGGGGAAATTGAAAAAGGCACTTTGTGTGTGTGTGTGTGTGTGTATGGCAGTGGCGGCGGTATCGAAGGAACATACGAACCGGTAGTCGAAATTGGCTTGGCTTGCCGTGTTCTTTGTGCCAGTGAAGTCCATGAATACATCAAATAAGTGAAGACACTGAAAGGAGAGTGTTGTGGCATAAAGAAACTTGAAGCAACAGGGTGTATACGCTTGGCATAATAGGAAAAGCACAGTTCGACTTGATAGATTGAACGGGTAGCAGTTAAAAGCCAAGGTAGGCAGTCAGCCAACCAGCCAGGCAAGCAGTCGGTCGGTCGGGCGGCCATGCAAATTTCACGAAAAGTGAACGTAGTTACTACGGAACATGGCAACTCAACTCCTGCAGGTATTTAAAAAATGTACGTACATTTCTTCCAAATTTGAAGCTTAAAAGTTTTTTCCCTTCTCCGTTTTTTTTTTTTTTTTTTTACATATTTTGTGTATCGACTTCATATTTTGGAATTTTTTGGCTACTTTGTTTTCTTCGCTGAATTTTTTGGAGCTTCATCGAGACCACCTGCCTTTTTCCGTAAGCAGCTTGATAGGCGGAAGGAAGTACGCAGGTGATTCGCTCATCTCTTGAAGGATGGCACGACGGTAAAGTATTGAGTCATGGCGTTGTTGTTGCCGTTGCTATTTTATGTTCTGTTCTGTTCTGCTCTGCTCGGTTTTGTTTTGTTTTGGCTCAAGGGCATTTTCTTATAAATAATAAATAAACATACTTGTGTCTATAGAAATGCGCCGGCTCTGATAGATTCGATAAATACGCTTCAATTCGGAGGACAATGTGCTTGGTGTAATGGAAAATTTACTAAAATGCCTTTAAGCTAGGAAGCATGAAAGAAACTTACAACACGTTTGTACAGGGAAAGGTTTCTTTTCTACTCAACTCTTCATTTGTATGCAGTTCTAGGCATTGTCTTCTTTTGAAATACTTTTTGGAAAATATGAAAATTACTTTTGGTATTAAATTGCCATTGACTGATCACGATTTGGGCAGGAAATTATTTTCCATCAACAAAATCTATTGTCAAAGTCCATTCGAGTGTTTAGGCATTTGTGTGTATTTTTTTTTTTTTTTTGTGTGGAAGTAATATTAATATAGATTTGAATATAACTGAAAATTAATTGTCGAGGCATCAGAAAATATTTCAGTTCAGCACCTAAAGGTATGCAATTGGTAATTTGCCAAAAAATTCTGGCAACTATAAGCTTATATCAACGTTCTTTAGTGGGCGTAAGAAGATCAGAAAAAAATCCAGCTTCTTCCAAGATGTACAATTTAAATCCAAATATTTGGACGAGTGAACTCGAGTTTAAATTTTAAAGGCTTAAATATTTATAAGCACACTTTTGGGCGCTGAATTTAAATACTTTCTGCAGCTTTGTTGAATTAGTCTCTAATGGGAGAAATCTATAATAGCCTAGATAGGTATGTGCCTGCAATTTCGAAGATTGCTTTTTCTAAGCCAAAAGCCGTTAACCCCCTGAGCTGCATCCACTTTAATCTACGTGACTGTCCTCATCGTTTCAAAAAGCCTCTGTTTTGCTGTGAATATAGTTTTTTTTAAAGTGTTTCCACAATATTTTAAAAAATAATTTTCTTTGTCCACCTAAAAAAAACCCTTTTCAAATTTAAAGCTTGTCATAGATATGACATGCAAAAGGTGCGCATAGACATGGATTAATAGTTCCATAAAGTAATGCAAAATGCCTAATGAATACTTCTCTCGATTGAAACCTTTTCGTATTGAAAAACAATTTTCCACAGGGGAAAACGAAAAGCGGCAACAGTTAAACTGTCAGAACAAACGATAAAAAAGAAGTTTGCTTTTCATTGCGATAAAAACTTTTCAGCCGATTTCGGGCGAATTCGAGGAAACCCATTCAGCTTCAAATGCTCCGAGGTATGCAATGTGCATAAAGAAGGGATAGAGAGATTATTTTTGTGTATGAGAGGGAAGAGCAGCAGCATAGGATGAAGAAGGTGATATTTCCTGGAACGCGATTTATTCAATGGGCCCAGATTTTCAGAAGGATCTCAGAATTGCTTATCAGGATTGTCGATAACTAGCCTATGGCGCTTTTAGTTAATTGGTTGAAGTGATTTGGAACAGACAGCTGCGAAGGCAATTCGAGGGCCATGTCGGAGCTTTTTTCCAAAGGTTTTAGTAGGTTATGCCATCCAACGGTGTATCGGGAAACCCCGCTTTTCAAATCGTTTTTGCGTCGTTAAACTGAAAGCTTTTCAAACGGGTATGTGATTATTTTCCCTTTCCCGGGGAATTCAATTCCCCAACTGTTGTGATTTCCCTTTCTCTAGATTGAGGAGGAATTTGAATTACCTCATGGTCTAACTGGCGATATGCATTTTCTCTATTAAAGTAATTCAATTTCCATCTCAATCTAGGAAAAAGGGAATTTAATCACTTCAATTTCGATATTGAATTAGCTTTTCCGCGAAAGGGGAAACCAATCACATACCCGAAAATGAAGCCGAAAGCCCCGCAGCTAGTGCTCTCGTTAAATCTAAGCAATAATTTATTATTGCTTAAATCAATAAATAATAATAATATTCACATTGAAATGTTAAAAGGATATTAATTTAAATTTCTTTATGTTTCATTGATTGTGATACTTAAAAATTCACTCGGGTCTTTTGTATCCTTCAATCAAAATTGAATAAACTTTTCCCTTCTCCTATTAATAACAGCAAAGACTGACAACGTTAAACACAATCAAAATCGCATTGTCACGTTTTTATTGCTGCCAATAGGAAGCTATAACAATGTTATTTGCTCAACGAAAAACTATATTAAGGGAACAAATATGTACATATGTTCATATGCGTGTGTATAGAATTGGGTGAAGAAACTGCCCTCAAACGAAGACAAAAGAAACCGCCCTAATGACTTTATTAACTTTTGTAAGCAAGCAGTTAACAGTAAAGGGAATCTGCTCGCCTAGAGAGCTTATAAGAAACTAGACAACAGACAGGGAGAAGAAAGAGGAAGTTCAAAATAGAAATAGTCCGAAATTGACATCAATAAAGTGCACGTGCTACCTTTGACGGCGTTTCACGCAAATGTACCACAAAAAAAAAAAAAAAAAAAAATGGTTTCTTTTATGACGTTAACGGCTTGAGGTGACTTTCTCGGATTTCCGTTTCAGTTGGCGAAAATGCTTTTAGGCTTTGTGACTCTTTTTGATTTTCTTTTTGTTTAGTTTTTCCTTATCTTTCTTTAATAAATTTGTTCTCGCTGAACATGGCAATAGACGTGGCAATGTCAATGGAAGAATTATTAAAACTATGTACATATGTATGTATGTGTGTTAATGTCGAAGGCTAGTGTATTAAATCTGCTTAAGGTCAGCAGAAATGGAAAAGTGTTTTTTGAAGGTTGTGTGGGGGGGTCAAAGTCAGAAGCGCGTTGTCACTAAAGGGCTCTACGCTCTAAAGCAGCAAGTAATTTTCCTATACCAAACCACATGTAGAAAAAACAAATGAATACTTTGGCTTACTTTCGCTACTTGAACGCATACGCTAATTACAAGTACTCGGACTCACAGGGTTGCATTTAAGTCATACATTTTCTATATTTCTGTCGAAATGTCATCGAAATTTCAACTCTGATTTCCTTTCTTCACAAGAACCGAGCTCTATACTTCCTGCATATCTGCGTAGAGCCCATTAAGAATGGTGGCAAAAATACTTTGGAAGGTTGCCATTCGATATAAGCCCTGCACATATAATATTGTTTCTATCTGACTGAATAAAACTACACGACTATAGTAGGAGATTGGTAGATGAGGAAAGGGGAAGCAGAAGGGAACGGGGGAAGAGAGAGTGGCAGTGTCACAAGGTGGAGGTTAACGCTTAACGGTGGCTGATCACATGCTTTTCAGAGTTTTTCGATTTCGTATTCGTGGCATGAATGTTGCTAATAGGCGACAAATTGATTTTTTACGGGATATTGCTGTCTGATGTTTACCAACGGAATGAGGTAAGAGACATTGCCAGATTGGAAATACTTCGTTTATAACTTTTTTAAGCGTGAGACTAGGTTGTTAAATAGAAATATTAGCAGGTGATTTGAGAAGGTGAGTAATGAATAAATAGAGATTGCTTCGAAGAACGATGAAATTATAAGGGATCTCATGAAGCATTAAAAATCAGCTTTGCGCAGATTTGCCAGGAAGGATTTGCAAAGTTTCATGAGTGCATATTTGGCAAAACATTTTTTTTTAACGAACCAGCTGATTGTCAAATTCTTAAAAGCTTGCACACACTGTACAACACAAACAAACATCAAGTCAGTTTGAACAAAACAAAAATTCTTACAATATAATTTTTGTGTTATATTTTTTCCATATTTCGATAAGCATACTGTTCCATTAGAAAAACTTCAGATTTTCTCAATCAATTTTACTTTTTGTTCTTGTAAATATTTGAAATGTATTTTAAACTTTCACACATGTAGTTAGTTGGATGGCTTAGGACGGGCTTAATTTTATTTGCTCGAAAATTTTGCCGGTAGAATTGACTGAGCACGTTTGCTCAGTCTCAGCTGTTATCTTTTCATACAAAATTTGACAGTTCAATTGCTCCGGTTTGCCAAATGCGCAAAAATTTGCTCTGCGCACGATTTGCCCACCTACAAACATATGTGAGTCCACATTATGTATAATAAATGTTACCATCTCCCTTCTGCAAAACAAACGGACAAATGTGAAAAAAAATTTTATTTTGCTGTACGCTAACTTGGAAAAAAATGTACAAAAAACGGACACATTTTTAAGTGTATATTTACACAAAAATCCCTTATTTCTGTTCAAACAAATTGAATTTTTCGGACTCAGAACTAACAATTGTGAGATTTCCAAATACAACAAAGCATTTAAGCTTTGAGATTGCAAATCACCAGTTTTTAAGTGAATAAAAAACAATTATTCTTCATCAAAATCTTCAGCGTCACAACAAGCCAATTTAAATCAAACTTGTCAATGTGCCCTTTTACATTAGGGCAACCATGATACAAAGAGAGCAAGATAGCACCACTTCGGGTACCGCTATTTTAAAGCATTCGCATTGTTGTTGTTTCCAATGCTAAAGTATAGTTGTGACGTTGGGCTTAACACGCAAAACAACAACAACGAAACTCTCATTTTGGATTTGTGACATCATAGGGCTTAAGTGGCGCTATCTTGTTTTCTTGTATCATGAGGGCAACTATTGCCGGCAATTTTTTGGTTTGTAGGCGAGATGAAGCGCGTGGATGTAAAGAACCTACCCCTCACAATGGTACTCGTCGTTTGTCGGATCTTGAAAATTTTGAATTCAAAAAATGATGGGCTGTGGGCATATTTCTAAAAAAAAGTACAATCGCATGACAATTCATGATTTCAAATATGTTCGCATGACCGCTGTATCGGCTTAAAAAAAACGGACTGTCCAGCGAAAAAACGGACATATGGTATGGTAATGTATATTATACATTGTATAATCAAATTTGTTAAACGAGCAGTGCTGCCAGTATTTTAAATTAAGATTTTCTTTCTAAGATTTCTCGCTTTTGATAAATTTTTTTTTTATTTCCGAAAATTCTTACGATAAAAAAGGTTGCTATGGTCAATTCATTAACCGACACAGACAAACTGGTAGCTTTATATGGTTGATTATTGTTGTTAAGAACGGCCCAAGATCGTGGTCATTTTACAGATTTTCTAGACCATAAGGGGCTTAATATGCTGACTTTTGTTCAATTATTTTGTGACTGCCGCCCTTTTGCCACGCCTAGTTTTAATATTTTTGGGAATTTTATCAGAAGCCCAAATAAAAACTTCAATTTAAAATTTCGTTGAAGTATTTTGAAGAAAGCGGAATTTAGAGCGGTTTTTGGGATTTGTGTAAGCATCCCTGGCGCTGGAGGTACCCCTAAAAGTCGATCGATTAAGTCAGTTCTCGCAGGGAATGTCTATGGCAAGAAAAAAGATCCAAACACCAACTTTAGTTCGAGTCCCGAGTTGAATTTCAGGTGTTTGAAACTATTTTCAAAAAACGACCTTTGCCACGCCCAATTTTCTAATGAGCTCTATGCAGATATGCAGGAAGTAAATGTCCTATACTAAACACATGCAAAAACAACCAAGAAGTACTTTGAGTTACTTCTGATACTTCAACGAATACGCAGATTAAAAGCAATCGAACATGCAGGGTTGCATTTAAATCTTACATTTTCTATATTTCTGTCGGCCTGTCATCGAAATTTCAGCTCTGATTTCCTTTCTTCACAAGAACGAGCTCTATACTTCCTGCATATCTGCGTAGAGCCCATAAGCGAAAGGGCTCAACGCTGTTAAAGTAAATTGAAAGGAAGTAACGAGCTCATTCTTTTGAAGAAAGGAAATCAGAGTTGAAAATTCAATGCAGGTCGACAGAAATATAGAAAATGTATGATTTAATTGCAACCCTGCATGTTCGATTACTTGGTTTAGGAAATTTAATTGCTGCTTTAAGGGCTCTACGCTCTAAAGCAGCTAGTAAATTTCCTATACCAAACACATGTAGAAAAAGCAAAGAAGTACTTTGGCTTACTTTCGCTACTTGAACGCATACGCTGTATTACAAGTAATCGGACTCACAGGGTTGCATTTAAATCATACATTTTCTATATTTCTGTCGACCCGTCATCGAAATTTCAACTCTGATTTCCTTTCTTCAAAAGAATGAGCTCGTTACTTCCTTTCAATTAACTTTAACAGCGTAGAGCCCTTTAGAGCCTAGAGCCCTTAAAGAAGTCATATCAAATGCCTTTAAATATATTTTAATATCAGTTTCAATCAAAATATCTCAACATATTTCGGTTTTAGAGCAGTTTTAAGATATCCCTAAGAGGCCCTAGTATTGGAGACATTCCTTAAAATGGCCCGATCGGGTCCATTCTTGAATGTTATTTTACTCATGTCCTCACCAATGACCTCAACGAATTTCGTTGAGCTACCTCAACTCCTTTGATAAGAAAACTGTATTCAAACAGACTGACGAATGTACGAATGGACATGGCCAAAAGCAATCAAAATATTCAGAATGGCGGGAAACCACAATTTTTGCAACCCTGACTCAAATCGAATGCTTTACCTGTTTCACATTTTTATACGTCAGGCAATGTTATCGTTAAAAGCACAGGGTTGCATTTTTGGCACGCTTTTATTCGTATTCAGGTTTAACAGTGGTGATTATTATCTCGTTAAGAAATTACTTTTATTACCAAAAAAAAACTTTTAATTTCCATTTTTAAAACGCTTAAATAAACTTAACCCTCTAATTCCTAGCTCAGTCTGTGGATGGACTTTTTTCGAACTATAAAAAAAAAAAAAAAATTAATAACAATAATTTCAGATTCGTGTTTTTCTACCCGAAAAGAGTCTTAACTGAACTTTTCATTGAAAATATAAAAATTGTGTCATTAGAGGGTTAATTCTTGATTTCTGTATGTATTCTACAAACAGCAAAAAGAATTTCTCTACACATTTTCTTTGAAATCTTCTTTAGAGAATATAGCTTTTGAATAAAAAATTCTTTTAGCTCCAAACAGACAATGCACCACCAAAAATTTTGTATAGCTCCCTCAAAAGTCCATGTTAGCATTCCAATTTACTTGCAAATACTTCATGGCACAAGAGAGCACAAGAAAAAAAAAGAGAAAAAAAATTGAGATTACCTTTCACGACCGGGCAAAAATGCATTCATTCAAAGGAAATAAGGAAGCAAACATGTTATGACCAGGCGACCACTGACGGATTTTATAATAAATTCTTGAGCAGCAAGTCCAGCACCAAAATTCAACACAATGCGAATGAATATATGATCCTTAGATTGCAACAGAATATTTAACAGCTATCTGGATAATATTCTCGAAACCACAGCAAAATAATTTCTATGCGAATGAAGCAATGGAAAGGATAAGAATGCAAAAGTCCTTCTGCTTTTTTAAGAGAAACGAAAAGATCTGCAATTTATGACAGCATAAATTCATGTAATTTCGCATCGACCACACATTTTTCCTTCAACTGTCTTAATTGATTATGGTTGAATGAACATGAAACATTTTCAGGCAACCACAACAGTGGCTAGCGAGCAATTTTACGGATGTTCAGGAGAAAGTCAGTTGAAAATGACATAGAAATAAGATTGAAATATTACTTTTCACGTTTTGTTTCGTTGAGTACGATGGATTCTTTGACTTTGACCGAGTTGTGTTTTCATGGTTTTGTTGAAAATTTTCCAAATTGGCAACGCCAAAGTACATTTTCCAAATAACACCTGATGGATAAAGGTTCAATTTAGGGATGGGCAAAATGGGAAAATACATCGATATATATCGTATCGATATATTTAAAAAGCATCGAAATTGAAACGATACTATCGGGGGAGAAATATCGAGCTTTCGATATATCGAATTATAAATACCAATTAAAAATGACTATTTGACTATAATACAGTGTACCTTCTGCTTGGGGAGAATCCTCCTTAGCGGACACTACTCTAAACGGACAGATTTCAGGAATTTTCTTGTGTTCCTGCTTCTCAAATACTTTCCTCTTAAGCGAATACCTCTGTTAAGCGGACATATATATATGGATCCCGTAGGTGTCTGCTTAAGACAGAGTACACTGTACATATTTTAGACAAAATTGGAGTGTACAAAAGGACGTTTTCGAGTTCTCAGATGGTATGATAAGATATGATACCATAAGATAAGACATGAACGATTAAAATGCCGCTTTATATCCAAGAGAAATACGTGTGAAACACAGGTTTACAACGATAGACATATATAAAATATCGCTTTTGATATCGGGAAAAGTATATCGATGTACGATATATCGCCGAGCAAAAATATCGGTATACATTTTCGATATATCGTTTTAAAAATATCGATGTTTTGATATATCGATATTTTTTGCCCATCCCTAGTTCAATTAGACAAGATAATGACAATGGAAGAGAGACGGACAAACGCTTGCTCCTTTTTTGCGGCCGTCCCTAATTTTTTGCGTGGCTCTAAGTAAATAGGAGCCAAGGATTTATCCAAAGAAAACAGAATACGCAGCTTTTTAATAATTTCAAAAATAAAATCTACTCCAGAGGTCTGGCAGCACTGTTACACCGTCATCTGATAAGCACAGGGTTGCTTTTAACTCAGGGTTTCAATCTGAACTTAAAGCTGGCAAAAATAAGCAAACTTTTGTAATAACATCTGCTGACGAAAAGAATGAAAAGGTAATTGGGTTCAATTTAAATAATTGTTTACAATTCAATTAATATTTTCTCTGCAGATCAAAGCAGGCGCCTAAATCAGGAAACCTTGGAGAAGATCGCGGCTGCTGTTGCAAGCGTTCGGCCTGCCGAAAGAAGTACTGTGAATGTTTTCGCATGAACACTTGTTGCACGAAAGCGTGCAAGTGTGTGGGTGAGTAAAATTAAAATTTCCCCAAAATAAAAAAGAAACACTCTAAATTACTTTTCTTTTCTACACCACCTCCACCAGATTGCCGAAATACACCAGGGCCATTTGTATTGAGTCTTGGTCTTGAAACATCCACAAACGAGATATCGTCGAATCAAACGCCCGCCTACGAAACTGCGAAGCCTAAGGAAGCTCCATCAGTGGCAATTAAGACGAAAGAAACAAAACTGAAACAAGCAAAATCCCAGAAAGAAACTGAAGCTGCGACCACACAAATCTCGGGAACTAATAATAATGAGACCGCAATCAGCTTTGCCGTCAAGGAGCAACCGATTTTCCTAAACTTCATCAACGACGATGTCGTTGAGGCGAGCGTTGAATGCATGTTGGCACAGGCACGTGAATGCTCGGACAATGGCCTTAATGATATGCAGACTCAGAAAATGATTTTGGATGAATTCGATCGATGCTTGGTGGGAATACTGGCTTCCATGGAAATAACTGAAGATGTCGCAGAACAATTTTTATTGTAAAAATGAACAGTGATCAGAAATTTACACAGAAATATATTGTTTCTGATGAACTGTCATGGTTTTTGGACTCTATTTAGTTCAATAGGGACGAAATGAAATGTCGAAATTAAAGGCCTCAACACAGTTAAAATAAATTGTAAGGAAGTAACGAGCTCATTCTTTTGAAGAAAGGATATCAGAGTTGAAATTTCGATGACAGAGCGGCATAAATATAGAAAATGTATGATTTAAATGCAACCCTGTGAGTCCGATTACTTGTAATTAGCGTATGCGTTCACGAAGCGAAATTAAGCCAAAGTACTTCTTTGTTTTTTCTACATGCGTTTGGTAGAGGAAATTTACTTGCTGCTTTAGAGCGTAGAGCCCTTAAAGAACGAAAGAAGCTTATAATTTTGCAACCATACGAATCTCTCTAGTAAAATGGATGGTTTCTGGGCCTACGAATTGGAGAGATGAAAGTATTCACTTCGCATAATTGGAAACTTCGATTAAGAAGAAGGATTCCTAGGGTCCAAGGAATTCCTTTAACTCCCTTGGCAATAGCTTTAGCCATTCAAAAGCTTCGAAGCAAAGAAAATTTCATTCTGAAAATGGTGGTCTAAGTTATCTAACCAAGAGATCATCTATCTGCACTTACGTTTGTTTAAATATCTCAGAAATCTACCTCTTGATTTTGATTAAATTCCTTTTGCTAAAAGGTAATATTTAGGGGTTTTTTAATACCCAGAAAGTGATGCGGGAACGGAAATGCACAGGAAAAAATCAATTAATTTTAATTTTCTTTTTTATGCAAATTTTTTCTCAGTGTAAAATTTAATCAAAATTTTTTCATACATCTCATTTTATCAACTATCAATCGCCATTTGTGTCATCTTTTTATCTTCATCCGTTTTTGAGCTAAAAATATTTTGAAAAAATGGCTTTCTAAAGCAGGTTTTTCCAGCGGGTTTCATGTACCCCTAGGTAGTACCGTGTTTTGAAGAAGTAGCTATACAAAAATCAACAAAACCTTAAAATTCCTTTCAAGAGAGCGATTGCTTTCCTGACCCGGCAAGACCCTTCAGTACAAATTTCCCCCCCAATGAAATTTCCCACATTAAAAGGAATGTAAAGTATGGTTACAGACTGAACTCCCCAGCTTTAAAGCCCATTCCAGTGAGAGGACGAGTATGCATTTAAGGCTACAGCTTCGATTTTCTTGAGTGCTTCTTTACCGTGTTCGACATCGATTAAATTTTTATTACAGCATATCACCTTTCCTTCGATTCCATGTCTGTTGCAATAAATCAAGTTTCACTTTGAATCGTGTCTCCATATGCAACAGGATTTCAAGCTCGACGACTTATTTCGACAAAGATATGGGTTTGGGTAAATTATCGAGGGTAAAAGCTTCTGCATACATACGTGAATATATAAAATTTTGTATGTATAAGGATGGATGTAGAGCTACCCACCAGACAGGAACAACGACACGACAAAAGGCGACGCGTGTGACTGTAACAAACGAGCAGAGTGTCATGCAATTGAAATAGGGATTTTGGGAATATCGACAAAGAAAACAACAAGTGGAAAGCCAAACGACCTTAACGACGAACTCAACGAAGGACGCCGGGTGACGGCGACGACGACGACGACGACGACATAAAGGTTGAAGGATATTAGCTGAAACACTTTTAAGGAAATTGAATTGGGAAAACCATCGTTGATACGAAAAATAAGACGACATTTTAATAGCACAAGCATCAAGTATCCAAGGTGCAAAGACGGCAAAGGAGTCTCTTAACGTAACAAGGCTGAGAGGATTTAAAATATCCAAGAAGTATAATAGTTGATGAGAAAACATCGTACTTTGAAAATCTCCATTTCAATTGTAAACCTTGAAATAACCTTTAAAAAAAAAATCTCTAATCCCTTGTGTCAGATTACGAAGGACCATGACTATTTCCAACTGCATTTAAGCTCCGTGGAGTAAATTTAAAAATGATTTGTTTCATTTTCCCCGAACTCAACTCAGCATTGCCCTTTTTTTCCCCCGTTTATTTTTATTGCACTAATTTTCAATTACGAAAGCTAAAATCACTTCCGCTCATAAGCAAGGAGCGTAATCGTGTTTTATATTCTTTCAGTTGAAAGCGGAAGTTCATATATCACACAATTCCTCCATGCCATGAGCTTTTACGCCGTTTCGCCATCGGTTCATCATGCTCAAACATGCGCGCCTGCATACCTGTGTCGTCTTCTTGCTCAATTTTTGGCCATTCGCAAAAATTCCTTTAGAGTTGATTAAAAACAATAAAGTAAGCTTGTTTTGCTCCTTATCCTCTCGCTAGCTGAACGAACGGATGGTTTGATTCTCATAAATAAGCAATTTATTGTTTGTTCCCCGCTTACCGTACGAACGTACATACTTGTACATACATTCGTATATAGGTAGCTGTAGCGAGTACTCGTATATGGTATGCGTGCATAAAGACCGGTATAACGTTAAATTCTTGTTATTATGCGGGACATTTGCCAAGGTACTGCCGTTGCTGCCGTTTGGCTAGCATGATGAGTGAAGAAATTCCAAGAGGGGGACGGCGAACGAGAGAGAGAGAGAGAGAGGGGCTAAAGAAAGAAATAATTTCCTGCGGAATTTCTTTTTCTTTTCTTTTGCCTTCTTAGGATCCATGCTACTTGGTTTGCAATTTCCGGTATAGTCGTCTATGGTCGTATAGTCTGATAATGCTAACGCTCAACGCGATATGCTAGCACCAAGGATGGGCTTCGATTGCTCACAGTTTTATATTAATACATTTAATTCTAGCTATTATAGAAAAGATACGATATTTCTCGAACAGAACGTTCAAAATCAATTGTTAAACTTCAAGGAAAAGCTATAAAGACTTGGATTAAAATCGGTGGGATTGGTCTTAAAGAAGACGATGATACCATGAATTATAGTGCAGCTTCAGAGTCATTTACAGCATGATATTGGATTACAGTTTTTCATTAATTGTTATTATATGATTTTATTTTGTTTTTTAAACAATCCCATTTGATTTTTTACAGCTTTTTTTATGTTTAGGATTACCTTTTCACACATTAAGAAAGCGCTGGCCTCAACAGAGAATGCAAAAGGACTTTCGCTGGAGAGTGGAGCAGCAAGATTGAAAAAAAAAAAAAAAACGAGCGATAGTGAGTGAACAAGAATAACACAGCGGAAATAAAAGAGCGAGAGAGAGAAAGAGGCGCTATTAAAATTGTCTGAATGAAAATTTCAAATGGGTCTATAAAGCGTTCAAAGCTAGCTAAATAATATGACTAAATGTCGATGAAAAACAATTCCCTCAGACCAGGGATTCCTTTATTTGGACCGGATCACGAACTTGCATGTTATGAATGCTCTAAACTTAAAATTTGAAGCAATTTAGGAACATCAGATTTTCATTTGAATAAATACTCGTTAAAGAGATGCCGAATAGAATGACTTCTTTGCTTCTTTATGGAAAAATAAAGCTCGTTGTTATGTCTAGTGATCAGTCGAGTGGTTTAATTTACAACTGGAAAATTGTATTAAGAATTGCTATGTTAAGCACTTATAGTACACACAAGTGTCTAACCCCGTGCTGTCCAGACTAATACTCCCTCATATAGACGAGACCATTCTTGTTGCTTCCCAGCGGGAAATTATCTATTATATTAAAAACTCATCAGTGATATTATCGATGACATATCGGTGACAGTATCATGCATGACACCTTGGGGGAAATGTCAGCGTGGAGGGATGCTGTTCATTTGCTTGAATCTCATTGGCTACTGAAATTTAAATAAGCTTTAAGCGTCAATTGAGCATTGAGGATGATTGCTCGACTCAGAATCCGAAGATCGCGGGTTCGATATCTGCCAGAGGCAAACAAAAATTGTTAAAAATTGATTTTAAAAATTTTTGATATATTGAAAGAGAAGATAAAGAAGAGAATTTTCAACTGATTTCTATAAACTGACAATTAAGAGAGAAAAGAGCAATGTGCTGCTCTCAAATGCTTCTTTCGCCATTGCAGACCCATAGCATGACATGTCACCGATGAACTCACAGTCCAACTCCTGTACAAATGTCATACAAAATGTCGTATGAAATCGCATGCGTTCCGGCTCCAAAGTCACCCCGACTTCATCGATGATGTCAGGGGGACATTTCCCGCTGGGTAGCTCACGTTCTGTTTTTCCGTACACGTTAAAAATGAATAACTATAAAGTTTCTTTGTAAAGGACTTACTTAATAATTGTGTTTCTTTTATTCGGAGTTTGGGCCTTCTCAAAACATATATTTTGCCAATCTCAATCCATGATACGCGACCAAATATCAAAAAACAAAAGCACCCCTAAAAGGATCTGTGATACTTATCACAGTTTATTGCTAGCTTACTCTTGAAATTTTTTTCAGTGCATATCACTCGATAAAGCGCTCATACGTGTGAAAATTGTGCACTGGTCTAAACATCATATTTAGCCAAAGATTTTCGAAGTCATCGATTGAAAACGAGATTTATAAAAAAAATTTTTTTTAAGCCCAAATTTTATACTCCCACTCAAGGACGAAAAATTGCACTCTTCATTGTTCATCGCCGTCACTCGACATTTCGTTTAAAAATAAAGAAATTTTTTTCTTCGATTTATCGCAATTTAAATCGCGAATTTGATGCGTGAAAATATTTGTGAACGCCACAGATTTTTGGTCCAAAATTTATTTTCAATTTCTCTAAATTTTATTTCGATTTGCGACACGATGTCACGTATGCCTTTTCGCTCGCACACATTATTTAAAGTTATTTCTGGCTTTGTCGTCTGATCAGCGGCACGTACTAAATTGTTACAAATCGGTTTGATTAAGCGTGCAGCACGTAAATAGTTATCTCTCTCTCTCTCTCTCTCTCTCTCTAACAACCCTTCGGCGCGCTTCTTCTTCAACTTTATTTTGAGATTATTATTTTCGATTAGCTCTCATAAAATGAAAAATGGTCGAAATTTCTAATTAAATCCATTGTTGCCCGATAAATTGCCATAAATTTTAAGCGAAAATATTTCTTCTTCTAGCTTGGCATCTCTATATATAAGTACATATGTATGTATATTTATCTCTAGATCCAATGATGTTTGCCGTCGAGTCTTCGGCTAAATTCACTTGTACGCCACCAGCATGCTGCTACATGTCTTGACTGCTTAGTTACCTTTCTCTTCTATACCTCCTAATGGAAAATCGGAACATGTTTTATTTTCCCCCGTGGGATGGACACTGCAAATACACATTTCGCATGGCGTTCCTCAATGAGTCGAGTATCTTTTCTGTTCGCCCGCCGAGAAGGGCGCATCGTCCATGGTCCATTACCCGGGATGATGCTGGGTAAGGGCAGCTCGATTGGTTTCGTTGGGGATTAGTAAAAATTGAAAATCTCTGCCCTACGGCCGTGTACCTATGTACGTGTTCATGTTCTATGAACAAATGACAACGAATTTAAGAACAACAACAACAACAACAACAAAACAAGAAACATAAGCAAACAATACAAAAAAAAACGCTGCATTTGTCGTAGGCAACGGAGTCAACAAAACCGTTGCAATAATAATTGGTGTTTGCCATATTTTCCCATTCTTTTTCATACGAAATCGGTAACCGAATTCACGATTCGTTCTGTTCGTTTTTGGTTTCGTGTTCGGTTTTTTATGTGACAAGTTCGAAGTATTCAGCACGATTGCGGCGCATTAAGTCCCGAAACAAATTTTCTTTTCAATTCCTTTTGGGATATTACGTTTGACATCATTTTCTTTTCATTATTATCGTGTTGTTCTTCGAGTTGTTGTCCTCAGTTGTGGTTGTCTTGTCAACATGTTTTAAGCTCACTTTACTAATTCCCATGGGTACCCGTTCTCTATAAGGTTCAGACATTTTAATGCGTTCCTCGAAATAAACGGAGACCTTTAAAATTTTTAACCCATGTTAAGTTAAAGGTCTCTGATGAAGTTAGAACAAATACTATTTAGTTATTTGAACATATGAGAATTGAGAAAGAAGAGGATTAAACCGAAAAATAGAAGGAAGAAAATTTTTGCCATAAGAAAGAGATGGATTTGGTGCCCATGTTTTTCGCATTTATTTTGGGACAGCAGTGTTCGCTCGCGGATATATTGCCTTTTGCCTTTCCTACAATTTATTTCTTTTTAGCACCCCCAATACACCGGAATCCGGGGTGCACTTTTCTCTTTCGGTGATGCACTACAATTCACCTTTTTATAACCACTGTACCCAAACATGTACACAGGTTAAAGGATGTAAGTTTCTGACCTTTTTCGGTGTTCAAACTCATAAAATTTCTTTTGCTCTTTTTCTACTTTCTGAATTTTTATAAGTAGGATTTTAGCTTATGTCCTGGCTTTGGTCAACAGAGTTTTAGATTATTATGAATTAATACAAGTAAGCTTACAGTCGAGTATCTTTGTTATTATTGCCTTCTTTTCCTTACTTAACACAGAGCCCACTCTTTTCAATACCCATCCCTTTTTTCGTTGCCGTTTAGTTAAGGAATCTGCTTCACATAGACTCTATGATGGTTATGAGATCGAAAGCCTCTTTTTTGTTTGAGACATCATTTTGGTCTTATTCCCCGAGGCAATCTTTCGATTGTATTTCAGTAATTATCGGGAAAAATTGGCACCATTGGTATAGGAGAAATTTCGTTTTTAAACTTACCCTGTAATTCGAAGGTTGCTGGCGAATTCACATGCTTCGGTACTCGGCAATAAAAAGCAGGTCCCATAATTTTCACACGGTCAAGGGTATGCAATCAGGAGCTCCTAAGAAAAAAAGTTCCATAATCAGTTTTGACAGGCGAGATAGTAAAAGCAAAATTTGTGTCCCTCCCATCAACCACGCTTTAGAGAGGACACCCCCAATACAATATCTCTAGAAACTGAAGAGTACACTGATAGAAAAAACTTGCTAAAACTAAGAATTTTGAGTCGATAATTAAGAATTTATCGCTTAATTGTCTGTTAATCACGAAAATTCTTGATTTAAGAATAAAATTCTTGATATTTCGAGAACGCTTTTTAGAATGGATTCTGGGAAAATTCTTGAGTTTAGCATGTTTTTTTGGAATGCATTTTTGCCTCGCAATCCGATGTCTGCGGGTTCAATCCCCACTCCAGTCGAGCGGATTTTTTTTTTTTTTTTTTTTTTTTTTTTTTTTTTTTTTTTGAATCAGTTGATAATATAACACATAAATAATATTTAAACAGCTTAGAGGAATAAAATAAAAAGTTTCTTTTGATACTCGTAAAAGCAAAAGAGGACGGTTTCAGCGGAACTCATAGCAATTTTGTAAAGGGCACGTGTACATGACAACTTTGAAGACAGGATAGAAATTTTACTTTATGACTGGCGATTTGTTTTCTCCTCTCCTAGTTGAACCACTTTTTCCTTCAAATTTGCTTGCGTCTTTCGAGTCCTAAGATTTCGTCGACAACTTCTTTCCGCCTGCGACAGGGCTCGAACCTGGGCACTTCAGATTGCTAAGCGCTCACGCTATCCTCTACGCCAAAGAGGGATCTCATTCGCGAGTGCTAAATTTATTATGTTAACTTTCAAGAAAATCTTGCTGTAGAATTTCAGAGTATTTAAAAGTCAAGAATTGATTCTTGATTTGAGAATGCTTTTAGAATTGATTGCTGGAAACAAGAAAAAATTCTTAAACTAATACCGCTTTTCTTGATTTTAGAATGTTTTTCGGTCAGTATCCTAAGTTCAAGCATGAAATTTTAAGAATGTTGCATTGTAAAATCAAAAATAAAATTCTTAATTTTAGCATGCCATTTTTCTATCAGTGTACTCAAAAAACCTCAATACTTTTATCAATCCAAAAGAAAAAAAACAGGAACAAACATTCAATATTCAAATCGAATCAAATTGTCCCCATAAAGTTGTCTAATATTTCCAAAAATAAGAGAAAGAAGAATTAAATATGAATAATATTCACTGGCCAATATAAAATTAATGACATGCTAATATTGTAAGCCATTCTTGTACAGCGAAAATACCAATTTCGGGCCAATTAAAGTCATAAATTTTATGGATTCTTAATTGTATTTACGAAAATAATAACAAAATTAGCACTAAATTAGTTATCCTGCCAACGTCACGATAGGCTTAAGCAAGCTTTAGCCGAGCATTTCAAATTTTCGAAAGCCGATAGGTATAGCGTTCGGAGGGGGTTGAACAGAAAACATATGCCAGCGCAATAATAGCAAAAAACGAAGCAAAATTTTGAATTGAGTAGAAACCGAAAAACAAAAACAAACAAAAAAGTTTTGTGTGGTAGCCTCAAAAAGTAGCAACAAAATTATAATTGCACAAAATTTAATTTTCAAACAATTGTGATAATAATTTATAGAGAGGAGAGAGAGAGAGAGAGCACAAAACTTATGCTGGGCAGATTGGAAAAGGTGAGCATTACGTATGTACATATCTGCACACGTCCACGCTTTGTCCTAAGCCTTTTGTATCGAACGAACTCAAACTACTATGCATGGAGAGCAGAGCAGACTGACAGGGAACAGGACAGGCAACAGGACAGCAGAGAGGGCACAAAGACTATGGCATCAAAGTTAATAAAAGGATATAAGAGTGTACGGAATTATCCTTGGCAGCTCTGAAAATGTGCGCAAAATGATAATTTAAATAATTCAAAAAGTTAAATTAACCAAAATTCAACAAATCGAATTAGAGGAAATTCCATCATGAATGAAGTCCCTTGTTGTTATGTTATTTGGTATAGGCAATCCTTTTGGTGGTGCTGATGGTGATGTGGGGAGGAATTCTGGTTTCGCTTTGGGGTCGTTACATAGTTTGCTGGGTTCGTTTTTTTTGGCTAGTAACTCAGTTATCTAACCGAGCTTTGTGATGCCAATTAAGCATTAGAACCGTAATGAAGTTTCAACGTTTTTGGCAATGTTTATTGAGCGTTAAACTATTTTGCCCGGCGAGAGTTTTGTGGAAAGTGCAATGGGGTTTTATGGTTTTGTTTTGTTTCCTTTTCGGTTGAAAAAGGAAGCAAAACGGATTAGGAAAGGTCAATATAGAATTATGAAATAATTTTCTAAAGGATGGAGAGTTGAAAATATCAGCGTTGAAGGATAATTCAAACTTTCGGTACAATTTGGAATACCAATGTTTAGGGAAGTAGGAAAATGTTTTCAAGGTGAAATAAATATTTATGGTTTATAAACATCTCTGTGGTTTCTCATAAAAGTTCTCAATGATGAAATTACTTCTTTGGTATAAACAGGTGAGTCTTTATTATCTTATAGAGCATTTTTGAAAACGTATCTCGCCTATTAAATACATTTTTCTCAAAGACCAGTCATGGATATTAAAGTTTAAGAATGAGAACACACCAGATCAAACGAAATGAAACGAAACGGAATCAAAACGTTTTCAAAAACAACAGTACATTGTGTCTTATGAGAGGGAGCACACCAGATTAGATTAGAAAGGAAAGGATTTTTCTTGACTAACGAAACGAAAACGTTTTGTTTCGTTTCGTTTGATCCGGTGTGTTCTTAAGCTTAAGAGCATTAAATGTGTTTCTATTACAGAAGTTGACCAGTATTTAAAAAAAGCTGTTAATGTTTTGTCCTTAAAACACAAATGGTTAACCACATCACCATCTTCAAAATGGCACAGTTGGATTGCGAGACGCACCCCTTTTTTGTGCCTTTCAGTTTAGTAAAACAGGAACTGGAAAAATTGCCACTTATAGACAGTTGACCGGCATTGACAATATCTGATATTTGAGGTTTCTATTTTCCCCAGATAGGCAGCCCTATACAAAGATGCTTCAGTGGCCTTTTTTTCGTTTTACTCCAGGTAAACTTTCCATAGTCCGGACTTTCATAAGTAGACCTCAGACCAAGGTACTCAAAACAGTCGTTACGAAAACAACATTCCCAATATCAGTCCAATTAATTTTTCTCCCACCTGATAGTTAGGTAAAAATAATTTCAAGGGTGAAAACAAGTGGTAACTGATGATGCTGTTTCACAGTAGCCATTACCTCCAACTATTTCGGCTGGCAGTCGAGTTGTTTCCATAATCGTCATAAGTTTTTATTTGAACCCTTAAAATAAACGCTCCTTAAAAATCTTTACTTGAAATCAAAATACTATTAGCAAAGTACCCTTAAAAGCCATTAAAATAATGCTTTTTCATTCACTTAATTTCCAGAAACAATTGCTTAATTTTTTCAACTCAAATTTTGAAGAGGAAATCCCAGAAATCGTTCTTCCATTACTGGAACTAAAAACGTTACACCTTTTTAATAACTTAAAAGTTTCAAACGTTGCCCACAAAAAACCGGGGAGGTGTCCTTAAAATCATAAAAGCTTAACAATTTTACATCCTCAAAATTATCTCGGCTCTACGCACATCGTTTTCGAAGACGCACGCACACACACACACACACACCCACACACCTAACCTGAACCGACTTCAACTCATTGAAGCGAAGGAAGAAGAACAAAAAGATATTACGGAAAATAATTACTAAGCTCTAGCTCCAAAGGCGATTAGCCTCTTTGGCCTTAGGTACTCCATGCAAAATATATTATACATGTTTGCAGCAGTGCAGGAGTTCTTTGTTTTCTATCCTGCTTTGTTGTTGTTGTTGTTATTGTTGTTGATTTGTTGTAGTTGTTGCCGTTGCTATTGCTGCTGTTGACTACCATGAACCCAGTAAGCTGGAAAGCAAGGACTTGTGATGAGAGTAAAAACTTATACATACATAAGAACGTAAAATTTTGAATATAAATGCAGTGTTACACGTGCTTTTACACGTCTCCTCTAAGTCTCTACACTCTAATGCTCTATTGTCCTGTGTCTTTGTGCTGTTCCTGCGTTGTAGATTTCTGGATTACATTTCATTTACCTCTTGTATTTCTCGATGTTTTTCATGAATTTATTCATGATGCCTCATGAGTAATGCAATTTTCATTGGCGCTAAGCTGGGTGCTTCTGGTTTAAGAAAACAAAAAAAAAAAATGTGTGGGTCTTGATGATATTTGGGTGGGTGGGGGACATCAGTTCCAATTTTGCCAATTTTGCCGTCTAGTGTGGGTCTTTGTGGTTCATTGATATAAAAAATGTTCCTTCACTCCATCTTATTCAAACGGAAATATCATTGGAATTAGAGGCAATAGAAATTGATCAAATGGTCCGTTTACTTTGAAAGTGGTGTAAGTCCATTTTTCTATTTTCCGGTTCTCAGCGGCTTTGAGGGAAAATTGAAAGCCGCGAGGTAATTTACTTTTTGGATTCATGTTAAGCTCACCCATTCTAAGGATTTCGCAGTTTTGCTGGGTGGTGGCGGGTGCTGGGTAATGGGCATGCACCACTTAATATTTCGAAATAGAAAAATGGAGTTACACCACTTTCAAAGTAAACCGTTCAAATGTTAGTTTGAAGAAAACATGATTGATGTCGTTTGTGGTTTCAGTTTTTAAGATATTTTCCCACAAAATTATGTGGATGGATGTTCCCCAATCTAAAATGAAAACAATACCTAAGCCGATTTGGTAAGTATTTAGATACAATTAGAAGAAAAAAAGAAGAATTTTTATAGAAGGTTTAAGGTATCTGAACTGGAGTAAGGATAATGATTTTTATGTGACAAGGGTAAGGATGAAACTTATGGTAGTTTCAATGGACTTCTTTGTATTACTTCCGCATCATAAATAGATAGCTAAATGCCATGGGTATTTTTATATTTATACCTATATAAAAAAGGACTATATTTACAAATGGAAAAGGATAAACGTCCATGGCTACCTTACCGCAATGTAGCTCTCAAAAGAAGACCAAAACTTTCAAAGCCCAATTTCTTAGAATTCACAAACCATTCTAATTACTACTTCATACATAAAGAATGTCCTTTTCCAGGATTTTAATCTAATTAAACTAATAAGCAAAAATCGCTTAAGGGTTCAAAGAAAGAACAAAAAGAAAAAATAAATTAGGAGGAAGGAATGAATTGCGAAACGCATTTAAAGTTTTCATGGTTTCAACGCAAAAACAGATGGCGCCATCGGGTGACCATTTTCAGGTTAAACTTACAAGTGAAATACAAAACAAAACAATGGCTACCCGAATGGGATGCGAAAATTCGATGTTCTTTTAGACTGATACTGTTTTTTTTTTTTTTTTGTTTGGCGCTGCACACGTTCTTGTTTATAATTTTCGCGTAACACATGGAAAACTAAATACACAAGTGGCAAAAACTCTAGACCCCCGTTTCGCTCGGCACATACTTAACGAACTGTGGATGCATTTTCAGGATTCTTTTTTTTTTTTTTCGTTCTTTTTGGTTTGTTTTTGGTTTTTGTCTAATGGCTTCCGGAGAATGTCCAGCCAAGTCAGCAGAAGCATCCGCGCCAAAATTTCGCACAAAAAAGGATGCTCATACGCACGAATGCTCCGCTCCGCTTCGTTCTGTTCTGTTCTGTTCCGTTCGGTTCTGCAATTGTACACGAGGTCGTTTTTCGTGGTAGTGGAAATTGCGTGTTTGTGTGGCTCTGGATTTCGTAGGCTTGCATTAGTTTGACTGCCCCACGTTACCGCCACGTTCGCTTGTTTCAAGCCAAAACGCAAATTCAAAAAAAAATTATATAAATTTATATATATAGGTATGTACAATTTTGTTTATATGTATGTCCGCGGGTATAAACATTTTATGTAGGGCAGGAAGAATCTCATACAGCTCAAGCTGTTTCGTGTCCTGATGTTATCCTTTTGTGTGTGAAATTTTTGTCCAGTGGCAGGCTTTGTCGCTCGTCCATAAAAGAGGACATCCTGTTGTGCAACAAATAAGCAAATCAACTCAAACCAAAAAAAAAGAACAGTTCCCTTGCCGATTTCAGTGTTAGAGGTATGTCTCTCTATGCATGTTGGTCCTGCAGTAACAATTAAACACACTTTTTTTGTTGGTACTTGTATTTTTTTTCTTCCACTGGCCGCCGCCGGTGTGCGCTTAGCTTGCATTGTCGCTCCAGCGGCGATATATGCCCGCCTTTGACAGAAGTTTAAACTCTTAAAATCGTTATAAAATGCAAGCCAAATACTTGCCTGGAGTGTCATTTCTTCTCGTTTTGTGCTCCCATTTTTTTTTTTTTTTTTTTGTATTCTTGTTTATTTTTTCTTTTCTTTTTAATTTTTTTTTTTGTCTTATTGTTTTACTTTGCTTTGTTTCTCTAACCGCCTGTCATGCGAAATTTTCTGTAAACTGAAAACGAAATGCTCTCTCCCAAATGTAATGGCTACGCTGTCAGCATTGTGCCCATTGGACATTCGTACAAAAATTTTACGGCCCTTCGATGTTGTTTTGCTGCTGTCACTTTTTCCCATTTGCTTTGTTATTTCTTTTACTTTGTTTTGATCGTGAACTGTCAGGATGAGCGTGTAGAAAATTTGTAGCAAGATTTTATAGAGTCCTTTTTGGGGGTTTTCATTTTTTAGTGGGGGGTTTTTTCTTTCTTTCTCTTTTTGAATTGTTTTTATTTTTGTCAGTACGAGCAGTTAAAATCTCATTCGCTTGGCATCCTTCGGACATAATTGTTATGACAGAATGAGTTGTGTGAAAATCTGGATTTGTGAAGCTTAGTTTTTGTGATTTTATTTTTTCTTTGGATTTTTCTTTTTTTTTTTTTTTTTTTTTTTTTTTTTAATACGTTCAGAAGAAGTCGTTAGTTCGGATTTGTACAAGTGAAGCTCTGTTGAAAGGCAACGACAGCGAAAGCTGATTTTTTTAGAGTACCCCAAATGTTGTGGGTAGGACTAACACCTTAAGTCAAAATTTGCTGTTTCGAGAAAGTGGTTTCTCTGGTCTGGAATTGCAAGGATTTATCTTCCATTCCAGACAAACAATTTGTAAGGAGGAGTATAAATTTTAAGTGCCAAGGAGAGAGTTCGGTCGAATTTTTGAAGTTTTTTCGAATAGAATAAAGTCATTTAATATCACATTAGTGCTTGGCTAACGCAATATATTATATATCTTTGTCGTTTGAAATGATATTTCTGGGTATTTAAAGCTCTCTTCAAAGGACCCAGAAATCGTGAAGGATGCTTTAATTACTCGAATGTGCTTTAAAATATTATTTTTGATCGATGAGTTGCCCTTTACATTAGACAACAAATCACCGGCGAAGAAGTGAGTTTGATGGCGAGGGAGGTTCGGGTAAGAGAGAAAAACCCTCCCATACCACATGCCCGAACGTTCCAGAATCCAGCAGGACAACAACACACTTCCTTCTGACATAAGGCCACCGGTTTCCACTCTTGCGGAGATAATTGAAAATTTTTAATGAATTTCAATAACCTCTTATGAGTCTTTGCTTTCTCATCAGTCCACAGAATCATTTCTCATTCCAAATTTTCCAAATATACAATTTGCATTCACAGGACTTTAATTACACACACACACACACACACTCGAAATGTCAAATCAAACAAAAGAAAAAAAAAACCAAAAACAGAATTTAATTGAAGACAAATTACATTTCAATTTCACAAAATAATTAAAACGACCCTCACACTTCCGTTCCCTCGGATGAATAGAGCATGCATCAATAATTTTCAAATATTTTATAAACAATTTTTCCATTTCACTTCACATAAACGAAAACTTCAAAAGAAAATTGGAAAACAATAAAATAACTCAAAGGCAATTAAGGCCGGAATAATCACCTGGGGCGTTTGAAAAGTATTTTGCTCTTTTTTTTTTATGCCATTGAGTATTGAATTTAAATTTATTTTATTTAAATGAACAAATGCAGTCATCGATAAAATTGGAAATTGAGCTTAAGTGACCGCTCGATATTTCCAGAAAATAAACTTCGATTGATTGAAAAGCTTTCATATCGAAAATAAGGAGAATTAGATTTACTTTTCTGGTGAATTTCAATTTCTTGAATTATCAAATAAATAAAAATGAATTGAAAGAAGGCAAAACTATTTAGGAATGATTTTGCTCAAGGATTTCCATATAACCGAATAAATTTTCTTTTTTGTTGCCCAGTGTATCAAAAGAAGGTGTAGTGTAGGGATTGCGTTTCGCACGACCGGCAGAAGAATGTCTTATATATGTACGTCGATTAAGTCCAAGAGGTATGTGAGTGCACAAGTCTTTGGGTCTTTAGTTTTGACAGTATATTATATTACTGTCTGGGATTCGTGAACAATGTCCTCGGAAAATACTCACTTTTCTTCGTGCAGTTAAGGATTGCAGGGAAATTGTGCTCAGTAACACTCTGTAACTCAAAAAGCCATGACATTCCGAAAAAATCTAAGCCTCAAAAAGAAGAGGGAGGATCTCAAAAGAGCATTGTAGGGATCCACAATATTTTAAGAACCCAGTCGAAGCATGATTTTGCCATCACACCTTCTCCAGCTAATCAACAACTTTATGGCAACGAATCTTCCCAAAGACACAAAATTCAAAAGCCAAATTAACTTCGCAATTCCTAATTCAAAGAAAATGTCCAAATGAAAAAAAAAAGGAGACGATAGTAAGACAATAGAAAATCTCTTAAGCTTAATTTTCTCTGTTTATTTATAAACAAGCGTAAAATAAAATGGACAAGCTTAAAATCGGATAATATTGGCATTGAGATACCCTTACACTTCCGCTCGGGTTTCAACAAGAACAATAATGAAATACAATCGAAAACAAAAAGAAAAAAATATAAAAGAAAACTCAATCGAATCGAAATCAGCAAACAATTGATTCAATAAAATTTCAACAAATTCAACAAAACAGAAATCAGCATTAATCAATGCGCCATCATCGGCCGCGATGCCTTTTAAGCAGCTCAGTATAAGGCTCTCAGGGAAGAGCACATTGTCTTCTACTCCTCCCTACCCTCAGTAAGAAGAAATTGAATTGTCAGTGAGAAAGTTGAAGAAGAATTGTATAAAGGAAGGAACAACTGCGATCCGAAATAGAAAAAGTTTTAAGTGCGAAACATTTATTTGCGTAAATGGTGATTTCGGGAAACTGACTGCGAAAAATGGTCGGATTGGAAAATTAATTTCACTTCGAAGGCAACGAATCGAAGAAGTTCAATTTCATTTGAAATAAATGAGCACGAATTTCTATGGGGGAACATATTCGAGGTTGCTTAACAAAAAAAAAAAAAGGGTACAATATTCTGCAGGTCCTTGTGAGCACCAATTATAAATGCTGTTGTTATGCGAGAAGGAATTGGTTAGATCGAAATGCTTTCATAACATTGAAGAATGCGATTGGTAAGTCGGTTTCTTACACAAATAATATTCCTAATAGTTTCTTATGTTTAAGTGTTCAATTGGATGAAAATAATATTTAAATATACTCATATTAAGATACTTGACAGGATATAAGTTGCCCTTTAGAAAATTTTACAGTAATTATGTAGGTATATAAGTTTTTGCCTGTTTGTACGGGACACAAGTATCATTTTCTTTGGACTGCTCCTTTATAAGTTTTTCGTAGAACCTAACCATCCTGTATTAATATATAATACCGCGTCTACGATTCCGCTCTGTCATTAGTTTATATAAAAAAAAAAAAATCATTTGCCAAAAATTGACATTTCATAACAGAAATGTTTGGACCCTAAGCCCGAAGAATTCAAATCAAATTAAAATGAATTATTTCAAGGGTCGAATAAGAAGTATGAACAACAACCTTTAAACACCCTTTAGAGCTAGCGTTCGGACCCAGAGCCCCTCGATTTGTAAGCCGGCTACTCAAGATATTATGTCACGTCTTGGGGTGATGAAAAAGAGGTCCTATCTCTAAAGCAGCTGCTAATCGAGTACCTATAGGGATCTTCAGTTCAACTTCTCCGCAGTAGGGATGTTCTCGCCATTTCTAGTAGAAAAAGCAAAAGGAAACCGATGCAACAACGGTCTCGTGTATATTGGACTCGCTACGGACTAATCTAGACATGGGGAAATGAACTAGCGAGGCCCAATAAAATTTTTTAATACTTATGCCTGTAGCCTGATATCTTATGCTCGCTTACATCGGTGTCTGATCTATGCTTAAATATGGTTATGCGGGGCCCTGAGTCCTTTCAAATCGTTCATTCAAATGACTTCATGCAAGGCCTCTTTGGTCGCGAGGCCGTGACCGATAACACACTTCGTGTAAGCCACTGCTCGTGTAAATTTCGTAAAAAGAACTTATAAAGGGAATCAATGAATGATCATCAAGTAATGAGGAGCAGTTTTGGACACATCAGCCAGTCAGTTTCTCCAAACAACTCGTTTTATAAATAAGCTTTAAATATGTCCATCAAAAGTATATTCCTCCTATCTTAATATCAATATATCTTCTTATCTTATGATAGATAGACAAATAAATGTATGACCGTAAAATTTTCTTAGCAGAAAAAAGATCCTTCAAGTTGAACTAACTTCGTTACTATCTGTCGTTACAGTTCCTTCATTTTCATCAACCTTCAACGAAATCATAAAAAATGCAAATTAAATTTCACATTGTCTGGCTCCAAACAAGCAGATAATATGTATGAACTTGAACGTTGCTCCCTAACGTCTTGTTCTCATACTTTTCGACGCTACTCTCTATGGACTGCAGAGTCGCGTGGATCTCGTGCACTTTTTGACTTTCTTTTTGCCTTTTTTTTTTCGGTTACGAGGTCCGTTCGAGAATGGTTTCCGGGGTCTACTAAGGAAATCAGCAATCAATTAATTTTATTTGTAAATTCAAAAAGGCTCTCGCTTGGGTTCTTTTTTCTTTTCCCATTGCCACGCGTTACTATAAAGCAACTCTGAACGTTTATTTGTCAAAAAATTTGTTAGCGAAAAAAGCAATTTTTTTTTTCTACTTCCTCATCCTTCTTATTGGACCCTTCGATGGTTTCATCATGGCAAAAAAAAAAAAAAAAAAAATAATAAAAAAGGCAAAGAAAATTTGTTAGAAAAAATAGAAGAAAAAATAAAAAAAATTTAGGTAAACGTGTAGAAAAAATGCTCAGCTTTTGAATAATTTATGAGCTTGTCATATCTTAATGGGTTTCTCTGGCCATAAAATGGAATTTAGTTTTTTATTGAAAAAAAAAAAAAAAAAAAAATGCTGGTCTTTATTATTTTTATTTTTATTATATTTTTTTTAGAAAATTCTTCGCAATTGTTTTATGGCGGTGTCGTCCACAGAAAATATAATAAAAAGACATTCTTAAGCAAAGATTTTTTTTTTCACTTAAAGCCCTGGTAACATTATTTTTGCGTATGAAAACCATAAATTCACCTTTAATTTAGATCACAGACAATGCTGCAGCCATAAAAGCTGAAAAATGCGAACGTGCAATTGCATAAATATTCACAGTGTTTAGTAACTTGAGATTGGATAACGCATGAACGCAGCACAGTCAAACCAAACTGAGGTCACACCTTCGAGAGGTGTTTGCTTAAATAACGCCTGCCGCATAAGTAATTTCGCCAGCGTTGAGATAACAAACAAACCAAACAAACAAACAAATAAATTAATAAATAAATAAATAAATTCCGCTAAACAAAAATGCAAATCAGAGCAATGGCAATCGTAATTGGATTTTCAAAATAATAAAAATAAATAAATAACAAAAAAAGGAGAAATTATTTAAGAAAAATGGCGTCAGTTAGTTGCCAGTTGCCAAGCTCCTAAGGACTGTCCAAATGAAATGTGACCTTTGTTCAGCAATAGAATTTATGCACTCCTCATGTATATTTTTTTCTTGGTTATGCGTGCACTTTAAATATTCATAAGCTAGCAGCACCATGCCCTTCGAAAGTGAGTGTGTGCGTGTGTGTGTGTGTGTGTAGTTTTTTTGGTGTCATAATGGAGTGCCTTCCGTAGTCGAAGAGGTCCTGTTGCCGATACGCGCGCAACATCCACGGAACCCAAGCCGAAAATCAGTGATTCTCATTGCCTTCTTTTTATTCGGGTTGGAGAAACTTTAGTGATTATTACTGTCGGAATTACGTGACTGGTTTGGAAAGTGCCGAAAATGCAATCCGCACTAGATTTGGGAGTTAGGATGTTAGTAGCATCGTCAACAACAGCTGAAGAGCCATTATTTTTCAACCTCATCATCAAAGATGGAAGTCATTGTAATTTAGCTACTTTTGCCAGTGATTTTTTTTTTTCCCCCGTTCGCTTTTATATTGAAAGCCATGAATGGGGTTTACTCGATCCATTGTTTTCTGGAGGGTGATTTAGCCAGGAAATAAACATAAATTTATGCTATGAACAAGGGAAATAATAATTTTTATTGACTATTTATAGGGCTCGTATTGAAGTGGGAGGGAGGAAAGCAAAAGAGAGAGAGAGAGAGAGAGAGAGAGAGTGAGAGTGAGAGAAAAAGAAACCACATACATTTCTATTCATAATGCGATGCAGGAAAAAATATTGCTGCATAGAATTTCAATTGATTTTATTGAGTGGTGAAGAATAAAATATATTTCTCGTACTAATTGTTAATTAACTGTTGGCTTTTGCGAACTTTTATTATGCCCTCATCTTGAGCACGGAAATGTTTACTTTCATAAGCCATTGAATGAAGGTAGCTGTTCAAAGGATATTTTTTTCCACACTGAAGTATTTGGAGTATTTTATTTGTTGAATATTATTTTAGATAGGAAATAAACGAGTGAAACTTTATAAGATAGCGTAGGATAGCGTAGGGGATGCGTGCTATGCTCTTGATCCCAGGGTCCGAGGTTCGATTCCCGGCACAGGCGAAACGGAGTGTAATGTTCCAAGCTAGCACTGGTTTTTCAAAAATCGCATGTTAGGGGCACACTACATAAAAAAGACATACACTCACACAAAGACAAGAAAACCTCCTTGGTATCACAATGGGCCGATTAACGGCCTAAGTGGCAGCCACTTCAACCTACCTACCTACCTAATAAAATAAAAGTTTATTTAAAAAAATTATTTATAAAATTATAATTAGGAGTTTCCCATAAAATTTGTATTTGCTTCGAAAATATCAAGGAATTAAAAGTTTTGTATGAAAAAGTTGTAGGCCCGTTTGCTACTGTTCTGATTAAAGTTTTCGTTTCAAAGAACAAAAAAATTTGTATGAAAATGTTTGCATTTTGAGAGGATATCGTGACGATAAACTTTAACCGGAACAGTAGCAAACGGGCCTTGGGTACCCAAGTAGCAAAATAGGTCGAAAATTGGTAAATTCTTACCTATATTAGGTCAGAATATTTACTTGACCTAACCTAAATAGGTCGAATTTACGTCGATTCGACGTCGAGTCGACGTAAGTGGGGAATAGATTGGAAGTCGATTGGCGGTAATAATAGGTCATAATAGGGCATTTCGACTTCAAAGTCAGGGCAAAAAGAAGTCCGTTTACCTAATATTAGTCGAAAAGAAGTCGCAATGACCAATTTTCGACCTAATTGGACTTATGAGTAAAACGAAAGAGAACGTAAAAGGAAACGAAAAAAGTGAGAGAGAGAGTAACAGAGAAAGATATAAATACATAATATCTTACTCAGTCATTCGTATTACTCGAAAGCAGAAATGAACGAGAGATTTTCTTCTTCGTGTGTCTTAAGAAATAAATAATAAATAAAATATGGACTTAATAAGTCCCAAAAACATATGCCCGCTGAGATTTTTCGTGAAAGTGTTCCTTCTACTTCTTCATTTTTAAGGGGCTTTCTCATTGATGGAAATTAAATAAATATTGCTTGAAAAAAATTGTTTTTCTTAAAGAAAAAACATATGCAGAAGAATAATTCTCAATTTGTCATTCGAAAAACATGGCGGAGCTGGACCTATTTTGACCTATTTCGACTTTAAAGTCAAACCGACTATGAAGTCCGAAAATCAAGTCCGCTCGACTTTGAAGTCGAAGCATGCAACAAAATAAGTCAACTTTTGACCCTATTTCGCCCTATAAGTCAAACGGACTTTAAAGTCGAATTTTAGTCGAAAATTTGGTCCGTTTGCCTTGAAAAATTACCTAATTTGGAATTCAAAGTTAAGTCAATTTTAAGTCACTAAATAGGGAATTTTTTACCAATTTTCGACCAAAAATCGACTTGGAAGTCGAAGCGACTTTGAAGTCATGAAATAGGTAGAATAGAGGTAATTTGGACCTTCGAAACGGACTTTTAAGTTAGGTCATATTAAAGGCCGGAAAATAGGTCAGAAATAGGTATTTCAACCAAAATAGGTCGATTCGACTTGCTGCTGGTCGAATCGCTCTATTTTGCTGCTTGGGTATATACTTCCGTTTTTACAAATTTTTTCACTTTCAAGAGATATTTAATTTATACTTGATATCCCGCTTCAGCCATTATCGCAACGATATTATATTTCAACGACAAGGACCTGCATCTATCGTGGATAAAACTGTTCAAAAATTCTTTCGTAGGTACATCTTTCATGTCCCTACTGTGAAAAGATTTTTCTAAAAAAACTATAAAAATAATTAACAATTCAAACAGTTCCTTTAAAAAGCTGGACATTTTCTGAAAAATCAGTACCTATGAAAGTAAAATGATCGCAAAATTAGTACATGTACTGCTAAATAAGAACGCTTGGTAACCCTAGGGCATGATGTTAAGTGGCATGCATTGGTGGCCAAAGAAATCACCAATGGAAAATGAAATGAACGTCAAATGCCAGCATCGAAATAAAATTTCTATTCCATTCGCACTCATCTTAAAGGATAAAAATTACAGACATAAGAAGAACTGGAAGCCGGAGAGAATCCTTCCGGATTAAAAAAAATTCCATAGTGTACAAGTGACTAAAAAAGCCCATTGGTTTATAAGTATAACAAATTCCATTAATTCTTGTACCATAAACATATGAAGCAGATGATTGACAGGGGGTGGGGGAGAGCGAGTGACTTATCTCGGTCCTAGATATCTTCGATCTGATTTGTTTGGCAGTGCTTTTGAAATACTCACAGATATCTCATAGAGAAAACCTCCGGTCCGCCAATTCTTCTCAACGGGACTTTATCAAATAACATCTCTGAAGTCTGAAGAAAAGCTCAATATGATTTCCTTTTAGTTCGAAAGATTCTACATCAAATTTAAACGGCCCTTCAATTTTTTATGTTCAAATAAGGCAAGACAGAACATGCATCATTTAATTTTCAATCATAATAGATTATTTAAGTTCCAACGCCATCTTTTAACCACAAACCATTTGAGGCGGTTGAATAGCCTCCATCCATCTTTCGGTCCATTCAGAAAATAATGCATTGTTGAGGGTTAACACTGTCAAGTGGCGGGCTTCCTTTTCCGGCGTCAAAATATTTTCGTTGCGAGGAAAGTTGAACTAAATTTTTAAGCTTTTGAAGCGACGATGAAAATTTTTATGCGACATTTTCTTTTTTTTTTTTTTTAGAGACTCGGATACGTCTAGTCCCACTTGGAGTCTAACGTGCTTTCTTTTTGACTGTGAACTCTGCCTGTCCATACCTCATATTCGGTTGTCTCTCAGTCTCTCAGTCTGTCTGTCTGTCGTCATCGTCTCTCTTCTCTTTTATTTACGCTTTTTTTCCTCAATGGTCTATGTCGCTTTGTGGTAGTGGTTCCTTGCGATGTCTTTTCCCCCTTAGTTCTTTGGGTTTTTTTTTTTTTTTTTGTACTCAACTCTCTACGGGCGGAAAGCTGTCATAAGCAGATAAGCTACCGCAATAAGCTTTTCGGTGGGATATATTTACACTGATTTACGAGATCTCGGTTTGCATATGGTAATCTTGTGGGACTAAACACAACGACCTTTTAAAATTTAATGGAAAGTTGAATTGTGATTTCGAATGCATCACATAAGGCAAAAAGAAAAGGCTTTAAAAACATTGCCGAAAAGTTCTCGGACCTTAAGCTGTCTTTTGGGTTATTTTGAAATACTACATTCTGAAAACAGAGAGGAGTCCTTTCACTTTTATGGAAAACGTATTGAATTGTTTTAAGCTTTCTCGAATGGAAAATATCAAAAGTAAAAATCCAATTTTAGTATCCTCAAGGATCCTTATCGAACATATGTTGATGTATGTGAGTCTATGTGATGCCGAGAGTATATTTTTGCACTCAATGGAAGGTACTGATTCCCATGGAAATTTCCTTTCCTTGTGCATTTTGAGTTCACCTAAATTGAGTACGAAACCGTTGTGTGGAGTTTGTTGGTTTTTAATTAACTTTTGGCTCCAGGATAAAAACATATTGTGAAAATTAACGCCACAAAACACAAACATAATCTCGTTCCGTACTCATCATCACACTCGCACTGACGCATTTCAAATACATACAATCGTACATATGTACACACATATGTATGTATATTTGTACATATGGAAAGCTCCTACGGCTGGTCATGCAATGAACTCGAACCGAACCGAAACGAAGCGAACTGAATCGAATCGAGAATTGGCCGCTCCTCATGTACCCACAATGAGAGCACAATAAATGGGTGGTTTTGGTTTAATTCGACACTGAAAGAAATGTTTTGAGCCCAACAATTTTTTATCTGAGATGGATTTCTTAGCGATTGCGAATGACTTTGGATTAAGAAGGATAATTTTTTAAGGGAAAAAGTGATGAGATTTTGCATCGAAAGTGACTGTTTTAAGGGCCTCTTAATACAGTGTACTGCCTGCTTGCGGGCACTCCCCTTAAGCGGACACGTCTCTTAGACAAGTCTTTGTCTTTGAGAATGCCTTTATGTTCCTGCTTCTCACATAGTTTTCTCTTAAGCGGATACCTCTGTTGAGCGGACATATTTTTCGGTACTGTAACTCCCCGCTTAAGAGAGAGTACACTGTATCGGATTTACCTCCTTTTTATATATCAAAGAAATAATTTGGATTAAGTAAGGAGTAATCTATAGAAAGAAAAAAAGGGAATGATAAGAAGGATCTCTGTATGATTTTCATAATTTTATGCACTTATATTTCTTTAAAGCTATTTTAGGCACGCTTATTGTGCTGAAGTGGAAATGCAACCCTGTATGAAAAATGCTCATATGGTCGTAAGCTGCAAATTTTATTTATTTTTTAAAAAATTTTTGAAATGAAATCTCATTGAGAAAGGAAGATTTTAAAGGATGCTTCTCTAGATCTTAGAAAGACATCTTTAGCTTCATAGCGTGAGCATTCTTAAGTCAAGGAAAGCTCAAAATTTCCCATCTTAGGTCATTATTTATAAGCTACCCATTGGTCATTAACATTTCATATTTCCCAACTCTTAATGCAGGATTGATTAATGACAAAGGTATCAGAGAAATATATTTTGGAAAGTATCGACACATCCTTTTGTTGATATAAGCATGTGTATAACAAGCATAAGACTCGGCGAAAAATTATCAAAACTTCTATTAAAAATTTTTCTCTGTGTTCCAATCAATATAACCCAAGTCATTAGCTTGCCTAATATAACTTTGTTCCCTGGTCATTCGGAGTAAAATCATGAAAACAAGCGATAAATGGCATTTTTGCAAATTCTATTAAAAGTTCACATAGGCCGACCAAGGATTGGACCGGTTCAGGTGCGTGCATTGAGATCGCTTAATTGTACAGTGCGTAGAGTTCGAGTGCACGTTGAAAGATTACTCATACAACATGCGTGACTGCGTGTGTGCACCGAAATTATACACACTCAATGCATGGGTCAATCATACATTCATTTCAATATAAATATGAATGTATCACTGTGTATTTATTTTTACTTTTTATAATTTTTTTGGTTTTTTTTTTTTTTGAATTCGTCGAGCACGAATGTTCGACATTTCGACGTATTGCAATGCACTCTTTTTCCGTTAATATTATTTATTTCATATGCAAATAAAAATTCACATCCACAATTTAAACGAACTGCAGGAAGAAATGCAGGCGGTACAGCTGCGCGTTGTTTTAATTAAATACCAATATGAATACTGCACTACGGAATTACATATCACGAGGGCCACCACCCGCCATCCGCCACCCGCCGTTCGTCACTTGGACCGAAGCATTTTGATTGCCTACGGCGCGGCAATTATCCTGCGTGCAATCCGTTAACACGTGTGCCTGCATGCTCGCTGAGCTTAAACTTTTTAATTACTATACGACCAATATGTTGTTGACCCGTGGGCTCGATCTAGTTTTTTCGATTTTCTTTTTCTGAAGAGATGAAATTTTTATACACAGAAGAAATTGGCAATTGAGAGATTCAGGAGTTTGTGGGTGCTCATTAAAAAAGTCAGGATTAATTTCAGTTTAAATCAAGGATTCATTCCTTCGATCGGTGTGGATATGTGGACGAAAGATAGGACTTTGATGAAATAAATAATAAAGAAGGAAAATGGGTGAAAATAAAGTTGTTTTCATAAGAAATGTTTGAATATTTTGACAGATTTTTGGTATAAACAATTCTTTAAGGACTTTATTTATAGTCATATGGGTGGATCTCTTTGTGCCTGTAATAGCTCCTGTTCTAATGCCTAGATTCGAGCGGTCTTTACTTAAATGTGCCTCCCCATATTCAAAGTCAAAGCCGACAGCGATTGTAATAAGCATGCTACAGGAAACAGTACCCAAAGTACCCAGTATACCCAAATAGTCTACAGGCCGGAGATTCAATGGCATCCCTTGCATCGAGAATTTGGAAAGCGGATCAGATCCTTTCCGGCTTCTTGTTTTTTTGTAAAATCCTGAATTACGTACAACAACGTTACCCACAAATAAATTTGATCCAAAACTTAAAAAAGCCGACGGATATTGACAGAAATTTTAGATACGAAAGAACATTAAACGGACCTGGAGAAGCCACAGAATTGATGACAGTCGCAATATTATATCAGCAAAGATTCATTGGTTATTATAGGGGGATTTTAATAGCAGCTAAAAGAGAAAATTTTCGTTGTTGCCAATATTCTGGATAAGCTTTTTCCTCTCAGAATGTAAAAGAGAGAGCGAGAGAGTGAGACACCGAGAGAGCGAGACAGCAAGACAGCGAGAGAGAGCCAGAGAGAACGAGGGAGAACGAGAGAAAGCGAGAGAGCGAGAGAGCGCGAGAGAGGGCGAGAGAGAGTGCGAGAGAGAGCGAGAGAGAGGAGAGAGAGAGCGAGAGAGAGGGAGAGAGAGGGAGAGAGAGAGCGAGAGCGAGAGAGATCGAGAGAGAGTGAGAGAAAGTGGGAGAGAGTGAGAGAGAGTGCGAGAGAGCGAGAGAGAGCGAGAGAGAGCGAGAGAGAGCGAGAGAGCGAGAGAGAGCGAGAGAGAGCGAGAGAGAGCGAGACAGAGCAGAGAGAGAGCGAGAGAGAGCGAGAGAGAGCGAGAGAGAGCGAGAGAGAGCGAGACAGAGCAAGAGAGAGCGAGAGAGAGCGAGAGAGAGCGGGAGAGAAAGAGAGAGAGAGAGCGAGAGAACGAGAGGGAGTGAGAGAGAAAGAAAGAGATGAAAAATAGATCGAGAGAGATCAAATGAGAGCGGGAGAGAGCAAGATTGAGCAAGAAAGAGCGAGAGAGAGATATGAGAAAGATCATGGGAGAAAGAAGGATAGCCGAAAAAAACAAGAGAGAACTAAAAAAGGAGAAAGAGGAAATATTTTTCCACCAAAATATTTCTTAGAAATTATATGTAAAGCTCATTTGACCGGTGAGCCTCGATCGAAACGTTTCAATCGTTTTGTGATGTCCTTCGAAGCTTGACCTGATTCTTTCTTATTGTTACTATTTTCCTGCAGTACAGTGTGCAGATCCATAACTTTTCCAAATGAAAGTAATAAAAACTTTAATTTTTTTATATGAAATTCCAGAAATTTTTTTTCCTGCTAATCGAGTGCTTGCACTGCTGTGCTCTAAATTTAACTTGCATTGTAAATTTTATGCTCTCCCGTTTGTTGTTTGTTATTTTCGCTTAAACCGTTGAATTAATTGAGTTCACAAACTTTCGTTGCTTTGTTATTTATATTATTACAGTTGTTTTGTGTGCTGTTGCTAAATTTTGATTTTAATTGTTGTGTGCTGTTCAGTTGGTTTCCCATTCTTCATGCCCTTTTCCACACACTCACTGACACACTCACCGACCACTCACTCTCACTCACTCACTCGCGCGGACGATTGCTTGCTCTCCACCCGCGCAATGTGAGTGCTGCAATATGGCAATCATCATCATTTACACTAACTGCAAACTGAGTTTTCATGGAGTTTCCTCAAAACATTTTCGTTAAAGTTGCCGCAGTGGCTTTTGTTTATAAATGACTTTACAACACTTTTGCCATTTATCACCAACCAGAGTTAGCAATAAATTTAACAAATCAATTGCTCGATTTGAAGTTGCAATGCTCTTTCCATCATGCAATCTTTCCTCATTAATTTGCGCTTCTAATTGAGTGGTAAAATTAAATAAAAATAAAATTAAATAAAAATAAAATTAAATAAAATTATCACAAGTACACAATTTCACATATGTACATATGTATGTATGTTAACATGTGCGAACTCGAACGGTCAAGATGCTGCGCGAGATTATGGAATTTATGTGCCTATAAACCGATAATGCATATGGTTCTCAGCACAATTCTTATCCCGTATCGCAGTTTGTCGCAAAATCTTTATTTATAGTTTTCAATAAGTTGCCGCAAAACGACTTTGAAGCATGCAAAACCATTAAAGGAATTACGCGACTGTTCTTTATTCTTTCTCTTTTTTTTTTTTTTTTTGTTCTCTAGCAAATTAAAAGCGATAAATTTTTTGTTGACAACGGCGGCGGAAATATCGGCGACAAGGCCATGTGCAGCATGCAACGACAGCATCAGCAGTAGCATCAGCAGCAATAAGCGATTTTTCCATTCCGATGTCATTGCCGATGCTGCGAGCGTTGAGAATTTTCCCGTCGAAAGAAAATAATATGACCCATCATTGCATTTATAGCGTATAAAAACTGAAGAAAATATCACTACCGCAACGAATATAAATTCAAATGAAAAAAATGAACGACAAAAAAAAAAGAGTAAAAGAAGATGAAAACCGAATCGAGGATCAACGGAAAATTTTCGAAAAAAAAACCCTAATCTTTTATTTACCAATTTCGAAAAAGAAAATATTTGAAGCTCTAGTACCCGGCCTTGCAGCATTCGATGGCAAATAAAGCAACGACCAGAGATATCTACCAGCAAGCAAAACAAATACAAATATCCTTAAGCTTAACAGTAACCGCAAACGGGAAATAAATTTCGGATACGCATGGTTAACGCCGAAGCCAATCCAATCTTCAAAATGCCAACTCGAGCTAAATCGATACATAGCATTGTGGTTGGAAGCCCCAATGGCAGTGCTGTCGGAATGCTCGCTGTCACCCCGAACGGAGCGAACGAAAATGGCAGCGGCATTAGTGTTAGTGTATTCAAAAAAAAAATTCCAAAAAAAAAACAAAACAAGAAAAAAATTAAATAAAAAATTCCGCAAAAAAATTTGTTTCTCTGAAAATTGCTAAGCGGTTAAATCCTTTGCGATACGCCAAAATCGCGTGTTAATTCCATTGCCAAATGCAGCAAACTGAACAAAGAATTTCCTTTTATTTTTTTATTTTATTTAGAAATTCCGAAAATTCTCTAAACCGTGGAACAAACCCCTCTCTCCTATGCATACCATGCACACAAACATATGGTGAATTTTACCACCACGTGCATATGTGCATCGGATGAGGCGTATAATTCACGCTATTGAATGACCATTCTAACTATCTTTAGATTTGTGTACAAAAGCTTTTGTGCAACTAAATACTGGATGCGATACAGAGGATATTGTATATAAACAAAGCAGTCGCACACAAGGACACACTCACACACACCCATATACGCTCATGCATACGTGATGTCCGACGAATACTTTTGTCGACCACTGTTTCGCCACGAACACCATTAACACCGGCTTCAGTAACAACGCCAATTTGCACCCGTGACGGCGTGCACACACACAGACACAGAGAGGCGTACAAAGACGGACGTACAATGACGGAGACGACGACGCCGACGAGGACGACGACGATGGCCCTCGCCATCGACTACTGTACGAGAGTTGTCACCAATTTTGTGGTTGTAAAACTTTTGTTTGACCGAAACGTGTACCCGACCACCACGAGGCTCTGGTGTCAAGACCGCTAAGCCCATCATCGATATTCGCACTGTCGATCGGTCAATTGAGCAGTGTGCACTTAAGCTTTTAAGGGTAAAAGCTGAGCCAAAGGCTTTTATGCCATTGCAGTTTCGAGTCGATTTTTGTCCTTTTCGTCTTTGTTGGCGATACTGCCATCGATATTGTTGTTGCCTTTGTTGTTTTTGCACAGCATTGAAAGCATTTTCGATATTGAAAATGCGAAAAAGGTGCCCAAATAAACATGCTTTGGGGTTGTTATTCTTTTTTTTTTTTTTTGATTTTTTTGTGTTTTTGTTAAAGAAACTTCATTTTATATTTAATCCATTTGGGGGCACATATTGTGGTCGTGTTGTAGTTTCGGCTAAATGAGTAAATGCGACTTAAAACAGACGATAGTGTCCAATGTCAGATGATGCCAAAGCCGAAAATGGTTTATTGGATGCCCCGAAGTCCTTCAATTTTTAATGCACTTTAATGTCGTCCTTTGGAGGTGACTGAAAGTGTCTACATGGCGTTTGTGCGTACGTTTGTGACGTCTTGTAGTACTCGAGAAACATCGTAAAATATGAATGTGCAAAAGTATGTCAAGAGTTTTGAAGGAGGATTCGATTATACTATTTTCGTAAGTCCAATTCGTTTGTATGTGAACAGTTTTCTTATCGAAGGATTCGGGAGTAGCTCGATGAAGTTCGAAAAACAGATAAAATAATATGTTGGATGTCATCAAACAACTTTTGTAGGGAGTTCCAGTACTAGGGACTGTTATAAAAGCTATTAACACTGATTAAAAATATATTGTTTAAATTGGAAGTTTTAGTATATTTTAAGGCTGAAACATACTATTCCAAAATTGCGACCTGCTAAGGATCGAGACATATCTGCATGTCATCTCTTTAATAAATAAGGTAGTGGGCATAATAGAACAAATCAACATATTGGGATCAAATAGCACAATAGATCGAATAAATGGTCGCAGTGCCTATATTTCTTTGTAGAACTATTTAGAGCACTGATTCCTTGTAAAATTATTTAGAGCAGCACAATGAAAACGGGTCATGAAGGCAATTCAAGGCATGAAACCCTTTGGCGAGGTAAATAAGAGTTTCAGATCAGCGAGCTGATCAGACAACGAGTGGCCTAAAAGATCACTGAAGAGCCCATAAGGGCATGTAGCAGGCCAGAAGACTCAAAAGTCGAAGGACTACACAGGCCTGCAAAATTGAAATTTTACTTTCCCCTTTTGAGTTGCAGTAGTGTTTCTATTAGATTTTTGTGTGCTGAAAAATTGAAAAATATCAAAAAAAAAAAAATCCATCACGTCAGAGTTTCGATAAAATCGCGTAAGAAATTTTTACTACCATTGCATTTTTAAAACTCATTTTTTTCAAATAAGGCTTAAAATATTTCAAAATTGAAAAATCTTTTATGTTCTTAAAACATCATTCTTTAATATGACATAAAAAAAACACTATCAAAACGTGAAATGAATTGTGTAAAATGAAGCTCAAAGTCTAAAAATTGATAAATTTATGAAAGAATTTTACCGATAAACAGTCCCCTTTCCAAAAAGGATATTTTAAATTATTGACCAATCAAGTGTTTGTACATGTATCAAATCTCAGAGCGGCAGCACAAACCATTTTCACGATATAAAGGAATTTCTAAAACTAAAAATTCACTTGTTTTTTCGTTTGAAAAAGAAAAAATATTAGATTTTTTCAATTTTTCAGCACACAAAAATCTAATAGTAGGGGAGCCCAAGAGGGGACTTTTGCAGTTACTCGAGCGTGTCAGAAAATATTATGGGGAGAAAGCTTGCACCCTGTTATGTGGCCCCACCATATATGAGCGCTCAATATTGGGGTGTACGTTGAGGGCAGCCCGTCAGATTAGTTAAAAAAAAAATCGATCCTCTGAAAAACTCGAGCGCATCAGATTAAGAAAAGGTAAGTTAAGTATTTAGATGTTAAAAACTGTATATTTCAATTCTCTCACAATTTGAGCGTGGCATAGGGAAATAGGTGAGAACCAAAGTTGCAAAACAAAAACGTCAACTCGAAATACTCGAGCGCGATTTGTTTTTGTTTTATTTTGAAGGAAATTCTTTAAGGATGACGAAAAACATATAATCGGACGTTTTTCGTGGGGCAAAGTAGGAAAAAATGGCACATTTAGTCGCAATAGCTTTGGCTACGTTGTAGTGTATTCAAATGATTTTGTGAAATTAAAAATAAGCATTCCGTGTCAATAAAGAGCTTTTAAAACTGAAAAACTGTGAATCGCGAATACTTTTCGGTTCCTTTTTTTTCTCTCTCTTTCTCTTTCTCCATATAAATAAATATCTCATTATAAAATGAAACGAAAGAAAAATTTGGTCTCTTAAATTGTCAGATTAACAAAACGTCTCCATGTAATTGTCAGATTCTCATTCAGGGCGACTAAGACACCAAGTTGATCCCTCTGCATAAAAATCTGACGCGCTCGAGTATCTCAAGGTTACCGTTTTTTTTTTACATTTTCAAAAATCGTTACTGAGCTTTGGCCACCTCCAAAACGTCAGTCATTGAAATAGGACACTTTTAGGAGTCCACTTAACATTCACTGTGAATATCTGACACTCTCGAGTAACTGTTTTTTTCCTTCTTCTTCTTTTTCCACCTCTATTTATGGCCAACCACCTCCAATTAAACGTCAGATTAATATATATAGGTTATCAGGAACATAAGGCGCGTTTACTGTATCAATGGCTGACGCGCTCGAGTATTGCAATGTGTCCATTTTTTTTTTACATTTTTGACCATTCTTACACGCTCTCATCCCCATTAAAATGGAAAACTTTACATAGACTTTTTTCGTTTAAGAACGTAAACTTCACAATCCAATAAGTTTTCATGACGCTTTAGTATTTAACTGCAAATTTAGCATCTCGGGCTCTCCTACTATAATAGAACCACCACTGAAATTTAAAAGGGGATTTTTGATGCAGGCCTGTGTTATCAGGGCTAAAGTTCCTTTAAATCTTGTCAGACACAATATTAGGTTCTCTAGGTGCTTTAGGTTCTTAATAGGGCATTTCAGATTTACTTATCAATGACGATCACTGTAGGCTTTGAAACTCGGAGCAGGAAACATACGCAAAACATATACAAAGCCAAGGGAAAAGTTTCTGTTACACCGAAAATCCGTAAGGGCACGAAAGTAGGCACATAAGGCTTGTAAAAATTCCCTCAAGAATGTTCCTTAAACGCCGTACAATTTGTTGTGAATCTATCAAAAGAAATAGATTTTTGTGCTGTAAACAAACACATACATATATTAATATTTATGTATCATTTTTGGGTCTTTTTATTGTCCTGATTTTCTGACTATAACACCCTTCCTGTTTCATCTTTTTCAGCGAAAGCTCTTCAGAGAGAGGGAAACAATATCCAGTTAAGTGAGTTTATGGTATTTTAAATTAACAAATTTTTCAAACCATAGCCAAATATTTTCACTTGAGGTCCTCATTTTAAAAGAAGCCAGAAAAAGAAGTAACAAATGACCTCTCTTTTCTAAACAGTCGTATCCTTACCAAAGAATTTCTTTTTGTATGTGATTCTTTATGAATTCCTTTGATTATGAAAACAAAAGAAAAGAATTCAATTGCATTGAATTAAAAAAACAAAAACCAAAAAAAAAAACAAGATTTTCACAGATGGTTGTTGAAACAGCTGTGAAATTTCGAAATTCCCTTTGAGTGGCTAACAAAATTGAACAAGAAAAATATTGGAAAAGGAATTTCTCCAAATTTTCAAACTTTTCAACTTGATTTCTTTTTGAAGTTCTTCGTACAGTTTTCCTTAACGCACGTCTTCAAGATTGTTTTATCGCGAATCCGTTGGATGCCGTTCATTCCATAGCCCGTCTGGGAGGAACAAAAAATGAGATGTTTGTTCATCTGTTTGTATGTGCAATTCGTGAAACAAAGTTTTCTTTAAGCCTTTCAGTTATAAAACAAAAAAATTCTCAGGTATAATGTCCAATCGGGTTAATTTGAAAGGACTTTTTGGGATCAAGATTTTTTTTATATGAAAAATAATCTTTAAAAATTGTATTTAACTCTTTTTGAAACCATATGAGAATAATGACGCGATTGGTTATTTTTTTGGATGAGAAAAAAATAGTCAAGGATGTGAAATGGATTCATCAGGATAAGGTTTTTATTTCAATATATCAAATTTGCAATAACAAGAGGGCAATTGGCTTGTATAAAACTAAATTTGAAGGTCGAACCTTCTCTGTACGGAATATTAATGGACTAAAGAGTAATATGAGAGTTTCAACAGAAGTATAGGTCTATTTGGGAGTGTGTAAAATTAAAAGTTCCTAAGGTTTTCCTACCTTCCCTTTATCATTTACGCCATTATCGTTTCTCCTGAATAGAAAAATGAAAATCTCGTTGAAAAATCGAAGCCGGGTATCGATCTTCTAAAAATTTTGTGACTGCTAAATTCGAACTCGTTTCCTTTCGGAATACTTAGGTACTTCCAGTCATTGACAAGTTAACTTCGCTGGGTTACGTGGGTGAGTTGGACACAGTCGACTAGCTCTCTAGCTTTGTGTTGTCTTGTCTGCCTGCCCAAGCAATTTCTCGTGCTCTTCCTTGCCAATGAGTTTCATTCGAAAAGGTATTCGTAGATTTTCTGCTCCTTCGCTTATAATTGATAAGTCAAAAGGGTGAAGGTGTACGACTGAAGGAGCAATTGTCTGTTGCCTTTTTCGCGTTTGAACAAATTTTTTATCGCTTCGTGTAGACAATGCGCTTTCATGGCGTGTTTTATCGCTTTTTCTTTCAATCTGAAACTTCGAAAGACGGGAAAGCGAAAGTTTTCTTTTCTATCCAAAATCTGATGAAAGCAAAGCGTTTTTAAAGTATTATCGAACCTTAAAAGAGAGCGTTTGAGAGGAATTCGAAGGACATTTTTCTTTAGAGAATCTTTTTATCTTATTTTTAATTTTCATTTTAAAGTTTTTATTTTTTCTATTTTTTTTTTTTTAATATTTTATCCATTCCAGGCTAATCGCACACAGAATCCTTTGTTTGCGGGCTTAAAGAAATATGGAGCTGGAGCCCTTTAAAATAATTGAATCGAAACAAAAAGGCGAAAGTTTCGTTTGGGGGAAGAATATGAAAACCATAAAGGCATTCCTTGAAGTTTGGTTTGAGCGATGTTCATCATTTGAATCAGACATTTGTTTTCATTGTTCTTACATCTGCTTTCCTCTTGTCGACTATTCATTTGTTCCTTGATTCATTCATTCATTCATTCATTTGTACCTACAACAATATTTATTCTTGTTAATTAAATTGTGTGAATATAACGATTTTCCATATGACTGCTTGGATTTGCGGATTGTTTGCTGCGCTTTCTTCGTTGTTATTCATTCCTCAATCGCAAGCGAGGACCTTCGTAAATAGGAGGATAGAAATTCCCCGTTTGAAAATTAAGTTCGTTGAGCTATTATAAATGGTTTGGGTAGGTTTTTGCAATGGGATTCATTTCGTGAGAAAAAGTTTTAAAGAGATTATTCAAAATTTTCAAGGACCATTTGTTCATGAATTCTATTCTTTTGAATGTGTTGTTGCGCCAGGTAATATTTTTCTTTTACCTTTACCTTTTGATTAGAGAAGTGTTCAACTCGACATGAATAAATGTCTTTTTTTGGTCGACTGATACTACAGAAAGTTGACCGATGAAGCTTGGCTTCTGTGAAAGAATCTTCTATTAAGTGTAGGAGTCAGACAGTAGATCCTATTATTTCAATACAGAAAATTGAAAGAAAAGCAATGCTCCAAGGATCTCCACCATCGCTCATTAGGATTATCCCACTGTTGCTAATTTAAAAGGTTAATATTTCCTGAGTATCTCAATATTGGTCCGAAATTCCCTTCAATTTGATTTTGAAATCTTCTAAAAACGATATCTTGGTCCACTAAAAATTTTCCTTAGAGACTTTTCTCCCTTAGTATCCGCTAAAGGCTAGAAATTTTACTTCATTTAGGTGAGATTACCTTATAACTGTCAACTGTGGATCCAAATGCCATTGTTTGAGGCAGTGTCCCCCAATCAAACTGCGATAACATAGCCCCACAAAAAAAAGTTTCAGACCCCGGGGTTTCACTTCTAAATCCTTGCTAAATTTTACATAGCTAAAATTATATTGTGAATTGTATGACATTTTCTAATTCTGAACTTTCGATCAACTAAACACTGCTCAATAGATAGATGTTTTGATATCTACATATCTAATCTATATCTGAATGAATAATGCCATATATTTGAATATCTCACATGATCCATAATTAGATCGCTGAATCCGAATTCGAAACCTTTATAGCTCCATCAGCTCTACGATTCGAAATAGCCCCAAAAAAAGGAACCGAAAACCCCTGCTCGAGGATGTTTTTTTCCGGTTATAGCTGAATAAGGACAGATCGACTGAAGAATCGAACACAATCACGATAATAAAATGCAGAAAAGTAGATCCTACAGAAAATTAAGATAAAAATCCATTGAAAATGAAAAAGCTTAAAAAATTTCTTTTACTTAAAAGACATTTTCGCTGCGTCTTCAAGTCTATAGATAATATTTTTGGCGTCTCCTTGGCGACACATGAGCAAGACACCGATTGCCAAGCCATTTGCAAAATTACAGTACACGAAGGCGAAATATTAATTTCAAAGCAATTTTCACACCAAGTCAATTCGAAATTCTGCATTAAAAACGGGGAACTGAAGAGAGAGAGAGAGAGAGAGAGAGAGAGAAAGGGAGAGAGATAAAGAGGGCAAAAAACTATTTAGGAAGCAACAAAAAAGGCGACAGGAAAACTCCTAAAAGCATTGAAAATTGCATTGCTCTGCACTTTGCGTGAATGAGTTCCGAGATTCGAGATTCGTTCGCATTGTGACCGAACATCGAAAATGCAGCAACCTTATTAGAAGGACGCTTTCAACTTTTTCATTTTTCATTTTTTTTTTTTTTTTTTTTTTTTGCTGGTCCGAAATTCAAATTTTCCACAAAACGCTGCACAATAATTTCCCCAAAGAATGTACATTAGTAAAAGTAACGCAGCATCAGCCGAGGGTATTGAGAAATGAAATTTTCCAGAATTCAATTTCGTTCGAAGAAAGCAAAAATTGCAGCTTTTGCACAATTTTCCTTCATACCGTTGTATCTTATTGGCTTCCGTTTGGATTTGAAAGCATACTTTCGGGCGCATAAGTAAATGTCATAACATTTGAGAGACGCTTTAACGTAGGTAGGTACATTATGAAGAAACTCCATTTTCTGCGTAAATTGATTTCATATTCCGCATGATGGAGCTGCTAGGATCAACTTTCTTATGTGGAGTGCGCGCTTGGTTTGCTCAATTTTCCTTTTTAAAGACAATTCAGTTTTTGTTTTTTTCTATTTTTCTATTTTTTTTTTTTTTATTTCATAAGAAGAGAGAAGATTTGAAGAAACAATGTTAAAAGAAAACTGAATTTCTCAAAGGACATATAACAGGCTAATGCATGCTTGAATTCTAAATGACAATAATGCAGCAGCGCAACAAAAGCACTCCGCTTTTCCTTTATTTATTTCTGTTTTTTTTTTTTTCTTTTTAGATAATTCCTGCATTTATGTATCAAAGGAATACTAAACGAGTTGTTCTTACTAGATAACGCATATTATTTTAAAAGCTTTTTCTCATTGGTCCTAGAAACGTCACACGTACATAGGTGATTTTAAAAAAGTTGGAAATCAAATTTATGAATATTTTTTTTCAAGGCTGAGAGTTGGGAATGCGTGTCCTTAAGGATACTGATTGAGTTACTGAGATAACGTGGGTTAATGTATCCACATTTGAAAAGTAAAAAACTTAAATCTACATTCTAAGAAGAAGGGCTTTCTGGGAATTCATGTGTTTCGGTAATTTTCATAGCTAGGAAGCTTTCATTGTATCTTTAGAAAGAAGTAAGGAGGCTAGGGTCGGAAAATACCGAAGCTTTAATCCCAACTGGCTTCTAATAGTCACGGTCAAATTATTTCTCAAATTTGAAGCTTCGCTAAACTATTATTCTTGGGGTCGTGGTTGAATATGGGCATTTCCGGTCCCAGTGTTTTACTTTTTCGTACGTTCGCGACCACATTTTCCAACGATTTCCTTCAAGTTTTTTTTTGCGATTTGATCGTATTTTGGTAGCTTTACATGTGGTGCATAAGATGGGTCCCTTTGAGTTTCAGTTCTCATAAGGATAGCAATAAAAATGTGGGAGCGGAAATGTCCATATCCAGTCTATATTTTTCACGGATATATGTCTTCTAGTCCTTTGTTAGTTTCAATTATCAGCGAGATGTATTGAGGGGTCTCGTCCTATAAAAAATTTTCTTTATGGATATTTTTAAAATTTTTATGCTTAGAAATATGTGTTTATGCAAGCATGTACCGATTTTTGACTTCATTGGTTCAGCCAATTTGGAGGAGATCCTACCAAGAACAATCATGTCCGAATCGATTCAACTTTAAAATCTGATCAAACTTAGTGTAGCTGTTGTCGGCCTCTGTTCTGTAGTTGGCTGAGATGCCAATTTACGAAGCGAGCGGCCCTGGGTTCGACTCTCAGCTGAGGTCGTGTTTGTTCCGTGTGTCACCCGTGGTAAGCTAACCCAGTATAACTGTTACAAGACCCACACAAAACCAATATGCCCTTCTCAAGCTGGCCACAATAATTTAGCATTCGATCAAGCATATTAAATCTCTATAAAACGAATGGACTTTGAGGCCCTCTAAATAAAATCAAAATCTTTCCAAATTACTTTATGACAAACCATTAAAACGGCACTTCATTAAAAAGTGAATATAAAATAAAATCTTTTGAGAACATCTCGTCGAGAATTATTATCAAAACTTTACCATAAAGAAGGTTTTATTGCCAGTATGCATCATTTTGTTGGGCCATTAATGCCTTATTACATTTTAAAACTAATTATTGTTTTATGACTCTATATTAAGAGAGCTGGTTTCGCTTCAGCTTTGGGCTCCTTTAAGCCTCAATGGCTCGAAAATAAACAGAAATGAAGGTAAAGGAACTATTAAATGAGCTTCTGAGAATGCTTCACAATTCTGGGATGAGTTTGGTATATTATGGAGTCCTTCTCCTTTGAAATGTTACCTACAACTATTGTCTTGAAGTCTTTTCCTCTCACTTTTCTTTTTTATTATTTCTTTTTCGATATCATATTTCATTTCTTATAAACACAAAAAAAAACGTTTTTACTTTTTCCCAGTTGTATCGCTATGACCAAACCATTAAAGCTCTTTTTTAATCTCTCTCAAGACACACTTAATGTCTGTTAGTGAGAAAGTATGAATGTATATCAGTGCGTGTGTGTGTGTGTGTGTGTGTGTGTGTGTGTGGGTGGCGAGAAGAAAAAACATGGAAAAAGAAAAGTGAAACGTCTGTTGTCACATCCGTTGAATGTTCAGCATAGACAGACACATTACAGACATCTGGAAAATGGAGCACACCCTCCACATACCTCCACATTCCTCTATGCCGTTCTACCGCTTGCATGTCAGTGTAATAGCTTGGCTGGGCTGCTGATGGGCTCTGTTGTGTCTGGCCGGTGTCTGTGCAGTGTTATTCTAAGTGCCAGACAAACGAGCCACTAGTGAGCCGCCAACCTCACTGTGCAAGAGCACAGTTGCACAAAAAGAATGAAAATTGCTTAGGCCACACGGAAATTCTATGATGTCCTTTCAAGTCGTTGTCGTCGTCGTCGTTGCTATTTACCGGAATTTATCATGTGAATGCAATTCGCGCTTATGACCGATATCATCGCAAGTACCTACGTATCTATCTTGCGTTGCGTTGAGTGTTGTCGATGTTATTTTCGTGTTTCATTGCTATCATTTTCGGATATGTTTGGATTTTCATTTCGTGCAAATGGATTTAATAATGCGTTCCGATATGCGATAGTAGTTTCAAGTAGCTCCAATGACTCCATTTCGTTCGAGTTAATGTGGGGTTCGTTTTTCGTGTTTGCTTTTAATTTCCATCACGCGAAAGCAAATAACGCTCTCTTGGGAATTTCTACCCCTTCGGTGCTGTACGTTGCCATATTTTCTAATTTTTATGCACAATTAAAAAATTAATGCTTCCAGACTTTTTGTTCATTAAGGACAACATCACCTTCTTCGTTAGATAAGCCATGGTGACATTGAATGGTGGTATTAAATAGAACGCGGCTGGGATAAAAGGACACAACGGAGATCCTGTCTGTATTTACTTTGAGAAAGTAAGAGGAAAGTCATTTGCATATTCTGCTTAGGGAGTTTTTGGTTTTTTTTTTTTTGAAACTTCGCTTTGAACTAAAGGCCATTCGAAGAAAATGAACAAAAATTTTAGTGGAAAAATCCTCGCAATACAGGATACCTTCATTTGAAAATTTTCCAGGACAAGTTTAAAGCTTGATATCGTGAAATTTAAAGGAAATGTTATTTCGGATATTATGAATAAGACACGACTATTACGAACTAATTTTCAGGACTTCCGATGATTTTGAAGAGCCTCATTGAGGGACTGAAAAACTAGCTTCATTAAAGAATCCATTTTTAAGATTTTAGCGCTGAAGTTCCTTTAAGACCCTGAAATATGGAATTCTATGTTCTCTCGCTGTCTTCGAAGGACATTGTGTGTGATGTCTTGTTTGGGATTAGTTAGGGCAAGATGGAACTGTGTACAGGAGGTGCTCGAACACGTGCATAGCACAAAGAATGCCATTGAGGCCTTCTATACTAGGCAATTTTAGTTGCGAAACTCGCGAGTTTTTAGGAGAGACGAGGTAGGGGGAAGGTAAGGGAAAAATTGCTGTCCCGAGTTGCTCGTACAGGAAATTTTGTGCGATACGCTTTGTGCATCTCTTTCTTACTTTCAAACGTGAAAATGGCGTCGGGGTTGTTTTTGACGATCGGCAACTCGAGTTGCTGGCCCAATGTAGACACGAAAGCAACTCCAAAAGAGAATTCGATATGAGTTGCGCAACTAAAATTGCCTAGTGTAGAAGGCCTCATTGCTAGTATAAGAGACCTGCCCGGTTTTCTTAATACATGTCCTAGAATTTGCCGTGGTAGGAAAACTGGGTAAGCTGTGTATAGCAATGGTATATTGAAAAATTTTTAAAAATAGCCGCTTTGATCGCTTTGTTACATACACATGCTATATACCGGGTGTATGGCATAGTACACAGTTTGTGAAAAACTATGCCCAGGCATCAAAGCACCCGGCTGGAGAAGTGTTTTTTCCTTTACTCGAATGAGCACCTCATTATTTTAGAGGTGGTTTTGAATATATCCCCAATATTTTGTCAATTATGCAGGATAATTGGGTTTTTTAAAATGTGTGTGTTAATTGTATCAGCTTTTGGGTTAAGGTGCAGCTCAATATAAGTGTTACATACGTACATATTTGAAAAATACGCGCCATTTCTTCAATGATTGTGTTTGTTTTTTTGAGGATATCGATGTTTGAATTTTTCATGTACCAGAATATTTGCCTCCCCAAAGAAGACACTAATGGAGATTGTTTTCGAATATAGATGTGAAATTGCCGCTCCTCAAAATGCCGCTCTAGGCATTTGCCGTGGTTGCCACCCCAAAAATAAGGAGCTGCATACTTGCAGGTTTAATTATGGATTTCCATAAAAGAATTTTAAGATCAAGCTTCAGCTTGGATTGTTGCTGAGGAGCCAGTTCAACTTTTGGGACCTTATTTGTATTTGGGTTTTCTATGCAGCATTGTGAGTCGACGATTGAGGTGCATTCTAAAATACTTAGTGGTTTGTGAAATGGGTATACGAGCCCCGTTCCAAATATAACAGGTGAAATATGTCTTTTTTGAAAGTTATGTCTATACTTTTTTGTTCATAAACTAATAATTATTGTGTAAAAAAGAACCTACCCACCTTTCACTCAAGAGAAAATATGAATGAAACTTAATCCTAAACCTTTCAGTGACATGTCCGCGTTTATCATTTGATTTATCTGAAGCTATGATTAATCTAATAGGCTTGCCAAATGATATTAAAAAAACTCAAAATTTAGGAACAGTAAAGAGCCTCATCCTCCGACATCCATTGCCACAGTACTTTGCCTTTTTAAATAAATTTCATCGCATAATTTATAATTTTTCAAATTTCATTTACTGAACTATCAATATTTTCACATTTAAATAATTGATTATGATTGAAAGTAAATATTTTTACACAAAAATACAAAAAAGCACAAAAAAAAAAAAAAAATTAAATCTCATGTAGAAAAAGTTAATCAATTTTTAAAATTTTTTGCCAACACCTTTTTTAATTAAACCGGAATAATTAACTAACAGCAGGGAAACATATTTTCACCGTTCACCTAATAAATAACACATTGAAGAAAAACAGGGAAGCAAAACAAAACCGTACAAAACAAAACAATGGAAAAAATTAAGTGAAAAAGTTGAAGCAAATAATTTTAAAAAAATTTTTATTTTGGTTCTTTTGTGCGAGAATATGAAAAGCGCTCAGTTCGAGGTGAAACTAATTTTTCATCTTTACAAAAAAATGATGTATATATTTTTTATCAACTATTTTTGTATAATATTTTGTTTTCATTAATATGTATTCCATCGGTGCGAGAATTTTGTTTTTATTGCGTCAATTGGAATTGAAGCTGATTGAATTTTATATTTAGTGTGCGCGGGAGGTTGAAGTTTTCCTTAACGAATCAAACATCTGCAATGTTATGCGAAAATTGTTTTCACAAGCGAATGAATTCGCTTCACGCTCGAAACCACAAATGACCGGAGGGGTTTTGGAATTTTTATTGGATCCTAACTAGTTGAATATGTTTACATGCAAACAGTTTGCCTTGTGTGAACATGAAACATCAAATCAATTGCAAGCTGATGCAGGTTCAGTACTCGTGAATATGAACTTTCTCAGTTGGCAATCGGGTTCGAGGTTTGTTTTGTCCAATGGGAGTTTCATTAGCCAAAAGTGAAAATGAAAGAAGACTTCGAAAGCTGTTCATATGGACTTTCTAAAGAAAGAAAATCAAATTGTTGGCATTTAATTAAACTGGATGATAGTAGAAAGTAACTTTCCTTTGATAAGCATAGGGTCTCCGATAGGGAGTGGCCAACATTACCAATTAAAAGAAACGGAAATGATCATTAAAAGGAATTCCTTAGTACCTTTCAATCTCATGCCAACATTTCTCATTGGATTCACCTATGACTGGTGATTGAGAAGGCTAGGATTACCGACTAGGATTAACTGGAAGGATCAGCAGGCCCACTGAGAGATATAAGGGAAAAAATATTGAAAAAAAGGTTAACAGGATAGGACTGTCGGCATTTGGAGCCGGAGTTTCGAAAGGCATTTGCATTTTCAAAGGAGTAACTCCTCAATACGGTGCTTCTTAAAGAAGTCGTGCGTCAGAAGAATCTCCCCTTTTCCATACCTGTCGACAGGATTATGGATATGAAAAAGTTCCACTGACGTGAGCCTTTGTGAAGGCAGTACCAACAGTAAAGCTAAAGGAAAATAAAGAAAAAAAGAAGAAGAAAAAGTAGAAGGGGACGGAACGCACAACCCAGATTAAAATAAAAACGACTCCTCGCAACTCCTCTCTATATGCCTCACAATCCTTTCATCGCTCCAATCTGCTTGAAATAATTTTTTTTCCTCTTTTCTTTTCTTCATGGCCTTATTTATTGTCCCACTTCAGAGCTGTCATCGTATCTTGACTTTTTACCGTAAAAAGGCTAACCCCCTTTTAGATATCCTCATTGATAATGTCACATGGCGGCATTTTTCAACGTGACGTCATGATACGATAAGCCCAAAAAATGCAGCAAAATCGGCAAACCTCCACAGGTTTCAGTACAAAAAAAAAAAAAAAAAAAAGTAAAAAGAAGAAGGGAAAATCAAAGAACGGAACGATTTGTGTGCCACTCTCTCACAGTACCTAATGCGGCTTCTGTGTTGTTCCCTTGTATCGTTATTTTTCCGAGAGCACGTGAGCACTTTGAAAATTGCGATACAATGCAACAACAATTTTCGTACAAAAATTCTCACCGGACGCCGCCGTTACTCTCTCCAAATTGTGTGTGTTTATAATTTTATACAAAGCCCAGTACAACTGCGGCTTCTCTCATCGCCGTCGTTGCTGTCGCTGTATTTTGTTCGTTGTTTATGAATAAACAGAGTGTAAACAAAAGACAGTGGTGTAGTCCGGAACAAGGGGATTCAAGCGGGGAAAAAAATTGGAATAATATTTAACAAATTTTGTGCTTGTTTTCAATATTCTCCATTTGTTAAAGGCGCCATTTTGGATTTTCTTATATACCTTGCCACTTGATAATTGAAACATCTACAATGAAAAGATTCAATTTCAAGTAACTAACATATATGCTATGAACGATTAGTTCCACCCCTTTTTCCGTGGTATATAAAATAAAGTTCTGCGCATTTTTGACTCCGCCTCTGCGCTGTGCTGCGATGTCAAAAGGAGTGTTCTGCTTGTGAGAGCGTCCATGGATATGTATGTGAGCGCCTTGTGCTCCTGAGAGGAAGCTGTTCTTATGAGAGAACATTGAAGAATATTCCATAAAGCGAAGAGGTCCCTACGGTCGGTGTTTGTGGAACTATAATAGCTGAATCTTTTGGTGAGGGAATCGTGAAAACGGAATAATTCCACTTTATATCAAGAAAATGTTTTTCCTTTCTTTCAATGATCGATTTTCAGTGGACGATCTTCAATGGTCGATCTTAAATGGTCGATCGTCAATGGTCAATCTACGATGGTCGAACGTCAATGATCGATCTTCAATGGTCAATATTCAAGGTCGATCTTCAATGGTCGATCGTCAATGGTCGATCGTCAATGTTCGATCGTCAATGGTCGATCGTCAATGGTCGATCGTCAATGGTTCGATCTTCAATGGTCGATCTCATTCAATGGCATCTAATGTCGATGTCAATGGTCGATCTTCAATGGTCGAATCGTCAATGGATCGATCTTCAATGGTCAATATTCAAGGTCGATCTTCAATGATCGATCTTCAATGGTCAATATTCAAGGTCGATCTTCAATGGTCGATCGTCAATGGTCGATCTTCAATTTTAGTCGATCTTCAATGGTCGATCGTCAATGGTCGATCTTCACTGTTCGAATTGATTGCGAATCATCTCGATTGATTTTAATGGCTTACTTTTAGTGCTCAGGATTAAAGTGCGCTTCTCACGCCTTCAATTCATAAACTTATTTACTATGAAAATTATTACTTCATGTGCTGCCGATATGTAGCGCACATTCCCTTACATTGAAAGCTCTCTTTTGAAAAATCTCTCGCACTATGAAATGTGCTTGCTTTTTGCTCTCGTGTTTTGGTTTTTTTTTTTTTGTTTGGCTTTTTCTCGGAACGACGAAACATGATACCGCAAGAATCTAAGGACTCATAACTTTTGTCGTTGGCACTTGCGGATGGCAAACATTCGAAAGGACTCTTTTAAAACAGAATCTCAGCGCGGTGGTATGACACTGCATGTCTCTCTGTTATTTTAAGTAGAAATTCTTTGCTCTGCAATCGGCTGGAAGTAGTGAAATCGTCGGGAAATTAGCATATCAAATACTTACGTTGAGTGGATGATGATGACCTGCGGATGTTGAGTACGTAGGTTGCTGCAGCTTTTTTGGTGGTGGTGCTTTGCTGCAGTTATCAATGCGAAGCTCTGTGTAGCGCCCGTACGTATGTGGAATGTGTATCTGTGTGTGTGTGTGTGTGGGCTCTCTATTGTTATAGTTCCGCATACGTCGTGGTGTCCCCGTGGTGCCCGGCTGTGATATAAAGGGCGTGCATTGTGAGCTTGTGCGTCTGTGTGTGTGTGCCTTTTGTGATGTTCATTCGCACAATGCACGCCATATCACTCGTTGGCACTTTTCTATTATGTACTCGCCTTTTCATTTTTCTTTTATGATGGCATTTTTTTTCTTCTGTTTTGCTCTGTGTTCCTTTTGCAAATTTTTTCCCTCCGAGCTAGCCATCCAGCCAGCAGTTGTATGAAAAGTTTGCGGCAATCGGCTTTTGTGCGGCTCTGCAGTATTGCATGACAACCAGCGGTGTGCATGTGTGTAGTTGTAAACGCGTGCTAGAGTAATGTCAACCCAGCAAGTTGAACGGCATGATGGGATGTCGTGCGCTACTTCCTAGCCAGGGCGTTTATTTGTGGTGGTTGCACCACCGTTGTGTCGTCATACAGTAGTCGAACTGAGCGTTTCTCAGCCTGTGACTGTGCAGTCCCGTCGCTCACTTAAGCTGTATATCCGCATTTTGGTCATTATCCGAAAAAGTTCGCAGCTTTTTTAGTCCTACTTCAGCGATACGAGGTGTTGTGTTTCTTATTTCCAGTGAAATTTACTCGAAACTTGCGGTTTCTTTTGCGCACATTGCGTGGGAATACTGTGACATATGGCTTAATAATTTCACCAGCTCTTCGACTCGTTATTAACGACGTTAAAATGTGGTTGCGTTAGGCGTGCGTGAAGAATGTCAAAAAGTGTGAACAAAAACAAAACAGATTTACAAATAATATACAGTGTATAAACGAGTTCGTTGTTGTTGTTGTGCACCGAGTGCCGTACATTTGGCAGTGTAGGAGAGAGTTTGTTACTCGTTTTGCGATTTGATTGAATTGTAAGTAAAAAAATAGTGCCGAGAATGCATTTAAGTGCCTAAGATTTAATAAGGACGCTTAAAACTGGATTTGCTACCGAGTGCGCATGTGTAACGCGCGCGGTTGCGTCTGAGCTGCTCGTCCAACAGGTTGCTCCTGGTCTCTCACCAAGCTCTTTTCTCCGAAAGTAAAAGGAATTCTTCACGAAGAGGAAATTGAGAAATTCAAATTGAAAATTTAACAAAAATTTACTTCGAATAAAAAAATCCTAAGCCTTGAGGAAACTCAAACAGCTTTTTGCCTTTAAGCTACCGAATTAAATTGCAGAAGAAAGATTTGTGGATCATTCCATTTAAAGCACCCCAATCGCATGAGGAAACTGAATGAAAAGTGTCATGCCCTACGAAGGGCTTTTCATCAGGGACAGAACAATTTCATCTATTAGTAAGAGCCAGACTAATTGAGATGTCGAGATCAAATTTATTGTGGGTGGTCATATGATCACTTCAGCAGTTGATCCTTTGGCAAAATTTTCCTCCACACTGGCACATATTTCGTCCTAAACGTTCGTGTTTGATGTTCGATTTGAGCTTGCCTGAAGTCTGTCTGAAGCTGTCTTGTTGGAAAAGATCAGTGACAAAGGCCCATACAAAGAAATCTAATCGCCTTCGATCGGATAAACGAGACGACCATTCGACGGCTGATTTCTGGTGACAGCAATAAATTGTATTTCAATTAACCGATTCTCTCACGTTCTGAGTATTCAGTAGCACAGTCTTGTTCAAGCCACAAATCGTGCTTGTCAAATTCATATTATCATGGCCGCAAATAATCTACCAAATTTTGGGGCTCGCCACTCGACTGTAACATCACCCATAGTTGGAGTGCCCAAATGCCCTTAAAGTTGAGACCTCGATTTCGAGGTCCGATACTGATTTTAAATAATTTGCAAATGCTTTTGGTTCATGAACTATATTATGATGGAAATACTGACTTAAGCTAACTTTTTGGTATTGCCAGATCATAAAAAATTTTTTAAATGGACGTTTATATAAACAAAAATCAGATTGTTATGTCCAGGGCTCGGATTTTAATGACTTTTAAAAATTAAAGCATACTTTATGGGGCAAAAATATTTTCGTACCAGTACTTTGCGAATAAGTTAAGTAAAGTTGAACTTCAAATCGCTTTTTTAATTTCAAAAAATTAATATTGAAGTTAAAAATCGATTTGAATCCTGACTTTAGGTGAGTTGAACAAAATTTTTGCTCCATAAAGTATGCTTTTAAATTGTAAAAGTCAACAAAATCCGAGCCCTAGTTATGTCCCTTAAGGAAAATCTTTTATTTGCATTTGTTGCCTATCAAACAGGCACAGGAAATATTATTCAAAATCGTCTTAAGGATTGAGGAATTCGGTTCAAATACCAGCGATTGCTTAAAGATTTAAAAAATTTACAAGGCCGGCATTATTGCAACTTGTAGTTGCGCGACTAATCTTCGAATGCAATTATACTTTGTCTTAAGTGAAAGCGAAATAACCAAGTGAGAAAAGTGACTCTGAGATTTCAGTTTTGTTCTGAAATCCCGAGATTGTCGTTGTAAGTCTGGAAAGCATATTAGTCTTGGATGCACAAATGCAATCTAGATTACAGGAACTTTTATCCTACCTTTTGTAAAAATTTGAATATTCATAAATCTGTGATTGAAAGGTTTTCACTTCCTTAGAGATGCACATTTGTGGTAACATTCCTCATACATTTGACAAGACGCCCAGCTTCAGTAAGAAAAACATAACTACATTAAATAAGAACTTCACTGAATCGACTATAAAAGGACTGGTCTGAACCTGAACACTTTTTTTTGGACCATATGAGATTTGGATGCAGCTTCCGGAGTTTGGTACATATCCCCTAGATTGTCCGGATTTAATTTAACACTCTTAGCTTCAACATCCAAAGATATATCTTTATATCTCGAATTAGCCCCGTTTTCTCGAAAACCAATTTTTTTTTTTTTTTGGATAATATTTTAAAGTGTTGTGGTTTAAGGTCAGATCAAATTCTAAACTTATAAAATGTTCGACTAATTTTACAGCCTTTTAGGCAACTCATAAAACTTTATGGGTTTTTCCCAAAGAAGAGGACTTTACGCCAGATGCAATAGGGATCATATTAAAGTTTTTTTTATTTTATACAGCGTACTCTCTCCTTGCAGACTCTCCTCTTAAGCGGACACCCCTCTTAAAAGGTCCTTTTTTGGTAATGCTCTAGTATTCCTGCTTCTCAATAGTTTCCTCTTAAGGGGACACCTCTGTTAAGCTGACATAATTTTCGGTCTCATTAGTTTCCGCTTAAGAGAGAGTAAACTATACAAATTTGGAACTAAGGAGGAGAATGAGGAGAGGAAATTCTTTTAAATTGATATTATTGGCTTTACAAAAAACTCAAATTGATCCCATGTATAAGAAAGGTAATGATTTGGATGTACATATATTAACAGAAATTTTTTATTAAAATTGCACTGTCACTGAACAGTTTGATATTCCCTGGTTCTTGGAATGATTATAGCTTGGGATCGGACTTTTACAAATTTAAAGCATACTTTATGGGGCAAAAATGATTTTTACTATCATTTTGCGGCCTGCCTATTAATAGTTTACAAAGTATACAAAAATTTAATCAGCGTACCGGATGAACACCAAACAACCCCGATTACTTTGTGTTGTGGTGGTAAGCGTTCACTCTACAAAACGGCCACGCTCGAACAAAAGTATAGTAGGATTGTATATGAGGTCGTGTGCATTACCACCTTAGAAGTGTGTTGCAGTTCATCGCTTCAGTAAGCAGCATTTTAGCCGCTGGGAATTTTCGGTCGTTTTTTTATCACAAAAAATCCTCTGCGAGTCCCGTTTGTGACTAAAAATATTTAAAAATGCGCTTGTTTTCTGATCGAAAGTGATACTTTTTTAAGGAGAATATGGAATTCGAGCTGCGCCTACTTGGGAAGTCATATTTGATATTTTTTGCGAGTCCTTTCGGATTCTTCTGTTAAGAAGGCCTGTGATCAATCTCTTTTTAGTCACGAATTGTGGTGGAACAAAATCAGAACTTCAGAACGTTTTTCTTACTTCAAAAAAAAATTCATATTGAAGTTCAAACTCTATCTGAATCTTAACTTTATGCGAGTTGAACAAAATGTTTGCTCCATAAGGTATGCTTTAATTTTATAAAAGTCAACAAAATCCGAGCCCTGATTATAACATATGTATATACAAGTATTTGAGCTTCATATATAGATATGATTCGGTTAAATATACAATATTCAATATCAGATAGCAACCATTTTCCTACATATCTTAAATCAATCTGCTCACAATTTTCATTGTTATTTGAAGAGTACGTGAACGGACTATTGAGAGCACATATCTCTAGGCAATGCGACTCTCTCGTAGCCATAATGTGTAATTTATCCAACAGACCTTACTGATAAAGGTTACATGGAAACACACAGCCTCATACTCGTAAAAACTACAAGTGTTAGATCCATGGTTCCTTGTCACTACTATATGTTTTTCGGATTCTATGAATCGGAATTTTTCGTCCATATACCTTCATCAAGTGTTCAATTCGACATAGCTTCTGGGCAAGACAGACATAATTAATATGGTGACCCAAAGGGTTGTGGACTAGAAAATGCCCTATTGCTTTGAAGCTCTTCAGATACTGCTTCTCAAGTCAATAGATCTTTCGAGGTCTCAAAGAAACATTGCACCATTGCATCTCGGTAAAGATTTAATTGGATCATAGATAAATTTTCGTCCAAACTCCTTTACCCCTGATAAAGTATTCTTTTTCATTCGATTGTCAGGCAGTGGTTTTACTGGAGGCACCTATAGCTAAAAACTTTATTCAACTTATGAATTTGTTTGCCAAACTCGAATGATTAAAACATCCGAAATGATTTTATATCCTTCAAAAACTGCTAATACGTGGGAAAGAATCAGATGCTGATCTCGTTTGCTGGGGCCCACATGAAAGAGTAAATTAAGGAAGTGAATATTAAAATCTGATAAAGGCTAATTTGTATAGCATGAGGGCACAGCAAACTGTGTTACCTTGGAGTTTTCTCAGCATTTTCTCTTGCAAATTCTTAAAGGGAAAGTTTTATTTTAAGACAATGGAAAATAGGCTCATTTATAAAATTTATTTAAGAAAAACTTCCTCTCATTACAAGTTAAACGTTCAGGGCGAAATGAAAACGAAAATGTAAATGAAAGTAAACAAATAAATACCCGCAGCTTAAAATTCCCGATGCTTTTTTAACAAGAAAGTTTAATTGGAAACCCAAGGCGGTACGAATGTTCTTTTTCCCAAGCTCACCTTCACGAAATATAGGCATATTCAAAAGACGTCTCGCGGTAACGAAGACTACTCCCAAATTACTACACGATTAGTTACAAAAATAGCATTGTTCGTCCAGCTTGATTTGCCAGAGCTATGTAGATATTGACTTTAAGGTATCACTGGAAAAAACCCACTCTCACATTAAACTTTTTCAACGGTCCATTCGAGGTCCATCAGGTCTTTGTTTGGGATGAGTTTAATTAGTAAAGATTCCGTTGATATACAGAGTCTACTTGATCCACAGAAATGCTTCATGTATTCCGTATTATGACTAGTCTCCTTTCGAATGACTTGGGTGTATTCAATTTTAGTAATTTTTCGCCATATCAATACTGCAAAGGATAGCATTTGAAATACTGAAAAACTTTTTGATCTTTCGTTTTTCCCACGTAATTATTTCCTCGAAACTTGAGCTGTCAATATCAAAGAATTCCAAATGCACAATAAGGACAGGTGGCTACATCTGCTCCACGTTGTCGAGTGAAACTTAAAAAGGAATTTTCATCAAAGCAAAAATGTTTAATAAATTTTCCTTGCGCTGCGAGCTTTGAAACGTCTATTTCGTATGTATGAAATGAATACACGATTTGCATTCGTGTTTGTAGCCGAACAATTGAAAAATACTCTTGTTGTTGTTGTTGTTTTTTTTTTTCGGTTGTAGCTGTATGCCGCCTTCCAGGATGCCCGCATTTCTCCCGAAATACTTACCTAAGTCCACAGTCGAGTTTTCATCGACCCTCGACGAGTGTATCCAGCATTGCTGGACTAATGTTTTTATGGAGCGATTTCTGGCGAGGAGTATTGCGGGACGTGTGGGGTTCAGTGCCTCAGAATTTGTCTACGCTTGTTTGTACACATGAAAATTGGGATATGAATGCTTGGCAAATGCGCGCTGAGCATCGTGTTGTCCGTTGGCCTTAATTAAATTTAAATATTTTATCACCGAAAAATTGCTTCAAACAGAGAAAGAGAAAAGGAAATGGGAGGAGAACCAGTGCAAAAAAAAAAGGGTATCCCGCTTCGTGTGCAGTTGTGGCGCTGTAGAATGGTGATCAGCTTTTGAGGCCATGGATTTCCGTTGGCTTACCATTCAACCCCCAGAATGATGAAGTATTTGCTTTGGGTAAAATTGTATTTGCCAGGCCATGTGCTTTCGGGCGATTGGTGAATGTTTGGTTGCTTGTTTATTGCCATCAGTGTTCAGCTAGTCATTTTCCCGTACTTCATCTTCAATTGTGTTGAATAATTACCATACGCTTTTTTGACCATTCGCACACAACAGTTTTTGACACTTTTTATTAAGACCAGCAAAAGTCGTCAGACAGGGTCAAATAGTCTTGTCCGCATGAGGCTGTTGGCGACAAGTGAACCTCAGAGAAAAAAATGTGCTTGCTCTTTTTTGTTTTTAAGATGTTTGGGGTATTGGTGATGGACTTTATTGTAAAATTTTTTTAAATTTTAATTTGACAATGCTTAGGAGCTTTCGTCCTCTGTATGTTCTTACATAATAGTCTCTGTTTTACCGTTTGACTGTGAATAATGTTCTTGTATGGCCTTTTTACGACAGTTAATAAATTTACAAATTAATTATTCTCGATTTTGCTTTTCCAATGTCTCTTTTACCATTTCTTGAATTAATCTTCAAATCTCTTTCTTTCGTTCTGTTTGTATACCCAATCTTTTTGATGTTTGCATTTCAAGCCTTTTTACCATTCTTTTGCTCAAACTGCTTTTTATCGTTTCGGTTTTATTATCTTTTTTTTTTTTACTCTACAGCCCTCTTGCTCCTTCCTTATTTCCTCATTATTTCTTTTGTTTCGTTTTATTCCTTTATTCTGCTTTTTTATCCTCTTTATTCTTTTTCCTTCTTCTTCTTCTTCTTCCTTCCTCATTCTTTATCTCTTTTCCTCTTCTTTTCCTCTTCTTCTTCGCTTCTTTTTCTCTTTTTCTTTCTTTTACTTTTCCTATCTTTCTTCTCTCTTCTTTTCTTCTTTTCGTCTTCTTCTTCTCTTCTTCTTCTCTTCTTCTTGTCTTTTTTTTCTCTTCTTTTCTCTATCTTTTCTTTCTTCTTCTTCTTCTTCGTCTTCTTCTTCGTCTTTTCTCGTCTTCTTCTTCGTCTTCTTCTCTTTCTCTTCTTCTTCTCTTCTTTCTTCTTCTTCTTCTTCTTCGTTTCTTCTTCGTCTTCTTCTTCGTCTTCTTCTTCGTCTTCTTCTTCGTCTTCTTCTTCGTCTTCTTCTTCGTCTTCTTCTTCGTCTTCTTCTTCGTCTTCTTCTTCGTCTTCTTCTTCGTCTTCTTCTTCGTCTTCTTCTTCGTTTTCTTCTTCGTCTTCTTCTTCGTCTTCTTCTTCGTCTTCTTCTTCGTCTTCTTCTTCGTCTTCTTCTTCGTCTTCTTCTTCGTCTTCTTCTTCGTCTTCTTCTTCGTCTTCTTCTTCGTCTTCTTCTTCGTCTTCTTCTTCGTCTTCTTCTTCGTCTTCTTCTTCGTCTTCTTCTTCGTCTTCTTCTTCGTCTTCTTCTTCGTCTTCTTCTTCGTCTTCTCTTCGTCTTCTTCTTCGTCTTCTTCTTCGTCTTCTTCTTCGTCTTCTTCCTCGTCTTCTTCTCTCGTCTTCTTCTTCTTTTTTTCCTACAACTTTTCCTATCTTTTTTCTTCTTCTTCTTCCTCGTCTTCTTCAACTTCTTCTTTTTCGTCTTCTTCCCCTTCTTCTTCCCCTTCTTTTTTCTCTTCTTCCTCTCAACCCTTTTCTCCTTCATCGCCATCATCCCTCTTCTCTACATCATTTTCTCAACCTCTCTTAATTATTCTCATCTTTCGTCTTCTTATCCTTTGACAACTTCTTTCTTTTCTCCTACTTTGTTCTCTTCGCTGTTTTCTCTTCTATCGTCTTTTCGCCACTCAACACAGCTCAATTTTTCCCAACTCCCTAAACGGCAAAGTTCGACATTAGCTTTTAGGAACTTTCTTCATTATTTAGAAATAAAATGCTCTCAAATTTTCATTTAATATTGCATTACTTTTAAGGCAGATCAAGCAACAACACCAGAAAAACAATCGAAAAAAAAAAATTCAAGAGAACACAAACAATCCTTTCTCGCTTCATTCATGAAAATAAATAAAGATATTTTATACAAAGTAACTTTGCCCTCGCTACTTTTCTTCAAAGTCCTGATGAACTTTCCAAAGATTTCGAAAAATGTTAACAACAAAAATTGGAAGGAAATTTTACCTGAGCATAGACATTTTAACAAAAAAAAAAAAAAAAAAAAAAAAATAACAATACAACCCATTCGTCCTTCCCATTCCGCTTTGATATTTAGCTTATGAATAATTTAGGAAATTGTTGCTGCGAAAAGTCGTTCCTGAACGGCTCGCATACAAAAATGTTGCTCTGTGTCGGGTGTTGCTGTTTTAACGAAAGTTATTGTTGTGCTGCTGCTCGGTCGATGCTGTAAGGTTATAAGTTACAAACTTCATGCCAAAAGGCTGAGGCTTGAAGAGTATTTGCATAACTTGAGCATTCATGCGATTTTAATGAGCCCAAGGTTAGGCTACTTAGGCTGTTTACAATAATAGTTTCAGTGTTGTGTGAAGTTCTTCGGTAGCTTGCCGCCCGCACCCATCCCATCCCAGCCAATCCAAGCCCATCCCATCCAACAGCATTAACCGAAGCAAATTTTTGTGTTCTACGGCGGTGGTTAGACTGGTAGTCGTGTGGGTGCTGTTGTTGGTCGTGGCGGTGGTGATAAAGAACATAAAAGAAGTAACGCTCGAACAATGCTTCTAAGTAAATTTGCATTTTTAGGGCCGTTTTGAAAAATATTTTCGAATAGAGCGGAGCAACGGCAAGCCATGCAAAAATTTTGAAATAATAAAATATTACGAAATATACACAACACACATTTATATACATACGAAACTGGAAACTTTGAAAGGATTAAAAGTTACGGAACAAGGTATAAGAATGAAGTCAGCTTTGAAATTACAATTTTAATAGTTCGAGCGAAAAATTTCCCCGAAACTGTTTAAGAACTTAATGTTTAAATAGTTTCAAGTCATTACAATGAGCAGAAGAAGTTAGATAAGGAGAATGTAATGTGTTTTTAAGACTCGAATGCAACAAGGAGTCGGGTATTAGAAACATAAAAAATTTTAGAGAGAATTTTTCCACAGTTATTAAAAAGAACCTAAATTTAAAATCCTACCTACAGCGAAGAACAGAACATCCAGTTTATGGACTTGTGATTTCCAATTTTTGACATATACAGGGATATATTCTAGTCCCTAAGAAATGTTTCCCAAATCCATAATATTACCTTTATATTTCACATAAGATTATCTGGACTAGGAAAGTATTTAGGTAGGTAGGAGTGACAGCTGCTAGCTCACTTAGGCACAGTAAGTTGGCCCATTGTGATACCACAAGGAAAATACGACCTTCGCCTAGAATTTAATTGGGAAGCCAGTTAGATTTCCTGATGAATCGGGCAATGTCTGTAATTCTAATTTCAGATAGCGCAAAGAGGCTGATATAGAAGGAACACCCTAATAGAGATAATCTTCTTCTTGTTAGGGCCGGGCATTGACACCTATAGGTGGAGGGTTGATTCTTCCTCCTCCTGCTCCGAGCAACATCTTCGGCAAAAGTAATTTCTTGGGATACCTAGCATTGTTGCATGCCTGCTGAAGAGGCATTATCTGGACTAACTTTACAAAATAAGCGTCGAAGTAGGATAAGGTTGCTCAATTGATGCCGGCCTGAATAAATAAATCCTTTTTAATAGTTCTCACAAAAAGGAACAAAACATAAAAATCTCGCCTGAGAGCAACATAAAAATTCTTTTATATAAAATTCCGTTATGTTGCATGATTGAACCGATCACATAGATCTCGCTTCATGTTGCTGAAGGGGCTATTCTAAGCCATAAACTTTATTTTTTAATTTTTTATTGCCTTCAATTGGCAATTGGAATTCTCTCCAATAGTCTTTATAAGACTTTCACATTGTGTTGAGTAAAATGTTGAAAAAAATATTCCAACTCCTTCTGTTTAATTATCGTTCCTTGCTCACCGTCAACAAAAAAAAAAAAAAAATCAATTTGTTGGCAATATTCGAAATAAAAAGTAAAAATTTTCTGCTGCTCAAATACAGCAACTTCCAACAAATTTGTTGTTTAGAAGGAAACAATCTTGACTGAATCAAATGTTTCATTAGCCAACAACATTGATGGTTCCTAGAGATGCTTCCAGCAAATACATTGAATGCATTCTAACGTAAAGGAGTGCACGCAAGCATAGAAATAATGTATTCTTAAGCATAGGTTGTAAGTTCAGAATTTTCGTTAGATTTTTTTTCCCCCCCCTCTCCTTACGCCATCGTTCCTCTTACACGTGGCTTCAAATTGCCTCGTGTTGTGTAAATGAGTTCGTTGTAAACAATTGCCTCCTTTATACACACACATAAGCACGTAAACATATTTACATACATACATACATAGCTGCAAGCGGAATAGAAGAACAAAAGCTTGAGAAAACGGTTTTAGGGCAAGAAAAAGCATTGGTACCTTAAATTAAAATCCACTCAGCTGAAAAATTGGTTTCCTCTCTGATGTCGCCGACGGAGCAAAGCTAAACTTTTTCAATGAATACGAAAAAAGTGGGAAAAATGAAAATAAAAAACGAGAAGTATGCAGAGAGCAAACTGGCAACAGAAACTGTGTTTTCATTCAAAAGTTGAAGCATTTCAGTTGATTCAAGCAATTGAATTTTCAGTGCGTACGGACGAAAGGACTTCACAGGGCAGAAGGAGGAAAATTTTACATCTTTTTACTTCATGTCTCTTATTATATTTGATTGAAAATTTTTCTATTTAAATTCAAAACTCATCCTGCATCATTTCAGTTTCGAACATCGATCTTGAAACGGCCTCAAAATAACAACACCAAGCTCAACAGGAGCCAGCCCATTGGGGCTGCGCTTTGTGGGTCTTTTACCCTGCTCTCTACAGTGCTGGCATGGACCGAAAGCACCCAAATTAAATAACACAACCGGTGTAAATTCTGTACGCTTGAGTAGCGCACCATATGTACTTAATCACAACAGCAACAGCAACAATACGACCAATAACACCAACAATCTAGCCCAACAAGGACAGTGCAAAGAGTGCCGCCAAAAGCAATTACAGCCGCAATACCATCATCAAGTCAATAATATGGCGCCACGAGCCGTCTTGCCAAATCAAGTAAATTTACCCGGAACTATAACGAGCGTTCCGCCCCCACCGGCACCACCGCCTCAAATTCCTAACTTTCTAAATCAAACGGCAACAGGTGCGAAATGGGTACTCGGTTCAATGGGTGCCATGAACTGTTCAACATCGGCATCGGCGCTACTTCAGACCGGCATTTGTCAAGCTAGCATCACGAATCCCATGCAATCGGGTAGCATTGGCAATTCAATGGTATTCGTACCTTTTGCTGTAACGCCGAATTGTGCAAATATGGCAACACCGACAACATCAACGACCCTGCCCATGGGTGCAACGTGTATGCAAGCCACAATGCCCGGTGTAGGTACCACGACACCACGGCAAGGATTCTGCCCTCATGCGAGATCAGTAGAATTAAATGCGAAAAATGCCAATCGATCGTATAGCACTGCCTTCCGGAGACCATGTCCGAATGCTACTTCACATATTTGCTGGGAGTGCGAATAAGGCAAGTGTCCCTCCTCTTCGCACTACGGCTGCAGAAGCGACCACAGATCATCGAAAGGTAAGTGAAATTGCGTGTATTGAAGTTAAAAGGGTTTGTATTTCAAATTGAAAGGGGGTTCGAAAAAATGTTTCTCGTAAGTAGTTCTCTGACGATTCTTGAGATCTAATACTCTCTACTTTCACCCTCTCTTCAATGAAAAATCCTTTGCTCGAAGTTCAATTTTTCAATTTCTCAAGTTTTCTTGCTTATAAATTGTATTAAAATGATTAAGATCAAGTGTTAGCTATTTTCAATTTTAGACACATGAACTGACATGCATGAATTGTCCTCTACAGAAATGTGAATTTTTATGAAAAGGTCATCAACAATTTCATGCGCACAGACGCACTGACTAACGAATGGAAGCAATTTTAAAGATTGCTTACAGCAAATTTATGAATTTTTATTTCGTAATCTGTTTGAAGATTCAAATATATGTACATGCTTACTCACCTGCATGGCTTGATGGCTGCTTCTTTTATTTTCCCATACTCCGGGCGTCGCTACAACTCGTCAGGAGCTCTTTATCTTCTCATGTAGCCGTCCATAGTTTTTCGGATTTTTTGTTTGACAATTTCTAGTTTTTTTTTTTTCTTCCTCTTTCGAAGGCTGTCCGATCTGGGCGACATGGTTGTCCACGTCTCCTGCTGGTCAATATAGCGTTGCTGAAAAAGATTTGAAATTGTTTTTATTTTTGTTTTTATTTTTGTTGTTGTTTTGCTGTTATTTTTTTCATTTTTTTCCCCAGGTTTTGTTTAGCAGTTGAGACGCTTAATCAGGACAAACTTATCAGATATGCACAGCAAAGCTGTCAAATAAACGACGTACGAATGGACAGCTCAGTGTAGCTCACTTGAGTGTACCTTTTTTGTTCGTTCAGATGCAATGTTTCGGCCCTTAGTGCACGTTGCCATGCTGACGTACCGGTTAAGAGTAAATGAAGTAGCGTAAAAAGGCAGCAAAAAAAAAAAAACCTTAACACGTATCCCGACATATCTATCTATCTATCTACTATCTATCTATCTATCTATCTATCTCGGTTGTTACGTATGAGAGTTGTGCTAAAATTTTAAGTCAAAAGATTTCAACAACGATGCGCAGTTTGCGCTTGGCAGCCATTCTTTCTGCCTGCTTCCTTCTATTTTATTTTATTTTTTTAAATTTTTTTTTTGCAAGTGTACCCTTTTTCAACCTCATCTAAAATGCAAAAGTCATTGAATGCAGAACAACAAGAAGAAAGAAAAAAAATGAACTGGACCAAAAAATAAAAATAAAATAAAATACAAAATAGGAGCTATACACTCCCATTCAAGCTCAGTCCGTGTCCTGGGTCAAAGTTTTGTTCTTTTTGTTTAAATGTTCCAATCCTGTGCATCTCGATGTGTCTAGAGAATATAAACCTGCATATCCGCCACCTTTGCGGGTTCTTATTTTGTTTTATGCGCTGAGCTCGTAAAACTTCGTGTTGATGATCTTATTTTCCTATGCATTGCTTGCCACAATTTTGCATCTCTACTGTTCTAAGTTTTTGCACCCATACAAAAAGGGATATTTTTTTTTTCTTTGTTAGTTGATCTTTTCATTTAACCAAATTGAGATTGAGGTGAGTTTTTAGTCAGTATCGAGGGTGATGCTAATTTCTTTCTTTTTTTTTTTTTTTTTGTATAAGCAACTTATGCTAGATCATTGAAGATTTCTTCTCTTTGGCGTGCTTTAGTTGATGTTATTTAAAGGCGTTTACATGGAGAACTGTCTTGCCTTTTATCACAATTCCTCAGCGATTTCAGCCACCGCCTTTAACATATTTCTCACAGTAGTTATATGAAAGCAGTTGGACTGTTATATTGTATTAACTTGAAACGGAAAAAAAATCAGCTCCGAGTTAATTATATTTTTCTGACTAACGCATGAAAACATTTCTAAGAACAGCCAGAAGAGTTGCTTAGCAACAATTTGTGGGATTGTTGTGGACCCGAAACCAAGGATCACAGAAAACACAAGCCAGTTTTTAGTTTCTTCTCGAGGAATATACGTATCCTGGTTGACATCCTTGTTTGAAATTACAATTTTTAGACTCTTGCTGTTTGAATATGGCTTGTGGCTTGGTTAGTTTAGGTTAGGGAAGCCATCCCTCCATAGTTACCCGTTCCGTGGAAGCAATTGGACTCGTTTATGCAACGAGCCATGCCTTTTAGTCGAACAGGTAATAGCTCGGTGAGGGAGATAACGAAGAAGGAGTCGGGTAGTTCCTTGTGGCTTAGAGTTTGCGGAAAAAGGGAGACTGAAAATGCCGAAGAGAAGGAAATTTTGCCACTATTTATCTACCGGAAATCGTAAGTTTAACTCACTTCAAACAAAAATGGCAATTTCTTTTCTTCCGGTTATTTGAAATCTTACAAAAACCCAAAAATAAACAATGATAGTTCATTTCCAAAAACAGAGAAAGCCATTATTGAAACATCGGAAAACTCTTCAACTTGAAGGTAAAAGCGCTTTGCGAAAATTATGGAACATGTAGATATCCCTCAGAGAAATTTTCAAGCGCTCATTGATCTCACTTGAAATGAAAATGTGAACTAAAAAATTATTTTAAAGTTAATAAGAAATGGAAGCACAAAGATAAATTATTTCTGGCGTCACACAAGTTGACAAACCGTTATGTATTTCAAGTCTCGATTTTCAAATTTAATTCGAGCAAATTTTCAAAACTTAACTTGACTTACAATTCAATAGAAAAAACTATCAAATTGAGCATTTTTGGATAACTAGCCGAGCTTTTAATTATCTCGTGTGAGTCAAGAGAAGAAAAACTATTGGTGAGCTTAAATTTTGTTCCAAGGAAGCTCCATTCCCATCGCAATTTAAAGGGATTGATTTGAAAAACTACTAACCTATCTAAATTTACCATATCTCTGTAATATTTATAGAGCAATGATAATTTTCCACTCGATGATGTGCCCAAAAAGAATTGATTTCATTTCCTTCCTTTTTAATATTTCATTTCATGCAAGATTGCTTTAAAAGCATAAATATTTGTTCTTCGAGAATATCAAACGTGTGTGTGTGTTTTTTTTTTCAGTTCAATTTAAACTCGCTTTTCTACCCAGTTCTTAGAATTCCTCTTTTACTATTCTCTACTCAACTCTAGTTTTCTCCATCCATTCTTCTAACGCAGAGCTTCACTCATTCTATGGACCTATTACTTTGTCCTGTACCGTCGATGGTTCATTTTAAAAGCAAAAAGCGATATTCTTCACTTCCCCTACCGCTCGTCTTCTTCACTTTGCTGACTCCAGTGTCTTAGTCACTTAATGGCCTCGAGGGCACTGAGATTCGTAAGTGAATTCATATTTCATATTTTGTCGTATGTGAAAGTGCGTTTTTTGCTGCCATCTCTTTGAATCAGTTTCCTTTTTTTTGCTTTGTGCTCCTTGTACTCGCGTTGAACAGTACACAAAAGACCTGCGCATCCTTGTTTGTTGATATTTTTCTTTTTTTTTTGTTGCTTTTTTAAGAAAAAACACGTAAGAATAAAAGAATACTTTGCTTAATATTAAGTGAAATGGCTTGTTATTCCCTTTTGGGTTCGCATAAGTGGCTAACTTATGCATGGAGTTGAAAATTGGCTGAAAAAAAGGTCAAACTTTGATGATATGAGTAATGGTGCTTCAATTGAAAGCTGGAAGGATTGAGAGGTTCACTTTAAAAAGTAAAAGCATGAACACAAATTCTGCCAAATGCAATAAAGTCATTCCCTGAGGACCTTCTTTTGCCGTGCAATGCAGTCTGCAATCTTTGAGTATTAGCTTATTATAGCTGTTTCAAAAGATTTAAAATCCTTTGCTTTATGTGACAGGGACTTTGTTGGGCATTACTTAGTGTGACAGCATTGAAAAATGTCATATGATATTTTTCAGAGACTTTTTTTATATAAAAAAAAAAAAAAAAACCAAACATCCAAAATATTCTTTTTAGCTATTCTTCTTGAAGATTTCGTTCACAGAAAAACAGAAAAACCTTGAAATTGTTTCATGGAGGTTATGCTTTTCGAGCTCCACTGCAGCATTATTGCACTCAAGAGCTTCTTAAGCTCTGCTAAATGGTCTGTTATCGCCTTCGATAACATAAAAGCGTCATTGTTCTTGTCATTCTATGCTTTCCTCTTCTTTCTGCCATTATCGCGATTGTGTTTTTGGTGACTTTTCGTCCCGAGTTGGGCTGCGAACCATTTGAGTTAACACCTCGATTCGAAGAAATGATTCCGACGAAGGTTTTCTTCTATTGAGAAACACACGTATGTCTGATGTGCTGTTATTTCTCGCAGCTAGCTTCGCAATGTTCTAACTAGATGGCGTTGAGTTTCTTCAATTCGTGTGAAAATCGCTTTAACGAGCCAGAGCACCTTCGTATGGCTGCGTGCTGTTTAGCAGCATCCTTACTGCTAAGCGCTGCAATTGAAATTATTTCTTTGTCTTAACATCGCGTTAGGTGCTGTTAACGCAAGTGGTGGCTTTTTACTTTCGCTTGGACAGCGAAAAGAGCTTTTGCATTCTTGTTGGAATTGAGGATGTTGAATTTCAGTCGAAAAGATTTTTTCGCGAGAATTCAAAATAAGGTTATAATAATTTGCTTTTATAAATAAATAAATAAAATAAAATAAAATAAATATAAAATAGAATAAAATGAAATGAAATGAAAGCGGGAAGAATGCCATTTTGTGGAAAAACCTTTCAAAATATTTCAGGAATAAAAAATTGTCGAAAATATAGCATCATATTTGCCTCACATTGATTTTAAATGGAAAAATTGACCTAATTACTTTAATCCACAGCCTCAAGGATAAAGCCGAAGGAAGTTAAAAATACCAACTATCTATGTTTTGCATATAATGTATCGATAATGTCGGCAGAGCGACGCACAGTGGTATTGCTTCATACATTTCTTGGCAAAAAATAGAAGGATTGCTCCTAGGGTCATGAAATTTAGCACAGTTCATTTTTTTAGCCTAGTTAAGAAAAATTTCAAAAATGGTCAAAATCGGTCAGTCCCTAGGGGTACTCCCCATGGAGCTTTATTCCAAATTTATATGTGGGGTACATATGAATGTTAGTCGATCTTCACGAAACTTGGCCAGAATGTTTAGAAACCAAAGTTATAGGTGTGTGGTAAAAATGGTTAAAATTGGTCAGTCCCTAGGGGTACCTTCCTTGGACCAATAGTAAAAATTGCTTTATATCTTCATTTAATTATAAACAAAATGAGTCAATATTCAACATTTTATTCACTTACAATCATTTCTTTAACTACATCATCTAATTCTAAAAGCTCTTTACCAGGTTGACGTCGTAGACTACTTATAAAAGGATCAGATGTCGCAAGCAGACGATGAAAAACGTCAGTATTTGTTGAAGTTCTGTTGCACTTTCTAGAAAACATCAGCCTATACCTCCTGTAATCTTTATTACGTGCTTCTTCTGCTTCCTCTGAGAGCATACCAATAGGAAGTACTGCTGCATCAATGATGTCCTTTCCATGTATTAAAATTTTATGCACAGTAACAGGCATAAAGTACCAGTTATATTTCTTTACAAATAACTTAGCCGTATCCCAGGAAAATTTTTTAAACTTCTCAGAATCGATCCTTTGTCCACATGTTATTATTTGAAGAATAATTCGGAAGCGATCTATAATTTCTTCATCAACACCTGTTATATCAGCAACTAGTGCTGGATTTGAAAAAAAAACGCCTTGAGGTATTGCCGTCATTTGAAGACCCAGTTCCTTGTTTTACAGCATCTACTCGTAAATTCATTCGTTCTTTGAATGCCTTTTGAATTCGGAGCTTATTTTCTTGTTTAATTACTTTATTTTTTGCATCGATCGCAGACCATTTTTGAAAATTCATGTTATAAGCCACATGAAGTATGCATTCCATTAATTTTATTCGAGCGTGTAATGATGATATGCCCAATTTGCAAGCCTCATTGTCAATGGATCTCGTTGCAATTTTGTCTAAATCATTCATTTCAGACGGTTTCGCTTTGCAAATAAAACATACGGCTGGTGAAGTAGTATTTGTAACTGTTTGAGCTGTTTTGCCATCCAGCATTGTGAACACCAAATTGTGTTTAACATTAAATTGTTTGCCGCATACATCAACCTCCGTATTTCTCAATATAGTAATATCGGACTTTATTTTTCCAACAATTTCTAAAACCTTTTCTTTAGTCTCCTTAGAAAATTCGAAGGAAATTGGACGGCAGTATCTTGTAGACGATGGACTTTTATTGAGCCAATATTCTTCATCAGTTGTTGATTTTAAGCATAAAGGCACCATCGATGCCAACAACATATTTTTGTCGCTTACATCAGCTGGCAAACTTTGATTGTACTCTACGTGACCGGAAGAACCATCGCACCCCCACTTAGACGTAAGAGTGCAATTAGAATTTTCCATATTGTTAACGATTTCCTCAGAAAAGCTTTTAAAAAGGCGCTTTGTAGTATGATCCATCAAATTCTGCAAGTTAACAGAGGCTTCCTTTTCTGATACCTTGATTTCATCGGGATAACATTTTTTCTTCTCATCTAATACGTTTATATAAGGCGGCAAAATATCATAACCTTGTCCTTTCAGGACATATTTAATGGTTTCGTACTGATACTTAGTTAAATCTCCATCCATCAGCAACGTTAACGCAATTGACGAAGGAATATATGCATTCAATCTCGTTTTTGCATTGCCACTTGAACTTGCCATAAGTAAATGCTGTTGGGTGTACTGGGAGGCTAAATGTAGCAGTTCTTTCAAACCTTTTAGTACGTTCACTGCAATTCTCGAAATCCAATGCTGGTCATTCCCCTTTTCGTTGAGCAACTAGGTTGGTCATCACCTAGTGATACTTCAAATATATCTAGACAAAAAAATATAAACAAATTGTTATTAATTTTCGAAATTCGTATTAGACTGTTTTGGAATCGGTTACTTTTTAGCCAGAATCATATTAATTTGTATAGAAATGACGAAATTTTTTGGAAGATTTCTTTCCAGCGTTTACAAAAATGACTAACGATATCGCTTCTGAACTGCTTTTTTCACTATCTCAATTTAAATCTAATTAACTCTGAATTTTCTTTTTTATAAACATCAAGGTATAAAGCGAATTGACATTTTGACCGCGATTAATAAGCTCTTCACTATAATTCACTGATATGAGAACAGATAAATATAACATCATATTTTTTATATGTGTCACATTTTATTTTAAGTAATGGGCAGACGATTGTATAAATTATTCATGTAAGATAGCCGATTATGCCGATCTATGTTTCTGCATAAAACATATGGGTATTGATTTACTTTTAGTTGTCATAGTTGCATGCAAAATTTTTGACATATTGCTTGAACATGAAATATGTTGTTTTATCATATTATAATGCTTGAGAAGAAGCATCATGCCTACACGAATGTATGCAACAATGTTATTGCGCTTTTTAAATGAAATTATTTATTGAAGAAAAAATTTTTTTGTTGCCTTTTTTTAAAATTAGTGATTTTTTCAAGGATCGGTTATAAATCGGTATTTAATTTTTTTTTTGTCATTAAACAAAAGAAAACATTCTTGTCTTTAATTTTTTTGCAGTGAGCACAACTGTTTGCTTCAACGTAGCCAACTTACTTTTTTTCGATCATGCTTTGAAAATCACAAAAGCTTCAATTTATAAAACCAATTTGATTTGCAGCATATCTGTTGAACCATTTACATGAAATCAAGATAATTTTTTTGCAAATTTGAATCAAGAAATACTATATTATTAAATAAAAAAAGAATAAAAAAGATATAGAAACAAAATATCTTCAAAAAATGCACCACTGAATTGCATAACAATCTTCATCACTTCTTGAAGTACAATATTTGCGCAACTTTGAGTATATTTGTTTATAATGAAACACATATTTCATGTTTCGGCAAGGAAATGATTGATTATTACATACATGAAGCATTGTCTTAATAAAACTGCATGCATAGAATTTTGAAATTCAGTGTCAAAAAATCGAATTTCTGCACCGAAATACCACTGTGCATGCACGTTTAGATCGCATAGTTGAAGCATAAATCATGAATCTCGGGTCACACCTTCGTATACGTAACTTCTGGCTTTGAAATGAAAGTCTTTAAAAATTCCGCATACGCAGGGTACAACCGATATTGGTGGTACTAGTGTTGAGGGTACAAATTTTGTTTTGCATTTGATTGATGAAAGCAAAATCCATTTAATTATATAAAACGGATTTGGAAATGAAAAGCCAATCTTGAAGAACATTAGTATCTGCTGAAAAAGACCATGGTTTCTCACTTTAAAAGCGTTAAAGTTTTTTTTTACACTAAGAGACTAAAGCAGCCTTAAACTACTTCACGCAATTCTAAATTTCGTATATTATGGAATCGTTCAGTCATATCATAGATAAGTCTAGTCAGGTTTAGTACAAACAACACAGTCCGACCCTGGGGGTTTCTCTATTGACATCCGTTTGAGTTTTGTGAAAAGTGCAAAAAAAAAAAAACCTGTTTTAGACAGAACAATAGTTTTACGGAGATCTCCGTCCTTAATAAAATTGCACCGTTTATCTCCAGTTTTACAAGCCAGAACTAAATTTTTTGTCGATTATATTTTTTCTTGTTGCTTATAATTCACTTTGAAATGCAACATCACTAACAAAAATTCGAGCAAATAAAAAAAAATCTCGATGCAACCATGAGGAAGCAACAATCTTGACAAGAAAGTTCATCGAGGTACGAAAAAATTGCGCATGTTTTGTGGGAATTCGCTGAATTTTTTGCAACTCTTTACAAGGTCTTACAGTAATTTGACAGTTCGGTTAAAATTGAAACTGTCAATTGCATGTTCATTCACGTTGAATTGCATTGTTTCTTGACTTTGAGATGTCGGTATCTATCGAGAAAAGGAGAACAAAAAAAAAAAAACAATTGAAATTTCAAAATGAAATACAACCATTTTCAATCGAATTTATTACAACAATGTAACAATGAAAAATTCTCAGGATTTTTTTCCAATGTAAACATTTTTGGTCTTAAAGTTTGCTTCAATCACTTTACTCAAATATTATAACTATTTGTATTTAATTAACCGCATAATTGATGGAAATTTTGTTTTGCTTTTTCGTTTACTCACATCTTCTTTCGTCACTGCCTTCCTTTCAAACAGTGTAAAGCACAAAAAGTCTCTTTCGTTTCGTATCCTTTTTACTTAATAAATACAAGAGTGACTCCGTGAATAGAGGAGTGAATGAAGGAATGAATGAATGAACGAAAGAATGAAGGAACGAATGAATGACTGAAAGTGTGCAGCCTGAAAGCGCCTACCTCCAGAGGTCCAATTATCTTTCGGCAATTGACAAATATTTTGTCTATGCTCTTGATTTCATTGCTGTTTTTACGGTAGTTCGCATCCTGGTAATTAATTATATTTTACACAGTCATTCGCAGTATATATATATATATATATAAAGATATATATATGCGCTCAGCTTTACGGAGCCGAAGCAACTTTTCCATGTTGCGAGTTCCTTTCGTTAGGAGGCATGCCTTTCAATTGCTTTTTGTGTTTTTGTTTCTTCATCAATTTTGTGAGTATTGCTTATGTGTGCTTACAGGTTGTTTGACATTAATTGATTTATTTGCCTTTTTAATTTATGTACCACAATTATTGTGCAGACGTATTAGATATTCTTGTTCTTAAATTTACCTTTGAACAATGAATAATGAAAAATTACTCTCCTGTCTTTCGCTGGTACACAAAAGAAGAAGGATTAAAGCTTTACTTCTCTAATAGAATTGTCAACATTCTTTCAAGTAAATGAGATTTATTGGAATGAAATAAAGGAATTTTTACTTTACTAATTTAGAAATTGGCTTTTCTCTTGAAAATAAATCAAGTTCAAGCCTTTAAGGACATAAGCAAAAATATTATTATCTTTTTCTAAGAATATTTATTTTGGTTGAAAAGTCAATATCATCGGCACATCATCTTATTAGCACATCGTAAAAAGAACATTATTTTACTAAGATGATTAGGTCAGGGGAGTATCCATCCATAAATACCTTTTGTAATCAAATATTTACTTCAATTGAGAGTGATACGTCGGTTGACCTTATCCAGAGAAGTCTTGTGGTTTGAACTTTCAATAAAAATATTTGATGTTCGAGGATTTCTCCCTAGACTAACGAATGTCTTTAGTTTTTTCTTGTTTCAGCATCTTCGTCCGTAGCTTTCTAACATCCTGACCATAAATATATCTATATATAAGCAATAGTTTCTTCTTTATGACATCTTTTCTAGATGTATCTATTTCTCGAATATCGATTCTATTATCCTTATAATTCACAGCCTCAACTTTCTCAATCGATTCTCTTCGCTTTTATGAAACGATCGTTATGATATGGTTGTTTATTGATGATCCTTCTTATATTGACCAAAGAAGATTCCGGGCGACATCTCTTAACCCTCTAATTTTTGGCTCCGTCTCTAGACGGACTTTTTCCAAACAAATTATCAAAAAAAAAAAATAAATAAATAAATAAAATAAAAAAAACAATAATAATAATTTCAGACTCTGGTTTTTCCACCCAAAACTAGTCAAACTTCAAATTTTCATAAAAAAAAAAAATTGCGGCATTGGAGGGTTAAACCTTCAAAAGGACTACCTTCATAAAAACTCACATCATTATTGGCATGCATACCAACACAAATCAAGCTTTAGAAATTTTTTCCTTCATTTTTCCTTTTCTTTTGATTTCCGTTTTAATGATAATGAGTATAACTCTGAAAAGTTTGTTTTTTCCTTCCTGTTACTCTCAATGTTATTAAAATTTTATCTTTGCATTGATATCGGAATTTTCCTAGCAAAGTTCGCTCTTGCCTATTCATTTGACCAATCATTCATCTATCGTCCGTGCCGCAATATGAAAACCTTGAATTTACTGCACTCCGAGTGCTTTTGCTTAGTGCGTGTGAGTGTCTGCCGTTGTGTGTGTGTGTGTGTCCACAAATATTGCATGTTGTACGCTAGTATGTTTTATGGGAAATTTATTGTTTCATGTTGTGTTGCAACAACTTTGAATGGCAATCTGAACAAGCAAATGTTTCTCCTCGACATGTGCTCCTTTCTGCCGCGCTGTTGTCTTCTCATCCCCTCCCCGCCCCTTTTGTTTCACTTCGATCCCCGATTCGTTTCATTTCGGAGCGAAAGCCAAGCACAGCAAAGCGAATTGTCGTAGAATTGCAACCGATATTTCATTACTTCAGTTCGGGTTTTTCGAAAAGCGTTCCCAACATTGCTATAACTCGTCTTCCTATTTCCAACCCTACGCGCATTCATCCATCCCCCCCTCATCGTTTTCTATACTTTAGCACGGCTTGTTGTTGTTATTATAACTCAGTTGCTGCAAGTCGTACTCGAGCAGATGATTGCGGTTGCCACCGCACGCTGTAAATCAAAGGAAGAGGTGTCAACTACGCTGTCAAAGCTTTTGTTTTATTATTTTTCTCTAGCAAATCCCATTTTTACACCCCAACGTGAGCTTTTCAATCGAATTATTGCATGTATATAAATTATTTTTCCTCGAAATTTTAATTTTTATTTATTTTCATACTGCTAAAAAAACAAAAAAAATAAATACAAAAAAAAATAAAAATAAAATAAAAATAAAAACTAAATAAGAAAAAATAAAATTGAGTAAATCATTTTCGAAAATTCGTATCGATCGAATGACGGCTTTGATGGAATTTCCAGGAAGATCCGTTGTTAGCCACCAATTCAAAAATATTTTCCATAAATGTCAAACGTTAACTTGTTAATAGAAAAAATACAATTTCAACGATTGCAATTTACATCCACTTTAATGGAATGTCAAAAAGTTTTAAACATACTGTCCGATGGCATAATTTCTTATAAAATGTGACATGGAATTTAATCGGATTTTTTGCTATGACACTTTTTCCACTGCATTTGAAATATCCATTAAATATTAAACTGCATTTTCACTTTTTTTGAAGTAAAATTTAAAAAAAGGTTCAGGTTTTAAAGGCTGTCAGAGTGTCGGTGTCTTTCTGATACTTCTATCAAAATAGGTTGAAAATTGGTCAATTCTTACCTATTTTAGGTAAAAATGTTTTTGTGACCGGACTTAAATAGGGCAAAAATTCGTCCGTACGACGTCGATTTGTCGAAAGTGGGGAACTAGAATGGAAATTAATTGGCGGTAATAATAAGTAGTCCTTAATTAGGTATTTAGTCTTTTAAGTTAGGCCATTGGGAGGGCAACTTGATCAATAACACTGCTGTGGTAGTCGAAAAAAAGACAAGGTCGAAATCAACGGATTCCCCCTATTTAGGGCACGAGAAATCTTACTGCATCATTAGTTTTTTGAGTAGTCGGTAAGCCTTCAGGCGAGTTTTGTTTTAAAGTTTTTTGGGCCACTTTTTGGTCCATATCTATGGATGTGTCGAGGTTGAGTATTCTTAACTGACATCGAAATGCACACTGAGATATCCCAAGTAATTCTTTCGAAGACACTATTATAATAAATTCACCCGGTGAAAAGTATTTCTAATCGAGCCACTCGCCTTCTGTGGGCAACGATATCCGAGCATTTAGAAAAAGTCTAGCGAGCCCCAAAAGAATATGCCAGCTTAGATTTATGGCGAAAGTGCTTCTTCGTTTTTCAAAGGCCATCTCATTGATGGGAACTAATTAAAATTTCTTTAAAAAATTTATTTTCTTATTGACAAAACATATGCTGAAGAAACGGAGCGTGAAATTGGACTACAAAGTCGAATTTCGTAATTTTCGACTTTAAGGACGAAATAGGGAATGCAAGATGTCATTTTTTGACTTAATCGCGCCGTAAAAGTCGAACCGACTTGATAGTCGAAATGAGGACAAAGATATGGAAATCAATGTTAAGAAAAATTGAACCAAAATAGGACAAATGGACTTAAGCCTGGTCAATTTTCCGTATTTTGCTTGTATGGCATTAGAAGAAAGATTTTCCAATATATCGCATTTTACCTTTTCCGTATGTGTACTAATTTAGTATTGTTGTAATATTTTTTTCAAAGAAAAAATGACAAAAACTCAAATGATTTTCTACCAAAGAAAATAAAAAGGTCAACACATAAGCTTCGCTTCTGCCCCTCACCTTTCCTCCATAAACACCATCCATAAAAACATTTTTATTTATACCTCCAATAAAATGAAATTTCATACTCCCACGGATTCTGTTACACCCCCCACTTGTCTTTCATTTAATCTCAAGTTTTAAGCGTCAAGTCATAATTTCTGTGGCCATAACATAACTTGCCTTCTCACATCTTATAAATCAGCTTAAAAAGAAAAAAAAAAAAAAACGATGAAAAGTCAACAGCAAACACGAAACATTTGTCGCAGATTTATTGTATATATGCTATAATTTCGCTCTCCGTGAAAACGAGTCGCTTCATGCCATTGCATTCCGTTTTGTTTCATTTTCGAAACATAAACAATTCGACAGTGCTCCAATGCCACAAAAATAACATCTGGAAGTGTAAACATTTCGTCATCTTATGTCATTTCATATACTTTTAACTGCCATCGAAATTGCAGGAATTACATTAGCAAACAAACTTAGGTAAGCAGGCTAAAAGTTATTTAACTTAAAAGACTTTTTCTGACACATTTCGTTATGGCGCCCAAAGTAAATTTATTATTTGACATTGCTTCTAAGTCGAACAGATTTTGATCAAAATGACTTAAAGATTTGTGGTTATGTCATTTCTTCAAAACATAAGATGCACCTGCACGAGCATGAGCGAATGAGGGAGGAATGAGTGGAGTAGAAAGTGAGTAATTGCCAAGAATATTCTATGCTGGCTAAGGTGCTTAGTGCTTAGTTCAGTGAAATTTCAATGGGTTGAGCTATTAGTTTTTTGGATGGTAAGAGGAATTTTGTTTTGAGAGCGGGTATTTGTGAAATCGGAAGTTATAACTGGGATGATGAAAGCTAAAAACTTCGCTTTAAGATGGAAAATTGAAGGTAAAAAAAGTCTTGTTAGAATTTTAAGACGCTGACATTTTTCTCATCATGCAGTACGAATAAGTCGCGTTAAGCGTTAGTTGATGAATTAAATCCCTTGGAAAAGCGAACACATTCAGAAATCAGCGGAAAGAATGCTGAAAAAACAGGTTAAGGATTTGCCGTCATAGAGGATTTATAAACTCTTAAGCTAGTTGAACGTGATGAAACAGAAAATAGAAAATCCAGAACGGTATTAAAAAGAGAAGACCTTGATTTTGATGGAAATAAAAAGAAACTCTACGAAAAAGAAGAACAGGAAAAAGGAGATCATAACATATCAAAATTATACCCTTGCAATGAAAACTTTTGAATGTGAAGGCCTTTTTTCCTTCATAACTTAAAGACTTGGACTTCATATAAAACTTACATTGCTAGATAGTTGGCCATGTTGCCAATATTCTCAAACTGATGTTCATAGTGTCCTTTAACCTTTAAATTCTAAGAACCTTTTAAAATAAATAAAAGTGTCAGGAAAAAAAAGCGGCCAAGGCGAGGGTGCGTATCCCGATTAAATTGAAATGAATTCCGAAGGGAGATAAAATCTTAACGAATCATTACAGTAATAGTTTGAAACAACTGATATTTTTTTTTATCAAAGTTGCCTCAGAGCTCTAGAACCATGCCATTTCTAGTCCTTAATATTTTTTCCTTGTCCCTTTTTTTTTGGGTTTTTTGTGAGGGAATAAAATTCAATTTTAAAAGAACCTTTTTTTGAAGTTTGTTTTGCAATTGATCTGTAAACTTATTTATTAAAAACAATTTTTTTTTTATTTCCTTCCATTTGCGAACCATTGCCCCATCTTAAGCAATTTAATTTCCTTTGTTTCTTTTCTTTTTTTCCTTCTCACTCTCCCGAAATATCCTTTGCTAAGGATGTAAAAGGCATTGCAGATCAGATCAACTTATTGCTCATTCGTTGCTTGTTTTAGCCGTCTTCCTCTGCCTTCGTTTCTTTCTACTGAAACTTTTAATAAGCTCACATGCATGTCGTATTACGAAAGACATAAAAATCGCCTTAAGTCACAACGGCACTGAACGCCATGGCACGGCATAATGTGTACACTGTGCACTGTACATCGTGCAACGAGTATCCTGTATCTTATTCTCATTCGCATTGCTTAACTGATGCTTATAACCTAATCAACCATTTACTTACACGAGCCTAACACGAAACAGGTTAAATACTAAAGCTTACCTTACAGTGGGCAAAATACCGATAACATTGACTTAATACGACAACGAAAGGAGCGAATGAATAGAACACGTACATGAGCGTGTATGCAGGATGTCAAAGTAGCCCAGTAGGAAATGGGATCATAATTTTTAATAATAAAAATAAATTATTGCATCATTTCAGCAAATACTAATCAATAATGCAATAGGAAATATTTTAATTAAACACCTAAATGTATGCTTTAAAATTTTTAAAATCAATTTATATAATTTAAAGCCTTTACCAATGATTCAAAACTAAGGCTGTAGGAAGATCCACACAACCTCGAAGATCCTTGCTCAGGATGTTCTTGAATGGACACAAGCTGCAAGAACGAAAAAATTCTGACTATTAGAATAATTTAAAATTTTGAGAGGGAACCAGTTCAGTTGAGCAACGTTCTCTCAATACAAAATTAACCCTGACCGAAGCAAATAAAAATAAGATATTTGACAAACAGGGAGACCGAAAATATCTTATTTGAGCCCTAAAATTATGCATGTCAATATTAAAGAAATAATAAATGGATTTAAGAAGATTTGATTTTGGAATTAAGTTCCAGATTTTATATCATCTGTAAAATTCCCTTAAACCTCTAGTTGCCCTGATTATGAATAGGGAAATTGAAAATATTAAAAAACAGCACCAAAAACTATGCATATAAATCTTTAAAATATTACAGATATTAGAAAATCTGTTTATTCTTGTGGCTATATCATTTGAACACACATTTTGAGCAAGGGTTTTGGTTAGCAGACCCTTAAAATTATAGAATTTCGGTTAAAATATTTATATGCATATATTTAGGAGTTTAATTTCAATATTTTAAGTTTCTCCTTTTATCACCCTAACCTAGAAGAATATTCATTAAATCGATTTTTTTAGAGGAATGATCAATCCATCTTTCCTTCAACAATCTTTGAAACAAGTTTTTTTTTTTGTGATCTTCCGATAATATCCTTGTGTTGGAAGTACTAAAAAAGCACATTTTCGAATATAGCCTCATAAAAACATTCCTCGAAAAAGTAGAATTTAACAAGCTAAACGGCTAACGTCATTATTTTGCTGACTACGTTTTCACCATCCTATGTATTTCCGACTAGGACTTTTCGGAATTTGTCTAGATGTTCCTTTATCTTACAGTATGTTCAACGTATGTATGTGCAACTGTGTGTGTTTTGACTTTGCCACTTATTTGTTTCCACAATTTTAATATTGTTGTTGCAAATGCTTGTTGTTGTTTTAGCTCGAAGGACTACAACATCTACAGTTAAGGTCGCTGTTACTGTCGGTACCATACAACCATATTACATCAGTTTATACTGTTTTCTAATAAAGCAATTTCATTGGCCGAAGGCCCTACATGGAACTATGCCAAAAGAGGTTGTTACCAGCAAAAATTTTGTTGAATTCCTCAGTGTGCAGATATGTGTTGACTTTCCGACTTAATACAAGGAAGCCTGCACACACACACACACACACACACACACAAACATACACATATCGCACATATCACATACATAAATTCATACAAAATGAATAGATTGGTATTTCTTTCCGAAAACAAAAGGCCGCTCAGGTCCTACAAAAACTTCAAACACAAATGATTTTGTTTCGATAATTCATTGTCTCAAGAAACTGAAAATTTTGCAAAATAATTTCATTTTATAGTCCTTTCAGATACGGGGAATTTATTTGATACAGGGCACTTGCCTTGACTTGTTTCCATTTCGATATCCTTCAGAAATTTTTGTGCAAAAAGCACTTCAAATTCAATTGTTCCATCGAGAAAGAAAAAAAAAAAGGGAAAATATTCATTAGAATGTTTTAGTCAAGCGTAAAAATTATATCATCTTTTCGGAGCAACTCAGGCATGTAAGAAATTTTTTTTTTTTCGCTTTCCTGAATAACTATGCTGAAAAGGATTTTTTCTCACTGAGTTGAAACACATAAATTTTCATGTTAAATGCGAAAATGCAAAGCTTTGCAACAATTATCGAGAATATTTCAAAATTTAATTGCATTTTACACGCCAGAGCGCATATTGAATGAAAGAAACAAAAACCAAAAAAAACATTTTATTGCTGTGGAAAGCCTTTCATATTCACCTATTCTCTTTAAAGTATAATTAACTTTTGATTAATGGCTGTTCTATAATTATAATTAGCTATGCGAACCCTTAAAGTATGCAAAAATATTATGTGGAAGAAAAAAATTTCATTCAATTTGTTAACTCCCCCAAATTGCAACGACAGAATAAATAGCCCAATAACAAGACAGTCAATCAGTCTATTTGACATATTGAATGACTGACTGCATGACTGAGTGATTGACTTTGAATTTGCATTTGTCTTCCTAGGAAAAAAAAACAAGCCTTAAGGCACTTCAAATAAATTCATCTTGAATGAAGGGCAATGTGAAGCTGGAGACTCAAAAAAAAAAAAGAAAACAAAAATCATTTAAAATATGTAAAGTAGACACCCTACAGTAAGAAGATGAGTATCTTCAGTGGCGACAAGTTTCGAATATGTTTCATCTGTGAAAATTCAGCAAACACTGAGCATCAAAAAAGATCCAGTCTATTAAGGAAGAGCGATCTTCAGCTGGGCATAAAAAGGACGTCAATTAAAGTATCTAAAGGGAATAGCTATTTTCCCAAGATAACTCAATATTGGAAAGAGACACTTACAGGCAGAGTGACACTAGGACATTTGGACCTAGATGGGAACAGCTAAGGACTAGTCAGATCAATTCCATGCCATAATACACAAAAATAATATTCCCACAAACGAGTTAGGGAGAGATGCCATGGAATCTAACAATACTGAAAGTCGCGTCAAATCACAAAAAAAAAAAACAAAAAAATTTTAAAAGCATCGCAATAATTTTAAAGCAAAATCATTGAAATAGTGACAACCAAAAGCTCTTTTGCGAGGAGTTCCGCCCCCTCAGGTCAAGCATGCATCCATTCATGTGTGTGGTGTGTGTGTGTGTGCTTGCGAGGCATGTGCATGAGAGAGCTCAGCAAACCGCTTGTGTCTGGCATATTAACTTTAACGGTAATTACATGAAAACCTTTTCACGTAGTGACTGTGCTCCGTGGCCATAACATGAAATTTCCATTTTCCGTTTGGTAAATCTAGATAAGCATTCCGCTTTATTCGAGTGCGAAAAGCGTGCACCGCACAAAGCGCAACGCATTAGGGTGCCATAATTGTTTACGATAACCGTGTGTAACCGTGTACTTACCGTCGAACTCTGGACCACGCACGGGGATCGTTTCGCTTTTGATAAATACCAATTTGGCAATTTCTCATCGGGTAAGGGTTACACACGGCTGCTTTAAGTATTGGATGCTTGAATTGCGTCGCAATTCGATGATGGAAAAATTCAAAATAACCTGCTAATAGATCGAGAGCAATGGGTGAAATTTCGGAAAAAAAAATATACATTGCTTTGAAAAATATTTAAAAATATATTGCCATCAATATTTATGCTGATTTAAAGACCAAAATTATTTCAATTTCTCTTCCTTTTGATTCTAATCAAGAAATTCAAGGACTGCAATAAAGAGAAATAAGCACACCCTTCAAAGACTAACACCTTGAACGAAGGACTTCATTCATGAAAATCAATACCTTTAATGATCAAAATTAAATGTTTCTCGTTCCTTTGGAAGGAAGAAAAAACATCTTGAGAGTCATAATAAAACCCCACCCATTGGCAACCGCAATCCCTTTTTGTTGTGAGTTGATTGTGGCTTTTATTTTTTTGGCCTTCATTACCTCAGTTCATAGTGATTGCTAGAATCCTTGCACGGGAGCTTGAAGCTACCCCTATAAGAAATTATCTCAGTCCTGTTCGTCCTTACCGTTGTTAAGGTTATACAATTAATGTGTATGACATTTTATGCGTCGAGAATAAAACTTGAACCCGAGCGAAGTAAACATTCCTCCGTTGTATTTAGTTTTATTACAACGAAAGAGTTCCTCTCATAAAGTTTTTATTTCATTCGTCGAACGATCTAAGCATGTGCCTTAGTAGCACTTATGATGTCTACGACAGCAATTAGGGATTCAGTACCGCCATTGCGTTTCCCCGCACATATCCCCATGCACCCACATCGCTATTTCTATATATCTCCGAACCCCCCAAATGTGGCAAATAAGCAAATATGCCGGTTTGGGGATTGCGGTTTACTTCAAGATTGGTGAATTAAGCAGTAAAGAATTAATGCTCAACATTGCGTTGTCACATTATTATCTGTCTCAATGCACACAGCTACCGTTACGGTTGTATGAGTTTAACCAACACAGGAAATATACAAAAAAAAAAAAAAATAAAAAACAATAGAATGGGAAGAAAACGGAACAAAGGAAGAACCCTATCACTGAGTTAGTCCCCGCGCTCCTTTATCGTCTGTATATGTAACTGTCAGGAACCGTTTTACGAAAAATTTAACAAATCTTTGAGGATTATGCTGAAGTCGAAGTTGTGTCAGGGACAGTGGTGCGACACAAAAGGTGCAACGCCTTTTAATAGTACAATTATTAAGTAATTTTTCATGATTCCTAAAGGAAGTTGAAGTCAAGTAAGCGTCCACTCATGGGAGATATGACCTTAGGAATCTATTATCACTGGTCACTCAAAATAAAGAAAAAAATCTTCTCTTAAAATATTGAAAAATATTTCCTTAAAGTATGCAATAATTTTTTATTTATGGAAGCAGATTACTCCAACCTAATGTGATGACATTTTCGTGCCACCCAATCAGTTCTTTACATTCTTCGACTTGGATCTGTGGATTTTCAATCTTTTTTTCAATAGGAATACAATTGATAGACCTTTTTTTTTTTGTACCATTATCAAGTACTTAAATGCTCAAAAACTCTTCCGAAACTCATCACGTATAGAGAAAATGATATAAAAATGTTGCGACAAAGTTCCCCTTATAAAATTTTAATTTAAAGCAATTCAAATGGACGCACACAAAAAAATAAAAAGGATTCTCTCCGCCTACCCAAAAGTATAGGAAAATCTTACAAAATTTTCAGCTTCTTTCCGATTTTGAATGCAAACACTGCCTGTTCTGTCGTGTATTCTGTATGGCAGCAATCATGTTGCCACTGGTTAACCGCAATTCTTGTTAACAATTCTGCACGTCAATGCCGAAATGGCTGGGACATCTTTTTATGGTTTGTGAACTTGAAAGGACCCAACGAAATAAGTAAATGGAATACGTCTCTGCATTTAATTGCGGTCCTTTTTTGCTGTTACTGGTTTTAATTCTGTTTGTTGTTGTTGTTGTTTCACTGCCGCTATAAAAGTTTCGCCCAAATGACCATCATGCCTTCTAATATAGTCGAATAATGTGAACATTAACAGAATTCATTGCACTGTGTACACGAAAGTAGGTAATATACCAAAAAAAAAAAAAAATTCTGGGGAAAAAAGGATATTTGCAGCATCGAATGACATTGACTGAACTTCCACTGAAATGAGGTCAAAATATCGAGCGGGAAGCTTAAAAATTCAATTCGAACGTCGTTTGTACTTTCAGGTGAAATACTTACGAAATAAAGAACTCTTTTCTGGGGAAAATTACAAAAATATACCTGAAAAGTATGCTTCAAATTATTTTGTTCCCCGTAATTCTTACTCTTTGCAAAGGAAAGTTTTTGGTTTTTTTTTTAATTTTTCGAATATTTTTTAATTTCTTCTTTCCAGAACGACACTCCTCCGGATGCCCTTGATGAAGAAAGCGATAATGAGCAAGTTGAGCCGAAAGAAGACGTCGAGGAATCGGTTGATGAAGAAATCGACGACAAAAGTGAGTCTAATTTTTTTTTTGATTTATGCTCGTACAAACTAATTACCATCAATGGCTGAACTGTATGAAGAGTCTTTTTTTCCAAGCGTTGGCGCAATTTATAAAAAACAAATAAATAAAAAATCGTCCTTCGCCGATATCCTTATATAACTTTGTTAACAATTTTATTTTGATGACATTTCTTGAGATATTGCAAAAAATTCTTCGTTGACAGTTGCAGTATGTACGCGTATAACCGAACACGAACTTGCAAACAAAATTGATAGCAAAACAAAATTATCAAAAAAAGAAAGTGGAATATGAAAGAGAAAAAATATAAAAATATGAAAAAATATAAAAAAAGCAAAAATAAGAAAAGAAAATAGAACGAAAAAATTTTCTTCCATTCATCTGCTCGGCAATTTCCTACTTTATCATTCATTTAAATCGTATTTACGGAAAAACTTTTGTTCTGTGAAAATTTATAATAAAAAAAGTTTTTCCTGTCTCAGTTTTGTCCTGCAGAAAAATAGCGTTAAAGGTTGTTGTGATGGGCATGGAAATGACAAAATAATGCAAATAAATCACAAATTATGCCATAACCGTGGATATCGCATTTCATTCTCTTGACTATTTTTATTCATTATTCGCTCAGCTTGCCGTCTTTGTTTTGTCGTTCTTCTATAATTTCTTTTGTTTCGTTTCGCTTTTTGCCACGCAACGCAATATCTTATTCTCTTGCTCAATGACATTTTAATAGTTTAGTCCGCGCGTTTGAAAACTTCAAGGATATCAATGTTGTTTCGCTATTTTGCCATGAATAAAACGTAGGTAGGTGAGAAGCTATAGGCAGACTTTAAATTTGGTTATTTCGTTTTTACAATGAATTTTCATAGTTAATAGGAAAAACAAGGCTACACTCAGTTTGACAAATTTCAATAAACAAAATTTTTTTTTCGCTGTTTTTTCTTTGTGAGCTTTAATGTCCGATTGATGAATCCGATTGCCTTAAATTGTAAGGATAATAACATTCAAATATTGCCTATTGTGCTGATCGAACAGATGTTTACTTCGATCTTTTTTCAACTATTTTGTTGGTTTGGTTAAATATATATAAAATAATAATTTTTCCCTTACTCTGATGGCTAATTTTTCTGAACAGGTGATGTATTGCTGTCGCTATTGCAGCAGTGATCCTTTCTTTGATAATATGGATAAATATTTGCACCTAAAGCTACTCAATTTGTCGCTTTTTCGATTAATAAAAAAGCTAAATTAACTCCGTTATGAGCAGTTTAAGACATATAAGTGAATGTGCTATAAGCCTGGATAAATAAATATTTATATTAAAAAATTCTTCAGTTTTTATTAAAGAGTTCGCGTATCACAATGGGCCTACTTTGTCTAAGTGCGCCATAGGGCGGCCCATCTAACTTAACCTAACCAATTGAAGAGTTTAATAGAGAAACTTGAAACATTTTAATTCTTTATCTAAGGATCATAGTCCTCAACCCAGTTTAAACTTTTTCAAGGTCTTAACTTTCAAATAAGTTATCCCCCAGGACCAGGTTTATTATTTTATATGAAAATTTTTTGAAAAGTTCGAATATAGCAAATGCATTTGAATTTAACTTGCATGAAAACTAACAGAATATATTCGACAATTTAATTTTTCGAAGTTCTTAAGCCGAGTTGAAGACTACGACCATCGACCCTAAAGGTAAACATTTCAGCATTTAAAAGGCATCTTTTTAGTTTTGAGCCTCAAACAATCGAGCTCAAGATATGTTTCAAAAGGACATACCAAATGCATATTTTGGGTGCTCATATTCTAATATTTTCTATCACCAGGGGTCAGATTTTGTTGACTCCCAGAAATTTAAAGCATACTTTATGGAGTATAAATTTTGTAAGACTCACACAAAGAGTATAGAATCTAGATTCTATACTCTTTGCTCACATTAAGTTAAGATTCAAACCAATTGTTAGCTTCGAAATTAAGTTTTTGAAGTTAGAAAAGCGGTTTGAAGTTCAACTTCGAACAATGTTGATAAGAAAAATTTTTGCCCCATAAAGTATGCTTTAAATTTATAAATGTCAACAAAATCCGAGCCCTGTCTAACAACATAAAAATCCCAGCTAGCGTTTGACAGATTGTTTTACCCGACGTCAGATTTATGGGCTTTTTCCACCACAATTGGTGATGAAAAAGACATTGATCACAGGCCTTCTTAACAGAAGAATCGGAAAGGACTCGACAAAAAATATTAAATACGACTTCCCAAGCAGGGTCGCAGCTAGAATTCCATATTCTCCTTAAAAAAGATATCACTTTTGATAAAAAAAAACAAGCGCATTTTTAAATATTTTTAGTCACAAACGGCACTCGCAGAGGATTTTTTGTGATAAAAAAATGACCGAAAATTCCCAGCGTGGCCGTTTTGTAGAGTGAACGCTTACCACCACAACACAAAGGAATCGGGGTTGTGTGGTGTTCATCCGGTACGCTGATTAAAATCTTGTATACTTTGTAAACTATTAATAGGCAGATCGCCTATAATCTGGTATACTTTGTAGACGCTAGGCACTTTTAGCCGCTTGGCGTTATCGATGGGATTATGCAAAGTTCCAAACATTGTTCGAAACTCAGCCAAGGCTGCCAGCGACACAAATGTCGCTCAAAAAGAGAATTTGAATTGGATAAGAAGTGTAAGTGTAATGTAAACAGCATTTGTTTGCATCTTTTTTCTTATTATCGATTTCCTGCATTCAATTATACTCCGCCAAGTTAAAACAGAATAGACTCATAGCATTACGGCTTGCCACAGACATTTTTCAATCTTTAATGCAGAGCCTCATTGCTCGCCAATCGTCGAATGCGTGTCAACGAACACCCCAGAAAACCCCCCTTTTACGAGGCCGCAACTTCTTCATTTTCCCATCTACACATTTATAGACATATTCCAATATATTGTATGTTTTATAGGTATGTATATTTTCCGCTCTTCTGATTGTTTGTTCAGTCCGAAACTTTTGATTTATTTACGGTTTAAGTTTGCGGTCTGTGCATACAAGCCACGCCAACGGATCAATTGGAGCACGTGTGTAAGCGCGCGGGCCCAAGTCCAATCGAGAGAAATTGCAATGTAACGCAATGTTATAGCCATAACTATTACGATGGAGCGTTTGCCGCCATCGTCTCGTGGTCGTCGTTGTCGTCGTCATAATCGCAGTCATATTGTATATGCACTAAAAGGGGGGTGTCGGTGTGCTCCTCTTTCGTTTTCCTTTCGTTGAAAATGAAAATTCGACCCAAAAGTTCTCATATAGTAATATCAACAACACTTAAAATCGAGATACACGCAGCGTGAATGCAATATTGAGAGCTCAGGTTTTACACCCAAGTGCAGTCGGTAACCATTCGTGTCGCCGTTACCGTTACTATCACCGCTGCCCTCGCCATGGCCCTCGACGGCGACGTCGACGTCACCGTCACCATCACCATCACTTGACGCGATGAATTTCTTTAGATTTAATCGCTCAAGTGAACTATTTTTTTTTTGTTTTTTTTTTGCGTGAAAAAGTGCAACATACACTTTTTCCGTGCAACATACCAGCGCACATATGTGTATGTGTGTGATATTTGACGCGTTTCCCTTTCGCTGCGTGCGTGTGTGTTGATGTGTGAGCATTTTTGCATTTTTATGCGCAAAGCGGATAATGTGTCGCGTTGTTGTCGCCATCCACATCCACATTGCCGTCGCTATCGTCAACGTTGTTGCAAGGTCCTTTCGCCTTTCGCCTTTCACGAGGCACTGATATGAAATTTTCGCTCCTTACGTGCATACATGTGTATGGGCGTGTGTCATATGCGTGCATTTCTACACGTAGTCGTATCGTTAGCACCGAAAGCAGTTGTTATTGCTGTTGTAGTAGTAGTTGTTGTTGTTGTTGTTGTTGTAATCGTTGGTGCTTTTGTTGTTGCAGTTATTCCTGTTATTCTTGCAGCGTTACATCAAACCTTTCATACTGAAATTGATACCACCAAAAGCAGCAAAGACGAAGTGTTTACTCAGCGGCATTGACGGCACTGACAGCGTAAGTTAAGTGTTTGTCTCTTGCATAAATATGCAAACATGATGGAAAGAAGACGATATGGGGGAGGGGGAAAAAATAACTGGAAAAAGGGACGAATCATACTATACTTATATCATTACATGAGACGCATGGCTTTTTCCTTCTTTTTTTTTTTTTTTTTGTATCTTTTTGTTACAAAAGGGCACCCAAGCGGTTTCGTTTTTTAGTTGTAAAAAGCGAAAGTGATAGGTAAATATTCTACTATAGCACTCAGCTCAAGAGGTCGGTTTGCTATTACGGAAATGTCAATGAGTTTGAGGCGCTGTCGTGTCACGAGATTTTCATGTTTTTTTTTTTTTTTTTTTTTTTATACAGACGCCCCAGTTGAATTTTTTCAATCAAACACTTTAAAGAGTGGAGTGTGTAGGCTTTTAAAAGCGGTACAAAGTGGAGAAAAAGATTCGAATGTAGGCCTTCGTTTATAAAGCCATTTATGAAGCAGTTTTGAACTGTTTTAAATGGTCTTCAAGGGAGATCACAATAAAACTGATGTGAATGAGTGAAGTAAAATGCATTACCTTTTTGATGTTTCCATTATTTTCAAAGAGGATTCCATCTAAAATGTTGTTGCAAATCCGTTTCTGGAGCACCAAGTCCTTGTTTGCATCAAGAGTCATGTAAAAAGGGGAGAAAATTTTAAATTAAAAATGTTTTTTAATAGCATGTTTCCACATTGAATTAACATAGTGAATTAACCGTATGGATTAGAGTCTGTAAAGCATCTGCATCAAATCTTATCAACAATATAATTTGTTTTTAGTCTCCTGAACCAATATTTTCAATAATAATCGTAATTATACGCTTCTAAATGTCCGAAATAACTCTAATTCATTTAGTTAATACATAAACATAGTCAATAATGGGTTAATAGGCTCGAATGACAAGAATGTTGATAGAAATTGAAATCAGAACAGTCAGCCTTGAAATTAATGTAAAAAAAAAAAAATAAAAAATAAAAAATAAATAAACGAAAGAAAACTTAAATTCATTTTCCGCATTTCTGGGTGTAATTTGAAAAATAAAATATTTTTAATTTTATTTTTGCTCTTTCCGTCTTAATAAAGTCATTCTTCAATAATTATCTTAATAATTTGGAAAATTTATAATCGAAGGGATTTGAGTATATTATTCAATTTTATTTCTGATTGCAATTTCTGCTTTGAATCCGACGACTTCTTTGAGATTAACCCATTTACTTCAACTTCAACAACATTCAACATCTATTTTTGCGCTTTTAAAAGTTGGACCTCCACAAGGATGGCCGAAGAAATCCTGAAACCGTTCGCAAGTTTCCTAATGAAATATACAAAGCCACGTAAGTGCTGAAAAATTTTTATTGTACGTATGAATAACGGGGGGGTAAAGTGTAACAAGTAAGGGGCACAAAATCATCGGGAATACACACTTCCTAGCGATGCTTCCATATTGTATTTGATAAGATGGTTTTCTCAACTAAAGTGTTTGGAACACTTTCTCTTGAAAATTTTTTTTTTTTGTAAATCTGAATCTTGAATCTTCATTTCAAGTTTTGATGCCGTCATTAATATGTTCTTGGAACTATACATTGTATATGTATAACATATTTGACACTTTGTATGACACTCAAAATAAGACTGCTGTGATAGTGTATCAAAATGAAGATTTATTGGAAAAATTCTAGGAAATTTTGATACACAGAACGACACAAATGGTGTCTTACATGAGGACTTCGAATATATCCTTTGTTAAACTTACGGGAAATTCATCTAAGTACTCCATGTGAAGCGTGTTGCAAAAGTGAAATGGTTGTCACAAATATTGATATTTACATGTCATGCACTCTTGTCTTTAATATAGTGTAATCTGAACTTTAAGCTTACATTTAATTCTCTTATTACTTAATTTTCGGAATTATTGTAGACTTGGTTTGAAAAATTCAAGGGTGGTTTGTAAGTGAAAAGGAAGTTTATAGGGAAAACAATTTCAAAATGAGGATGCCCACATAATCCCTAGAGGGCGCCCACATAATTTCTAGAGGTGCCCACATAATTTCTAGAGGTGCCCACATAATTTCTAGGGGTGCCCACATAATTTCTTAGGGGTGCCCCTACGTTATCTTGTAGATTAGGTTGAAAATCAATCCCCCTGATGGTTTAGAATGTTTTCAATATTAAATTTTTAAGGCCAAATCCTTATTCTGGTATCTCACTAATCTGCGCAATGCGCCGATATTTGCCGTAATCGAAGCGCCGATAGTGTGAACGCATTTTTTGGACTCTGATGCTGACAAGTCTGATTGGCTTGAACCATTTTTGTCCTAATTTTATTGTGTTCCCCGATGTCTTTTTGGCAATATGAGACGATAATGTGAACCTCAACTATGATTGTGAAATTGTTGAAATTTTTGCCGATGTGGACCGATAAAAAGTCGACGCAGATTGTGCTATTTGCACAGATAGTGGGATCCGAGCTTTAGACTTTTTGCCAACGATGATCAAAGGCTGTCCATATTTGTATAACGAGCAAATCAGTATGGGTCACAATTTCGATTTTCCTTCAAAGGCAAAGATACCTATTCTTCTTTATGAAATCCCCTATACCATTCTTGGTAGCATAACTCACGATTGCACGCGATTGCACTTCTAAAGAAAACAGGAAGGAAGTCATAAAATCAAGTTTTCCTCTAGTTCAGTTCAATTTTCTTGCACAATTGCGGTCTTATACAACTTTTCATCTGTTATACTTTGCTATAAAGTGCTTCGAAAATGAAAATTCCCTGTATTATCCTTTTTCACAACCCTTTCGAACAACTTATGATTGAAAATTCGCACGAACTGTGGTGAATAAAATAAAATTCGAACATTAAAAAATCGTAGCAAGCTTCGTGGCTGATTTGAACGAGACACAGACTTCGGAAAACGAAAGATTTTTTTCTTTAAATTTATTTTGAAAACGAGAGATCATAAACAATTGTGGCACTACGCATGTCTCGCAATTTACAGAGAGCAAGAGAGAGAACTGCATTTCGTCTCAGTTTTGCAATTTCGAATTTCTCGTCGCATAAACGACGACACTAGGACGTGTGCCTGTATGTGTTTGCGTTCGTTCGTTTCGCTTGAATGTGTGAGTGTGTGCAAGCATTTGTGTTTACAACGGAAGCACAGCTAGCCTATGGAAGGATAACGTTATGGCTATGGTTCGCCTGCATTTAACAACAACGACGACGAAGGCTTCGACTTCGACATCGACATCGACTACGTCGACAACGACGACTTCGACTATTTGTGAAGGCTACGAACGTTGTTCGACTTCAGTTTAAATTGTGTCCTCGTAATGAAAGGATATTCGTACCATTGTTATTAAGTTGTTATTTTCATTTCAAAGGAAAAAAAAAAAAATCAAAATCCAAATCATACAAATAAAAAGAGCAAAGCAAAATAAGAGCCAATAACGAAAAGGCAAGCCGAAAATTTTTTTTCTCAAAAGAAATTAATTGGTAAATAAAAAAGTGGACTAAAAATTAAAATAAGATAGTTAAACGAATTTGATAAGAATATAAACTCAAGCGATAAACTCCGATAAAAAATAATAAAAAAAAAAAAAACATAAAAGCGACTGAGAACGAGTCGAAAGTGCTGAAAATCGTTCTCCATAGTCCAATACGAACTTTTTTTTAATAAATAAGATCGGTGCTTTTATGAGAAGAATTTTCTTTGATTTTCATTAATTTTCCTTTCTTAGTACCTACTCCTGTGTTCGACTTGGTGAAAGTGAGTGCTACAATTTGGTGATGTCTGGTTTGAAAATATAGTCGCTTCAAAATTTACATAAAAATATTTTTTAATATAAATTATTTTTCTTGATTTTCCCTTCTAAAAAAGAAATTAAATTTTTCAATTGGAAATCCTCCAAATGTTATTGAGCAAGTTGGATCTTGCACTTCTGCAAGTACGTGCAATTTTCTTAAAACATCTTCCAAAAGAAGGTGATTCCATGGCTATGTCTCCTCATTCTTCATTGAAGTGAAGTACATATTGTGCATACAGCATTATTTGTAATGTACAATATTTCTTCGCTTTTATGTACGATCATAAAATGTCGTGGCAGTGTTGTATTTGAAGGGGCAGTGTTACTGGCAAATGCTCTTGTTAGCAGCAACTGAGAAAAGTCATTAAATGCTTTTACACTTTTGTGCATATGAGTATGGAATCGTCACAACACAAGGGATCCTAAAATGAGATGTGAACGTACCTAGTTTTTCCTTTCATTTCATGTTTTTTTTTTTTTTTATGTGGCGACGAACGTACGTTTTCTTTATGGTTTCAAGAGGTTCTATGAACGCTTTTTAGCGCGTTATGCACGTACTTTAAAATATGTTACAATTATTATTGCATATTTCTGGGGGCGACAAAAAATTTATGCCATCAGAGATATATGTATGAAGGTTGAACACTCAGAAATTTCCCTTTCTTTAAGACAGCAACAGCTTTCTTATGGAAAATATTTTTTTTTTAATTTTGTTTCTCTCCGTTCTTTCATCGACTTTCTTCCCTCTTAAAGAGAATTGTTTTCAGACAGGCATTGAAATCGAAGTTTAACGAAAGAAATGTTTATTTTGGACTGTGATAAGCGAAAGTTGTAACATTGTAATATACATTTTTAAAACTAACTTTAAAAAAAAACACGCTTCGAAATCGTTTTGAAATTAGCTAAAATTATTTTAAATAAAAGAGAAGGAGAAAATTTCATTGAACCAAAACACTCATCCATGTGCGGTTTCATCTAAACAAAGGACGCCCAGTGACACTTGAAAGAAAATAGCATACACACAAACATATATAAATAATATATCAATAGCTCTAAAAGCTATTCAGAAGGAAATGAAAGGAAAATAATTTAAAATAAATTGACACTGGCCAGCAACATTTATCGAACAATTCTTCATTGAAATTCCGAACATAAATTTCATCACATCAGTCGAGACAATTCCCTCTCGATCGTCCATCGTTAATTTATAATTGCAACGACATATTGCAAATACATTTGGTGATTATCAAACGGAAGCGGGAAACAGGGAGAGCTTCAAAATGTTGGCAATGCCTACGCTTATGATGCCGGCCACAGCTCAAATGGCGCTCACCAGCCAGCAATTGACAGTGAATGCAGCACACGGAAAACCATATGAAACGAAGCTTCTAGCCATTCATCAATCGCATATTCAGCAGCAGCAGCAGCAGCCGCAACAACAACAGCCCACACATCATCAGCAGCAAATAAGTGCTAAGCAACAGCAACAACAGGTACAACAACAGCACCATCATCAACATCAGCAACAACAACAAATGTCGGTAGTTACCCAACAGCAACAACAACAACAGCAGCAGCACCACCAACAGCAGCAAAATCAACAACAACAACAAGTAGTACAACACCAACATCATCATCAGCAGCAGCAGCAGCAGCAAGCAACAACAACAACAGGTAGCGGTACAGCAACAACATGCACAAGCTGCCGCTGCAGCTGCATGTGCGGCACAACAGCAAGCAGCAGCAGCCGCTGCAGCCGCAGCCGCTCAACAGCAATATCAAATTCATTCGCAGCAGCAATCACCGCAACAGCAGGTGTTAAGTGCTTCGCCAAAGCAAGGTAGGCGTCCATCTGTTGACATATTCCATATAAGTATGTATGTATAATCCAGGCTCTTTGCGAGTCACTCTGAGTGGGTGAGGATGATGATGGGTTGGCATGGTGATTTCATTAGTGATAAGTTCTTTATGCGCAATTTCTATTTATAAAGTAAGCTTCAATTAGTTTTCAGGATTTCATATCGAGATTTTCCAAGGACACGATTTCTCCTATCATTGACCGCCCCGTGTACAGTAAGGGAAAATAATAAGTACGTCACATATGGATGTCAATTCAAACAAACAACCCATTCAAACTTTATTCTTTCAAAAATTTCTCTCATCTCGAAAAGAATTTAAAAAAAAAAATTCGAAAAAATATTTTTCCTAATATTTTTTCACTTTTTCTCATCCTTTTCGGAACAGAAATTTCGATCGAATTCCAATAATTTCTTTCTTCGAAAAACCATAAATAAATCAAAGCGCTCTATATGAAGTTTCTTCTCAAAACTTTCCAAGTTAAATCGACAAACGAAGACCGTAATTGAAGTCTAGTTACCAATACACATTATATTGCCAGATGTTATTTCATTCTGAGAAATCCCACGATTTCTTTTTTGCCTGCCCGTGGGTGTTTGCGTGGGTGGGGGAAAAAAGGTATTTTCGTTAAGCTAACCTAACAAAGCATGCATGGCTGTCAGCAAAGATTTTTTTTTATCGAGATCCAGCAGCAGCCCGCCCACTCAACAGCGATTTGTTTCACAAAGTAAATATTGTCAGTGTAAAATCACAAAATAGAGAAAAAGAAAAACAATCAAACAAAATTGTAAAACATACGATTATATTTACAGTAAAACAAAAAAAAGAAAGAAAAAGAAGAAAATTGAAGGAAAAGTAACAGACAGGAATTGAGGTAAGCCAACAAATTTCAAAGAAGGCAGTCTGTTCCATGCTCTGTTGTACACCTAAACAAGTCTTAAAGCTGAATTTAGAGAATGTTGTTCAATAGAGCGAGCAAGGGAGCGAGCGTGTGGCGACCAAGCGAGCTGGGTAACGAAAGAGGATGAAGGGATTGGGTATTGAATTATCTTATTTCCCAGGCTCATCACTTGCTCATCATATGCTATTTGGAGCACGTGCACATAGGCACACATACGGACGGACGGACACAGACAGACAGACCGGCCGATGTACACATGCGTTCACTTGTATGTCAAATCGAACAGAAATCAATTCGAAATTATTGACTATTTCCAAATGGCATTGATTTTTATTCTTTCAATTTGGATTTTCATTTCGTTGATTTGATTTCCTCATTCTTGACATATTATATATATATATATATATATATATATATACATACTACCTGTCAATGTATGAAAGGAGGAAACTCCGAACAAAAGGCAAATAAAACTACTTACACGGTCTGATGGCTGTAAAGAATAAGAACAACAACCATTTCAAATTGTAATAAGGCAACTGTGGGGTTCGAATTGTAGGCAACCTAAAAATCACGAGAGCACAGAATTGGGGAAAAGGAAAAATAAAATAGGAATAAAAATAAAAATAAAAATAAAAAGAGAAAAGCGAAAAAAGGGAAGTGAAAAGTATTCCACCTCTTCGTACCTTCTCTGGTGATAAAGCTGCGAAACTTTTAACAAAAAACAATTGGTGTCGTATACGTAATGTTATCTTAAGACCCAACGATAAAAGAATACGTATACGACGTGTGTTTGCACTCACGACTAGTACATAAACCTTAATGCCTTAGCAAAAACAACAGCCAACAATACAACCAATTGCACTTGAAGCGAATAGAATGTGCTTTTTTCGTAGTCATGCATATATATATATATACACACACACACACATCCATATGCGGGTTAGTGTGCATGTGTGGAAGTTAGGCGAGTAAAGTGAACGAACTAATGGTGATGGCTATTTCCAATGTCTGCTTGTGCATATATACACCACAAGTCAAAACAAAAAACCCAATTTTTACTTCATATATACATATATGAATGTGTGTGTGTGTGTCCTGTGACTGCATTTCAACTGCACGTCACAAAGGACACCATCCATCGTTGAGCAGCAGCAAGAAAAAGTCAAACTTTGACCAGAAAATACTCCGGACGAAGTATGAAAAATAGAAATTGAAATCGATTCGTTGGGAATTTGCAATTTTTTTTTTTTTTTTCGAATGGAACGCAAATTGAAAACAAACAACAAAAACAACGGACACATGTTCTCGGGATATACATATATGGGAGTAGAGCATTTGTTGTTCATGAATGAATTGGAATTGTGGTTTAAAGTGAATTCGAATATATTGATATTGGACACATTAGTTTTGTCAAAAGGACACGTTTGAAAGAGGTTTTTTCGAGTGTCGTACAGCATTGGATTGGAATTAAGGAGAAAGAAATATTCACTCGAAATAATTTCATTTTCGCATCGATGCTTTATCTAAAACCTTCTTCCCTTTAGAAAGAATGAAGTAAGCATTGTAAAATTAAGACTTTCTGTGAAGTTAAGTGCAATTTAGTAGGAGACTTATGGAAATTTAATAGAAAAAAATCTAACTAGAAATATTCGTCAAATGAATGCATAAGTCCGATAATGAAGAATTAGGTGTCTTTATATGAGACAAGTTTTAATGCCTTCAAAAACTTATTTCCACCACTGGTAATTATAATTTATTTATATTTTTTTTTATTATTTTATTTCATTCTATGAATTCACAATTCTTACAGACTAGTGAGATCCTTAAAAATACCCCGTTTTAAGATCATCCTAGAAAAAAAGACCTTGGTAAGCTGAAATTATCTCGAAGATCTTCCAACCACAATCCCAATTTTTTCATTTAGACTCGCTGATAACTTAAAAATGCCATTGATGACGCCTTCCGTAGCCAAGGCGAAACATAACGCCTTAGAATGAAAAGACCATGGATACCTCAATGTTACTTTCTTAGAATCATCATCATCTTACTAAGCAATAAATGCGTATATTTTTGCACTTACCAATACCAATAAAAGAGACGTTCTCTAGACCCCACTGCAAAATACCCATCACGAGTTCATGTGTCATTATCGTTATTGTCGCCATTAGCCTTGTCTCAAGCTATCATTGTTTTTCGCTGTCGCTTACCCGCTATTATTGCGCCTTTAGCACTTGCCTCAAAGTCGAAGGACTCTGTTGGGTACCTCGTAGCATGCAATCGCCTAGGCACAGCGAGCAGTCAACCGCTATACGATTGCCTGCCTCACTACTACTGCTGATGGCGCCTTTTCACTTCAGTGAATGCATGTGTGCCCACTGTGCATCTATCCTTAATTTATCCTTTTCGCCATTATGGAGTTAGTGTTCGATCTTTTTTTTTTTTTGTATTTTTTTTTTTTAATTTCTCTACCATTTCAGCTACAATAACGATAGATAGTCTGTGGTGCATTTTTTACCTCTTCTTCTTTTTCTCTACTTGCGTTATATCAACGCGTTCGCCTTTTTCAAATTGAAAACCATATATCAAAGTGCACTGTACTGAATTGAGATACTGGCCAACAGCATGCTACTTTTTGCTGCGTTCATTTATTTATTTTTCGTTTTTGTTGTTGAGGTAGAATTTTTTCTGTTAAAACAGTCGCGGCTTTTGGGGAAAGTTATGGCTTATAATCTTCAGACTTACCAAAAAAAAAAAAAAAAGAAAGAAAAAACAAGCAGTGTTGTTGTGAGATTTTCATTTATGTCCTTTTGGTCTTGAGTATCGTCTCCGTTAAAAGTTGTCCGTCATTGCTTTTCAGTTTATGTCGCGAGCTGTTTTTCCTCCTAGTTTTTTTTTTTTTTTTAAGGAGCTTTAAAATTACGAATCCGAATTTTCCAACCATAACAAATATACTTTTTGGCGTACTCTACCATAAATCCTTTGTGTTTGCTATTGTCCACACGTTCTAAATCTCAAGTGCTTTAAAGTGACAAAGACGATGGACACAACAGTGCAAGCCTTTCAAGCGTGATTGTGCATTGTAGCATGGGGATTTATATGTATTTCTTTTGTTGGAATTGTTAAATACGCAACCAAAAGTGGACAAAACATGTAAGTAACAAAAGGAAATCGAAGCATGCTTAGAAATATGAAAAGCTCGTGAAGACTTGAATACTCACATTGATAGTGTGTGTAGCAAGGAAATTTTAGTGCTTTAAGAATTTTTTTTTTCATATAGAACTGAAATTCTTGCAGAAATTTTAAACTATTTCCTATAGTTTTTACCATTTTAAATTGACCTATGAGTCTTTTTTTTTAATGGAGTAAGGTGGATAAATATCCTCAAATCAGAACTTAAAAATTTTGTAAAAATTGTGTTACCTTAAAAGAAGAAATAAATGGCCTTTATGATGATGATGTGAGGGTGGAATTTTTTGCCCATTTTGCCGTCCCGGAAGAGGACGAGGAAGGTGGAAAAGAAAGGAAATGGGAAGGTGGAAGGAAAGGAGATGAGGCAGAGGTTAACCCTCACGGAACTTCGAGGTAACCAAGAATTTCCGAAATAAATGGCCTTACCCGTCGAAGGATTCTTTGATATCTGAAGCAATAAAAAATCTTTCCAAAGCAGAATGAGATTTTCGTGGATTCTTTTGTCACTATTCTGTATTTCCGCACAGAGAAAACGATACCACATAAAATGGAAGAAAAACAATAAGATTTCTCTATGGTTTTTATCCAAGAAGATTGTCTTATGAAACCATAGAGAAAAACTTATTGTTTATTTCAACGAAAAATTGAACGAAAAGTCAAGAAGATATAACTTATCATTTTGATATGAATTCTTGTAAAAAACCAGGTCGGCGGTTTCGATCCCTGCTCCAGCGAGCGTCATTTTTTTTTTTTTTTTTTTTTTTTGGAAAAGTAGATAATTTAACATTACATTATTTGAAAAACTGAGAAATAAAATATTTTACCAAAGTTTTTATGCTTAAAAAATTTATAAAAAAAAGATTATTTAGCAATTTTTTGAAAGAGCTTATGCGTGACGTTTCGGAAGGCCCGACGAAAGCAACTTGTTTTTATTGGTTCGTGTCCAACTTACTTTCTGCTCCCCGTATTTTTCCCCTCGAAATTTACTTGCCTGTTTTATCCTCCATTTTTACAAAACTTCTTTGACCTGTGGCGGGGTTCGAACTCGGACCTTCCAGATTACAAGTCTAGCACACTTCAACTACGCCATTGCGAGATACGATTTAAGCTTGCTAGATTGATTATATCAATGTAAGTGCAAAAAAAAAACTGGTTTGTCTTTTTAAACTATGGAATGAATACGGAATTCATATACTTTTTTAAATCAATAAGTCTTGCTTTTTATATTAAAAAGGCTTCTTCTTAAAGCGATTAAGGATAACTTATCAAAAGGTCACTTTTATAAGAATGTCACATAGTTTGATTGATATGCTCACCTTATTATTTGAATATATCAAGAAGTTTTCCATATTCTTCAACAGAAATAATGAGATATTCACATTAAATATATGAGGATATCTATTAAAATGTTTCAATATGATTTTCTCTATGCATTCAAAGAGTTTTCTCTATGGAAAAAGCACATCGTTCATATAGTTTAAGAAGATTTCTCATAAAATCGCTCAATAAGGGGATCTTATTGATTTTATGTGGTCATATTTTTCTGTGTGCGGTGATTTCAAACGAGCCTTAAGACTTTATGCATTCCTGGCGGTAGAGTTTGCAGTAAGATAAACTCAAGACTGTAAGGTATAAGAAAACTCTCCTCGGGAAAAGTTATGCAAGAAATCTGCCAATGACATTTTCTTTATGAAAGTCCTTACGTCAGTACATGTACATTTCTGTGTTGGAGAGAATTTTCCTTCCATTCTCAGTGGGTATTGAGAGCTATTATTTGGACTGAGCTGAGGGGAATCAAATGACTGGGAATGGAAATAATGAAGTTAGATGAATAATGTATAGCAAATCTAAAAATATTGCTTAACTTTGGTCAAAAATTTCTCTCATATAATTTGGATATTTAAATAAAAAATTCCAACAAAAAAAAAAATCTTTACTTTTTAAATTACTGATATGATCTATATGAACGAAGAAGAAAAAAACAATTCTCTTCAAAAAACCTCTTAAGTGCAATCAATTATATCAAAGCAGCTTATGAAAGTGCTTGAAAAAAAAAAACACAAGCAAAATGGAGGGTGGTCTGAGCAAATATAGAAAAATTGGAAAGGAAAGGAGATTTATTTTGATAGAAAAAGGAACCAGCATGATTTATTTCCGGCTTAAGAATTTTTCCTTTTTTCAATTAGCTTACTGGTGTACAATCATCCACAAAAGCAACGAAACTTACACACTTGTGTATATGTATCTACATATATTATATCAATATATAAATATATATATTTGTGCCAAATGAAATGTCAAAAAGCCGGGACGATTCTTACTGTCAGTCTTCAAAACACCCACATTTTCCAGCATTGAAACGAGGAATATTTGCACGTAACTATACACATACACATACACATAAGTACACACATCCATGAACATAAAAGTTATATGCCTTTAGGCCACTTGCTTGCCCTTGTACGAATTTGTTTATAGAAGCCAAAGAATATAGCATGAAATGCATTAAAGGAGAAAACTACAAGGACAATACACGGACACAGTTCAGCTTTAAGGGCGACATCAGCTGATGCAAAAGGCAAAAGCGAAATCGAGACCGAGAACGAGAACGAGCAACGGAATGAGGATGAGAATGAGAAAAATCAGCTTTCCAGTTGTAGTGCTATGACCCCATGTCGTCGTCGTCGTCGTTGTCGTCGTCTGCGTCATCATCGTCGCCAAGCACATAAGGACATTTTTGTAAATATGTACTCTGGCTTATATATATGTTATGTATGTGTATATGTGTATGCGACGGAGTCACCAATGACCATCACAGCAGCTGAATATGTGCATACAAACAATTTTATGACAACCATACGCGTATAATCAACATACTTTTCTGGCCGGGAACGAGATGCTGCTGCTGCTGCTGCTGCAGCCTCGTAAATGACAATAAAAAAGCATAAAGATGCCCGGAAAAATGTTGCTCTTGCCTGCCCTGCTGCACTGTTTTGTGCATTGTCGCAATATCGTCAATCATAATGAATATTTTATACAATTTTAAAACTACTGCCAAACCCCCCCTCAAAGCGTTGCTATGACCGCAATACGGAGCCGACAAATGGATCTAGTTGGTCAGAGAGAAAGATAGAGAGTGAGAGAGAGAGGCCAGAGTTGAAGGGGGGAGACAATTTGTAAAGCGAAAATTACAAAACTGTAAAGCTTAACGTGCTGAAAGCACCAAAGTATGGCGATGTGACGTTGCAACTCATACTAGACTAGCCTAAGGTCATACAAGGGTCATGCAAAGTAGTGACAGCAAAAATAAAAAAAATAAAATATAACGAAAATATAAAAAAAAATAGAAAACCAAAGTGAACAAAACAGCAACATGAAAAATCAGCAAAATATCAAGTCTGCTATCCGCTGGAGATAATGAAAGGAAAGCACGAAATATTTCCAACGATAACTGAAAAACTATTTTATGCTCAGTGGTCGTGACTTTGGTTTTTAAAGCGGCCTGCTGCAATACTGAAGAACAGTAGCAGTAATTGTGGAGGTTCTCCCAGAAGTATGCTTCTGTTTTGTTTTAGTTTTTGATACTTCTATAGCTGCTTTGCCAATTTTCGCTCAAAGGCGCAGTCGATGGTCAGTTAGACGGGGCAAATCCATTCATAACGCGCTGTCGCGCTTTCAAAAATTAACTCTGCCCTTCTATTCTCTCCCTCTTCTGTGCATATACGAATTTTATTGATTAAATTAGAGAATTGTGAGAATTGACAGAACAAGAAGAAAGAAAGAAAGAAATAAAAACGCTCCGTCTGGATTACAATTTATGTTGGCATATCCATCTTCCCGAGTTCTCCCTATCGTTGTTTGTGGTTCGCTGGTTGCTGTGGCTTGGGCTCGGGCTCGGGCTCAGCAGCGAAAGCGCAAAATTTGAATTAGTCTCCATTGGTGTTTTAACAAACTTCGAGACTGCCCGACAACATACATATCCACCCCTCAAAACCCTCGATATTAAATCAGTTCTGTTTTTTTTTCGCGCGCAACTGAAATGCAAATTGCAATTTTGTTGGTTTATTCATAGCGCGAGATTGTCAACGGTCCTTTTGCTGCCCGGCATTGCTGTCGCTGAAAATTGTGATGTTTTTCGTTATTCAGTTTCTCGCGGCTGATCACAAGTTTTAAGTGGTTTGAGGTGGCGCTGCCAAAATGACGAAGTGGTAAAACTTTTAGGTCCTTTTTAAATTGCATTTTGGATCCAAAAGTCGTCGAGTTGTTGTGTGCTTGGGTTTTGCTTTGATTGCTGCTTTTCATAAGGACTTCTCGATGTATGTAGTTGTGTGGTCGTGCTTTTACTTTAAATTTTCATTGATATCAAATATATACGTTCTGAATTGATGTAGTTAGTCGAAAAAGTTTGCTGTTCAATATTTTTTAAATCAAATGCATTTTTAATCTAATCGAGTCCGACAAACGGCGGGTAAAATTCAAGTCCTTCTAAAACAAATACATAAAGAAAATGTCTAGGGTTGATGTTGATGAAGTATCCATAACCCTAATAAATATTGATCGATGAAGGAAATAAGGGCTTTCAATTGGCCTCCAAAAAAGGTAAAAGGGAATTCAAAATTGTCATCTGAATTACAAAATTGTATGAGGTACATACATATGTATATAAATTTTCCATGATAGATAGTACAATTGTCAGTCGACATCGGAGTAACCTTTAATGTAGCCTTTTAGGAATCATTGCTTTGAAGCTGCCAACGACCTGAAGTGTCTCGATTATATCACAAATGGGTCAAACGAGTTTTTGCTTTTAGATTCAATCATTTACTATCAATAACAGGGCTCGGATTTTGTTGAGTTTTATAAATTTAAAGCATACTTTATGGATTACAAATATTGTTGAACTCACATAAAGTTAAGATTCAAATCGATTTTTAACTTCAATATAAATTTTTTTGAAGTTAGAAAAGCGGTTTGAAGTTCAACTTCGCAAATTATTGTAAGAAAAAATTTTTTGCACCATAAAGTATGCTTTAAATTTATAAAAGTCAACAAAATCCGAGCCCTGATCATTACATGATATAATACTATGTTGAGAACAATTTAATTGGAGATGGAATTCAGTAAAACCTCGATATAGCACATATATAGAATTTATCTTCTACGTCACCCACCCAGGGCTTACCTATTAGATCCCATCAGTACACACACAATAAGAACAAAACAATCGCACCATATTGAGATTTTAACGTTTTGTTTTATTGGAATCATTGAATATGACACCAGAGCGCATATGTATGGGGTAAATTGAAGCAACACGTGAGAAGTCCTCGCATCGTCGCTTAAAATTTTATTTTTTTTTTAACTTTGAGACTTCCAACAAAGCGCAAGAAGCAGTGCGTCTTTTCTGTCGTCTCGGCACGTAAATATTCAAATTATAACAATAGGGAACACACAATACAAAAGGAAGAGCGAAACCAGCACAGCAAGCGATTAATGTCATGTGTCGGAAAAGAAATAAGTAACAAAACAAAAAGGGTGCAATATGTAAAGCTACGGAAAATGGGAGTTTAAGCAGAGAAAAAAAGACATACGAAAAGTACGTCTGACTTCATTTAATGGTCTTAAGAGTAGGAACAATCAAATGAAAAATTAAGTTAAATTAAAAAAAAAATATTCCACACAAAAAAATTAATGAAAATTAAAGCCCACATTCTCATAGTCAAAGTCTAGAAAAACGGCTCAGAAATGGTCAATTAAATGGTCTTACTTATTGATTTCTAGAAGGTCGTCGAAAACAAATTTGAGCGCTTCAAAAACATTTTAAATCTCCGTAACAAAAAATAAAGCCCTTCAGGTATGAAGAAAAATAAGCCACCACCAATGTATTATCACATAATGCATTTCAAGGATCGGCAACCAACAGCCAACTAAAATCGTGCATTATAGGAACAACAAGCTGTCTTGTTGCAACAACTCAATGTGCACACATATCCATCGAGAAACACACAAACCCACCCACCCATACAGAAGTCCCATCTACACATATATGTTGCTCGGGCTGTACTGTGATATTACATACCGTTTATAGTTTTGACACAGCTGGGAAATATATTTTTATATTCTATAGCTTCTACAGCTACAGTCGCTCTAACCACTACCATCACTGCTACCACCACCGTAACTTTGACAGCAACAACAACAACCAACACAACAACAATATCAGTAAGTACAATAATAACAACGACGCCTACAAGGACCTTAAGTAATATTCGTACTAGAGCGCAGCGGCAACATTTCGTCAGCTTCCGGATTTTGTGTATTCTTCCTGCTCTTTTGCAACGACAACCTCTTCTTCTTATTTTTAGACTCCCACGAATGCTGAAGACGAGCGCCGACGAAAAATTACGAAGCAATCGCAGTCGTAACGGCAGTGCAAATCACAGTTGCACATGCATTCAACACACACTCACACGCACTCCCACTTAGAATCACACACACACACACACTCACACAAACACGCACGCCGACACTCAGTCACGAATAAACGCGAATGGAAGGGAAAGCTATGAATGAATTCACCAGTGACACAGTGCACTAATAGTTCTCGGCATTAGTGTTGGTTGCTGTGGGGGTGGGCATGATAGAATGGATAGTGTGGATTAAGTTTTTCCAGGTGGTTGTGGCGATGTGGCGGTGGTTGCAATAACAAAAAAAAAAAAAAAAAAAACTGACGATTCTGGTGCTGCGCAATAAAAATTGTGTGGTCTTGATGAGGAGTGCTTTAAATAGTTGAGCGATGAAAATATTATTTTTATTTCGAGCGATAAGAACAAAAAAAAAAGAAGAGGGTGGTGTTATGGTGAGTGTACACTATCGAGATGACTTTCATTGTCATTGCTGTTTTCTTTCATGGTTCTTTTTTGGGTCAAAAAGGTGTTGAAATCGAAAGGAATATTTTTCAATGTAACACATAAAAATTAATGAGTTTCTTCTGCTTGTCTGAGGCTTGAGTTCTAAGGCTAAAGGGATCCTGTAAATACTTGAAATGAATATTTGAATTATTACAGTAGCGGCTTGCGTTATTTGCTCAATTAGTTTACTGTAAATGTCGCACAAGAAGATTTTCCGTCTTTGTAATTCAGCTATAAAAGCATTCTTTTCAATAACATAAATCAATATTATTTTTAAATTCTACTTGCTAATACAAAGGAACCTTGATTTTTGCTCCAAGAAAATTCCGAGTAAGTTCATAGAAAAATTTAATGTCAAATTCTTTGCTTTCTTTAAGCAGGTTTGTGCTCCTGGTTCCCGTAGTTTTGAAGCCAATGGTGGTTTTGTCGAAAATCAGTCAGGACCTGTTGAAACTCCTGACGTTACATATTTCGTTCACCGATTTCCGCCATATGCCTACACTCGATCACGTTCTCCCAACTCCACTCCGGACCACCAACTGGGACCTCCAACCCGAACCTCCACAACAACCCCCACAACAACTTACACAACAACCTCCACCGCAACCTCCACCGCAACCTCCACCGCAACCTACACCGCAACCTCCACCGCAACCTCCACCTCAACCTCCAACTCCAACCTCCAACCGCAACCTCCAACCCAACCTCCAACAACCTCCGCAGAAACCTCCACAACAGCCACCACCCCGACCTCCACCGCAACCTCCACCAAACCTCCACCAACCTCCCCCAAACCTCAACTCCACCCCAACCTCCACACCAACCCCCACCACCCAACCTCCACCCCAACGTCCACCCAACCCATCCCAACCCCAACCTCCACCCCAACCTCCACCCCAACCTCCACCAACCTCCACCACACCTCCAACCCAACCTCCAACCCAACCTCCACCCAACCTCCACCAACCTCCAACCTACCTACCAACCTACCATCCAACCTCACCCCAACCTACACCCCAACCTCCAACCCAACCTCCAACCCAACCTCCAACCCAACCTCCAACCCAACCTCACCCAACCAACCTCCAACCCAACCTCCAACCCAACCTCCAACCCAACCTCCACCCAACCTCCACCCAACCTACCACACCCAACCTCCCAACTCACCCAACCTCCACCCCAACCTCCACCCCAACCTCCACCCCAACCTCCACCCCAACCTCCACCCCAACCTCCACCCCAACCTCCACCCCAACTCCACCCACCTCCACCCAACACCTCAAACCCAACCTCCACCCCAACCCACCCCAACCACCTAATAACCTCACCACCACCCCAATACCTCCACCACCCACCCACCCATAATAACCTCCACCCCTACCTGCACCCCAACCTCCACCAAAACATTTGTCCATCTTGTTAGTGATTCGTTCCACAAATTATTCAACGGACAAGGCTTCACTGTATTTTATTGCTTTCAGTGAGTTAAAGAACGCAATATACCGGACTCTTCCGTGAATCTAATAATTACCCCCTCTGATAAATTACTGAATAAAAGAAACAAATATTTTTCTTACCGCCTTGACATTTTGTTCTCATTTCCTTTTTCGGATCCTTCCGATTGTCATTAAAGTGTCGCTAGTAATAATATTATCTGCTGAAAGTTAATTTTTTTCTTGCTTTTTGTATTAAATCCACTAATACGAGTACATTCCAAGAAAAAATATATCCCCATTGAGCTGCTGAGTGAAAAAAAAAAAAATAAATAAGATGAAGCGTGTGTCGGCAAATACAAAAGAGTCGATTGAATCGGTATATCGTTTCATGCTGAAAAGGCATGAAAAAAGAAGAAGACGAATACGTTAAAAGGACACGAAGCGAAATGAGACGAAACGAAATGAAATGAAATGAAATTCAATCACATCGAATTCGTAAGCCTTGCTTGTATCAGAGACGCCACCACAACAAAGGCAAGTAAATTATTTCGTTGCTGAAAAAGTCGATGCTGTGTGTAACGAACAAAAACGAAAACCGAAAGCAAACCGAAGCAAAACAAAACATCACAAAAAATGGCACAACACAATGCAATGCAACACACAACAACATTGGCGCTAAAGCATCTCGATTGAAAGACAATAAGAGCAAAGAAAGCAAGCAAAGTGGGGAGGGGGAAGCACATAAAAAAAAGGAGTGCAGAAAATCAGCTTAAGAAATGCTTGAATGACATTTAGATAGCATTGGGGCAAATGCCAGTGTCAATGCAGACGGACATAACAGCGAAATTGGCGTTGTTATTGGGGAAAAAAAAAACGCTTCAGAGAGAAAGAATAAAGGATGCTGTGTTACCCCCAGCTCTAAGCTCGACAGCCTGCTTGAACGCTTTTATTTTTCTGAATTGATTTATTTTTTCTTTTTCTTCTCCTTTAATGCCATGAAATCGGTATCTTTATGTACTCTCGCTTAAGTCTATTTTAGCGTGTTTTTTTTGTTTTTTGTTTTGTTGTATATTAAAACAACGCATAAAAGGGGGAATTTCTTGGAAAAATCGAAGGCTTTGGTGGGCGGAAAGACTTCACATGTTCCATCGAAGCGTTGCGAGAATCCTTTCAAAGAAAATTTTTATAAAATATTTTCTTACGCTTTCTTTGACCTTAAATTTCCTGTTGGTTATGATTGAATCCGATTGGAGGTCGTTTGTGAAGTGCAACATTCCTCTTGGAAGAGATTTTTTTTTTTTTCAAGAGAACAGTTGAAGGACTGTATTTAATGAAATGGGTATTCTACAAAGAAAATTGTGCTCATTTCTTAGACTTTTTATCAGAGACATGGGCGATTTATAATATCAAATTGTATGAAGGAGGGCATTACAAAAGATTCCATCTTGGTATCACCAAAATACCATCCTAGCCTAACCGCACTTCATTGAAAAACCTGAATATTTGTATTAAATTGTAACTTTACTCAGAACCTCGAACAATCTTTTAAAGAATGTGCTCTTTGAATACATCCATTTACCACTTGGAAGCAGCGAAAATGGGGCTATGGCCATTTCTCAATGCACTGAATATTTAGATATGCTGCTTATATCCAGAGAATTTTATAGTTTAAGGTCACCTTAAATCGACTGTCACTTAGAGTGGACCACTTGAATGTTTACCATGTTGTGACAGTTGAAATGTGAAACTAATAATATTACAGACAACTTCACTGCAAACGTCAACACTTAGTTATAAAGCTTCCAGCTCAGAACGGTTGCATTTTCTTTATTCCAAAAATTCTACATTTTTTTCAAGATCAAATTTTTTTTTAAAAACAACATTTTGAAGATATACTACGATAAAAAGTTTCCTAGTAATATCGACGAACGAATGGTGTATAAACCACGGTTAACCTTCATCAAATTTTTATTTAAGCTTTTGCTTAGGCGGTCCACAAATTCACCAACTCAAGTCAAATGAAGTCATCAACAATGACTGTATAAATGTGCCTTAAAAAATCAAATCAAAAGAAGAACCATTCAAGGGTCCCATTAAAAAAAATTAAGAGTTATAACCGCTGAGACTCATAGAAACACGAGATATATCCTCTGCATAAAAAGTAGTCAATTTGACAAAAAAAAAAAAAAAAAAAAAAAAATACAAAAAGTTGCCAAATATATATGTATGTATGACATTGTCTGTTATGGTCTTAAAGATATAAAAAGCAACATCTGCTGTTGTGTCTGTGCAATTTTCCTCTTTATCCTTGTGTGTTGTGGCTCTATGTTTGAAAGAAAAATTAAATTTGTCTTTTCTTGACTGACAAATGTCCCCCGAGAGGTTATAAGAAGAACGACAAAAAAGACGAACAAAAAAAAGAAAAAAGAATAGAAAAAAATTATGTGAAAAGCAGAAAAGTACCCGAAAGACTCCGAAATACTATTTGAGATAAAAGCGAATGACTTACGATAAATGTGTCTGAGTTACGAAAACGAGCTTCGCTCTTCTGGCGCGCTCACTTAAGTTCACGTTGAGTGTAAGCTTTAGCTGTGCACCCATAAGTCAGCATCAACTTGTAATACTGCTAAGAACATTGATATCCTGTCAATGCAGGAACCAGCAACAGCAGCAGCAACCGTCAGTGGCAGAAGCAGCTGGCTGATTTGACAAGAGCTTCATACGGTTCCGGCAGCTTTAACGAGTGAGTTTAAAGCCTCTTGTCGGGTTGATGACGGAGGTTCTTTTTTCTCCACATTTTTTTTTTGGAGTTTTATTTTCCCTCAGATTTAACACCACCTCTCGTCAAATGTTGACAATCTGAATTTAGTCCCTTTGAGCAATTCCAATTGCATGTCTCAAAGGACATTCATTTTCCTCAATCTGGTAACATTTTACTTAATTCAATTTTTTCGACTACTCAATTTTCATTTTCCAATCTAAATCTCTTGCCAACCAAAAAAAAAAAGTATATATATATAATATATATATGTATACAAGCCAAAATGGAGCATAACAAAGTTATGTGTATAGGCAAGTTTGCTTGAGTACACTCTCAACTCAACGCGTCATTGAAGAATGTCCTTTTTTTGACGTTATTTATTCTATCCTTCTCTTGCCCTGCTGTCATTCAATCAATTCGAAACTTTTTGGCAAGCGTTTTTAGTTTCACAGGAATTCTTCCATCCCGTTTGGCTTCATGCGAAAAAGGAACAATTTTGTTGGTTTAGATAAAATTTTGAGCAGTAATTTCATATATCCTTAAAAGAAAATAGAAAATTTCGGGGATCTTATTAAAGAAATTTAAAACTTTTGAATTGCATATTCCCCCGGGATTCTTTAATAATTTGACCTTAATTTTGTGGCACTGAGAGAGAAGATACGAAGCAAAATAACGAACCAAGTGCTCCCTTGCGACAGTTTTGGCATTCATTTGGTCTTGATTGCTCTCTCTATCTTTATTTGGAATGAAAAAAGTCCTGCGATGTGCTAGAGATCTTTATCTATCTATTCGAGTGACTAGTTTTTTGAGAAGCATTTTCCTAGGAAAAAAAAATTTTGTTGAGGCTGATCCAGAGAAATGGATGGTTTGAATATGGAGGCAACTTTAAAAAGGATTAAGATTCATTAATACCTACAAAGGCTTGCATTGATGTATGAAATTGATGACCAAAAAGGATAAAGAGCTATTGAAAAGCGGAAAATTGTATAATCTGGTATCCCTCTTCCCCAGTTTAAAGGTTTAAGGCCTAATTTCCGGTAATACCAAAAATTTGAATATTTAATAAACTTTTAGGACCGGGCCGTCAAAATAGCCAATCCAGCTTCTGCAAGAATACTCATAGCATAATTCAAAAGGACATTAAACGGAGAGTAGCTAAGACAAGCCAAAAACAGCTTTAACTGACGGAAAAAACCCATGGATCATCATACTCTCGATGTCCTGTGTCGTTAGCTCACCTCAATTTGAGATCGCAAGCCGACATTGAGAAAAAATGTTCACCAACTTATGTTCTCTCTAGCCTTAAACGATATTTTTCCTAAATTACTTCAAATCGGTTTTTTTTTTTTTTTTGCTCGTTCATCTGTTTCATTAGTAAGCCTCACCTATATTCAATGCCAAGCGCAATAAATTACTAATCGATTAGCTACTGAAAACCGAAGAGGGGGACGATGGGTGGAATCAAATCTGCTTGAAATGATATTTGCGTCATTAGTGAATGGATTCCTTTTTTCTTCTCATTTTTTTCTCTTTTTTATTTTTTTTTTTACCTTCTGCTCTGCACATTAATGGCAGCCATAGACTTCGTTCGTTCGATCGTTCGTTCGTTCCTTCATTCATTCATTCGTTCGTTCGTTCGCTAGGAAAGCACATGGCACCTGAATTGCAGCACATGCAATCCAATGAAGATAAAATGCGCCATTCACCGGGGCACCAAAGCAATGCGCTGCTTCCAACCTACATAAAACGACATCGTTATTCCGCGTACAATAGTTAAATTAAAATTGCAAATGCATTTGAAAATGCAATTGGGTTGAAAATTTAACGCCCAACGCCCACACGACGCGCCATGACGCGGCACACAGACTCCCACGCACGCTCTTCCTCTTCTGTGCACGAGCTAACTTGTTCAGGTAAATGGCATTCACCTTTCGAGACGCAATAAAGATGAAAAAAAAGAAGAAAAAAATTAAATTGAGGAAAAAAGGACGTAGATATCGTTTCGATGTGTCTCCGTTTTATAAAATTGGAAATCTTTGCTCGTTGAGACGATTAAACGCACATGCAAACACACACACACACACACACACACACACACACACACACAGATAGATAAATAGATACGTATATTCAGGTTATGCGGTGGAACATGACTTGCCTCTGTTCGGATGATAGTTTCCGGGACTAAGTCATTTTCATTTCTTGCAACGTCAATTGAGTCAGAATTCTCTCCATCTCTTTCTCTCTCATGCGTGGGGGTGTCGGTATTTCGAGCTTAAATTCATGTTAAGCTTTTTTAAATGTCTTGATAAGCACAAAACGAAATTCGAATGTCCTTTCTTTTCAATTAAGCAAAACTGCTTCAAAGAGATCCCGCAGCAGCAGCACTCCATCCACATTTGGGTCTAAACTCTCCATTCTTTAATTGTGCTCCATTTTTGGTTCTTCAACGCCATTTAGGGCCTTAGTCTGTGCGCTGTTGTGTTGTTCGACTTGCTTTGTTTGGTGTTGTCTCGTCTCTCTAACCGTGTGTAAAACAATGACTCATTAAGGCTCATCTAAATTCTAATGAGATTCTGTGCAACTTCAACCATTCAAAGTGTAGAAGGGGGGGAGCGGCCTCATTTGTCTAACTTTGCCTTTTGTGTTCGTTTTGAAGTTTTCGAACCTTCTATGATGAGAATTACTACGCTGGCATGCCCCGGTGGTTGTCTGAGTTTTCATAGTTTTCTTCTTCTTCACTAGCTTACCTCGAAGATAAGCCAGTGTTGTATCCTCATGTACATATGTATATATGAATGTTGTGTTTAAGTTGCATGGAGAGCAAAGGAGATACGGAGCGTCTGCAAATTTTGTTTTGGTCCCGTTCAAGTGGTTTTTAATTATCATAATAACGGTTAATGAATGATATTAAAATAAAAATTGATGAAATTGTTAGTGCTCTGGTAAGGAGCGTTTTCTATTTTATTAAATTTTGGGGCTTATACCACGTACACATTGTTTAGCTGTAAAGTCCTTCGGAGCCCACTCCGAACAAAAGAAATTCTTCGAAGTAGTTTTATCCCAAATCCGCTAAGTAATCGAAATACTCTCTTGTGAGCTACAGCTACATGTTTTTTTTTTAATTTACTTGGTTTGCTGCGGAACCTGTCACATACCTGGGGAAAGGAAATTGAGAGATTGTAACCTCAAAATGACCTTGAATCTAGTTAGTCCTTGGGATGCCAAAAGCTTCAGTTAAGTGTGACATAACACGACATTAAATAACGCATCATACCGTAATATAACGTAATATAATGCAACATGTCGCTTATAACGCACAATAACAAAACGCAACGTAACTTAACGTCACGTAACGCAACGTAACGCAACTTAACGCAACTAACGCAACATAACGCAACGTAACGCAACATAACGCAACTTAACACTAACCAACATAACGCACATAACGCAACATAGCGCAACGTAACGCAACATAACGCAACATAACGCAACATAACGCACCATAACGCAACATAACGCAACATAACGCAACATAACGCAACATAACGCAACATAACGCAACATAACGCAACATAACGCAACATAACGCAACATAACGCAACATAACGCAACATAACGCAACATAACGCAACATAACGCAACATAACGCAACATAACGCAACATAACGCAACATAACGCAACATAACGCAACATAACGCAACATAACGCAACATAACGCAACATAACGCAACTAGCAAATTTGACAAAAGTTATCATAACTAAACATAATTTATAAGGTAACTTAACGCAACATAAATTAACATAACATAACTTGACAACTTAACATTACGCAACTTAACACAGCATTACACTTCTTAACATAACTTAACATAACACTACTTAACGTTGCATAACACAAGAATTAAAAAAGCTTAGGATAACAAATCGACTAATTTCATCACGTTGCGTCGCGTTGTTATGGTACACTTTGTCACAGCTTAGCTAATTGCTTACTTGTGTCTACTTTGATTCTTTCAAAACTTTTCCGACTATGGTACACTTCGTTAGTATTTATAATCGCCCATGGCCTTTTTGACGAAAAATTTTCTTTCAATCTGCGATGATTTCAAGTTTTTTCTCAATTCGATAAACCAAGAAAGGAACACAGAAGAGAAATAAAGGTCCTTAAGAACTAATTGCTAAACGCGCTAATTGTATTAAAATGTTTTTATTTATTCTCTTAATAGAAAAGTTTATTTTTATTTTTCGCCAAAAAGCATTTCACAGACCTTTTCTCTAATCTCAAATCTTTGCAGTCTAATAATTTTTGTGTGTCGCAAATTAAGCCATAAAAATCACACAAGAAAACCAAAAAAAAAAAAAAAATATTTGAAAAAAAAAACCAAAAGTGAAACTTTTTTCACCCTCCCACCGGCACATTAGTATGCTATTTAACGTAAAACAGGAGTAATTGAAACAAAGCCTTTCACTGTCTTGAGGGCTTCAGTTAATTAAGCTCACTTTCAATTTCATGGCATAAAATCGAAATAGGCCTTTCGCTTTGCGAGACAGACATAGAAATTTCAAAGCAAAAAGTAAAACTTGTACCGGAAATGTCACACACACGCTCTTATCAACACAAACACCTACATACACACACACACACGAGACACTCTAGCACGCACACGTGCGCACACGTACGAGTGTATCGGATTTATGCCAGGAACGAACGTGTACGCAATACGTTACAAAATAAAATTTGTATGTATTCATAGAGCGAGTATTAAGCGCTTTAGATGATCCACATCTAACATTCAACGAGTCAACGGCGACGACGACGACGACGACGACGATGATGATGGTGATGGCTAGGGTGATGGTGAGGGCAAGGGCGAGAGTGAAGAGAGGTACTAACAACGCAACAGTAATTTCTAAAGCAAAATTTCCGACTTTAATGAATGTACACGGATGGATGACTTTAATAACGTTAATACTTTTGCACACGTCGGTGGGGCAAACCGATTCGAGCTTTTATACATGTTAATGTACCAACTGTATGTATTTTTGTCGGCTTTTTTGTTTTTTCAACGAACAAGAGAGAAGAGGGATTTGTACTGTTGAAAATGTGCATGCAATATACAGTATAAGGAAGCATAAAATTACAACAGCAGACAGGAAGGAACATGAAACGGAACGCTTAAAATAAAACAACGAGCGAAACGCCGCGCCGCATCGTATCGCACCGCACCGCACCGCACTATCTCCGCAGGCCACATTCTTCTACATTATGCAATCGAGCGCTGAAAATAGCCCAGCGCTCCTAGAGCCTAGCATGGTCGGGCCTAAGCACCGTGTACAATATTCTTTACCGCATTGGATTTATGATTAATTTATAAGAGCCATTGCAATCGTAGTTGTACCGATGGTTGGAGGTACAATACATGTGCACGTGCATGTATGTATGTATGTATGTGTGGGTTAACGAGAGCATGTGTATTTGCCTTTGCTATATGCGTTACAGAAAGTAAAATAAGTAAAATAATACAGCAACAAAGCCTAATTAACTCATTAAGGGCGACGTCTTTTACGTGAGCCTCCTCACAGTACCGTCAGCGAGGGCTAAAGAGGAAAGTTGTGATAGTGTGCACAAAATACGAGTATCAAATAAAGCTGACAGAAGCTAATGTGTAAGTTACACTTTCTGAAGTTTAGCAAACAGCAGTGCTGCCCCTATTTGTATGCTTCAAAGGTCACTGGAAACATAAAACATAAAATTTTTATACTCATCGGGCGTTTCTTCATATGTAGACCATTTTTTTTTTTTTTCTTATGTAGGAGTTCAGAGGAAGATCATATAAATACAAAATGAGGTCACAAGTCCCAATTCACAAGCGTTCGCCTGACATAACGAGTTATCGCCAGAGAAACCTTTAATGTTTTGCACGTCTTTTCTTGGTGAAAAAAAAAAGGAAACCTGCAACATTTTGTGTCTCCCTAACAGAAAATTCTACTATCCCTTACAGCATATCATTTCGAGAACGTTTCCTGTATCAGCGATTCATAGTCACACATTTGTCGCGTCGTTTTTCTAATAATTTAACGAAGGAAAATATCAAAGAAAAGAAATAAGTAAGAAAATGGAATATTGAAAATGTCGCTGCGGAAGCAATAAACGTCGCAGTTACGCCGCCAATCGACACTAATGATGTCGTTTTGAAATCTGCGTAGGTCGATTGATTTACAATAAACGGGCGCTCTCTCTCTCTTTCTCTAATTTATGCTTGACTTGGCTCCCGCATAGCTCCCTGACCGCAAACTAGAGGAGGGGGCAAGAGTAATAAGAGCTGCATGAAAATAATAAGAAAATCGAATGAACACGTTGAGCTTCATTAAAAAAATTATTTGCTTGCGGTGAATTAAAAAGTTTCGATTCTTTGAGACTTCTTGATTAGAAGAAATTCAATATTTTCTTATCAAGCGCTTCGATTTTGTTTGGTGTTTGTTGAAAGTTTTGAATTACATTGCTTCCATAACCTTTTTCAATTACTTGCGAAACATTTTTGATCATATCTCTTAGCTGCTGAAAATGAACTTTCAACAAAACAAAAAAAAAAAAAAAATATTTCAAGGTTAATTGAAGTTCTCCTCATAGAAAAAAAGAGTGTAAAATTGATCTGCATGTCAGTATATTTTTTAAAGCTATCATTTACGGAAACTGTGATAGGCCAATCAAGATTCTCGAAATTTTATTATTTTTGTGATCATTTCAATTTTTCTTTATTTCGAAATTTTTATACCATATCAGCAAATTGCATGGAACAAAATATGTCATCAAAATACTTCCTGAATGTTTGAGAATGGATATATTGCGCCCACTATTTTCCGCACGACTTCAAAAAACAAATTTATCCTCGGAACAGGAAAACACATACAATTTCGACAAGTTACGCGTCACTAACGAAATCAAATATGGCAATCCCGTTTTCCCGATGAGCTTAAACGTTCAAAAGGACACCGCCTAACACTGCTGCCATTGACCGCATTCAAAGCATTATGGCAAACGCTCTCAAAGATAAGATGCTCAGCTTAATATTTCGTATTGGTACTAACACTGAAATCAGACAAAAAAAAAAAAAGAAAAAAAAAAAGGGAAAGCTGGCAAAGTCACTCGTTTGAGTGGACGACCGCAAACGAACGCACAAAAAGCTGGAGGAAATTAAACCAGCAAAACCGATTTCAAAAAGTCAAATCAATGTGTGTGTGTGTGTGTGTGTACTTTTGTGCGTCTTCGCTAGCGTGTTTTTGTGTGTGCGTTCGGCTACAAAAGCCAAAAGGGATCAATGCCCTCAGTTTGATGGGCGAAAAAGGAAGAAAAACGTTTGCGACATTCATCGATTGAATGTATAAAATGGGTAACATCATCTTTATGCGATAATTTTGGGCTCCTTTTTTGACAGCCGTCAGCACAAACTCAAGCACACAGGACGAAGGCACAAAGATATATATGTATAAATGATGTGAGTATACGAGCCTCGAACAAGCACAAACGTCGATGCGTAATCCTTGTGCGTTCAGAAAGGCAATACGAATTTGTCCGGCATATATAAGTCAATCGGGCAGACACACAGAATGAATGGAGATGACCGAACGAGAGTTGGTGGTACTTGGATTGTCTGTCGCCGCCGCCACCGCATTTGGTATTGGGAAACGAAATGCCAATAATCCAGTAGAGGATATCCCTAATAAAAGGCGAAATCACCAACGAAGACGACGACGAGGACGCTGACAAAGTCGGAAAAGCCTTCGAAATTCAAGTTGAGTGGAAAAGGATATTTATATGGAAATTTGTATGGCCTGACTTATGACTTTGATCGTTGTGCAGTTAAGGAATTTTTGTTATTTTGATTGGTCTTTTATTTGCCTTGAGTTGATTCGACATATTTGCGATTTGCCTTCATTTTCGTTTCCACATTCGTTCGTATTAGATTTCGGTTTTTCTTCTTCGTGGCTCTTTTCGTTTTTGATCCTTTCGTCATCTCATTTCGTGCACCGCATCGCATCGCATTCATTCACGTGCCATTTATCTATTCATCACATCCCATTCAAAGCAAATTGAACATTTTGGTTAATGCGCGTGTTGGGGACTCTTGTCGGTGGCAAACCACGAAGAGCCTTGGCACACGGACGAAACAAAAAAAAAAAAAACACGCTCAAGTGGAACGAATGTTGAGGCAAATTATTAGGCCTTCCTTTTCATTTCGGGTGCAAAATTTCTCTTTTGGGTGTACTTATCCTTCCGATTTATGCGCGTTCATTCATAAATTTCCTCATTTCTGGGTAAATTTTTCTTCCCCGAACATTTTTTCATCTTTCTCCTATTTTCGTTTTCTTTTCGGTTTTGTTCTTTCGTTTTTTCTTTTTACTTCTCGCGCACAAAGTAATTTGACTAACTTAAGGAAAACCCAAATTTTGATTGGTCTTATATAGCTCTGATTGGGTACTCTTGGTATTTGAGTCGGCATTACTGAGAAAAGAAAAAATGTAAAAAAAAAAAAAATACACAAAAATTCCTTTCACGTTGGACTTTTGAATGGAGGGAAGTCATATAACAGGATTGATTGCTTTAAGTAGGCACAATACCGTATTGTTGGAAGATATTTTATTGATTTGCACAAAGACCTAATGAAAAAAGAATTGCTGTGAATTTAATGTGAAAATTGTTTAGCAATGAAGGGAACAAGGATAATAAAAATGGTTTTCAAATTAAGAAAGAAAAAAGAAAGTTCATAAAATGGGCAAGAAATTATTTTCGGACATTTAGGAAGTACCGAAAACCAATTACGGATAAATTTTCGGTTTTTTATGGCGTGTAATCAAAATTAATGGATAAATAAGATTGCGGTTGAAATTTTAAATTAATTGATAATTCTTTTTAGAAACATTATGAGGGACCAAGTTTTTTATGAAGCAAAAAATAAATTTGAAATTTAAACGATTATTCAGTTGCTTAAAGGCAAGAGCTTGAAGGCTCTCTCCATTCACCTAAAGTATTCTAGATCAATAAGAAAACAACCTTGAAGCCTTATCACTCATATTTCGGTTTCATACCCATGAAGGGTATGAATTATGGAGTTCTAAATGCACTTTTCATGTGGACCATGTCCTTCTAAGAATGTTTTTTTTTAGTGATATTTGAGGGATCTGCAATTCTTCGAACGGAACTCCAAGCCATCTCCGATATGAACAAAATATCCCTTTAAAAAAATGTAAATTAACCCTTTGAACGCAAATTTTTTTAACAAAAAATTCATCAGTTTTCTGTTTCTCAGCTTCTAAGAATTCGATCGCAAGCAAAATAATTTTCCCCCATTTTTTATTTAACATCCTTTCTTAAACCAGAAAAATGAGATTTCAATTTTCGAAACCTTTGCTTTCGTGTATAGGATATCGTTGACTCAACTTGATGAGGCGCTTTAAACGATATTTCCTTAACATATTGTGTGGCAGCAGTTCCTTCAAACTTAACTTAACCGAGACAATTTATGTCCACAGAAAAAAAAAAAACTTCAATAATTCTCCGATTCACCGTTATTTAAATTCATTTCATTTCGCATTTTGTCTTTTGTTGGGTTTGCTTCGCATTGCTTGTCTTTCAACTCCGCAAAATTACCGGAAACATTAATTTCTGAACGTGCGCCGGCGTTGCGTATACGACGATGATGACGACGACGACGACTGGGCATATTCTCCGACGCGTCGTTGCACAGTTGGATTCCCTTGAATTCAATGCGCGCTACTGTAGAGTTAAAAACACAGAACACGAACACAGAACACTAAACACTACGGTAGCGAATTTCGCTTGCAATGAATCTAGCGCAAAGCTGTCGTCTTTCTTTACCGTCTTCAATGGTGCTAATTATTTAGGGTAGGAATTTAGCTCTCCTTTGAATTTCTTGAGGAACATCTCGCAGCGACATGAATGAGAGATAGCTTTGACGCAGCCTATAACGGGTAATGGTAAACTTCGTTGAATTTTCGGTTGCATAAGAAATTTGAAATGGAAATTACATAAAATGCAAAAGCAGCAGGAGGCAAATTCGTTCGTGCCACCCCCCAAGCCCTGTTGTTGCGCCGATTGCTGGTTATGAAGGTTTATTACTTTACAAGATGCATACAGATATGTTTGTGTGTGTTCGTGTGTTTTCGAGTGTCTTCGTACATATGCAATAGAGAAGAGCACTCTTCATAGTTAATTGTCTTGATTATTTGAGAATTCTCATTTCACAAAATAACCGAAGCGTAAGACGTTTACACATGCATACATGCTCGAGCAAAAACAATCAGAAATTTTGCTAGTTCACAACGCCGTATTTACTTGGAGACACCATACCACCCGATCCACCCCACCCCTCTATAGACGGAGTATATGGTATGGCTGCAGTGTATGTACTTACACAAACCAAATATGAAAAGTCGCCATCATTATGGTCTTTATTTGCGACGCCGTCATCACAGATTTCTGTGCGGATGATGGCGCCAAATATTTTTGAGGCTTAGCTCCTTTTCATTTATATAAATATATTTTTTTTTTTTTGGACCACAGATTGCGCTCGAGTTGCAAAAGCTGCTTTTGTGTGGTAATATGTGCAACATAGGATGGTATACATGTACTTATTTTCAGTTGAACCAATTTTTTTTTTTAAATTAATTTTTTAATTCAATTAAATTAAACGCACGAAAGTGTGGAATAAGCTTAGGCTAAAATGCATTTAAATTTGTTCCAATGAATATGGATGTTCAATATTTTCGATAAACGAGTATAGAAATATACGAATGACGTGTATGCCCAGTGCCACGCCGCGGCGCATGCTGTTAGAATCTCATACTCCAGTATAACGCTTTCGGGGATTGTATGAGGTAAAAGGGAATATTTCTTCAACATTGAACAACGTTTTCTATGAAAGTCCAAACGCTGTGCCTTAGTAATATAAATGACAAATTTAAGCTTTATCACAAAAAACGTTGCCTACTTTTAAGGTTCAAATATGTATTTTAATACCCGACACACTCTGTGTCGAGGGTATATTGTGTTTGTGTGGTTGTGTGTAACACCCAGAACCAGTCGAGCTAGACCATACAAAATATATATAGAAATGATAAGTGTCACCAGGAGATTCGATTTAGACATGTCCGTCCGTCTGTCTGTCTGTCTGTCGGTCCGTTTGTTTGTATACAGTTATCTTATCGAAGGAGTTGAGATATCTTGACAAAATTTGGTATGCGTGCTCACGGGGACATGAGTAAGAACAATTTTGAGAATGGACCCGATCGGACCATTTTTAGGGGTACCTCCAGTACTAGGGTCTGTCACAAAAATCCCAAAACTGCCTCAAAATCGGAGTTTTTCAAAATATTTCAATGAAACTTAAAATTTGAGTGTATATTTAAGCCTCCGATTAGAATTGAAAAAAATAAACATGGAAAAGTGGGCGTGGCAAAGGGCAGTTTTCATAAAGAAATTTAACAAAAGTCGGTATATGGGGCCCCTAATGGCCCATAAAACCTCTTGAATATTCTTTCTTAGTGGTCCTGTTTTTTGGGCGTTGTTCAAAAATAATTTAAACATGTGTGTTTGTGTCAGGTATTTTATTGTCAGGCTCGCCTGACTATAACACCCTTACTTGCTTATTGATTAATTTGCTTTTACTCATCCTCTCACTTATAAAATTATAGCTGCGCATTTTATGCATAGGTGTAGATTTTGAAAGTGCATATTTTGTTAAGTAAAAAACAGCTTTTAATAAAAAATTCAATAAAAATTTGTTTGCGATCGATTCTTCGAAAAAGTTGCGATACCATAAGTAAAAAAGGCTGTTTCCACTATAACGCATCTAGCATCTTTCAGCATTTTGGCAAAATGCAAAGATGCTGTGAATTACATGCATTTGTTGTTGTATCCTGAACGCATTTCTGCGCATCTTTAAAAGATGCGAAGAAAATGCGATTTTTCGATTACTATCGATTTTAACTGCACATGTCTAGTAAAACATATGTTAATGACACCATTTCAGGATTTTCAGCAGCCAATGGCGGGAAATCAAGAAAAATTTTAACATTATATGAGAAAAATTATTTTGTAGTTACTGATTTTTAAATAACTTATTTTATATAATTAGTTAAAATATTCATCCGAATAGTGCCGAATATTTGTGGCATCATAGTAAAAATATCAATTGTAAACAAAAATCATGATTTGAAAATGCAAATTAAAAAATGCCAAGTGAAATCACATCTTCAAAAATCGCATCTTGAAAATGCAAAGCAAATAGGCTTAAATATTAGGACTTTTCCTAAGTTGTGAAATATTAGGCATTCTTCCTTAAAGGTTGTATTTGCCTCAAGAGTCCCGAAAACTCTTACATCAAGAAGGCTAAAAAAACTTATGAATGAAATTTCGTATTCAATATTTTGACTTAAAGGGAATATCCTATTTTAGAAGGGTAAAGCGCCCCTTCCGAGAAAACTAACTGACAATTAGTAATATTATCGAAAGTTTCTTTGATATATTTTAAGACCATTAAAACAATTTTTTTAAAAATTATTTTTTTCTCTTCTCTTTTTAGAACAATTTCATATTTTTGTTGGAGATCTGAGCTCAGAAATAGAAACTCAGCAGTTGCGTGAAGCCTTCGCGCCATTTGGTGAAATTTCGTAAGTTATATTTTTAACTAAAAAAATTTATTTCGAAGGATTAAAGTATGCCACAGAAACTGCCAAATTAGATTGTAGAAAATACACATTCTTGGGGGTAAATTTTTCCAGGAACAAATTTCACACTGCAAGGACAATCATTTGAATCTCGCAAATATCTTCAATGTTTTAAAGTCAAACATAATCCTGCCATCAAATTGAGCGCTTCATGTTTTTCATTTTTTTTACTTTAATTTTATATTCCCCACAACAATTTCCATCTCTCCATTCGAAAAAAGTCATTGACCGCCATCTAGTAGTTGTCACAATGGAAAATGCTAAAAGAACGCATAAAATTTCAGTGAGAAAAATTCGAAGCATAAATCCTGGGAGCTTGAGGAAAAGCGCTTTGCGGCATATGTCGCACCGCAGAATCCGACGAGTATAAATGTATGTATGTATATTGTTGGCAACTTTTTAAACAGAACATAACCGAAGAGAATAGAGGACAGAGCATGACAGGCGACAGCAGCAGCAGCAGCAGTAGCAGTAGCAGTACCAGAGACAGAAACTTGCTTAATTAACTTTTGAAAACAAAAGTTATCATCTGCTGCATTGGCAGCAAAAGCGCCAGAGCGGCAACGCGGCAACGCAGCGAAGAACACAGTTAAAACAGCAAAATATCACGAAGAGGTTGCTCTAGAAAAGGATTAAGTTTATTTGTTTGTAAAATACTCGGTACCGTCAACATGCTAAATGCCCTCAAGGCATTGAAAACTACCAAAGTTATGGAGAGAGGGAGAGGAAGAGGGAGTTTCAACTGCTTTCTACTGTATTTTGGCCATGTTTCGTTGAATTTGGCGCAAGAAGACACGTGACAACTCCGAAGCGCCGCCGCCGCTGCTGCTGCGTCTTTCTAAATAAAGAAATTTATGACCGTCCGCACTAAAGACAACAAAATAACAACAACGCCCACCAAAGGTGTTCATTAAATCTTTGCTGCTTTTCCGTTCATTTTCCGTTCTTTGTTTTATTTTTCTTCTTGTTTTTTTTTTTTGTGTCATCAAACATTCTTAAGTCCGCAAAGGATTATGACAAGAAATTTTCACTGCTGTTTTCACGCTGACGCTCGCTCGCAGCTTAAGCTTTTCTTTCGTTTACTGTCTCTTGCCTCAAATGTTTGTATGTAGTTAACCGAAGGTAGTAGGCAGTAAAAGCAGCCATTGTGTTTTGTGTCTGCCCTTCGAGGAGAAAGCTTCATGTCTTTCGCACGCGCTTTCTCCCTTTTTTTTTTTTGTCATCTTTGGTATTTTTGCCTGTGTGTTCTTGTGGTATATTAAGCACAGATTTAGGCGCCAAAATTACCACCCTTGTCACACAACAAGGAGACCCGAACCGAGCACAACGGCAAGAATGGCGTTGCGGCATTGACATTAAACACAGGCTTCTTTACACAAAGAGTCGGGAAACGCTGACGAAGTTGTTCAATCCCGACAATGTCGCGTTCAGCCGGATTCGGATTGTGTGTGATTCTTTCTGATTCCCGACTCTGATTTGGGCGTCTGAGATGATATACATAGAATCATTGTCGGATTGCTGTTGCTGTCAGTCGCGCGGTGTGTCGGTCTTTTCCATTGTCGGCTTTCAGCTGAAAAATGCGTGTGTGTCTTCGACGCGTCGTATAAGGGGGGTGGGGCTTTCCTTCCAGTCTGTTGGCTGCGAACTCAAGTTTGTTTGATTTTGCATTGACTTTCAATGGTTCAAAGGTCGATGGCGCTTGAAAGAAGGCGTGATTTTGACATTTTTCTTTAATTTAATATGATCTTTGTGTTTTTTTTGTTTTTTTTTGTTTTTACATTGTTCGAATTTCATGGTAAAACTTGTTTTCAGCTGCTTTCCAATTTGTGAACCTAAGATATTTTTCTTTGTGCTATTTTTATAATATCGATTAATACTCGTTTTTTTATATCAGTCTGAAAATTTTTTTTCCACTGTCAGAGGGAGTATAAGTCCCTCCTTTTCACTATTTGCAATTTGGTTTTTTGTTTTTTTTCTTAGGGAATGAAAGACAATTAAGAGAACAGGACACCTACGTCGAAATCAATTCGAAAGAGCTAGCCCCCTCGAATGTATATGATCTTGAAAGAGTTTCGAGATGTGAAAAATCAAGCCCACGTACTCGTTGAGGCTGTTTAAGTTACAATGGATTAAAGTACCAGGGCCAGAACGTAGCAAAATTATCGAGAAAATCGGACAGTATCATTGGCCGGGAAAGACATCGCTTTGTGGAGAAATAAACTTGCTCTAAGGCTCATAGTCTTCAACCCAGTATAAACACTAAGTTTATTAATTTTATATAAAAATTTTTGAAAAATTCAAATAAAGCAAAGGCATTTGATTAAGTTTAACTGGCGTGAAGACTTAAAAAAATAGATTCGAGAATTTAAACCGAGTTGAAGACCACGACCCTTAGAGACTATGGAACTATTGTGGGAAATATAGGCATCTATTAAATTAATGAGATGTTTCCATGTATGAAGGCACGATGACGTCAACGGGGCCTGTATCGAGCAGGCATTAACTATCAATTCATATTAAAAAAGTTGCGATTAAAGATTCATGGTCCGGAATCTGATTGAAGACTGGCCTACATTTGTTGGCGAAAAGGCGACGGGAAGAGTGCTCGATTCTGATCCCCGTTGCCGACTTGCGCCTGCTCGATCCATGCCTTAAAATGTTAATTTAAAGGTCCAAATTTCCGATGAAATGTTCAAGCATTCAGAGGGTCTTAACCCTGGCTCAAGATTTTTTTCGAATAAATACAAAAAACTATATTTTCATTAAAAAAGAATTGTGGTATTAGACTCTAATAATTAGAGCCCTAATCCTCAAGGCCCCAAGACTGCCTTCTTGGCTTCGTTTAATTCGAGGAACTCCCAAAAGCTTGTCTTATGCAACGAAACAAAAAAAAAAAAAAATATTACACTGTGTTTAAGGATGTGAGAAATTGTGAAAGGAAGTTGGGCCGTCTAGGGTCGGTTAATAGTAAGAAACCTCTCGAATAAAGGAGTCCCATATCACCTTAAAACAATGACTCCTTATGAATGGAATTGAAAGCATTCAATTAAATTTCTTCCTTCCATGTTTCCTTGGAAACCTCCAATTTAACTTCCTTCACCAGCAGCAAACCTAATGAAATCCATAATTTATTCTGAAACAGGTCGCTCTCATTTCTCTCGAGGCACCGAAATTAATTCATAAATTCTAACAGGATTTTCTTGATTAATTTCTTTCAATTAAAGCTAAAATATCTCAACATTTTTATTTCGGGTCACAACAAAATATTTAAAAGAGCCCCGAACTCCATGGAAACGGTGTGTGCTCAGCCGTCTTCTAAAGGAAATTTCCTAAACTTCCACTTTTCAATTGAAAAAAAAAAAAGAAAAAAAAAATTCGGAATTTCTTTTCATCGTTAGAAAAAGCAAACGAAAAGCAAAATCAAAATGATCCTTAATGTATCATCTTTTTTTTTTTTTGTGTTCCCCGGGCACTCTTTCTGTGGAATTCAACAAATTTCTAAATTAACTTTCTTTTTTTTTATTTATTTTTACTTTATTTTTTTTTTCTGTGTGTAATTTGCATACATAAATATTTTAAGTTTTTTTCCAACGAATCGCATTCAAAGATATTTACCTTTATCAAAATTTCATGCTTGTCTTTTTCAACTGTAAAAGACGACGAACAACAGCAACAACAACAAAGATGCTTGGGAGTAGAGCTAATAAAAAATAATAAAGAAGCTTTTATGTTTTCAATTTAGGTAAAAATATACGAAATGAGGTAAACAGAATTCCGAAATTCCGTTTTTCGTGTGCCGCGCCATTTCGTTTGTCTTTTCCCCAAGAGAGCGCGACACTCATTTGTCTTGTATCAGATATCTCAATGTTTATGTACATATATATATTTGTACATACTTTTATATACGATATATATATATTTTGTACATGTGTACCAAATAAATTAAGGCAATCTAATCGGTGGTTTCCCTTCTCTCTGTCTGTCACTATTGACAAGGAATGTACCTACATATTTAATGTCCTATTTTGCTCCTTTCACTTTCTTCATATCTTTTATTTCTTTATCTTCTATTTCTTTATCTTCTATGTGCCTACAGTGACTGTCGTGTGGTACGCGATCCGCAAACTTTGAAATCGAAGGGTTATGGTTTTGTTTCGTTTGTCAAAAAGCCGGTAAGTATTCACGCTTTCAGTTTCATTGTCATTATAAACCGAAATCTTAACCACAAGAAAATGAAAAAAAAAAAAAAAAATACAAAAACAAAAAGAAAAAACTTCCATAAAGAAAATGGAACGAGAGAGAAAAGAACCGTCAAAGCCATTATCGCCATCACCACCGTCCGCACCGTCCGCCGCCATCGCCGGCAATAACGGCCGAGACGAGATAGCTACCAAGATTCCTTTTAATATTAATTAAAACTTTTGGCATTTGCAGGAAGCTGAAAGCGCCATTACGGCCATGAATGGACAATGGCTTGGCTCACGTTCAATTCGTACGAATTGGGCCACCAGGAAACCACCGGCGAGTAAAGGTGAGTTCATCTGTCTGAACTTATTCATTTCTCTTAATAGCAAGATTATTCGAATGAATACGTATGGGTTTTGTTAAATGATTGTGTAATTCGTGATTTTTTTGTTAACCCATTCGCTGCAAAAATTCCCCTTATATCGATAGATTTTAATTCAAAAATGCCTCTATATTTCTCAAATGGGATATTTGAATCGAAAATATTATTTTAACCCATTATTGCATGAAAAAAAAAATTCTGAAATTTTTTCGGAAAGCTCCTACGTTTGTGTATTTTTGGCAGGCATTATGGCGGTTCCGTATGCAATAAAGGGTTAAAGATAAGAAATCCGGCTTTATATCGGAAAAATTTATAATTATTTAGAAGGGTCAGGGACATAAGAAAAAACATGAAAATTGCCGATATTTTTTGATGGAAAACGATTTATTTATTTTTTAAGCCTTAATAAATCAATTTATTGCGGGAAAAAATTTTTGTGGACCTTTTATGATGTACCATGCAGTACAGGGTTGACAAAACGATGTATAGAAACAAATTTATAGAAAAAAATTTTCCCAATTCAACATTTCATGCAGAAAAAATGTCGAAAACAAAAAAAAAAATTTCATGCAGTTGAGGGTTAATAAAAAAAATTTTTTTTCGGTACGTCATTAAACTTCACCCCAATCGCTTTTAAAGTTTTGAAGAAAAAAAAAATCGCTAAAGAAACCGCTGAAATTGTCGTGAAAGGGTTAATTTTTTTTGCATATCTAAAACTGTTGGATTCAATTTAAAAGTTTTAGAAGGCATTCTTAAATTGTTTTCTTAAAGTAAGGAAACCTCTCCAGATCCCCTTCTTTAAATAAAGGCAAGGAAAAAGAACGAAGGACGAAGTTCCAAAGATGATCAAAAGTAAATAAAAGAAATTTATGTTAAATACTTAAACAGAAGAAGCCAAAATTCAATTTCTTTTTTTTTTTTTTTTTGTGTTCGAAGGAAGAAAAGAGGGAATCAGGAATGGTAAACAGCTTTTGTAAACAGGAATATTTGGGCATTAAATCTTCCACCGTTGCAGCTGAGTGGATTTTGAACTTCTTTTTTACAATTTACTCTCACGAACGAAAAAAGTTTTAAACAATTACATGAATTTTCGTTTTTCCTATTTTTATAACCACAAAAGTGCTTTCGATTTCGACGTGTTCAAATATCTTGCGAAAGAAAATGGAAAGGGGAAATCTAGAGCAATAAAAACAAGTCTCATTAAAACCGGTAGAGAAAAAGTAAAATCAATTTTCGAAATGTTTCTTTTATTTACTTTTCCATTCATATATTATTCCGTCTTCTATTCCCTTCTGATGATGACGAGGACAATGATGATGATTATGATGATGATGATGATGATGATGTGCATTCATAAATTCCTTTTGCTTGCTTTTGTTTTTCTGTACGAGCTTTTTTGATGATTTTCCCATTTTTTTTATATTTTTATTTATTTATTTTTATTGCAAGTTTATCAAAGAAAATAAGCTTGTTTTTGCATGTTCCTCTCTTTGGTTTATATTCGTTCCTGATGTCGTGCATTTGTTTGTAAATCCATTTCTGCCGAGACACCTATAATTTTTCATAACACGAAACTATAATCGTAAAATATAACAAAACTGTATAAAAGAATTTTCATATTTATTGTGGAAAATGAAACGCAAAATTATGAGTGCAATAAAATAAGAGGCACTAGAGACCGCACAGAGGAGAGCTGCAGGTTTATCGGTAGAATTATTTTTACAACGTATCTATACACGAGAGCTTGTACGGAAAATGATTCAAGCTTTTGAGGTTATTTTTTATACTTTTATTTGAACTTGGGCGCAGAGTATAGTATATTCATTAAATTCCGAATAAATGAATTTCGATTCATTAACTCTTCCATAGAAATTCATTCCAGCCAAGCCCTCGAAAATATGCTTCAAAATCCGGCACAGTAAATTCGGTAAATTTCAAAAGCAATGAACTGAAATTTCCTGAAAGCCCTCAAAAGCACTCACTTCATTAAATCCAGATCAACCAAACAAACTAGACGTGTCCTTTTCGTCGAACTAAATTATTAGTAGTTAACAGAAGACTAACAATGGATTTTCAGCCCTTGCACCTTTAAATAGGCAGCAAATACATAGAGGATATTGTAAAATTATTTGTTCCAGAAATCTTCTATCTTTCAAGCCTATTATATAAACCATTCCTTTATGTATACTCTATATACAAATATTCCTTGCTGGATGGTCTCCTTCGCTCCGCTACGTTCATACTCCTCACCGACCTTGGCTAATTGTGCGCATAACTTGCCGAAAAGTTTGATTTACAACCATAAAACGTTTAACTACGCTGCCAATGTTGATTGTTAGACAACGGACTTGCCTACCGGTGGCTAGGCAGATAGGTAGGTACCGTCGTGCCACCGGTACAGAAAGGTGCAGAAGGCGTTCAAGTTGGGAATGCGCATTCATTGCTTCGGCTTCGTCTTCATCTTCTTCGACTGTTTATTCTGTGTGGATGTGCGTGTTTGTGTTCTGTATGTGTGTGTGTATATGCGTGCATTCATACCTTCAATTCAAACACAAGACTTCAAGTCAAAAGTCAAATAGTTGTCGTGGAAATTTGTCATTTGAAATATTTTCCAAGTTAATTAAGTTATTACGTTAATTGAGGTGGAAAATACATTTAAACGAGCAGAGAGCGAGAAAGCGTAAGATCCTCTCAATACCTAAAATTACATTTCGCAAAAGATGAATACGAACTGCGACAAGGAACAACCACCCCCGGCCTAAGGTTAGTCAAGTATATGAAGCTTTAGAAGATTTAATAGTTTTCTTACTGAAATGAGTTCAGAGCAATTTGTTGAAGGAATCATTATATTCGTTTTTTTTTGGTCTTCCTCCTTGCAGATAAAATTCATTCACACGGCAGTAATTGAATTCTCTGAGCAGTTAGAAAATTTATTTCCATCCAAGTCAATTGCGTGCTTTTATTCTTTTAAGAATTTTAATTTATATCTTAGACTTAATCCGTCTCTCAAAGGCGGTCAAAGGGCTGAAAAGTGAAGGAAGCGATACAGCACAGAAAAAAAATGAGCTGTTAAAAAAATTTCCCGAATCACTCAAAAAAAAAAAAGTTTTTGAAAAAGAACCAGGAAGTCTCGAAAAAGCGAGAATACACTGAAAGAAAATAATTTAATTTTAATTTTCTTTGTGAACAAATTTTTCTCGGTGTAAATTTTAATCAAAATCAAAAAGGTCTCATTTTATGAACGAGGTAGTTAGTTCTATCTATTAGTACTTGGTAATATCAGTCGCCATTTGTATAATCTTTTTTTTCTTTATAAAAAAATTTTTCAGTATAAAATTAAAAAAAAAAGTTTCCACATTTCATGCAAAAAAAAAAATCATTTTAATTTTCTATTGTGAAAATTTTTTTCTCAGTGTAAGATTTAATCAAAATTTTTTAATAGATCGCCAGCTGTGCTTATATCATAATTTTTTCTTATATTTTTTGAAAAATTTCTTCAGTGTAAAATCAATAAAAAAAAATATTTTAAGATTCCTCATTTTGTGAACTAGGTAGTTCGTACTATCTAGTAGTACTGGTAATATCAGTTCCCATTTGCTTGATATTTTGTCTTAATTAGTATTTTAGATATTAGACTTTGAAAAAAACCTTCCCAAAAAAATTTTTCAAGGACATATCAAGGGCACTGCGAAATAGAAACTGATAGTAACTACCGACTTAAAAATCAATAAAAATTGTTTCCTTAGTCGGCAAGATCCTTTCACTCTCAAGTGTCACAATTTTGTTTTTTGTTTCAATGAAAAGATCATAATTTAGGGGTAGACAAAACGAATCTGAATTAATTTTTTCTTATTCGAATAAACATCATCAAGGGACGAATAAGATAAAAACTTTAAATAATTCTTCATTAGTCTGCGATTATCTCCATTGGACTAGTTTTAATGGGTCTAGAGTTGAATCACGGATAACTGATGGGTCACGGCGTTAAAACAGAGAAAGGGCCGCATAACAGCGGCTCAAAATCAATAGTCCCCCGACCTCAGATATGCCACAATCGGCACAAATAGTGCATTTCGTGAATATTTTTGTTTAGCGGCGCGCGAACGCAAGAACTTATAGGTTCGGAAGCACTGTTTCACAGACATAACGACGAACAAAAAAGGATGTCCCTATACAGATTTCTTTATCCTTTATTCTGTCATCGTAATTGCTTGCTCTCATTCCATTTCATTGATGCCAAATATTAAAATACATTTTTCCTACAATTTTAATTCGTGTTCTGGTTTCTTTTTTTTTTTTTTCGTTTCGTATGCTGCAAGCTCTCATTCCCTCTCTGTGCTCGCAAAGACATGCGAATACATTAAGGCAAATACATATTCATTGGAAAAATTTTTAATTCATATTTTTTGCATATTAATCATGCTGATTTATGTGACACGATATGCAATATTAAGGCATGAAGGGATGAAAGTTTGGACGTTCGTTCGGCACATTTATGGTACTATTTCGTGTTGTAAGACATCAACAACCGAGCGCCTCACAAATCCTCGTGCACCGTAGAATGGCCGTGTGAGCGAGACAGATGGAGGGCGTCAAATGTGTTCGTTTAATACTCGTGCTTATTTTTTGTTGTTGTTGTTGTTGTTCTCATTTCGGGTTTTGTGCTGCTTTATATGCGCCATGTTAACCGCTTGTAATATTTTAATTATTGTGATCGCTTTTACACGAAATGCATTTTTAATACAGGCACACAGATGAACAGGGTGTGTCCGTTACATGAAATTTAAAAAAAAAAACGTCCGTTTTAGTGGCTCAATCAGTCTCAGTTTTTTTTTTCTTTTTTTTTTTTGAGTCTGTAAATAATCAAAAACGACTTGTTTGTCAATCAATCAAGCTGTCTTGTAGATGATGGCTCTCGTCTTAGCTTTCGCTTACATTGTTCGGGTGTGATTGTGTGTGTGTGTGTGTGTGTGTGTGTGTGTGTGCGAGATACAATGAATGACACCCTGCATTAATTTCTAAGAAGGACATGAAACGAGCTGTAATCGCCGTTGCTGATTGCCCGAAGCAGGACACGTACAATTTGTAGGCTACATGCAGACAGGAAAAATACAAGAATACCCAATAAACCATTTCGCAAGTGACATAGAACTTGATGGGAACAACATTTTATAATCAGGCTTTTGCCATAGGTTTATTTCAATGAAGAGTAAATACAGTTTTTCAATAGTGTTTTAGAAATACTTGCCATAGTAAGCATTCTTTACACTTCATTTGGATGATACATATTGTTGTAAAAGGCTCGATTTTTTCGACCGTTAATAGAGTACATTTAATCTGCACGGGTTGGATGTCTCCATGACGTAATCAATAGCGTGTGTGCTAAGCAATCTGAAGGGCTCGGTTTAGAATTCCCGCGCAGTATAATTTCGAAAAATGGAATGGAAAAATGAGATTCGAAAGGGGCAAGTTTTACTATCTACTTCACAATAAAAAAATGTATATATAAAAACAAATTTCAACGCTCGCCTGAGCGGGTATTTGAACTCGCCGACAAGATAGATTGCTAGGCGCACACGCCAGATACTGCGTCACGTAAAAACAAGACACAGCCTGTCTTACATTTTTCAAAAGAGCTTTAGCTCTGTGGAGCTATGTTTAGTTTAAGATACTGGCTTACTAAGAGCATAGTTATAAAACCTATAATGTCCTCACTTTATATATAGTGACCTAACGATGACAAACTAAATGCAATTCATCCTTAGAATCCTATCTTTTCAAGTATATTCTCTTTCACAATAGTAGTCGCAATAGTTTTCTAAGCTTGAAGCTTATGTTTGTAAGCTTATTATAAGCTATTTATACAGCGTTTTGGTTTATTGGGTAGCATGCTCACCTTCATACATCCAGACGTGCATACAAAAAAACACTGGCATTGTCGGAACGCGCGTTCCAAAAACTTATACTCGCTCGTATGATATAGAGCCCTGAGGATTGGAATGTTGCTTTGTCATTATTGTGTGATTACTTTTTAAAAATTTAATTACAAGCATTTAAATTGAAAATTCAAAGAGAATGGGAGGAGCCTGCGCTCGAGCACTATTTTTATTCTTAAGCGATTCAAAATTTAGTTTCTCCTTCTATTAAGGTGTCATCAAAATTCACAGCAACGAAATTTAAGGATATGCAATAACAATTGAGCTTAGGTATATATATGTGTACTTAGATCTAGCAACATAGGAGACCTGTTGACTAAAAAGGAATATACGTGAGTTGCTCCTAGGGTGATTAGTCGAAATTGGGAATAATGCATCTATGGGAAGAGACTAAAACGAAGACCCTTCCAAATGGAACTTTACTGCTTCGTGTCTTCGGACTTTTTCCAAAAGTAGCACTTAGGGAAAAGATTTGAGTGCAGTTTCATATAAATAGTAAGAACTAGTCTAGAAATAGGACCTGTTTGCAGGGATTAGGGGAAAATAAAGGTTACACCTTTTACTGCCGAACTGCTACCAAAATCTCAAAAGCTCCTCGTAAAGCTTCATTTTGAAAATTGTTTTCATTAAAGTTGAAGGGTTACCTTCAACTATTAACCAAGGTTAATAATTTTCCTTGAATTAAAAAGTGGGCGAGACAAAATTATGTTCTCGTAAGCCAAAATTCATACAAAAATTTAATCATTTTTATTTCTTAATAGTACTCACCATATATCCAAATCTTTCAAGGAAGTATATTAGAAGCGATTATTCTGGATTCGAAAAGAGTCTTGAATAGTATAAAAATTCGATCGCCAAAGCTTTGAGTTCAAAATGAGTCTGAAATGAAATGACTGAAATTAGACAAGATTTAACAAGTAGTGATATATGATTCGAATATATTTAGAGAGAAACAGGCCTGAGGTCGCCTTAAATCGGCTATATACCGAAGATAATTTCGGACCATTCACGATTGACCTTCATCAAAATGAAAGATATATCCAATTTTGATCCCCAAAATCAGCTCATTTTGAGTTCTTACACCCCGCATTTGTACTCATAAATGACTCAATGAGTCACCGACTTATTTACGATTCCATATGTCTATTGAGAAATCACATTTCAATGATTTACTGACGTATTTAAATTTCCCAATACCCATAATCGTTTAAAGCAATAATTATCGACGTAAATATAAAGCAGAAAGATTAACTTTTTTGATATCCAAAACTGAATTTTAAATTCTTTAAAATCCGATAGTCGGAATATCCTTAGCTAGCTCAACTTTTGGTCCTTAACACGAGCATTCCTAATCCACATGAAAGCATCGCAACATTCTGTGTGCATGTTCTGCCTCCTTTGTAATCGTGTCTAACCAACGCAAGGAGGATTAACCATTTGTCATTTCCTTGAATTAAAAAACTCCTGCATTAAGTGAGAAGACCTATTTTCTGGGCCCTCCTTAAAGTGTTGTCCATTTCAAATGCCTTGCATGGCATACAATTTAAATTGTAGAAGGGAGGAGAGGGGGGATTCTACGTATTTAGGTGGTGGAGTATAAGGTTGTGTTGTTATATTCTTTGACATGAAGCTTCATTAAAATCGCTTTGCATATTCAAAAGTTCTGTGCGCAAAACAAAGACATAAACACGCAAAACGGACATTATTTTTTAAAAGTGCAAATTTTATTTTAACCTGCAAACAAAAAAGGCGAACAAAATAAAAAAAAATTGTATGAAAAAAAGGCAAAAACCTAACAGAAAAAAGTAATTAGCATGTAGCTGGCAAGCGTGTAATTTTCTGCGCCTGTAAAAATACAAAACCACAAAAACAAGTGAACTGAAAAAATTCTCCGAATGACATGGAAAATAATTCTAGTGCATTTGTGTGCTGCTTTTATTGCTGGGGGAGAAAGTGTTGTTTCGCCAGAATTGGATGAAAAAAAAAAAACTGGAAAAAATTATAGACAAAAGAAAAACATGTTGCCTTAGGCGCGCGCGCGATAATCATTGGTTTCATTCGATATTCTATACTCCACAAAGCCATTGAGTATTTGCGGTTTGATTAAAATGCTTAAAATCATTAGGGGGACTCCCTTAGCGTGCATGAATCACAATTATTTCTTTAAGAAACATTAATGAGAAACTCTTTTTATTCTCTCTCTCTCTCTCTCTCTCTCGCTCTTCCCTTCATTGTAGAGAACATAAAGCCACTAACCTTCGATGAAGTTTACAATCAAAGCAGCCCCTCAAATTGTACTGTCTACGTGGGTGGTGTTAATAGTGCGTTGACTGCTCTCAGCGAGGAAATCTTACAGAAGACCTTTGCACCCTACGGTTCGATACAAGAGATACGTGTTTTCAAGGATAAGGGCTACGCATTTGTTCGGTAAGAACGAAAGAAAAAAAATTCATAAATTCTCAAAAAAAAAAAAAAAAAAATTAACAATTCACATATATTCACTCGCTCCCTTCTTTTTTCCATTCCCCATGAAATTGTTTTAATTTTCCTTTTAGCTTTTCCACTAAGGAAGCTGCAACACATGCCATCGTTGGCGTACATAATACCGAAATAAACGCACAGCCTGTTAAATGCTCATGGGGCAAAGAGAGCGGCGATCCGAATAATGCGCAGACAATTGCCAGTCAAGCGCTAAATCCAGCCGCTGCCGGTTTTCCTTATGTTGGGGCTGCTGCTGCTGCAGCTGCTGCTTATGGACAGCAATTGGCTGCCACTGGCTGTTGGTACTCCCCAACGCCAACATATCCGGCATCATCGGCAACAGCGGCTGTGACCCCGGCTGCCGCTTCAGCTGCTGTTCAAAATCAATTCTTGCAAGGCATTCAAGGATATCATTTTGGACAGTATGCTGGCTATCAGCAAGGATATATGGGGTAGGTAGACAAAACAAAAAAAAAAAAAAATACATTTTCAGTTCCAGTTAGTTTACGGATTGTTTCATTGACCAAAGACTGTACGCTTTCTTCAAGAAATTTATTTTTTATTCACTTTTTTTTTTTTAAATTTCATTTTTCGTTCAAACAAACGGCTCGCTATCGACCGCCACTAACGACAATATGTATCAACATTCAACATGATAGCAAACATGACAGCATAAGTACTAACCGAGAAAGAGGAGAAAATTGAGAATGATTGAAATGCCTAGAGGGAATAACGAACCTCGAAATGACGGATGACTGCATTCATTTGCTAATTGTTAAAGCTTTCTTTTTTTTTTTTTTTATTCTGATGCTGCTGTCGGGCATTCCATTTTTCCATATTCTCCATTAGAATATCCATCTTTTTTTTTCTTCCTCTTCTTCGCTCTGGTTATATTCGTATCAAGTTTATGTTGCGTGTTCATCGAAGAACCACTCACTCACAGATATTTTGATCTAATTATTGTTTTATGTTTTCTTACCTTTGTTTTTTTTTGTTTTTGGTGCTTTCTCTGAGTCTTTCTTTTTTTCATGAGTATAATTTGTATTTCCTTGCAGAATGGGTGTTCAAATTCCAGCAACCTGGCAAGGCGTTGCCACCCAAGCTCAAATATCACCAGCACAGCAATTGGCGACGGGTGTTGCTGGCACTGCCATGCCACAGACCGGTGTTGTAGCCTATCCTATACAACAATTTCAAGTTAGCCCACAGGTAAGCTGAACTAAATGACAATATATTCTTGAAATTAGCTTTTCCTAGAGCTTTGTTTTTAATGCACGTTTACAGCAGTAAAGCTTATTTTCGAAATTTTATGCTTAGTATTAGTATTTTCGTTTTGATTTTGAGTTTAGATTCTATTTCTTTTAAATTTGATTTTGGGTTTCATGTATTTTTTTTAGCGCATCCACTTCTGAATGAATTATTTTTAAATTTTTGTTTTTTTATAGTAAAAAAAAAAAACCAATAGCATGAGAAAAATAGTTCTTTTTGGGAACTTCTGGTTTTGTAAGACTTCGAGAGGTTCTTTTTTTCACTAAAATTATTAGAAAAATCATTGAAATATCGATAAATTAGTCGAATAGCTTTTATGGTGGCATATTAAAGAGAGAATGGTTTGCTGGAACCATGAATTTTCAAAACGGGCCTAAGAACATCTTTATCATTAGGATATAGTCTGCCACAATTGAGGATTTTGGTTCATTAAAAAGAACAAATTTAACAAAGACAGCGACTGAATCGAAAAAGGGATTACAGGACACCTGAAGGGGTTAGTTTCTAGCGTTATCTTTCACGCAATCAGGCATGATTGAAATAAGCAAAAAAATCCATAAAAAATGGTACTCAAAATATACAGATAAAATAGCTACATTTAGGGGTCGTAGTCTTCAACTCGGTTTAAGAGATTCGAAAGTTTAAATTTGCCGAACATTTTTTAGTCTTCATCCCAGTTTAGCTCAATCAAAAAATGCCTTTGCTATAATTCAAACATTTCCAAAAATTTTCATATAAAATTATTAAACCTCGTTTAAACTCTCCTGAAGACTATCATTTGAAAGTTTAAGCCTTCAAAAGTTCAAACTAGGTTGAAGACTATGAGCCTAAGATTATTAAATTTCAAAGCTCTTTTTTATATGATCTCGCATGTGAAATAGAATATGAATAGTCCTACAAATACAGTACACTTTTAAAAACATACAATAAGCTTTAATATTTTTTTTTCAATTTATTTATTTTATTTTTTTTCACTGAAGTCATCACCCAGCAAGCATTTGCATCAAAAAAAGGAACTAAATATTCATTCTCTTCTAAGTAGGTTTCCGAAATCTTTCCAAGCATATATGTACATATGTATGTATGTGTTTTATAAAATTTGCAAACATTTTCCAAATGCTCTTCGCAAAGTTCGCAAATCCACCCAAAATAATGCGTATACCTATTATGTATATAGATATCATACATTAATGCGAGGGGTCAATAGTTCGAACTTCTCGAACCTCTACGTAGCGTAGTGGTTCGCGTATTCGCTTAGCAATCTATAGTGCTCGTTCCAATCCCCACGCAGCCAAAAAAGTGTCAGTAAAAATGGAAATTACACACGAACGAGATCTTTTAACGTGGCGTAGTGGTTAGCGTGATCGCTTAGATTGTTGCCTGCGTTCGCACAGGCGAAAAAAATATTTTTGTAGATACATATATGGGAGTCGTAACTGCCAAACTGCCCAATTTTCATACAGTTTTCATAAAATTGGGCAGTTTCGTGCAGTACGGGAACAGAGACCTATTGCCAATATTTCAAAATAAGCTCTTGTGTAGGCCTGGAAATGATTTATTTCCAATGTCTGGATATAAATGTTTTCTATTCGTAAATCCAATTGAATAAAAAGGGTGGCTTTTTTTGTTGAATTCCGAACAAAATTTCAATAAATAGAATTCAGTTTTTCCAAATCTTTTGTTTGTGGGCGGGTAAGTTAGCGTAAATGCTTGCTGGGTATCCACTGAATCCTAGCAAAAAATTTAATTAAATTCTCTCTATCTTTCTTCAAAAAGAAAATATTTATGCGAGCATGATAAATTATCTCTTGCACTTCGTCTCTTTTCATTTGAAATCATTATAAATATTTTGCTAGAATCTATATTCAAAAATAAATATTTCCGAAAATATTTTTATAATGAATTTTTTTTACTTCTTTTTTTCCCCATTTCCTACTAACACCTATATTATTTTTTAAGGTTTATCCTTTACTTTTGCAGGCACAGTAAATATGCGCAAAAACAAATGAAAAAAACAAGAAAAATTTTGAAATTAAAAAAACAAAAAATATATTAGTGAAAAAATAAACAATATATCGCAAGATAAATTCAAACTAACAAAACATTTAGCGAGTACTCATAAAAAAAAAAGGGACACTCATTGAAAACTGCTGTACATAACGCGTGCGAATCGATAACTGAAAGAGAAAAGTAAAAGCAAAACTAAACCAAAAGAACAAAACCAATAAGGAAAGCAACTAGCATAAACATACATATATATATATTATATATATATATATACATACGTATATGTATATACATATATAAATCTGCTGAATATGGCTTGATTGTGTTACACGACCTTTCACACCCGCCCACACGCACTGTCTAGTTGGGCTTATAAGTACTACCGAAGAAGCGTAGATCATAAGCCTAAGAACATTTATATGCATACTTATTTAAGTGCATACACATAACATATACATATATATACATATTTATTTGTGCTTTACATTTACTGTAAAAGTTGATGAAGTTTACACACACCCATATAAAAAAGGATAATGCAAATTAATCCTCGTGCACACCAAAAAAAAAAAAAAAAAAAAAAAATAGAAAACACTTAGATTTAGTAATGCCAAAAGGGAAATTTTATAAACAAAAATAACATGTGCTCTGGGCATATATAAATTTTTTTCCGATATAAAAAAAAAAATTTTAGAAGACATTCAAATTTCCTTTTCTAATATTCAATTTATTTATTATTTTTTGTGAAAGGGTAACGAGGTCTTATCACTCGATGAATGATGAAGATTTTACGGTTTTGATTCATCTTCCAATTGCGTTCAGAGGAATTTTGCGAGCCTGTTGGTGTTAGCCTGATGTCCCTACCATTTGGACTAATAACTGCCCTTTCTCATTGCTCTTAATTACCATAAAGAAATTTTAGAAATTATATTTTTTTTTGAAGAACCACTAAAAGGTAATGGCATCGGAAAAAAACTGTATCTTAAACACACGCCATACATCCATAATTATTAATCAGGAACATGTCAATTCATGGTGAGATGAGTTTCATGATTTGCATCAGAAATCAACAAAGAAAAAACAAAAAATTACAAATGAGCTTTCAATTATGATTTGAACCTTAATTAAATCCATAAAACCATGTCGGAGTGTTCAATGACACAGCAGCAAGTACACCAACTACAATACAGTGAAAGTACGATTTCCTTTTTTGATAAGACCTCTTCTTACCTTACCCACTGAACTACTTTTTCGAATATTAAGGCTTTAATTAGAGAAGATCAAACATAAATTAATACAAAATCTTTTATTGTATCGATTGACGATAAGAGCGATCTTACCCTGTAGTACTTACGTTTTCATAAAATTTGTTTTGTATTCCCTAAGAAAAAGCCTTAATTACTAAACAGCACTAGTGCCTGAAATCGAATTTTGAAATATGAAAATTGTAAGAAAATCTTTAACAATTTTTAGAGACAGCCCTAAGCCAGAAAATTTATGTTGAAAAATTGTTGGTATTGTATATTGTTTAAAGCTTTTCAGATTTTATGAAAGAAAAATGTTGCAAGCAATTTTGATTTAGTTATTTCTGAAAATGATTTTAAAGCTTACCTCTCACATACACAAAAACACACACACAATATATATATATATATAAGTATGAGCCTATCAAGCAATCGAGGAAATATCTTTCTTTTTTTGTTGTTGAGTTTCCTGGAAATATACAAAACAGAAAATCGATTAAGAGATTCATCCGCTTCTAATATCGCCTGAAACAAAAAAAAAAAACCAATCACACTGTTTACCTTAACGACGTACACACATGTCTGTAAATTCACAGAGATATATGTATGAAATATGTATGTAGCTGCAAAAATTTAGTCTTGCAAAAATACCTTTCGAATCGAGTTCCTAATTAGTCCAGGCACAATCACAAACTAAATCTTTTTATCGGACCTACATACAAGAATTATGGTGAGGATATCAAATTATTTTTCGTATTTTTCAATTTCTTTTCTTCTTTCAAACAATATTTATCCATTTCTTTTATGTGTTCTTGCTGTATTACTTTTTGTATTGACGAAAAAAAAAAAAAAAAATGGTAATCAATAATTTTGGATTTGTTTTTTGAACGAAAACTGGTGTAAGTGGCAAATTTTTTTTATAAGAAAATTATTTTCCAAATGAAAAAATTAAAGATGTTTTTATTAGTAAAGATTTTACAATTCATTCAATCATGTCTTGATGCTAGCACATTGCAATCATCCCGATTCTACATGAACCTAGAAGTTTTTCTTCGAAGAAAAGGAAAAAAATGTGACCGCTTTTGACCCAAAAATGTTCTAAATTCTTGCTCCTTTTATTATGTTCTCCTCTGTGAGAAGTTTACCAAATCCGCAGAGTTGATTTCCCAAGGGAATATTTAGCCCTCCAATTCATGGCTCCGTTTCTAGATGGACTTTTCGAACAAATTACCCAAAACCAAAAAAAAAAAAAAAAACTAATAGTAATAATTTCAGATTAGTGTTTTTCTATTCCACATTAGTCATATCTGAAATTTTCATTGAAGAAAAAATTATGGCCTTAGAGGGTTAAAATCGATCGGTATGACTATAGGAATTGCGAACACTTCTTATTTCTCGATAATAGTCAATAAATTGGAACTCCATTGAGGGCTTTTTGGTACTCTATTGATGGTCTTTTGGCAATCCATTTACGGCTTTTTGACACTCTATTTAGGGCATTGTGACACTCTTTTTAGGGCATTGTGACACTCTATTGACGCTACTCACACACGCAGCTGCCAGTCTAAAAAACCAATTCATGACAATCCTTCAGCAAAGTCACTAAAAATCATTGGAGAACTTTGTATCGCAATTAGAACTATGTATACTGTCAGCACTGTCAGTGAATGGAATTTTTCATTTGAAACCATATTCGGAAAATTCGGAGAAGTCATAAGTCAAATGGAATTAGCAAAATTTAATTTTACTCTCATTGTTCTACTTTTGCCTTCGACTAAAGCCAAATGAGCCTGATGGGCTAGACACATTCTTTAATTATTGATTGCCATCTCAAAAGATAAAAAAAAAAACTCGAATCGGTCATCATTTCCAAAACCTCTTAAGTCAAATTTTTTCCAACATACGGTTTTCCGCAGAAAATTTTTGCTTAAAGGTAGATGCGTATTTTGGGAAAAGAACACAATAGCTTAAACATTTCTTCTTCCCTAATACTCAATGAAAGATAAGAATATGTTCTTTAAGACTAATTGGTTTAAGCATGAAGCAGTTTTCAATTGATTCCTACTAAATTCAATTCAAGTAACTTATTAGGTTTTTGAAATGATCGATTAAAAATATAAAACTCAGCTCATAAAAATCAAAAATATCAACTCATAAATTATTTGAAATAATTTTAGTTTTTTTGTGTTATTTATAAATGAGCTTTTTAAGATATTTTTTTTTCCTTTATCAATATTTTTTCATTTGTCAATGGCCAAATTTTTTTTTCCTCTTTTGCTTAAAACTGATGATGATTATTTTTAACCCCGCCCCCCCTTTGATAAATCTATTTAACTGAAGATAGATGAAATAATTAACGAATTTTTTCTCTATTTTTTTCCTGCTATTTCAGTTGCCAGAAGATGAGTGGTTAGCAGCCAATTTGTTGTGTTAGTTATGATTCTCTTAAGCAAAGAAAAAGTGGAACTTTTTTCGCAGTCATATTAATATGATTGGGGAAATATACCCATCCACAATCTAATCAAGCATAATTTGAATGAATCTCCTAACAGAGCAATACCCTTAATTACAAGAAAAAAGAAAAGAAAAAAAAAACAAACAGAAAATACAGAAAACATGATGAATGGAACCAAAAAGCAAAAGTAAGAATAACCAGAAAACTATCGCAAAGGAGCGAGCTACCTTAAGAACTACCAAAACAAGCAAAAAAAAAAAAAAAAAAGAATAACCGATAAAAAAACATACAAACATATACAATTTTTTTTGGTTAATATACAATTTTACAAAAACAAAATGGTTACAAGCTGAGTAATTAAGGATATGTATACACACACACCAATTCACATACAAATAGACACACCCATATATATATATAAAACTTAGCATTCAATTTAGTTTCTACCATAATAACACACACAATTAATATTTAATATAGTCTTCGCAATAGAAAGAAATAAGCCGAAATATTTCCAGAAAACGAAGAGAAGTATGGTGAAAAGATACACAAGCCCAAGATGTATCTTCGAATAAGGCACTCTAATAAAATTAGTTTTTTTTTTTTTTTTGTTTTTGTTTTATTTCTTTCAATTTTGCTTGTTATAAAATGCAAAATTTATTTGTTTTAGATGAAGATTATAATAAAGATAATGGTTGATGTTTGTGATTTTAATGAGAATACGATCCGATTTATTTTAATATGACGCCATCCCTGTTTTTTGTTTGCTTTTTTCGGATCATCATGCAGTTTCAAAAGTCCTTTCGAAAAAAGTAAAAAATGCAAAATGATTCTCAATAGCCAAGTCTCGTGAATTTGTATGCACATATGTTACTTATTGGGTGTTTGGACCAGAATTCATTTCTTGAAAATCAGGGAAGCTACCATCAGTCCCCGACGCCCAGAGCGGAACTTAGGGGTCGTTATTTCACGCAGATACATGAAAACAGTACACCATTAGTGCCGTCATAGGAGGGCCGACCCTCCCTTGTATCACCATATAGTAGGCAATTAGTCTTTGCACTAAAGTTATAAGGTCACTATCAAGTTTATTTTCACATCAGGAATCCAAAACTTTATGAAGCATTTGGATCAATTTTCTTACATCCCAAAAAGAAAGGAGGCTGCACAGGACGTACACAATTTTGTACCCATATCCTCGAAGCAATGAATACCGAAGTTCCATGGAGTCAATAATTTCATCGGACCTGTTTTACGAAATTTTTTCAACAAGTCTTTTGAAAATTTTAAATTTGTTCGATTTTGGAAGTCATGGTATACAAAAGTTCACTGTCTGAAGGGAAGGAGGACGACATTTTAAGTGAAACTATGGGTTGCTATTGAGCCTGCTGAGCTATGTTATACTAATTACTAATTAAATACGCCACTCGGCTATGGTTTTTCTTATCATATTTGGCAGTTCTTTTGAATTATTACTTTTTGAATAGCATATTTTTGTTAAAGCAAAAGTAGTCTTTAAATGTTTTTGTTCTGATTTTTGTTTGACGATTTTTAAAACACGAATTTGGTAAAGCCTTAGCAAAGAAAAGGCCTAAGAGAGAATCTGTTATAAATGAAAAGTAGGCGTAAAATAGCTTAAAAGTTATTTGCACGTAGACAAGCGAAGCAGAAGAAAAAAACAAACAAAAATATTTAAGAAAATATAGAAGTAAATGTGTTGAAAAATGTAAAATGAAAAACATAGCGAAGAAAATTGTTGACCAAAATGCAAAATACGAAAAAAAAAAAAACAAAACTAGAGGTGTAGACGTAAGTAGATTTTAATAAAATTCAAAACAAGAAAGAAGAAAATCATTGATAGCTGTTTAAAGAAAAATGTGTACCAATAACACACATCCACACAGACGTTCATACATACTACTATATAAAAGAAAAGAGTATGAAATAAAATAAAAATTAAACGGATTTGTTTGTTAATGTTTGCGCTACATATCAAGGACAACAATTTAAAGGATAATCTGTAAAAACAAACGAACCCAGAAATATTTCGAGGTCAGACACAAAAAAATAATATAAAATTGAAAATGAATATACTTATACAAGAAAAGATGTATAGTATAACAAATATATATATATATATATGCATTGGAACGCTAATTGATGTGGTCAAACTATTTTACTTACCCAAATGCATACACACATATATATTTATATATAAATGTATACATGCATATATATATTAATATATATTATATACAGAACTATTGTGTATTAGTAGTTATATACATATTACAGGTCTTGCGTTGCATTATGTGAGAAAAATTGCTGTCGTTGTAGTGTTGGTATGTAGCAATATATTTAGTCGTGTAGTACATATTAATACGGAAAAGGAAAAGGAAAGAGAAATGGAAAAGGAAGAAAAAATCGTTAAAAATCTTTAGAAAAGGATTTTAGTAAAAATTTAAGTTTTTAAAAGTTATGCTGTTGATTTTGTTCTGAGCGTTTAGTGAGAAGGGGGCAGAGGACTTTCGAAGCGTCCAATTAGGGGTCTTAAGGGTAAAGAGAGCAGTATTTTTGTTCATGCATAGAGCAAAGACCATGAATTAATCGTCATATACAATAGTATATATGAATAATACCTGGATCATGTATAAGAATCCAGTAGGGCAAAATTTTAGCCAGATCAAAGGAACGATAATTGCAAGAAGATCTCAGACCCCATTGAGTTTTTTAAAATAATTTTTATATATATTTTCTTTTTTATTTATTAACATTTCCCTGAAAGAGGACGTTCTAGTGTTATCTGTGTCTAATCATAATTGTACGCAAAAACCCTAAAATAAGAAGGAAAAAAAAAACCAAACCAAAACCATAGCAAACGCATAAACATTAGTCAATTTAAAACGATGATGAATATAGGAGATGAAATGTATTTATTTATAGAAAGGAAAAGACGAAGAGAAAAATGGGAAAAATCCTTGAAGCTTAAAAAATGAATGCAACAAAAATACACAAAAAACGAAAACCAAAATCAATCAAATGAAAGTATTATTTAAGGAAATCAAATAGAAAAAAAAGATGTGCAGAAGATAAAATATATATTTAAAAAAATATACATACATATACACACATAAATATACACCTATTTATAGACATTCTTAATACATATATGAGCATAAGCATGCGCATAATTTTTGTGTAGGTGGAAAACGCCTAAAGGTTAATATGCATATATAAACAGTTAGCCATAGAAATAGACATAAAGACATACATACATATATATATATACCAATCATTGGAATCACGGGGAATAAAGAAATGCAATGCAAGCAGTCGAAAGGACACTTGAATTGAACACTCTTCCGCGCGTGTGTGGGGCTTTAATGGATAAAAATTTTATTTGATCTCAATGAAAAACCAAATGAAAATAGTTAAAAATCAAAAACAGCATCCAAACATACAAACAACATACAAACGTAGATCGGGATTTATCAGTTATTCTAATTAAAATAGTTTCTTGAGAACCTAGTTACACAAGCTCACTCATGAAAGGAGTAATAAAAGCTGATTCAAGTGCGCCAAGAACGCAAAAATTCCAATGAAAATTTTTGTTCAGTGTTTTCTTATTCGTTAACGATATCAAAGCGACTCGTTAACTATGAATGAAAATAAATCACGCCCCGTCCCTTTGGAAATCCCAGTGTCCATATCCATAAAAGAATCGCAGCTAATTGAAAACACAAAAACAAATTAAACCAAAAAGAAAACTAACCAAAAATAAAAGACAAATATAAAAGAATATGTGTAAATCATTGTGTAGAACTCAAAAATGCAAATATAGAAATCAAAATGATGAGCAGACAACCAAAATTAAATAGGAAAAAGGAAAATTTCAAATAGATGAAAAGAGAAGGGAGAAGATTAGAAGAAATCGAGCAGAAGAGTAAAACCAAAAACGCAAATGAAACCAAATTAAATCAAATCGAATCACATTTCTAAAGAATCAAAAAGACATATTGACTGCAGTATTGCGAATATTTTGTAGAAATTTAAGGCATGATGGTTGATGAATTGAAACAAGAAAACGATAACGAGATAACTCATAAAAACTTTTAAAAAAAAAATTGCAAAGGAAAAAAAAACAAAATATATAAAAAAAAACAAAAAACATAAAAAAAAACCAAAAAACAACCTAAACCAAACCAAAAAAAAAATTCATTTTATGTGTAACTACAGAAACCCATGTGTCTATTATAATGTCTATATACATACATTTAGCGTGAAAAGTAAAACTATTATAAATGAGGTATATATATTTATATATATATACAACTCAAATTATGTAAAGAATAACGAATAACATTAAAAACATGAAAAATAGTAAAATCTAACAGAATACCCCGAATCCGAGGATAAGTAAGTGTAACGAAATGTTAAATTGAAACAAAACAAAACAGAGCGCAAAACACGAAGAACGATATTTATCAGAAAAAGGTGAAAATTTTGAAAAAGCGCAAAGAAAACCAAATGTAGACACTAGGCAAAAATTTAAAGAAAAACAAAAAAGAAAATGTTGCAAGCACTTTTTAGTGACACAAAAACTAAAATAGAAAAAAAAGGCAAAATAAAAAATTAACAAGAAATGTAAAAGGAAAAATGTAGCACCTAATTTGTCGAAAGAAAATTTGGAAAGCGAACGTCAAAAGAAAATGAAATGTTTAGAGATAAAAGTATGTGCAAAATGAAACACAGAAAAATATTAAATAGAAATCCCCAAAAAACATATATTATATTATATATATACATGAATGAAATATTGACAGAATAAAACAAAAAATTTTGTAAAATAATTTCAGGCGTGTTTTTCTTGTTTTAGTTCTGACAAGTGATCTAATAGGCTACAAGATGTCTTTAAATCCAAAATTTTCGTTCAAGATTCAAGTTTCTGAGTTAAGTGCAAATTCGTTCAAGTCCAATTTGAGTTTGTGAGGAGACAATTTTCGAAAAACGCCCTTTAGCCACGCCCACTTTTCGATTTTTAGAAATCACATTACTTACCTTGAAACATGTTGAAATGTCAAATTTCATCAAAATATGTTGAAAAACTCCGATTTGAGAGCAGTTTTTGTGACTTTCATAACAGACCCTAGTACTGGAGGTACCCCTAAAAATAGTCCGATCGGGTCCATTCTCGATCTTGTCCTTACTCATGTCCCCGTGAGCAAGCATACCAAATTTTGTCAAGATAGCTCAACTCCTTCGATAAGAAAACTGTATACAAACATACGGACAGACAAAGGGACAGACAGACGGACAGACAGACGGACATGTCTAAATCGAATCTCTTGGTGATTCTGATCATTTCTATATACAGAACTGGAACAAAACTGCATCATTATTTTTTCGCAAAATGCTTTTGGACACGTCAGGTAGCAAAAGTAGGGCTCGTATGTAGACTTTTGTCCGGCACTGTACATTTTGTATGGTCTGTCTCGACTGGTTCTGGATGTTACACACAACCAAACAAACGCAATATACCCTCGACACAGTAGTGTGTCGGGTATAAAAATAACACTCACCTTATCAACGTGTTGCTTATGATGTCTCTCGCTACGCGAACAAAAAAACGAAACGACTTCTTTCATATAAAAGCTAGAATTTCTCAATCACACTTTAAACTTCTAAATCCGACACTTCCCCGAACCGACCGATCAACCACGCGCACAAAAGGAGACTGAAGGCTTGAGCTTGACTCAACTCAGGCAAGACTCTATAAAATGCTTCGATGTTCGAACACATTTGCGATCAAAGCGAGAGTTTGAGTTCGACTCAATTCGGGAGAACTCTTTGTTTGTGCTTATAGCTGAGAGAGGTTCAATTTATAAATGTTTTTACTTGCAGTAATTCATATTTAAGTTTTTAATAGCACAAGTATACATACATACACAGTTTTGGGTATGAGAAACTGAAAGTTGTTTTTGACGTAATTTGGCGTGCTGAGCTCAAATATTACAACGGTTTTTTTAAGATTGACTATAGATTCCGATATATGGACACAAAAACCGTTTTTTAGTACATTGACTCACTTACCAAGCATTCACTTAGTTTTCTATCAACCGATTTTAATATTTTTTTGCGGCAATATAAAGTCAAAAGAATGCTCTTTAAAACAATATATACAGCTTGCTGAAAATAGTATTACTTCATTAGATTTTTTCCAATGACATAGTGAATTTGTTTAGTTTTTTCCAAATTTTGCAACTTTGAAACCATTTTATGCCAATTTGTTCCGCTATTATGCCTTCACATCGGCATTATTTAAGACAGTACATTTAATTTTCAACAAAATTACGTATCGATCTTGAAAATTGGTTGAAAAGAACGGAAGCTATTCAGCTTTTTCCAGAAAAAGAAAGAGGAATCTATAATTCGCGATTATGGTGTCTTGAGGCCCCGGGCTTAAATCAGGATTGAGCTTGATTGATCTTTAAATTTCAATGCAAAGGGTTTTTATATTTTATTATATTTATATTTTATGATAATTTAATTGGGCGCTCCGAGCTAGTTTGCTCGTTTGGGGGCCGAGGCTCTTGTCTCAGCTACACTCTGCCTCAATTCGTCATTGGGTAATATAGAGGATAATTAAGAAAAAACGGAGGCTCACTAGGTTTACTTCGACGATAAGATAGTTTTACAAAACCTCTTAGTATCTAGAAAACAAAGAATAGTACAGAATTGATGGACCCCAGACCATTTAAATGTGAGCGTGGCCGTTCATCACTGTGGGAGCAGGAGTAGTTGAAGAATCGACAGGAGCCTGTAGTTGTATGATTGTCTGGCAGTATTAATTAACCTGGGACTTTACTCTGTAGTTCGCCTCGGAAAGCTATTCCTCTGCGAACACAAAATCCGCGCCGAACCAATAACCATAAATGTGACGTATAACGAACAGCCGACCCACGAAAAAGAGAGCCGAACTACGGAGTAAGGGCACCGACATATTTTATTCAATAATCCCCGGGAATTTTTTTCCCTGGAAGTTTTTCTCCATAGAAAAAGGAAGTATCTTATGTGCCAATAAATAAAAAAAATGTGATGACCTCTGCTTAAAAATGTTCGAAATTCACAATATTTCTTAAATCCCCGGAAATATTTCGAATCGGGGTTGAATGTTACCATGACATTCCAAAAAAGAGAATCATTCGGACAAAAATTATGTAATTTTTAAGAAACAAAACCAATAAGCAAAACAAAAAAACAAACAATTCTTTGTTCTATATATAGACAAAGTTGCAATCCCCTCATTTAACGCACCATTGAACTGTGAGGCAGATGGAAAAGAGAGCGAGGAAGAAGGATAAGTGATAAAATTCAACATTTGCATTGCAAATTACATCCAAAGAAACCGCGTCCTCGACATCTTTTGGCGTTAATTCTGGCATACATAATTTAAAATATGCGTACTTATCGTGACGTTATTGTGCTAACGACGTATGTGGCTGATTCACGTTAGCTCTTCCTTTGTAGTCCTGCTCGGCGAGTTGTTACTGTTACCTTTAGGCAAGAAGAAAAATGTGGCGGATGCCATATGTGCAAGGACGATTCAAAGAGCAATTGTTAACATTTTAGTATGACATCGAGCGTTGTGATTGAAAATATATATATGGAAAAGCAGGAAGGTTATGAATGATGATGATGTTTTAAAAAGCTTTACGTAATGTCCTTGCTTGCAGAGTTTACTTTAAAAATAAAACTGAGAAATGATATTCTAAATTTAGAAACCTAAATGTACATAAATGCGTTTTATTATTTCTATTTGGACATGCAATGTGTACTGATAACTAGGTCAGAATGTTTGAGTAATATATGGATGTGAATTTTATCCTATCACACACTATCAAAAGTAGAACTAGAAATTATTTTTAAAAACCAATATTTGTTGCTTCGAACATTTTTTGAATTTGGGTGCTCCAGGCAGTTACAGTATTGCCATTAATAATTCAATTCCTATTTGAAAATTTATTAACTCATTTACATGACATATTTGTTCATTTTTCCCTTTTCCATATATCGCTCGAGGCATTTTCAAAAAATTCAATAATTATTTTAGTATTTGCCCATTAGATTTTTCAACGAGCTCACTTTCAAATTTAACAAGGTTAAATCTAACCTCACGTGGCCCAAGGCAATGTACATTGCTGAATGCTGACATGTATTCTTATTTCCAATTAAAAGAGACACGTTAATGAACGTATGAACCTATAAGCTCGTTAACTCCCACTCCTTAGCTCTCAACGAACACAATGTCTTCTTCTTTTTATACGTCTTCAGTCCTTACCTAAAAAGTCGTGCGTTCTTCTCAATAGCATTCAGGGGTGTCACAGAATACGATACTTATCGGAATCGGAATTAAAACCGATCGAAATTTCATACAGAATTTACAAATTTTGTTGTTTTTGGTTTTGAATCGGAACTATTATCGGTTCTCAATTGCACAGAACCCTATTTGATCCGGCTATATATGAAAATTCAGTCGACTTAAATTCCAATTCCGACAGCTATCGGATTCTGTGACATCCCTGATTGTCTTCAACATCTGGCATAATCACTATACATTGACAATATTGACTTTAGCCTACTGCCGCTAAATATCCTCATAACGTATCCTTCGGATTTGTTCCTGGAACCTCCATTATCAAAGGCTCTTTTTATACCTGGTACACTCTGTGTTACATTTGTGCTTAGGTGGGTCACACCCAGAACCAGTCAAGATAGACCATGGTCCGGTCCTGAATTTCTTCGACTGCCAAGGGTGTTTTGGCCATCTTCACCACAAGTCTACCCTGCAAATTGGGTGGAGGAAATACGTAAAGAATCCAAATCTCAAGGACTAAGGCCTCCTTAGAGACTTTTATCGCGGCTGGTATACGACTTTTTCCTAATCAGAAATCTCTTGAAATATCTATCAATCAACAATTGCTTTTGTATCGTCATTGTTACAATGAGTCGTCTAACACGAGTAACGGCATGGGTACTTAGGTTTGTTCGGAATTGTCGGGTACGTTCACCGCAAAGAAAGAGAGGGTACACTGCAAGTTGAAGAGTTCGATCAGAGTCAACAGGAGATTCGATTGAGCTATGTCTGTCCGTCTGTCTTTCTGTATACAGTTTCCTAATCGAAGGAGTTGAACTATCTTGACGAAATTTGGAACAAAAGGACCAGATCGGACCATTATTAAGTGTCCATCCAGTCCTAGGGTCTGTTACAAAAATCCCAAAAAACTTCCGCAAAACCAAGATATTTCAATGATATTTGGAATTTAAGTGTGTAAAAGTCTCCGATTAAATTTGGATATGAGACCCTCAATGGTCTTAATAATTCTCAAAATACCTTGTGATAATGAAAGTGGTCTTAGGGCCTTTATTAAATAATTTTAAAACATATATAACTAGCCCTTTATTTGTATCGGGTACAGTATTTTCAGGTTCGTGTGGTGTCGTTCGGCTATAATTATAGGTACTTATTGTAACACCAAAGTTCTTTTTTCCTAGACAATGCCGCAATAGTGTTTGAAGATTTCATGGTTATTGATAATTTATAAAATTTCATTGGGCCTTAGATTATGACTTACTACGGCTATTCCTTCAAATCAGTGAGAACTGATAGTTTTAAACGTCCCCGTTTTTTTTTTTTATTATTATTCAGCCCGATTCTGAATATTCCCGGTGAATTTACTTTTCTTGAGACTAAAATTCTTATTTTTTTAATAGATAGAGAAAGGAAAATTATGGGTATGGGTCAAATATCCATTCCCCATCAAATTTATTCCCCCAAATATTTGAAAAAGAAGAAGTTTACTCTCGAGAAAAGTAAATTCTCCGGGATTTCGTTCCAAAAGCCCTTATAGTTTTTCCCATGCTATGGATTTCCGCTCTATGAAAGAACTCGCAGTATCTTGTGGTCTCTATACGATGTTAATAATGTATGAAATGGAAAATTTATAATCTTTTGCCCACATGTCTCCATCGGTGTATCGAATATTTTATTGCATTTATTTAACACTCCGAGGAGACAAAGAGAAAAGAAGAAAAGCATCAACATCTTCCGTTTTTTTTTCTCCAATTTTCCGTTCGTCCAGTCAGCATCAGAGAGCATTCCTATGAAGCTTTCAAAAAAAAAAAACCAAACCATACAGATGTTATTTTGAAATGTCACATTTTTGCGATACTTTGCATTATTCTTCGAATGTTATTGTGTTATTTCCATACGGCATACTTGCAGATACAATAAAGTATGCGGTGGAATGTGGTCTTTTGGTAGATAGCACTGAGGTTACACCACCATGCACTATACCATGCAAATGTCTCTGCCGCCATTGTATCGTATAGAAGCTGCAAGCATTTATTCCCCTATATTTTTTTTTTATTTTTTCGTATTTTTTATTTCTTTCTTGTGTTTTTTTTTTGTGGATTGTGATATTTTAATAATTTCCATAGAGGAAAATATAAGCGGCTCGAATACACAACCTCTTCATGGTGATGCAACATGCTGCTGCTACATGGTGTTTGTCTGACTGACAGTCGGAATTATTTTTTCACTGATATAAGCTGTTCTTCACATACCTACTTACTTACTTACTTACTTACTCAACATCTTATGCTTCGAGTGTACTCGTACAAAATATATGCATACTTATGCATGTACTTCGATTGAATTTACGCATACTCATAGATCGCTTACACACACGCACACACACACGGTAACACACCCAAACACCTTTGCGTGAATATGATAATACATAAAATATTAGAAGGACACAAAACTTAAGATGCAAAGACTTCACCAAACGAGCTTTCAGCATTCGCTCCATATGATATTCTCCGAGATGGAAGCGGGAATGTGGGCAAGGAACAAAAGCGGAAACAGGAAATGCGCAAATGGTTGCATAAACGTAGAGTGTAAGTAAAATGAAAGAAAAATGGCTTACCTGTTCTTTTTTTTTGTTGTTTTTTATTTTTATTTTTTTATTTTTTATTCTATTTTATTTCTGTTATTTCAGGTAAGGATATAGAGCTTTTTCAGATGTACCTATGTTTACAAAAATAAATAAAATTTTTAAGTGTTAGTCATATCCATACTGAAGTGGGTATAGTAAAGAAGAAGGAAGACTCTTAGAAGTTTAAGTGACAGGACATGGTGCGCTTTTAGACTCGACGCATACATAAAAACAATACACATATGCACATATGTACGTGCACAAATGTGTATTTCGCAAAACCTTTTTATCTTCATTCGTCCTATTGCTTGGATTTCTTGGAACAGTTAAGGCTAAAGCTGTGGATAAGCTTCAAGAGGACGACAATTTAAAACAATAACATGACGTCAAACATGCACTAAAACAAGACATATGAATGAATGCATTAGAGCAAAATATACGCGTACGTACATACGTACGTAAATGCATTCGTGCTGGACCCGTAAGAGACTGCCTGACGTGCCGTTGTAGATAGATCCATAAGCAAGATAGTTGAGTGACACGGAATGGTGCAATAGAACGTTCCAATCAGATGGTCATATTGGGTATGCAAGGATATGTTGAATATGAATATTAAATTGAATGCAGGTAAAATATGAAAGCTCTAAGAAATAACGAAATATATATTTCTCTTGATATTTACAAATGTATTGTAGCTAATTTTTTGTTTTCATGTCGTGTAAGAACCAAGAAAATTGGAATATTTACCTAAGATATTTGAATATCTTATTGAAATAAAAAGAGGTTTATAAGATAGTTTTTGTCCATGGTGCAATATCCGAAAAGAAGATCCATTAGGTTAGTTATAAGAATAAGGTTCGGCAAAACGATAAGGAACGGTTCGGTTAGCTTAGGTTAGGTTGCAGTGGCAGCTGTTGCTGACGTAGGCACATTAGGTAGGCCCATTGTGATACCATAAGATGACAAGACTTGCCACTTACAATTGAATGGGGAAGCCAATTGGACTTCCGGATGAACTGAGCGATGTCTGTGACTGTGAATTTCAGATAGCCCGGTGAGGCTGATAATGTAGGATTACCCTAATAAGGACATTCTACTTCTTGCAAGGGCCGGGCATTGACACATGAGGTGAAGGATAGATTCTTACAGCTCCTCTGAGCAACAGCAACTGGGAACGGTAAAAAGCGGACCAAAGTTTCTTAGTCCATTCAATTTAAATTTTTAGCGGGACTCGGAGTCTTTTATATTCTTATTAGATGTAGAAAAGTCGGTTCCGTTTGACTTTCATATACCCAGATTCCCGACTTCTGTGTGCAAATCCCAAAAGTCGAGTATATTCTGCTGCCGGAATTTCATCTGAATTTTCCAAGGATCAGCTCTATCTCCTCTTTTGTTCATATTAGTTATGAATTCAATTACCGAAGACCTACAAATACCACCTCCATGGACGTTACTATATGCATATGATGTTCTTCTGGCCTCAACCAAGAAAAACAACTTGCAGCAACAAGTACAAGACTGGCATGATAGATTGTCTATGTTTGGACTACGTTTGAATGTCGGAAAAACAGAATACATGACAACAGACAATTGCGAAGCAGGGACCATCAAAATAAATAACACTGACCTATCAAGGACGGAAAAATTTAAATATCTCAGGTCGACACTTTCTGCTGACGGGACGAACCCTCGCGAAGTTACTGAGAGAGCTAACGCTGCTTGGCTTAAATGGCGTTCAATGACTGGTGTTATGTGCGATAAAAAGATATGCGACCGCTTAAAATCCAAAAATTACCGCACAGTCATCAGACCAGTCGCTCTTTATAGTACCGAATGTCTACCACCAACGAAAGTAGCAGAAAGAGAGGTTAGTGTTATGGAAACAACGATGCTTCGCTGGATATCCGGACTCACTCGTCTTGATCATGTTCCAAACGTAGACATCCGTAGACGCTATGGAGTTGCGCCCGCCAATTATTGGAAAAATGCGGGAAGCAAGGCTACGCTGGTATGGACACGTCCTGCGAGCAAATGAAGAGACTTTGGCAAAGAAAGGCTACGCAATGGAAATTCAAGGTTGCAGAAAACAGGGGCGTCCGAAACAGCGCTGGATGGACACAATAAAATGGGACCTAGAGGCTGTAGGACTTACCTCGGATGATGCAACCGACAGAACAAAATGGAGGAACTGGTCGCGTTTTGCGGACCCCGGGATAGACCGGGATAGTTAAACACGCAAAAAGAAGAAGATACCCAGCTTCCCGACCATAGTGACACACTAAGTTTTGTCTTTCCATATGGAGGTAAGGTAAAAATAATTTTTTTTTTTTTTTTGGCTTGGTAGTGGGCGGAACGCATCAACTTTTCCCGTGTGCTGGTCAACCTTTGTTTCGAGCTTGAATCTTATACGCATTTTACTTCGGAAGTTACAAAAATGCTTCAATTTTTTAAAACTGTATTAAAATTGGTCAGGTTTGGGCAGTTTCGTACAGTACGGGAACAGACCTATTGTCATGTTGTCTATAATTGCTAAAATGATCGAAAATTCTCACAATTTGACTGTTTGGGAGATTTTTTATCAAATTTGTGGTGTAAAGCTTTCAGCAGGGTATTTATTTCCTTGAACTTTCTGTCACTAAAAATTCTTATATTTAACACTCGAAGTAAGTAGATGATAGTATTAAAGGTAAGCGTAAATAATAGGTAAAGAGTTTTTTTTTTTTTTTTCTTATAAGGCTCGATTGGAGCTCTGAAGGAGAGCCGTTAGGATACCAAGAAAAAATAGAAACTCTTAAAAGAGTGTTGCCGGCTCAGGAAGGCAGTCAGATTTGTTCATTTTTGGATAGGTACTACCTTAAAACACTGTAGGAACCGATTTTTTGTGAAGGTTTCCTATTGCGCAGTGTTCTTGAAATATCTTTGAAAATAATTTTTTTGCAATCCCTGTTTTATAATTTTATATCTCAAAAGCTAATTGAGATAAGAAGATGACTGCTAAATGGCAAAAATTGTATAGATACAGTAGTGGTAGCGCGGGGGGTAGAAGGGACAAATTTCAATTTTAATAAAGGTATTTTTATTTAGTCAGGTTTGAGGTGGCGGCATTTCCTGCATTGTGCCCCTGATGTGCCCGGGCGCCGAATATTTCGCATGCATACCTCTAGGCGTTCCATTTCAATGTTTTCAATTCCTCTCAATATTATTGATAAATTAACTTAACATAACCAAGCTATTCCCATGTTTTCTACCCATCAAAAAGAGCCCAATTCATGTTCTTTATAAAAAAAAAATTTTTTTAACATGCCTTTACCCATAGCCAAAGCATTAACCTTTAACTTCGCGTTTTGCTGTCGTCCCATTTCGATGCATTATCGTAAAATCGGAAATTAAAATCGATGCGCAGAATTATTACGGCCATTAAGCTCGTTCGATAGATGAAATTTATATCATTTTATGCGAAATACCAACGAAATGATAATATTAATTGTGGCATACTTAAACCGAGTTGGGTATTGCCTTCCCAATATTGTCAGCCACAAAACTATCGACATTGAATGCCGAATTCCGACCAAACAAGCCTGCAGCCAAAAAAAAAAAAAACAAAAAAAAAAACATAACCGAAGAGCACATCCACAGAGTGTTAGGTGCTTATGGAGCACATGTTCCGGAAAATGTATTTTTTATTTCAATTTTTGCCCATTTGTTTGTCTACTAATTGGAATTATTTTACGCAGCGTCATAAAATTAATTTTATTACACGCGTGCATATACAAACAAAGATGCCTGCAGATATGGGGCAGACAGACGGCTTGCGAAAAACTTTAGCACACCAGCCATATTGACTTGGCTAATTAGATTACTTTGCTAATTTTCTGCGTCGTCGTTTTCCGCCATACATTCACTTTTGCACTCTATTCTTCTTCAGAGATGGTTTTTTTTTTTGGATTCTTTTTTTTTTTTTTGTTCTTTTGTTCGATTGTCTTTGTCCTTCGCTATGGGTATGAGTGCGAATATGTGCCAATTTTATTCGGAATATCTGTAATTTATTACTGATTCTACCTTCATTATCTGTCATTGTGGTCATTGCGCTGTCTTTCGGTTTCGTGTTTGAGTATTGAGCAATACTGGCCGGTCTCGAACTAGTTTCTAGGTCATTGGAACACTTTTACTGCGCCTCTCACTCTGAATATGTTCGGAAATGTCTCTTATATTGAGCTCTCTTTGAAAAATAGTTACCCTTATAAGTAACTACTCCAAGAGTATACTTTATTAGGTGCAATTGGAAGCCAGTTGTCAAATTTTTTTTCGAATTGAAGACCGTCACGGACTTCCTTCTGATGAAAATTCGATTAAAATTTTAACGAATCCCTTAGTCGGCCTCTGTTCCGAAGTTGGCTGAGATGCTAATTTACGAAGCGAGAGGTCCTGGGTTTGACTCTCAGCTGAGGTCGTGGATGTTTGCGTAGTTTTTTAGTTTCTGTTTTCATTTTTTTGCCCATTATTCGTGGTGTGACAACGGGCCCATGTGAGGTCTTAGTATGTCACCCTTAATGATGGCAGCCTCACTTATCTAACCTTACCTAACCTAACGTGATCTACCCTACCCTACCCTACCCTACCCTACTTACCTAACCTAACTTAACTTAACTTAACCTAACCTAACCTAACCTAACCTACCTACTACTACCTACCTACCTACCCTACCCTACCCTACCTACCCTACCTACCCTAACCCTACCCTACCTAACCTAACTACCTACTACCTAACCCTACCCTACCCTACCCTAACCTACCCTACCCTAACCTAACCTAACCTAACCTAACCTAACCTAACCTAACCTAACTAACCTAATCCTAACCTAACCTATCCTGTCTAACCTAACCTAACCTAACCTAACCTAACCTAACCTAACCTAACCTACCTAACCTAACCTAACCTAACCTAACCTAATCCTATCCTAACCTAACCACAGATGTAGTGCAGAAGACGGTTTTCATTGTTTTTTAATTCTTATAATGAAGAATTCAACTTTGACGGAGTCTAATAAAATGTTAAAAATCTGCGAAGGAGAACGGAATATTGGGATTAGCGGCAAATAGATTTTAAAGAGGATTTATGTAGGTTTTCATCGAGTATTTACACAACAAAATATCTCTATTGGTTTTTTCTAAATTGCCTTAAGTACTCGGTCGCGAATGTACCGTTTTACCTAATGACAAATTAATTCCAATAAATAAAACTTTTCATTTCCGGTAGACTTCTGTGAAAACGTCCATATCATACAATAAAGGGTTAATACTCAGAATCCAATCAATAGAATCATAAAAGAAATAGCGTCAACCTCCGACTAGACCAGGTGTACTTCCATTTACTGAATAGCCTTTCTCATCACAGGCGGGAAGGGTCCGTAGGATCCGAGCGTGTTCATTGAATTTTTATTGCTTTTCTATTGTGAAAAAGAAATGTCGAAAATTCTTTGTGTTCGAAATGAAGAAGCAATTATGAAGTAAACATTTGTTTCCGTTAATTATTTGTTCGAGGAAATGTTTTATTGAAAGGAACTTTTTTGCTGACGGATTGATAGAACAAAGAACAATGGAGAAAAGTTTATCAATTTCATTCGTGTAGGAGAAATCAAAATCCGTACCCTCCATAAATTTTTGTCTTTGTTTTTTTTTAATGCTTTTGTTTTTTTGTTTGTGCATCGTATTTCAAATTGTCTAATCTCGAATCAAACGTGACTAAAAATAATTAAAAATTTAAAGTTAAGTGTTCACGATGACTGCTCATCGGCAAAAGAAAAAAGGTATGATTTCTCTCTCCAAAACAAATTAAAAAGCTTATCACAACGACATGCCGCAATATTCGAGAAAGTGGAGCCCCACTTTCAGCTTATCACTAGTGAAACAGAATGTTTTATGACAAAAGGAACGCAAAATTTTCAATCTTCGAAACGACCCCAACATCATCAACAACAACATTAACATTAACTAAAAACAACAACAACAACAACCACAACAAAGCAACAACAAAATGCGAAGTAAAGAAACAAATAATTTAGTAAACAATGAAACCGGAATAGAAAATTTACGATACTGGCAAAAGGCTCAGCATGCAGCATTTTTAACCAGAGGACTCACACATACATAACTCAGCCATACGAATATACACTCATACACACACACACACGCACACATTCACGCTATGCCATCGCAGACAGAGAATTGAGTCGGGCTCATAAAGAAGTGAAATGCAGATTGCTATGGATAATGATTATGGTTATAAGCCCCAAATGAAATGGGGTGGTGAATTTCTATGCGATTGGGATTTGAGAAGGACACGTTCGGTTCGTTCAAGATTTTTGACCATGACAACACAAACGCACACACACACACACCACACACACACATATGTATGTAAGTAAGTACCCACAACAAGGACAGCCTTTTTGGAACAAAAGACAGAAGAAAAATTATGTGGTTTGCAAAGTGTGTCAAGTTGTGTGATTATAAAAGGAGACACGTGTCCTTCAGGTATCAGGGATGAAGCTTAAATTCTTACCATTCTACGAGCACTATGCAAAAAGAAATATATATCTTCTATATATACATACATACATACGTACACGTTGAACATTAAAGGAATGGTAAAATGTAAACAAAGAAAACGTACAACGCAAAATGTCCTTGACGGATAAAACCGCATAACGGAATGCCGAGCTTTCGCTTTCGCTTTTGATTTTCGCTATCCAGTCTACCTTATATCTTGTGTAGAGCAACATAATCATGGGAGGACTCCCGTAATGTCATCTTAATGCGGTCAATCTGGCCAGTTCAAACCTATTACTGTCTGAGCTCCTTGCAACGCATTAATATACTCTCAAGCAACTTTTCGTCCTTGCTTTCTGATTATTATTTTTTCTTTTAATTTTTTTTTTTTACTTTCTCTCTCTGAATTATGAAGTCTTACCTGTTTCGGGTATTACGAACGAGAATATGAAAATTTATAATAAATATACCTATGTTTATAGGACAGTACGAAAAGCGTCCTCTGCAAGAAATTATCTGCCAATGCAGCGCTGTCTTTAGCGTGAGGGAGGCCCTGGGCCCGAAGAAAAGTGGGTCCGTTTCAATGTATAATAATGTATAAGTATTATAACTTTTGGGGGCCCCTCAGCCCGCGGGGCCCATGCGTAAAGATGGCACTGTGCCAATGCAGTGTATTTAGTGATAGAATTGTTGTTGGGCTATTTAGGAACAATGCTTTGTGATAATGTACGACGATAATCTACTTCCACAATGGTAATATGCAGAGGTGTATACAACTGTGTATACAACAAAGAGGATTTTTTTTTTTGCAAAGAATTGTATGCAGCATGTTGAAGGGGAGAGGATTTAATTATTTTTTTAAATAGATGTTATTTAAATATCACATGGCTAAAAGATTTTTATCTCAAAGTTCTTATCTCAATAGAATTTTATTCGGGAGAGAAATGTAGCATATGGAGGAAATCCGAGGACTAATAAGTGTTAGCTTCAAAAACATACACGTTATCTGTTGCAGCGTCAGCTGGATTTTGAACATGTTGCATCATGGATGTTCTGCTGTGAGATTTTCAATAAAAAACCAGCTTATCTAAGGTTGTGAACGGCCCAAACTTTAATCTTACAACCTCTATAAGTCTTGAATTGGTTAGATTCGAAAGCTTGGACCATTATCCAGCTGCTTCTTTGACAGATGAAATTTATTTACCACATCGGAAATCAAATTAGGAATCTTGTCTTCAGGAGTTGATAGTCAAAATAAATAAATTTTGTTCAATCTGGATTAACAAGGGCATTCATACAGTAGTCTTTAGTATACCTAAGTTTAAAATAAACCTTTTAATAGAAATAGGAAACTTTACGCCTCTTGAAGTTGCTAATAGATGATGCTACAATCCGTTGTCTGATCAACCTTTATCGAATCTTCGGAAAGGTATAAATGGATATCGTTTCTAAAGCTTGAAATTCACTATAGAGTGTTTTATGTAGAGAAAAGAGTGTAACGTGTAGATAATCTACCTTTGTTGTGTACAATTAAGACCGTCTCTACGTTTATTCAGCTCTAGGTAGAGCTGCCGTCGACATATTTAGATCAGAGTTCTTCTATAAACTCCACGACTGATTTACACTGCAGAAGAATGTTTTCTCTATGATTCTACAGTACAGAATATGTATTTTGCAGTGTACAAAGTCATGGAGCACATAAAGTAAAGCTCTACTCTCTTATAGTGGATTTTAGGCTAAAGTGCATTAAATCCAGACTGAGGAAGATCACCTTGTCAACATCTTTTTTCGCTCAGTTTCAGTTCAACCGGATACATGCAACTTGAATAGCATTTAAAGCTTCTTCTCTGTCACTTCAATTTCTCACTGTTATTGTCCTTTGAACACAGTAGCTCAATTTAAATAAAAGGTTTTTTTTACAAATACGATTTGAATGTATAACCAATTTAATATGAATTCCATTTGCTATGAAATTAAGAATTTTATTGCCCGTTCATCAGAGAAATTCTTAAAATAAAATTACTTCGCCTTCGTTCAAATAAATTTCACAAAATTTTATTGCAAAAATTACATTTGCGAGGAATAAAATTATATTATCTCGAAAATAAAAATAGAATTTCACGCGCACCAGCACCAGTACATGATTCCACAAAAAAAGATGAAAAAAAAAATTATTTTTTTTTTAAATCAACGCACTCACCCGCCACACACACACACACACACACACACACACACACACACACACACACACACAGTAACACATAAGAGGACAAACGAAGCAGAAACAAAAAATAGGTAAATTTTTATGCGAATACCACACGTAAAAATATCAGCACATAAGATAAACAAAAGAAAACGACAAAATGAATTTCCACTTGTTACAACTTGTAGAAATGCCTTCGAATAAAAATATCAAAAAAAAAAAAAATTTTTTTTTTAACGTAAAGCTGATTGACATGCAATGAAAACGTATCGCAACATGACCGTTTCCACCACTTTCTGGATTAAAATTTTACTCAATTCTTAGCCTAAAACGCTCCTGCGATTCAATTCGATTCGATTCGAGTCGTCGGTC